>JAVTVJ010000011.1:7330000-8530000 GCA_034509425.1 Eopsaltria australis | reverse complement strand
GACATCATTATGGATGTCTGAAGATTGACAAGGCCACCCCTACAGGTCAGAGCAGAGTTAGCCTGAGCAGGATGCTGAGTATCTTTTTCAGCTGCGTTTTGAGTATCTTCACAACTTTTTGCTGGGCAATTCATTCTGTGATTTGATCACTCTTAAAGAAGAGCAAAGTAGTTCTTCTTGTGTTTCACTTCAACATCCTGTATTTCAGTTTCTGGCTGTTGTGCCTTTTCCTGTCACTAGGCACCAATTAAAAGAATCTCTGTATTTTCTATTCCCTGACCTCATCAGGTATTTATATACATTGCTGACCTTTTTTTCAAGGGGTGCCCTCCAGAGTCCCAGGTCCCTCTTCACAAAGCTGCTTTCCAGAGGCTTAGCCTCCAACCCAAACTGTGTGTAGGGTCATGGCTTCCCAGTTGTGGGTCTTCTGTGCTTTCCTTCATTGAATTTCAAGGGACTTATGTTGTGCAATTTTTCCAGTCAATCTAGGTCCCTCTCAATGGCAACCCATCCATCTGGTGTATCAGGCCCTTCTCCCAGTTTTTAATCATCAGCAAACTTGCTGAAGGTGCACTCTACCCCATTGTCCGTGTCATAAATTAAGACTTTAAAAAATATTGGGCAATCTGTTTGGTCACCTGCACAGTAAAAAAGTTCTTCCTCACATTCGTGTGCATCATATTCTGCCTATTGCCTCTTTTCCTACTGCTTGGCATCACCAAGAAGAGCCTGGCTCCATCTTTTGGCACCCTCCCTTCAGATACACATAGACGTTGATGAGGTCTCCTCTCAGTGATTTCTTCTTGAGGCTGAACAGGCCCAACTCTTTCAGCTGTTCCTCATAAGGGAGATGCTCCAGTCCCTTAAATCATTTTTGCTGCCCTCCTCTGGACCCTTTCCAGGAGCTCCATGTCTCTCTTGTACTGAGGAGCCAGAACTGAACACATCACTTCAGATGTGGCTTCGTTTGGGCTGAGTAGAGGGGCAGGATCACCTCCCTTGCTCTACTGGCAACACTCTTTGTAAAGTGCTCCAGGACACCATTGGGCTCCTTTGCCCCCAGGACACACTGTTGGCTCATGGACAGCTTTTTGTACACCAGGAGCCCCAGGTCCATCCCACAGTGCTGCTTTTCAGCCTATGCTGGTGCGTGGGGTTATTCTTCCCCAGATGTTGATTTGCAGACCCTTCTTCTCTGCCCATCTCTCCATCCTGTTGAGGTCTTTCTGAAGGGCTACAGAGCCCTTTGAGGTATTGGCCACTTCTCCCACCTTTGTATCATCAGTGAGCTTGCTGGGGAGGCATCTGCCCCTTCATCCAAATCACTGATGAACTAGTTAAACAATACTGGGCCCAGTATTCAACCTTGGGGAGCACCAGCAGTGACAGACCTCCAATCAGACCCTGTCCCACTGATTATGACTTTCTGGTTCAGCCAGTTCTCAGTCCACCCCACTGTCCGCTCATCTAGTCCACATTTCCTGAATTTGCCTGCAAGGATGTTGTGAGACACAGTGTTGAAAACCTTGCTGAAGTTGAGGTAGACAATGCCCACTGCTCTCTCCTCATCCACCCATGTAGTTGTTTCACTATGAAAGGCAGTCAGGTTGGTCAAGCATGATTTACCTTCAGTGAATCCATATTGACTACTCCTGATCAGCTTCCTGTCATCCATGTGGACAGAGATGGCCTCCAGAATGAGGCACTCCATCACCTTTCCAGGGATTGAGGTAAGGCTGACTGGCCAGTAGTTCCCTGGACCCTCCTTCTTGCCCTTTTGGAAGACCAGGGTGACATTTGCTTTCTTCCAGCCTTCAGGCACATCTCCTTTTCTCCATGACCTTTCAAAGATTGTGAGCAGCCTAGCTGTGGTATCTGCCAGCTCTCTCAGCACTCGTGGATGCATCCTGCCAGGGCCTATGGAGTTGTGGATGTCAAGTTTGTTTAGGTGTTCTCTGACCCAAGTCTCCTTGACCAAGGAAAAGTTCTCCTTCCAATACTCCTTTTCCCTGGTCTCCTAGGTCAGAAATTCCTCATTTTGGTTTTTTGTGTTTGTAATGTGAGTATGTCCTTGCTAGACAATTGTGTCTCTTTCAGGTCTCTTGTAGGGAGTCAAGGGACTCTTTGTTATTGGTAGGAACTGCTTATTTAAGAATCAGAACTTCTGTTCTAAAATGTAGGGAAAAGTTTTCAAACGCAGTGCTCAAATGAAAACTTGGTTGTGTGAATATTTATAGATGGACAATTTATAATTGACTAGTACAGCAATTTATATTGATACATTTCTGCATGTTTGATTACAATATTTGCCCTTCTCTGTCCAAGACCAGTACTTACCTGTTTTTTCCTCCAATACCATGCATTAGCACACCTTGCTTGTTTTCTTTTATCTTTTAATGTGTTACTTTAGTTCTGTACACAGATGCATCTGTGCAATTCCTGTTTCAGCTCCAGAACTTGTAATAGAAAGGAAGTCCCATTCTGAAATGAAAGTAATTTTCATCGTTTCTCTGCTTTCCTTTTATTTTCAATTTCATTTTATTTCCCTTACATTCAGCTGTTTATAATAAACATACATTTTGGTAATGGCTTTAATGTTTATGAGAGTTTGTGTATATTAAGAATTAGTGGATTATTTCTGGTATTGCTTGATATAGCTACCCCATTTTTTTCTTATATTTATTATTTTTGCTCTTTAAGTTACTTCATTAATCCTTTGTTCCTAATGCCAAAACACCCTAACTTTTCCTTTCTTAATGAAAGCTTAAGAAGATATACTGCTGTATTTATAATGTTAAAATTGCCTATTTATTAGCATTTTTATAGGCAGCAGATTTGCTTGTAATCTTTTCTAACTAAAAGAAATTCTATTTCTAACAATAATACTCATGTCAACTGTATTTAAAATTCAAAATAGTATTTAATACTATTCCAAATCTGCTGGTGTATGCAGAAACAATTTACTGTATGTTCCCAGTGTGCGATTTGCTTTTACAGCTTAGGCTGTGGATACCCTTGTATATGTAATTATTATATTAAGGATGTTTAATCTAAGAATACAATTCAGTGCAGTCTGTTTGTTTAACTTAGCTGCTTTGTTTCCATATGCTTTATTTTGTCATAAAGCATGCTTTTGTTGTGGCAAGTGATTTCTTCAGATCATTTCAGCATTGCTTAGGGCACAGCAAAATTAACGGGCTAACTCAGGGTTCAGGCTTGTGAGATACTGGATGTAAATTGCTTTCCTTTGCAAGTCAGTGTTTTACTACACATCAAAATAGAACAATGACCTTGAAGTTTGAATTTATAAGGGTTTTTACTTCATATTTACTTGTTTATGATATTTTGAATGGAACATTCAAAAGTTGCAAATGCGAAATAATAAAGGAGAAGAAACTGCTTGATGATTAGCAGAACACAGATGAATTTCAAATCAAGCTATAGGTCTTCATGGATCACTTCCCAATCAACCAATTCCTAAAGCTGAACTGTTTCTCTTTGATTTGAATGAAAAATCTTTAAAAGAAGACATAATCTGAAGGAGATGTTCTTATTTTGTAATTCTCTTGTCATTGACTTGGCATTTACTTGGAAATTAGAAATTACTATTTCACAACTATCGGTTGTTTTTATCACATGCCTGGAAAATTCAACTCAAACCAGCAAAATTAAACCGTGCAATGCCATCTTTCACTTTAAATCATCTATGCTTTGACTTTTCCATACTTCAGACAATCTGTAGCTAACTGCAGCACTAAATGTTATCAGCATTCCACAGACTGTTGTACCAATTTTGTATTAGAGCTTGATGGCAATTTGGAAGACAATAGCTTCTCTTTTGATCTCTGTGTAGAACTAGAGCTTTTTCTTTCTTTCAGAGTGTAGCTAAATGACGATATAAAAATTACAGTAATTTATGTGTGCCTCAATTGATCATGAATGTGAAATAAAATCCTTCTTTGCTTGCATCTACGTATGCTGAGAGCGTCGTCATATGAACACCATGTGTTTTCTGTGGACCCAGCTGCTTTTGATTGTGATTGCCTTGACAGCAATTTTATGCTTCAATAATCCTGCAGTTGGAAACTGCTGTCAGTCACAACATCTGTATCAGCCTATTGAATCTGTATGGAAGTCTGATACTAACAATGGTATTGTTCAGAGGTCTGAAAAGCCTTTTCTATTGAAATATTAAGTAGTCTTTCATTCTATTTTAGGGAAAAGTCAGCTTGGCTTCTGCATGCCCAGAGTAGTAACAACTGGAAACCTTGGGAGTAATCTTCTGTTTATTAGATGTCTGTTTGTAAGCTATTCATCAGTACTGCTGCAAATCAAGCACCATAGCACATATCTGCTGGATGATGCACTCTTCATGGTGTGTTTTGCTGTGATGTTGGGAAGGCCATTGACACTATCTAGGAGAATGAGTGCGAAGATGCCTCAGTTCTAGCGGTCAGCATTTAAAAAAAATCATTGCAATCCAAGATTTCCAGAAGCCTGTTACTAACAAGTATTTGTTTATGGACTAGTTTGAAATGGAGTAGAAGCTTCTTGATCCAATGCTCTCAGATTTTTGTGGTCAGTTTTTGCAAGTATGGAATTTTTCAGATGGGAAGGGTCTGTTTTGAGGACAACAAAAGAGTAGATAGGTCTTCATTCAAGTGATCCATCTTGTTTCAAGCTGACATCATACTGGCTGGACACGGCAAAATTAGGAGGTAGTCTTTTACCTGTTGAGGACTGGATTTGTTTTGGGGGGGATATTTTTAAGGCAAGAACAACCAAATCTCCAAAGATGCTTTAGAGCTTGCTTAGATTATTTTCTTTAGTGGTTCATGTTGTGTTCTTGCCATGCCTAAATCAAGAAAGCTGGAGAGTGTGGTTAAGGCTATGAGTAAACGTACTATGCTAAATCTTAGAGCCATTGCTGTATGATGCCCTCATAGCATCATTCAGAGGGATCTAAAGACAGCCGTAACTGCAAGAGTTCTATTAATAAATGCAGGGAAATCTGCTTTACCCAGTCGTTGGCATTTCATTTGCCATTCATGTTACAAGAAGTCAGTGCAGCAGAAATTACTATTTCTAGAAACGGATTATTCTACATACATATAGTAGGTGTTTTCAGAAAAAGGCCAAAAGTGAGTAGTATTAAAATCTATTGTAAGAACAGGAAGAACAATTTAATTGTGCAACAATTCTGCTTATTTTGTCTTCCATGTGGTATTGCACAACTTTTAATAATGTGTTTAAAGTCTGTGCAGATCAGTGATTTCTTTCCTCAGCTAGAGAACTCTTATAGGTGAAATTCCTCCCTATTGTGTCATTCTTTTTCTAAAATATACCTTCCACTTTGCTGTATTAATGGAGTTAGACATCATAAATATTCATTTTATATTTGGTACTAGTCAAATAAAGTAAATATCTGGCAGGACCAAAGACTTTCTGTCTTCCTGCCATTGTCCCCCTTATCTCTGAAGAAAAAAAAACCCACTGTGTTTTGAGTTAGTGAATGTATGACAAAACACAAAAATCTGCCTAACTTCTAGTTGTTTTAAGGTTTGCTACCACTGCATTTGCAACTCATCTAAATAAGCTGAAGTGAAAATTAAGCTAAACTTTAGTAAGGTATCTTCAGCACCAGCAAATACCAGGTTATCTACAAAGCATAGCTGTGACTGTAATACCTGTTTGAGGAGGAAGGTAAACATGCAGTTTGTTTTCATGCACCTGAACCCTGTGCTTCTTAGACTTAATGTAGTTTTCCATGAACTAAGTGATTTGCTTATAGGTTAAAGTTTGGGCAGGCTGCACCTATAACTTCAGAATAGGTATGTTCAGTGTCTCTTACTCTCAAGTTTCATATAGGGTTTCAAACATTTTGAAGAATTATTCTATGTTTCTCATTTCATCTTTGTGCATTCTGTACTCCACTGTGCTATATCTAATAACAGTCTCAGTATTAAAGCTCTTGTTTTATGGTGTGGCCATAATGGAATTAGTATTAAAGGAGCTAGAACAATTTATGTAAATTGAAATTAAGAACTACAAAATAGTATTATAGGAAACAAATGGATACAAAAATAAATGGACTCATCAAAGGAAACAAAAAGGCACTTTTAAGAGTAACAGGACGAGGGAACTGTGTCTTAGATTTAATTTGAGAGGGGACAAAACCCGTTTATTCATGTAAACTTAATGATTATGTTGATGTTTAAATTCTTTCTATACTGATGGTAAGATTTAGAATATTTAATCAGAAATGCTAAATTAGACAACAGATCAGAAAAACTTGCAAATGGTTTTAAAAAAAGCAGATAAAGAGCATTCTGGATAAGCTATTATGTTTTTCTGTTCATTGTAGACACTGTAGAAAATTCAGAGGAGTAGAAGAAAGCTAATGTTGTGTCAATATTCACAAAAGGTAAACAGGATGAATCCAAGTTCTTATAGGTCTATCAGCCTGACACTAATCTCATGAAAAATAAAGCAGCAGCTGACAGGGAACTAGAGTACTGAAGTAAATGAGATCGATTATAAAATGACAATGAGTATGAATTGAGAGAAAGTTATACTTTTCAGCTAAAGTTGTTTTTATGAGATTACTTATTTTATTGGTAAAAGGTAAAGGGTGCTTTGTGTTTGCATGGCTCTATAAAGTGCAGAAGTTAAAAATTATCTAAGATACTGGAATGCTACAGAACAAATGTGGAACATATTAAGTGAATTTAAGCCTGCTAATTATAGGCCCTGGAATGCAATCTTGAGATACAAATTGGAGTAGAAATATTCTTTTGGAATAAGGTTTTAACTATAATATAATCTTACATCATCTGTTACCTGCAAGCAATTATAAAGTCTTTACAAATGGTACAAAAACTAGAATTTTGGGCAAGTAATAAAGATGAACTGTAGATTCAGTGCATCAAATGTTTTTAATACAGGAAAAAACCATATGGAATTTATTGAAAAGTTGGGGGAACTTAATGTAAAGATGAAGTTGACTTGGGAGTACATGGCTAAATATCTGCTACACAGGAAACACTGGTGTATTGATGTTTCCAGACAGCCTTGTGGAATAAATACTTTTTTTTTTAACATGGTGGGGAGATGTAAAGATTTTGGGTTATCTTATTACTGTAAATGAAATATCCTTTTTTTCCAAAGAATGGCATCAAATGGAATGGAAATTTAAGGAAGATCTAATGCAATTACTTCAGAATGGTTTAATAGTATAAGACCTAATGAGATAGATGTATTCAACTTGAGTATTTATCAAAGAGAATGTAAGAAATATTTTGATTACAGTCTATAAAAACTACCATGAAGAAACCAATCTTATAGTAAAACAACCCCTATTATTTGGGAGATGTGACAGTATCCAGAGATTGCAAGTGGGAGATAGTTATTCTTTTTCCACAATCAAGATAAAAGTTGTATAATTCTCAAAAGGATTCCAGGATGTACAAAATTTCATGTGGAATTCTGGTATTCATTTGAATGAAGCTACTAAGTTTAACTCAGGAATCAATAATGAAAGTAATCTGGAAAATGTCCTGGTTTATGTCATAGTGAAGTGACATAAGTATTTCAGGCTTCAAATGAATTATTTTTTTTTTCCTTATTACACCCAGAATAAAAGGTTTTGATGCTTAGAGGCTGCAGATCTTGTGTATTACACATTTGAGACCTTCTGTAATGAAGTCCTCCAAGTGGCAAATATTATCGTACCTAAATTGAAATATGAGACCAATTTATATGACTTCAGTCAAACAACATACATTTTCAAAGCTCAAGGACAGATTCTTGAAGTAAGTCCTACTTAGCTCATAGGATTTTATCATTCTGTGTTTTGTACAGGACTGGACTAAGTAAATCCATAGAAAATCATAGTTCATGGTGTAGTTTTGCTTGAAGAAACAAAGGCTTTATGGAGCAAAGCTGACTGTATCCTGTCTCAGTGTCCTTAATTATGTCTCAAAATTGGCTCCAGATAATTGAAGACGTTTTATTTCTCTGGAAGAATAATTTATTTCTGTTATTACACCTGCTTTAATGTTTTATTTTTCTGTCATTACTAGATTTTTAATTGATAATGAAAATTCATGTGTTAATTCCCATGTGTCATTCTTACTACATCCTTCAATCAGAATTTAGTACTATTTCCACTTCCTTGTTCAACCTTGTTACGCCTCTGATTAGTTTTAAGACCTCTAATAAGCATTTTAGGAGATTCAGAAGGATTTACTTATTTAATCCAGGAGATCTGCACTGATCAAAGCATAAGCAGTTACATTACTTGGAGTAACCCATGTTTTCAGCTAAGTATTAGAGAGAAAGCAAATTTAAGAAATCAGCCTTTTTTTATCATACTTTTCAAATTACCTCATTTTGCTTGCAAGTAGCCATTTTCTTAAATTAGAGCACTCAAAAGAACTCTTTCGTTCATTCACTTTATCAGAGGATTCCTGAGACTGCTGCCATGCAGTTCTAATCCCTTCCTTTGCTACACTTTACTTTTTACTATTTCTGGTTCATTTTCTGCTCTACTGATTTAATAGCTGCAAGTTTCTAGCATTGTCTTAGCAGATCCTTCTGAAAGTGGCATCAACAGATTACCCACTACAGCTATCTAGTTGAATTTGCTTGAAGTTGTTGCCCTTACTAAAACCAATATTTCCCAGCAGGGAAAGACACCTCACTGTTTTCCTGCTTTCACTTATTCTGTATCAGAAAATATCAGCAGCTATTGATGACAATACATAGGAATCTTGAAATACATTATAAATCTTGCCAAACAGCCTTGTTGTGCTTTTCCTGCACCTGCTTTGTGACTGCTAGTTCTTGTTATAACACCAGGCACAAGGCAAGGGCAATGGTTTGGTGAAGGCTTGGTGTGTTATCTCCCTCACAGAGTATGGCTGGTATGAGTGAACTTCAGCAGCACAATTTAATAGATGAGTTGTTGGGACACTTGTGGTGTCTGTGTGTGTGCATAGGAGGGGCAATGCTCACAGCCCAGGGAGAGTGCTGTCTGGGGAAAGCTTCTGTACAAATCAATACCAGGCAGGATGTCATAATGCCAATCAGCTCTTTTATTTCAGACTGCTAAGGTTTGGGAACTTTATAACAATTGGCTTTGTTACTGCAAGCTTATGACTGACACTTCCCTCATGAACATTGATACACACTAATCTACGAGGTCCATCTGTAAGATGGATCCATCACAAGTCAGGTAGATGTTTTTGTTTAAGTGTAGATAAATTCAGGCATGATACCTGGGTAGTCAGATACTTATTTATGAAGATGAAGAGGGGAAATAAAAGGCCTTTCATTCCTACTGCTTTTTACTCACTGTAGTTTACCTGCCTTAGGTGTGTGTTGTGTACTGGGTCCTGCAGCTCCTGCTTCAAGTATCCCCAGTGAGAGTGGTAACCACATTACTGCGTGGAGAAGGTGAATTATACCCATGATGAACAAAAAACAACATGGAAACTAATGAAGTAGATGTAAAGTTCGTGCTGACAAAACTGCTACCAGATTTGGGGGGCAATCCTCGACTTGCACAAGGGCTCCATCAATTTTTCAAGTTTTTTGCAGGTATCTGAATGCCTTCTTGATTTAAAGTCAGGGGACCTATTTGAGGCTATGTGAAGTGTTTAAAAGGCAAACAGCCATCTAGCTGAATATTCACACTATGTAATTAGATATATGTAGTTACTTAGCTAGTGTGTTTGGGTAGATTTAAAGGAAACTTACCCAGCCTGCTACTGCAAATTTAAACCTTTAGTCATCATTCTTTTGTTGTTGATAATTTTTCACTTTTAACATTTGTTTGACTGAACAAAAAAATTAGAGATTCTCATCCTGTTTTTTCCTGTGCCAGAGGATTCTTCAAGCTGTCCACTGTGATGGCTGTTCACAAATGTCGAGTTGTTACTGGACTGCCTTTTAATTATCCAGTTTTTTTGTCTAGCTCCAAAGCAAGGTCCCTGGTTGTCTTTTGTCACAACTGTGAAACTTGCTTCATGACTGTCATCCACTGTCATTTTGGTTTAAGCTTTTCACAATTCCTAGCTCACTTTAAACAAAGGAAGAAAATTAATGGAATTTTGAATTAGCCCACTCCTACTAATTAGCATTAACAGTGCAGTTGTCAACTGCTACATTTTTGTCCATCAGTAAAAGTCTTGAAGAACCATCTGTAACTGGAAATCTGTCTCATTGTTTCCTTCAGGTAACAGTCTTTCTAGTACTTTAAAGAGATTTTAAAAAATGCAAAACTTCACTTTCCAGGACACTTCAAAGTAAACCTTTGAAATGAGAGTACTCTGGGGAAAAACAATGATGTAGAGAAAAAAAACTCCAAGTGTTGTGGATACTAATCTGGTTCCTCAGAGCAGGTCATTATATTTTGCATTATCTTCAGCCTCTGCCTCTATTATTTAATTGAGTGCGTTTCTGACTGCTGTTTATGAGAGAAAAAATAAAAAAAGGCAAGCAACTGCCAATCTCACCAAACTCAAAAAAACCCAACAGCTAAACCAGAAAGTTGGAAAGAACAGTTTCTCTTTTCCTGCATTTACATACAGCTATGCTACTTTGATCTTAGTGTTTTTCTCTTCCTCATGTGCTGTGGACAGGACACTGAACGAATCAAGATACTTGTCATTATGGGACTCATGAGATATATTGCTGGCATTTCTAGCCTTAAATATTTGGGAGTACATTTTTCTTCCTTTAGCAGTGTGTCACCATGCTCTGAGCTGCAGCTTCTGTAGGCTCACGTGCTTTATGGTTGGCAGGGCATGTTTTCCAGTGCCTGAGCCCACCTTTCTACCTATTCAGTCCTTCAGTACAACTTCCAATGATTAACTTTCTCAAGGTCATTACTATATACTTAGGTAGCATCTGAATCAAGAGACAAGATTTTGTATTTTACCAGAAGAAGGAAATTTTATGGTACATGTGATGTGAGGTTATTTTTGTTTGGTTGTTTTGGTTTTTGGGGTTTTTTTTAATTCTTGTTTAGGTTTGGATTTTTAATATATCTCTCATTATGTGAACTGAGCCAAGACATTTATTTTTAGTATTCATAGTTAACCTAATATATTACTAACTGCTTCATCTCCTTGTCTGAAGAATTCATTATTATTTGTTTTATTTTAATGGATTTTTTGGAGCATCTGACTCAGGCCTGAAGTACTCAAATGTACTTTCATATCTGAAATACTGAAATGTAGTATTTGAAGTATTGGCAATAAAGTTCATAAACTGACCAGAAGAAGCCTTAGAAGACTTAAGTATTCATTTCACAGAGAGTTTAAGAATTTCCTAAGTTTAATTTAACTTCAGTGTGATCATCACCTAAGAGGCTTCCAGAAGCTGAATTTGATTTGAAGTTGTAGAGTGTAGATGGGGAAAGAAGATGCATCTCTGTGCTACTGAATGGTTGATTTGTATCAGAATAATGAAACTGATACCCCAAATTCTTCTTTCAGTTATGAGCAATTGTGCTTTTGTAAAAGACCTGTTCTTCACCAACCTATTGGTGGTTTGTTTTTACTTAGAAAAATATTTTCATATGAGAAATGATAACCCATGGTAGTGGGGTTGGAACTAGAGGATCTTTAAGGTCTTTTCCAACCCATCCATTCTATGATTCTGTAAGTCAAATAACATTTATTATTTGGAACACATCTTTACCCTATCTTAGCTACAGACTAGTAAAGCAACAGTGTGACCTACAGAAGATTCCTCTTTTGGGTCTCTTAGGAAATGAACAATTCTGATAAAGTAACACAGGACTTCATTAGCCATGCAGTCGTGTACAGCTTTTCTTACTGTTTTCCCCCTTCATTTATGGCAAAAGTTTGCCTGCTTTCTGGATCAGACATACTTACGATGTCAAACACATGGTTTCCAGCTTTAAAAAAGAAGTGCTGAAACTCATCACAGTAGAATTATTTATAGACTATTTGTGAAGTTTTGTAAATGTAAAGAACATGTACCCTGAAGAAGAATCTTTAAAGATTTACTACTGAAATTTATTTAATCAAGAGCTTCTGAATGGAATGTGTGTTTTAAGTGCATCAAAAATTTTGATTACCATTGATAGAATTTTGCAAAATGCCAGGAAGACGTTTAAAGAGAATTCCCCCAGTGCCCATTGTATAAATACATATTTACCATCCATTACTGTTTGATACAGTGTTATGAGTTGAAAAACTAGAGAATTTCTGGGCTGATAGAATGGGTTACCCAATTCCAATTCAAATGAGTTATGTTACTATCATACTGATTGGCACTACGATTATCAAAGTGGGAAAAAAATCCCAGAAAGCTGGGACACTTTAACATATGAAAAAGTGGGAAGAAAACCCAGAGGAATTGAGAGCGGCATTCCTGAAGTTCCAGTTACGAGTTAGGAGGTCATGCGAGTTGCAACATTACCTATTTGGTAGCTGTGTTGTTCCAAGCCCCAGAAACCACCAAACAAAAACAATGAAGAGCTTCAGGATTTACCTACAGTAGGGTTACTGCCTGTGCTATTTGTATTTTTCTTTTTTGTATACTCCCCATCAGATTCTACTAAAAAATGGATTTGGTGCCCTTCTTCTGTGCTGTATCTTCTGCCAAACCATGCACATTTCTATCTCCACAGAGGAAGGGACTGTGGCCTCTCTGAGAAAAAGAGTTTGCCAGCCCTCACAGATCCCATGAGGGGCAACTTCTATGCAAAGAAAATAACTAATGTAACATGGTGTAGCAAAGTGAATTGTCTGCTTTAAAATGGTGCTACAAAACATGTTTGTTTTCCTCTATTCAGTGTTCATATTCCTCTGTGTGTGTAAGTTTTCATGAAGTAGTCAACTTGCTTTGCTGTGCACCATGAACATATTAGTTATAAAATAGGTGTATACATTCTGCATTTCAAACTTAGGACTGTAGGTAGTCAAACAGCTTTATCATTTCAATTAATTACCTGCTTGTTATCAGAAATATTGATATCAGAAATGAAAACATTTTCCCTGAATATTTGTTACAAAGATGAGTTGAGGTTGGGTTTTGTAGAAAGCAGAGTCTTAAACTGTGTCTCTTTTTATAAATGAGCATGGCAAATATTTATCTGGACAACTCTGGCACCTCAGACTATTAAAATATATCATGCTAATGTCTTAGAAAACAAAAAATTGAGAGTTAATTCTGGTGTTCTTGGTGTAAATTTTTGACAATCCTGCCTGAAGACAAGGTAGACTCATAGCAATTATAGCAAAAAGCATGGGTAGCACCATTCTACAGCAACTTGATTTTTAGTGGTTTGTTCTGAGTGAATTAATTAACATATTTATGAAGTTGAGCTATGATTATGATATCATTTCTTATAAATGCTGAGTTGTGGATTCTACTGTTTTACATTAGGGTGCTGTAATTTTTTGTTTGTTTGTTTTGTTTTGGTTTGGTTTTTTTGTTTTGTTTTGTTTTGAGGGGGGGGAATGGGTATCTTTGCAGTATGACCTTACAGATTAATATGATTATCTATTTATGTTGCAATATTTGAATGTAATTTGTGGTAGTACATTACTTACATAGTTGCTGAAATTTCAGGCCATATTTCTCCAGGCAAATCTTTTAACAATTGTGTAAAGCAGTAGAAAGCCTGGCAGTAAGTTCCATTCTACTTTATGCTAGTAGAACATTCTGACTAAACGTTCTGACTGTTGTCTTAGATTACATATGGATAAGGAACTTCCATGAATAAGTCATCTCCTAAGGAGGAAAAATTTGTTTACTGCAACATAAAATAGAGATTACATCCCTCCCCAGACCAAAACATAGTAGCAATTTTGTACTTTAAAATTTCTGAAAGGACTGAATTGGTTCAGTTTTTCAAGTGGTCTAGTACTCCAAGTTGAGCTTAAGAATGATTCTGACTGATGTATAGTTATCAAAACTTGCATTAGCAAAAAAGTTGGAAGAAGAGAGAAGAGGGTAAATTAAAATAAAAAGTAAAATCTTTGTACTTAAGTAACAGCAATTATCAGAAGTTCTGCTTGTATTAATATTGTCTGAGCACATTATAAAGCATTTGTCATACCTAATGCATTCCTGTGAAATCAAGCAATAGTGGAAGAGGACTTTTATAATGAATATTAATATGAGACAGCCGTAAGTGAAGTAAATTATAGAGGCATGCAAATTTAGTATTAACTGCTACAGCAAATAGTCTTCCACTGTAAATCAATTTCTTTTTCTAATGTTAATACAGAATTAGGCCACTTGGTAGTCATATGAAAGTTGCTGAGCACTGATATGACTTTACAAGTACTTTGCTCATGTGTCTAACTAAATTAAAAGTCATATTCAGGAAAAGGAGTTTGCAGTCTTTGCACTCATCAATTGTGCTGTTTCTGCTCAGTTCTCAAATTCTGTTCACACATCAGAACACCTCTCTGCTGTTCAGCCATCTGTGACAATTCAGGCAAGTTAAGGAATAACTACAAGAATTATCCCTCTATGTCAGAAAAAAAATGAACTAATTTAAATTTTGGCTGTCTGTTTGGATACAGGTTTTGAAAATATCAGGGTTTTTTTGTTGTTTGTTTGCTTTTTTAATTCAAGATTCTTTGCTTTTAACTGCCATTGTAAAAATATGCATCTGGATTTGTGCAAGGATTTTTTCCTTGACCTCAATTTGATGTGTGCTGTTTTGGATTAGGAAGTGAAAGAAAGACTTTGGCATATTAAGTATTATGTGCATGAAGCTGGGCTTCATAATTTTACCAATATATTGGTTTTGGGGTTTTTTGTGAGTTGGCTGGGCTGGGGAGGAGGGGAGTTGTTTCTGCTTAGCATTAATTAGCTACTAACATCCAAACAACAGCCTTACAGGAAAATTCTTTTCCAGGGGATTTGTGACTTTCTGTGTAGATATTATCTGGAACTTTTTTCCTTAGTACCAAAAACCTCATTCAGAATTTTAATAAGTACATAATAACTACAAAGACTGTTTCCAGTAAGGTATAACAAAGCTGAAATCCTATTTTCTAGTAGTTTAAGTTGAAAAACAAATGTATTTTTCTTATTTGCTTTTGATAGGTGATGACAGTCACATTTTGGAGTTTTGAAAGCAATTACCATATGGCCTTTTTGTTGTTGTTGTCATTGTCATAGTGCTTTGATGGCTAATGATTCATCTTCTATAATAAAAGCAAAAATTGGCAAATGTCTATTTAGAATAAGTGTCATTAATTAGCTTTAAATTGGTGTATTATTTTTATTCTATGTTGGGATATGCCTGAATATAAACAAATCTGTAAACTGTTTTTCAAATGAGCGAGTATAGAGCAAAGGCTTGATGGAATTTGCTAATATAATTCTATCTATTGACAAGTTTTGGACATTGGAAGTATGGAATTTAAGGACCTAAGTCTGAACGCAACCATTTTTAAAGCTTTTGTTCATCTTTTATCTCTACTTCAGAGATACCTCCATTTTTAGCATTTAAGTTCCTTGCACTGACATACCAGAATCACCTTTTGCCTTTCTTGTGTTTCACAGAATCAAACAACTAAGGATTCGTCAGACCTCTTGTAATTGATGCTGATAATATGCATTATATTGCATATTATCATATTATATTATAATATATCATATGATATATTGCATATATATCATAATATGATTATATTGCATCTGATTTTTAGCTTATGTAAGGATCAGCGTGTAACAGTCAAAAAGCCCGTTTGGAAATAAGTTAATTACTGTTTATGACTGTGCAACTGTTTCAATTTATCTACAATTACAATCATAGTAATGATTTTCAAGTTACTTACTTTTCAAGATTATCTTGGTTCATATACCATTACCTTTCAGTTATGAAATATGTATTTGAAAGCTGAGAAAATCTTGAAAATATAATAGTTTTGCAACAAGCTGCTTGCATTTTTCAATTCGATGTCAATAGATAGACTTCCATAATCAGGGGCACAAAAATGGTTCTTCATTAAGAAAATATCAGTGAGGTGAGGAAGCTATAGACATGGTTTACATTTTTCATGAAGTTATGCTCAGTATGGAAATAGCTGTGCCTGAAGAGAATTATTTATAAGAATAATATGTTAATTTCATAGTATTTACTTTAAGTAAACTGAAAACTTTCATTAAAAATGTCCTATTCCTGTAGAAATTGTAATTAATTTCAATGAAGTCAGGTTTTCATGTTTTTTACTGTGTTTTACTCACATTTCTAGATTTTTTAAATTTTAAAGGGAAGTTAATAGAAGAATGAGAAATCAACCTTCAAGGCATGTAGTTAAGGTTGTTGGAAATGTTGCTTTAGAATAATTTTCGAAGGTTTTTATAGAATAGAATGTAGAAGAGGGAGAATGGATATGTCAAGATTTTAACAGTGTAGGTGTGTGTCTGTTGTTTTTCTTACTGCTCTGAGGAATACTAAGCAAAAAAAGTTTTGAAAAAATGCTTTAGACTTTTCTAGGTGAGATTCTACTTTCTTTCAGCTTTTTATTATCTAACACTCTTGAAGAGTAAAACTATTGTTTACAGGAAATTCATGAGCTTCACTAGCAAAGCAGGAAAGTATTGTCAGATCTTTTGGATGTTTTTGAAGTATATTGCATTTACTGTATTTGTCCTGAGAAGCAAATAACTTCTGTTAAAATGTTCTTTGCCTAGCATGTCATCAAGCACTCAGTGAATATTCACTGAAAGTGATTTCACTAGTCCTTTAAATCATAAGAGTTGATAATACTATTTGTGTCCAAATGGAACTTATAGTTTGACAGAGAGATACACTTGTATTTATAAGCTTCCTAAACTAACTATATAAATGGGATTTTATGCTTTGAGGTGGGAAGAAGAAGGAAGGGCAAACAATGGTCAAGTGACAATGCTTGATGTCTTGATATCCAAGGTCCATTACAATCTACATGTTTAATCCATGTACCAATTCAATTTCCTACTTTTCCAAAACAAATGAAGGAGGAAAAAAATTATGAACACATAAATAAGTCAGTAAATCTCATACTTGGGTTTGAATTCATCTCACCCAACATGAGACTATTTGAGTTTCCTTTATAGAAACAATTTTTGTTATCAGTTGAATAAAATCATCTCTTCTAGAGAGTGTTTGATCTCACTGTAATGTAATTTCCCACAAGAGGTCGCATAAATCTGCTATCTCTTTCTGGATGCTAAGGGAGAATATTCAGGTGTAGGCATTTGGTGTTCATGGTTTTCATGGACAACATATCCAGTTGTGGCTTTTGTTCTCGGGGTTTTTTTGGGGTTTGTTTTTTTGGCTTTTTTGGGGGGTTGATTGCTTTTGTTTGGGGGTTTTGTCTTTTATTTTTTAACTTCAATGAACATTACTGACATTGAAACACTCTTTCATCTGTTAGTTTAAATAAATTCTACACTATTACTGTAGCTTTAATAACCACATTACTTTAGTCTTAAATACAGGTAAGAACAAAATTTGAGCCTCTGTCTTTGTGATTTCGGCTTTTTTCTTATTCCTGAAGTACATAACTCATTTCAGATGCCTCCACCCTCTACCTTCCTTTGGTGATGTAAGCATTCTGCTTTTGGAGTGCCAGCCAAGACACCAGGTTCAGGGGCTGCTATCCCTCTCATGCTTCACAGCTGTTACAGGCTATTTTCAGCTTATTAGGCAGTATATTTTACTGTAAAATGGTTTCTAAGCATGTTTTATTAACCCTGGGTGGACTAATGTTTGCTTCAAGTGAATCACTAAACAAGTTAGTCTTTACCTGACCTCTGCTTTTTCAGACTAGAGATAGTAAAAGTAACAAAATGGCCATGTTTTAATAGTGTATTTCCCATCTGCACTCTCAGTGCTTCAGAGAGACCAATTTAAAGCATCTGTTTCCCTCCCAAGCTCCTCGTATTCACATGCAACCTTTTCATCTATTATCTTTAGCTTGACTTAAGAAGCACAGGGAGCTCTCAGCTAAGCCAAAAGCAACAGTTTTTCTTGCAGACTCTGTAGAAGAGTAATCTTTGAATAGCTGCAGGAACTTTCATATTCATTTCAATGTTCCTGTTTACCATTTGGTGGCTTAAAATGTTAGAAGTAGGAAGCTGTAATTTTGTATTTGCTAAGAACTTTAACTGCTTCGGGCCAAGAAGTTGTTTATGATTTTTACTATACATCTTTTTACTAGAAAATAATGTCACAGAAGAATAAGAGAAAAGCATGTAGGTAGAATGTACAGTTTGGTTTTAAGTCTCTGTATCTAGTTCGTCTCTTTGAGTGTGGACATATACAAATGAAGGTGGCAATTTCCTGAGAACTCATAATAATTTAGTTGACTTAATAAAAACATGCTTGTGCATTAGTTAGACATAGTCCCATGTTAAGGAAGTGTTTATGGATGCTGTCACTCCTCAATGCATATTTTTTTTGATTACAGGGGAGAAAAAAGGGTACTATAACATATTTTTCAACAATAGAAAATAATTTTTTACTGTGAGTTATACAAATTAGGACTTCTGAACCCAATCTCCTTTTCTCCCCCCTCTATTTTTTTCTTTTGGGGTGGTTATGGTTCTCATAGGAACTCTGATTGTTCTCACAGTTCTGTATTAAAGATACTCCCTTCAGTTCTTGGTCATTCTTACATACACTTATTTTTTAGTTATTGTTGATTTTAATTTTCTTGATCATTAGTACTTTTTAACCTATTTTAACAAGGAATTCTATGTTCTTATATTCCTTGGCTGCTTTTATTTCATATGTTGAGATAAAATAACATGAAAACTTCCAGACAAAGTGATTTTTACAGTGGGGATTTTTTTTGGTTTGGTTGGGATTTTTTCATCAGAAATTATTGATTTACTTCAATGAGAGTGGAATTAATCTGAACAAAATGCTCTCAGGGGAATGAAAGTGAATTTCATTCAGATGAGGGTTGCCTCCTTACAAACAGCAACAAAATGAGAAACCTCTTGACTTCTGTCTTCCTGTCATTGTAAAATAATTTAGTGCACTCTGGTCCAAGATGTAGGACTTCTGCTGTTACAAATGTATTCATCAGTGCTGTCCTAGATACTGCTTACAGGCTTGATATTAATTGAATTAGTTTACTGTTGTTTCTGACTGTTTTCAGTGTATTCGTAACAAACATGTTTATTTTTCCCTGTATAAGTTTTCAAGACCATACGCGGTTCCATGTTTCACCAAAGTAATTCCAGATACAAGGGTGCTCCATTTAAATATTCTTCTGTAATCCAGTACAGCAAAACTATTTTTGAAAATATGAAGAGAAATCAAATAATAAATACTGAAAATTATGAAAGGTCCTTAGAGAATTTTGATGCAAAGCCTAATTTTCATTGTATTGACATAAAACTGTTTTCCATAGGGTAGTAACTGAGATGTCATGTTTGCGTTTTGTCCAAAGAGCAGAGCAAGACTGCAGTGCAGTATCTCAGTATTTTGCCTGCCAGCTCCCATCAAATACTCAGTTTTCTATAGCTCATTACTGCAAATTATCAAAGTTCTGTCTAGGAGGTTCAACATGCTTAGTTTGTGCAGGCTAAGAAAAACAACAAACTATTTGTTGACATGCGTGTGAGATTAATTCTGGTTTCTGCCCCATTTCTGTCTCTTTTGTTCCTTTTGCATAGAAATGTTTTGGCCATGATTTCCTCAGCTAAAAAATACCAATTTCTGAATATCTCCGCACTTAAATTCAGAAATCATCCTGTGTTTTTGTGTTCAGATACAATAAGGCTGCCATTATTACTATCCAGATGTCTAATTTATATTGCCCAGTAAGTTTAAAGGAAGAAAGAAAATGAAACAAATATAGAAATAGGAATTCATCCATTTCACTTCTCACCTGTCTGAAGACATACAGAAATGGAAATGTTGACATTTTAACAAATATGGTTTTTACTCCAATATTCTTGTTCTGGATTGTTCTAAAGGAAAGAAAAGTATCTGCCATTGATGTGTAGCTTTTTTCAGTTTGTTTTTCTCCTCAAGAAGCATTAACAGGATACCGTTTTCACTCAATTTGAAATTTATTTCATCTAACTGTGTGTATTGGCTTTAACATTCTAAACCATTAGTGCTCATTCAAAGAACAGCACAATTTCAAATGTCATCAGTAATGGCTGGTTATGACATTCATAATGATATCTTCCTAAAATGGCCAAAAAATGGCTTGACAAATTGAATGCATTCTCTCTGTGCATTTGCATTTTGGTAAATATGGCAGTTAGAATATGGTCAAGTTATGATTCAGCTTCAATCTTCTAGACAAAGGAGAAAGAGTATTCCTAGCAAGTGCTAATTGGTTATTCTTTTCTCTATGACTTTCATGCTGAAAGTTTCCTGGCAGACTATGTAAATATTGCTAAGGATAAGTTATTTCCACAACCATTCCACCAGGACTAAGGAGTCTGAGGGGAAAATTAGCCATGTAGATTTTAGGCCATGGGAGGAAAATTCTTCTAACATTAATTAAATCTCTTGATGTTTAAACTTCCATGATAAAAAAGGGGCAAACAGAACTAACAGCAGTTCTTGGTAGGTCTCTAGTCATTTAGATGATTAGGCACTGAAGATCAATAGAGAGTATGAAAATACGCATTTTGTACAGAGGTTATCCAGGAAACTTCTAATAACCCACCATCTGGAGAGCAAAAAAACCACAAAACCACAAACTAAACAAACCCAAAGCAGCTATAATAGGAGTAAGTTTTTGCCAAAGGGTTATTATTGGAAGTATGGTAAAAGATATTAAACTTCCAATTGAAATTTGTGGTTTCACATCTCTTAAGTATCTCACTTGATACTCTCTATCTAAGGTAAGAATGAGATTCCTTTAAAAGAAAAAAAAAAGAAAAAAAAGAAGTTATTTTTCTCTTTGACTAAATATTCATATAGAGGACCTGTGCTTTTCTCCTTAGAAACACAGACAAATAAATAATTTCATTCTGAATTTAAATTTGCACAAGAAAAGAGGTGCACCTAGTAAAACTGAATTTTAGATTTTGCCTCTTTTGTTAATTGTTTCTAGAAGTCAGAATCCTGGGCCATATTTTACACCATATTTGTTGATACTATGGTTACTACTATCTCCTAAGGTAGCTCATGTAAAAGTGAGTATTTATTTCATTGGCGCACCAGGGACACCAGTCCTTGCTGCATGTTTTTTTAGTGAACACTGCAGATTTAGAAGTTATTGACAGCATGTCATCTCAAACTGACAAGTCACTGGACAGCAAAAGTCCTAAAAGAGTGTGATGTCCTTTTCCATTCTCTATCAAGTTATTTGAATAGAAGAAATTCAGTTGTCTTAATGTGACTACATACCACACGTGGTGTAGGCCCCAAAAAGCAAGTCAACAGGTCTTAGTAATTAGTTGTAAAACAGATAAATCATTAAAATGGAGTAGTATGGATTCCTATAATTTATCAGCAGCTGAAGGACGTGATCCAGCAACAAAAGGGAAACATTCATTCAGGACCTTTCATTTCAGTCCTTTGTCTGAGCAGCAGTAGTTCTGGGCTACAGAGAGAACTCAAAGGGTGCTCAGATCTTCCTGCTCTTCCACTTTCTCTTTTCCCTTTTATCTGAATACATGATGTTGCTTATGGTTTCATATACATCATGGTAGCATTATTAGCTATCATTAGACTATTGAAAATCCTTCTTGGAGGAGGATACTAATGCTGATGGCTAACTGTGGACCCATTTGTCTTAGTTATTACACTTCTAAAAAGAGTTTGTGAACATGGCTTCTCTCTCCTAGTTTTAAAGGTGGTTTTGGTCAGAGGTGTCAAAGAATGGCTACAGGAAACATTTCTATCAGAGATTTTTTTTTCCCATTGTGCTATCAAGCACATCTGCTACAACCTATCCCCCTTTTGCATTCTCTGCTGCAGCTCTTACTGCTGTCATACCCTATTCTTGTCCTCAACTTGTCAGTCAGAGATAGATCTCTTCAGACTGCAACACAATATTAACTCTGTACACTTAGAAATGAAATTTTAGAAAGCTAAGTAGAGAAAGTATGAAAAACTACTTATAAGACATAAATTAAAACCCAGTGCAGTTTTCTATAAGCCTCTAGAAACCTGTATCCAGATGGAAAATTAGAGCTATATTTTTTCATTTAGTTTTATTCAGTGTATGTTATGTTGTCTTACTAGTTTTGACAACTCCTAGTTTCATATTTATATTTCCAAGCAAATCAAAATAAGAATGAAATAATCCACATTTTTAGTTATGAAGATGAAAGTATTTGCACCAATGCAAGAAGAATGGATTAGTTAACTATCTTTTCTTTTTTGAAAATAACTTCTATGATTCTGTGATTTACTCTGTGCGTTCATGAAAAAATAGGTACATCATTCAGCCTAACATTGGACAATGTTTGTCCTTCATGATTTTTCAACTCTTACAATTAAACTAAACACGTACTTAGAATGAAGCTTTGTATCATGAAATGCATTTATTCTAATAAGTATTGCTAGTGTCTTGCACAAAAGCCTTTTAAAGTACCAGAATTTTCATTCCCTAAATGAAATAAGCCTATTTATGTTTCAAATGTCATCGTCACCAAAATTAAATCCCATACCAGCTTTGAAGACTAATCTCCAGTCATTTCTGTGTTCCTCCTCTGCCTTTGTAAGTGCAAAATTACATAATTGGTTATACTTTGGGAAAAAAAAAAGAAAACCAACAAACAGCAAAAAAACACCAACTTGTTCTCTGAGCCTTCAATGTATTGACTGATTGAGCTCATTGTATCTTTGTTTGCCCAAATGTTAGGTCACTTACAGAGCCTAAAATAATTTTTAGCAGCATGAGGAAACCTGCTCTAGGAAGATGGTTGTTAAGTTTGTACATCAAAATAATAACTTTTTTATTTGCACTATGATGTAACATGCAAATAGAACAAAACAAACACTTAGGGCCAGCCCTATAAATCAAAGAAAGACTTCCTTAAAAAAATTATCTTGGGGCTTTAATATAGAAAAATTAATTTTGAAGAATCATTTGATTATGAAACTTTAGTGGGAAAATTTAATCTGTATCTTCAAGCAGGTCATTGTGACAGAGTGGAGCAGTAGATTTAGAACAGCAAGGATATGCACTAACAGGCACATCCTGCCAAACACAGATGAGTAATATCTGCATGTGACAGTAAACAACCAAGGACTCAAGCTCAATATTGCATATAAGTGAAGATAAAAAAGCAAACAGAGCACTGCTAGTGTTAAAGAGGAGGATAGAGTGCAGTGCAGGAAAAATTATTTTAATGCTCCAAGGGGCTTTTAAGATTGTGTTTGGACAGCTGTATGCAATTTTGAGCACATGTATAATCAGAGGCCTTAAAAAGACAGAGAGGTTTAAAAGGTTCACAAAAAGTCAAAGTAGAATGACTCATGTTCAGAGGAGTCACATACGCAGAAAGCCTGGCAAAACTAAGACTAAACTAAGAAAGCTGTTTAGACAATGTTATTTTTCTGGTTTCTAAGGTTCTGTAGGTGATGACAATGAATTCACATCAAATCTTGTGACAGGGTTGTGGTATAAGGGCTGGATACCAAATGGTTAGTGTTAAAATGTAATGCCTGGTCGTCTGCTACCATCAGAATATTATAAATAGTGGTAAATATGGTTGGGTTCCTAACTTACTTCACGCGGAATATTTCAACTACAAATCTGCATGAACTATATTGATTTTTAGTTTAAATGGTCTGAAAAAAACCTGGTTTGTAAAAATCCTCAGAAGTTGTGCAACTTTTTGTATATATGTGTATGTATATAAATATCTTATTATTTCTGCTGTCCATAAAAAGCTAAAGGCTGGTTGAGATGATCATCATTTTTCAGTGGATTAAGCGTAGGCTAGTTACACAGTCAGAGAGAGTCACCGTTGTGAGAAGTTTATAGAAAATACAGTCTGTACTGCTAATTTATGCAGGTACAGCTGTATATTTAACAGATGTGAATGGGAGACAGCGTTGAATTGATGCAGCTAATTTCCTTCAGGAAACATGGATGGGGTCTAAGGACGTATGCTGCTACCCTCAAAGGGATTGTGAAGTGGAAGCCTCATACCAGTTTTGGCTGAGCTGTTGGGCTGTGTGTGAGGCTTGCTCTGAGCATTTACCTCTGAAGAGACTCTCAGAAATGGGTATTTTGGGATGGAAATGGATAGTAGGCAACCCCAACTTGGCATGTGGAATACCAGAACTTCTTTTACCTAAATAGTTCTAGCAGTAAAATTCAAGTCTGTCAGAAAAAGCTATGATTTTTGTCATGTGCTTGCTTTCATGCTCAAACTGAAGCTGAATTATTGTTTCAGTGGTCAGACCCCATTGATGTATCATTTTATACTCCCTATTCTCACCATTTCCTCAGGACCATCCATGGTATAAAATCAAGGAATGTTTACAGAGCCAGGAACTCAAGGAACAAATCTGTTCTGGAATCAGAAGAGGTGGCCCCCCACTGACTCCATTATCGTTCAGACTTTACAATCCAATAAAATTTTACTGAGTTGATGGAAAATGCCCTTAAATTAGGATGCAATGGAACTTAACAGCCACAGCTGAAATAATATGCAAGGGAATAAGCAGTGAAGGTAGGAAAGATTCCTTTCATTGTTGGGTAGTTTTTAGTTAGCATTTTGACATACAAAGAGATTTTCCCATTCCAGACAGTGTCATTCTTGTTTCTCTTAGCTGACAGTACTCACCTTTCCTTGCTCCTTGGAAGTTCTCTGTTGCTCCCTCTGCATCCTGGCATTATAACATTCTGCCAGTGCCTCATTTCTCATTGGGATTAGACTGGTTTAAACACCATGCTGTTTCTGAAGGCTGTCCTCCTTAATAGAATTTTGTTGCCTTGCTGATGGTGTCACATAGGATTACTTGCTCTATTTTCTCTCTGTGATCCTAAATGAAAATACTGTGTTAAAGACTAAAAAAAATAATTTCTGTCTGGCTCTGACTAGATTAAAGCTGCAGTCTTGAGTTTGACTTGTTGGAGTTTTTTATTTTATTTGAACAATGTTTTTAAATATTTATGCAGGCAGATATTTTTCTTCATGGAACTGGCTGTACCTCAGGGCACCAGAGGTAAAAATGGTGGTGCTAGACCTAAGACTTGTTTGAAAGAGGTTTAAAAAGTACATGTCTGATGTGTTAAAAACTATTGTCTAACAATTTAGCTAGTTTGAAGCAAAAGCTGTGTCTCCTTTTGGACAGCTTTGAACATAAACAAGCTTCTAGGCACAATATCATGAGCTCCATTCCAAAATGTTGATGGTTATAGGTCTTTTGCTTAGTTTTGGTTTGGTCTTTTTATTTGGTTTTGCTTTCAAGCTGAAAGTGTCAGCTACTGCTGAAGACAGAACATTGACCTAGGTGGACCACAGGTTCCTTTCAAGTGGTTTGAAATTCCTTTTTATACCACAGTAGTGATGCAAGGGTGTTTTTTTGAATGCATTATTGCTTGACTTTCCTGCATTTTAGCCTGGGTATTTTTGTGGAGGAATTTCATTATTTCACATTTGAAAGAATGGAATTAGATATCTCTAGCTGTGGTTCTTTGGGGATTATTTTGGCAAACTGTTGCTCTTTGGAGAACTGAAGAGGTTTAAATGGTATACACAGATCTGGGTGAGAGAGATAAGCAGACAGAGAAAGGGATGAGATGATCAAAAGTGCAGGGTAAATGTCTGGTTTTGAAATTTATTACAGGGGCTCTGTTCATGTAATGGACTTTATCTTGTCTAGAAAACCAGCAAAATGCTTAAATTTCAGGACTCTCCTTCCTCTGCAAACTTTATTGGACTTAGCTTACAAGTTTTCTCAGTGCCCATTTCCTGTTTATTTCAGAGTCACTACATTTATTGCTTAATATGAGGGTCATATGAGCCATGGGATTTTTAATTTCAAAATTTATCTAATTTGAATGTGTAGAACAGCCCTGCTCTTAGTTCATGAATTCCAGGAAAAGTATTTGGAAACTCAGTCATACACTGCAATCAAAGTAATACAAAGTACCTTTTTATTCCTTATTGCATGACTTTTTAATCAGCCTTGTACTCTTGCATATTTGTTTGCTTGAGTCTACATCTTTTAATATCTACTGGGCAAAGGTAATTTACTATTTCTTCTTATTTTATAAGCATTTTTTCTGAATGTTTTCTGACATTTCAAGTAAATGCCTACATTAAAGAGAAATCATTAACTATCCATGATGAAGCTGATGTTGCTCTGTGTAAAGTTTTGCTAAGCACATAATTTTATTCAAGTTTTAATAAGAAACTAAAAATCTGTGAAATAACCAGACTCAAGGAAGACACAATTATCCATCAGAAAGTCACTTTGCTGTACTTGTTCAGTGCTTTCAAAACACAATCAAATTATTCTAAGACTGGGGGAGAGTATATATGTTTCAGCTGTGCAGTAATTTTTAACCATAGTGCTCTACTAAGCATAGCAATAAGAAATTGATACAGAAGGAAATTCTGTAGGAATTCATCAAGAAAAGGTTTATGTGCTGACCACTTTGCTCCCTCCCTCTTTGCACTACATCAATATTGACATTACCTTTCACTTGCCCAGTTTGGATAAAGAGCAAATTTCACATACATGAAGTCAATCTTTAACCATGTGTAAAATGAAGGAGCAGCAGATATCTCAGTTGTTCTAATTTTATAGGCAGTAGGGCTGTTTGCCAGCAGAGCTGTGCAGTGTGCGTCCAGCAAATTAGAATGCATAAAAATGTGTCTTCCCCAGAGATGTCTGAAGGCTATTTCAACTTAGAGTAGGTGTTTTGATTGTGGGAAAGAAATAATGTAATAGATGTGATTTTGACAAAATGATAGGTGACCGCACAGTGAAAAGTTCATGGGAGTTAATGCCAAGTCTTCCATAAAATCATCTAATAACAGAAATGAGGTAAAACATGCTGCTCAGTGTACTTCTCCTATTATTTCAGACTCTTGAAAGTGCTGATACAGGTTTTACTTATCTATATACAGGTGTACAGAGAATAATTTTTATTTTATTTCAACATGGGTTTTATTTTAATTTAACTATATACTTGTAATATGCTCAGTGTGATCCTTCCTTGCAGCAAAACAAAATAAATATTTGAATAATATTATTTCCATTAAAAATTTATACTCTTTAATCTTATTTTTATCTATTTGTATTATTATTTTTCATCTCAGACTCCAAAAATGTAATGATCTCATGAAAAAATTTAATGGTACTTAAATTCCAGACTGGTCCTCCAGCTGTGATACACCTCCCACTGGGATTATGAGATAACCAGAATTAGAACCGTGTAAATCTTTCAGACAACACAGGTTACCTCAGAAAGTTTAAAATATAGTTTGGATTTGACATGCTTGTTGAGGCAGTCTCATTTTCGTCTAGGAAAGATATTGTGGTCTCTTTACTCTGAAGAGATGGTGCTTTGTTTTAAAATGACAGGAACAGTTCTGCAAAGTTATTTCTATTATAGGAACAGGTGTGGTATGGACAGGTAATAAAAGCAAATACCCCATTCCACAGGCTTCAGTTGAAAACTGCCAGATTTTCCAGAAATGTATTTTTAATAAGGAATTACTCTGATTCATGGAAATCTTTGGTTTTACATCAGTTTATATTGGTTTATATTTCCATCACTTGTATTAGCATGTAAGACCTATATATAAACCATCTTACCTTTTGTGTTTCAGCTTCCTTGGTCATGATTGATTCCTGGAAAGTAAAATGTTCAATCAAACACTTCCACACTGAGAATATGGCTACACTATGTAGGCCATATTAACATGTTGGTTCCTATATCCACCATCAAAAGCCTGGGCCCAGCAAGCCACATTGTAACACAAATGTAGGAGTTAAATGCATTTTTTTTATTTAAACTGAGACAATTTGGTTTTTAAGACCCACTGACAGTTCGTGAAGTTCAGTGTAATATCTCACTACTCTCTCTGTCAAAAGTGCACAGGCTTAATTAATGTCTTTACATCTCTGTGAGTGATTGAAATACCCATGTGTGGATCATGTGGGCAAAGTAGCATCACACACACGGCTGAGTATAGATGAGAGTGGTGTTTTCATGTCAGAGTTAGCTTGGTCACTTCATGCAAGCAGGAATACAGATAGAAATGAAATCTTTTTAGCTGCTTCTGAAGTTAAAATCGTTTTGCCAGGAGATGAAAGTAACTGGTAAATCCTCCTAAAAGAAAAAGAAAAAGGTGTATAAAAGAAAAAATGCTATCCTTGTCAAATACCCTTGTCTGCAGTAAAAGCATTCACTCCAAGTATATATTAGGCCTGTTCTTTATTAGTAGTATGCTCTAAATCTCTTTAATGCTGATTAGTTTATGCTCTCTTGTCCAGATGTTTGTAAGACCATAATGAACCTCAAAGTATGATTTACGTAAATGTATTGGACTGGAAATACTGCTCTTTAGAGGACTTTAGAATATATTCAATAAGAATTGAGTCAACATGTGCAAGTCATTATTTATAGTGTTCTCGAGCAATCCATGAAATCCCTTCACTGGATTTGTAGGAGAAGCATGGTCTTTATAGACTTGCAGTCTATAGAGAAGAACTTGACATCTGTTATCCATTAAGGTGGAAGTGGAGAGGGCATCTGGAACTCCAGGCATGATAAGGGGTAAAGATTTCAGTTGGATAACACTCTTACAAAAGATAGTGGAATATCCGCTTCCAAGGGGCAGGAACAAACCTCTAAACCAAACCCAGCTTTACATTAATGGCAAGACTTGTTTGAAGACTTCTTGTGCGTTTTTTTCTTGCTTTCTACTTGCTTTTTAATGGTTTAGTGACATCTACCCAAAAGTGTGACAAAAATCATCCAATGGGACAAGAAAAAAATTATGAAAGGTCATGTGCAATATATAGTCCCATATTAGTAAATTTTAACTGGAATTTTTTGGGGATGTTCTAGTCACTTTAGGATAACTCTTAATCCTTCCTTTTCCAAGAAAAAACATAATTTATTTGCTAAATTAAAAGACCTCCTGAATATCTTTGTCAGAATGATACTGTGAGTCTTACACAAATGTCCTCTGCATTCACTAAAATAGTATTGCAATATTTTGATAACCCTTGCTTTGGTAAATTCCCTATACTCCTTGTACTTAAGTAGATTTGATTTTCAACTAATTTCAAAATGGACTAACTTAAATAAAGGAATAAGCATTTCTCTAGGTTGCCAAATTCTGTCTGTATGAGTAAATTAACAAAATTTGTCAGCAACTTTCACTTCTTAAAATGACTGTGAATGTAATTATGTGCATGATTTAATCTTTGCAGTTTTCTGCAATTAAGATGCTATTTAAATATTTTGGATCTCATTCCAAAATGTTTAATTTTTTTTTTTTTTACTCATCATGGAGTAAAATTCTCTATTTAGCTGCATTAAATCTGTGTCAATAAGTCCACTAGGTTATTTCTTGGGTAACAAAGGAGTAAGTTTTTCACTTTTCTAAGCAAAGTAAAATCAATGCTTGAGAGAAGAACTGGTGATTAAGCCAAATTTGCTGCCTAGATAGAATAATTGATGCATTCAGTAAGGAAGTAGTACAGTCTCAAGGAAAATCTTTTCAGAGGGTTACTACCATCAAAGAACTTCTGTTTTTTTAATGGTCCTTTAATGACTGTTTTTTATTTGAGCTTCAGACACCTGAGAAATGCATTTATAGACCGTTAAACCATTTGTGATTTTTTTTTTCTTTTTGGTACTGATGCAGGACAGAAGTTTTTAAAACTATGAGAGATTAATTTCAAATTCCCCTTACAGGATTTGTTATTTTGCAGAAAATGTTTTGCTCAGTTATTGCTTGAAGCACCGGTTATTTTGTCTTTATAAGTAATTTAAATTATCAGATGAGAGCTTACTTTAAGGAAAAAAAAAATGTTCAAAAATGGTGACATATTTCTGTGTAAATTTTCCAGAAAACATGTATCTTATCTTTGTGAAAGCAAATTATCATACTGTACCTGATATTCAATGTCAAATACCTCCAACTTCATTATACGAGGCATGAAAGTTCTTTAAAGAAAAATATCTGTATATTCAGAGGTGAAGATTGTTAATGATATTGATATCTTTTTGGTCAAGCAAATCATTCTGGCATTACATGAAAAACATGTTGATCTAGAATCATTCAACAATATAGTCACTACTGTGTCTGGGTAATAATCAAAAAGGAAGTGAAAGTGTGATTGAAGATAACTTTTGTGTTTCAAACACACAAACATACATAAAACGTTTGGAGGAGGGTTTTTATTTTTTTCTCTTAATGGCAGCATTAATCTTTTCTCGAAGTGGAGTTCCTGTATTTTACATTTTCTGTGGACACAATAGTGAGCAGCATTTTTGACTCTATCACTGCGATATTCCTTCCTTGAACAGTGAAGATAAACATGTGGTGCAAATACCTCCTGTCATACAAATGTATGCATTTTTTGAATCTGTGATCGTAAGTTTTCTATCAAAAATAGAGAATTTTTCTTCAGTCTTTGTTTTCTTGCCTGTTTAATACTTACAGCCCTAGGCTTCTGTGAAGTTCGCTTTCTAGGAAATGCCTTTTTCTTGTTCCGTGTCATTTTGGGGTTGGCTTTTTTATTGAACTTCTGCTCTTAAAACATCTGTCTCTTCATATGTACTGGATAACCCTCATATCCTTTGTTTCTTAAAATCTCTCCATAAAACCTGCTTCTCTTAAATAGCCTTCCAGATTTTTTCCTCTGTAGTCCTCACAATACACCTACTTCCACATTTTCTAAATATTCTCAGGGGGCAGCATAAATCCTATAAAGACTTATAAACAAGCCTGATAATATAGACTAGGTTGTGTGAATGAAGGTCTAAACCTCTTGAAACAATGGTTTCTTTTTCCATGATGCTGCAGACATACATGCATGTGAAGTATCAATATTTTAATAATTCAGATTGTATAATGCATACATGCAAGGAAAGTCTTTGAATAAAAAGGCTGTCTTTACTTAGCTTTAGATGTGTTTATTCAGTCTTCATACACTTTTTATGTAGGTACACAGTCACAGAACCCAGATTTTGTGTTTCAACCATGAGAAACCTCCCTGTTGCCCACCAAAAAAAAAAAAAAAAAAGGAAACCTTACAGAAAATAGCTTTGATGCAATTTTTGTCAAGAAATTCCAAGTCCAGTGAGTATGTCCCTTAAAATGAGCAAGGAGATCCCTCTGTCATCAAGAGCTGAAGTGACTCACCACTGCTGGAGCACTGGGAAGAAAAAAACCGATGAAACCACTTTGTTCAACACCTGGTACAGAAAGAGGCTGATGTTGCAAACTGTTGCACTGTACTTGTGTGTCAGTTTTGTTTACAGTTGCAATATCATAGTCAATACTTCATTCTAAAAATCAGGAACAAAATGTGGTGGGTATTTCTACTACTGCTACTATGGCATTCTGAATCTTTTTCCTAAAAGTGGTTATCAGGTTAGGGATATTCAAGTATAGAAGAGTTAATTCGTGCTGTCATGCATGTGGATAAGAGTGCTCAAAGTAAAACAGTGAGTTAGAGAGGAAAACTGGCAAGCAAATCCATTAAAATAAAACCAGATAACAATATAGTTATTTAAAATAACAACAAATGGTATTTTCTTCATGCAGGTAAACAATTTAATATTTCACAGAGTAGGCAGTGAGGTGTGACCTTGACAGACAGATTCACAAATAGAGCTGCTGTATACAATTTACTATCACTTTTTTTTTTTTTCAGAGGGTTTAGCATCAACACAGTACATGTTCAAAATGCTAAAAGTGGAGGTGAAAATCACTCTCAGTTGTTCAGAACTGTCTTCCTTGCAGAACAAACTGCACTGGGGAGGCAGTAAAAATTTTTCTGTAATATTAAAACATTAAGGTATGTGTGCATGCACACATCTGTGCTTAACTGTGTATAAAATAATGCAGCATCCTAGATTGTGCAGCCGAAGTGGGCACTCTTAAAACAAATGGCTTGATGCTAAGGACCAATAGGGCTCTCTGTCATAGGGATTTACTAAAGTGAATTTGTAGCTAATCAATTTTTCTGTGAACTGTTCTGAAAGATTTATGTTCAGAACTCATAGGAGTAATTGCAAACCAAACCTGAGGCTTTTCGCCTTGAATTTCATAGAATTGATTTGGTCTGGCAGATCTGGATTTCAATCCAATCATGTTTAAAGGGAGAGGGCAAACAAACTGAGAATATGAAGGATTTTCAGCTTTCAGTCACCTCTTAGAGCAATGGTACTCAATAAAAACATACTTGGTTATGTGATTTAAGAGTGGTTACGCAACCCTTCTTATCATGTGAGTGAAAAAATCTCTGACCCAAAGCATCCCTTGTATTCCTATAATTCTATTACTGTAGAGATACTGTTCCAAGTATGTAAGAGACCTCATGTATAGCTGCCATAACTGATGAAAATAGTTTCCAGAATATCTCTTTGACTCTCTAGACATTCTAGACATTCTGGGCTGGAGTAGATGTTGCATTAAAACCCATCATTTTTGGCTGAAATTCCGTAAGCACAATTTGCAAGATTTTATTATCATTATCTGATCTACAGTAATGAAAGCTTTTTCATAGAAATTAGCATAGTGCTCATGCAGCCAGTTTGTGTTCCACATGTGAAAAGTGATATAATTGTTTGCAAAACAGATAAGTATGAATCAATGGTTTATGCAACCCAGTACGAAACATCAACCTAGAATTTTCCTCTGTTCCCTTTTTCCTAGTGGAGAGGCAGTCGGTATTAAAGGATCATCTGTGCATGAAGCTCAAGCTGGTTGGCCATTGCTCCCAACAGTGCTCTTGTGTAAACAACATGAACAGACACATGGACAAAAAAGTGCAAATCTGGAATTCAGGATAAATCGAGTGAGAATTTTGCAAATTTGACAGGTGATTTAACAGCAGCTGCTGATACTGGTGATACAAACCAGTGCAGTGCAAGACTTTGGTCATAAAGCAGCAGCCTGCAAATTACTGTGAGCTGTTAGACTGGAGAAAAAGAAGAGAATCTGAAAGGAAAAAAGCATTAAGGGCCTTAAAGTTCAAATGGGAAGGAAGTAATGTATATCTAGATGTTGCGGTTTGAGGTTTGGAAAACTGGAGAGAAACACCAATTGTGTAGTGGTTTGAGTTCGCCAATTCAAGGGTTTTGGTTAAACACCAGCATACTGAAATTACTCAATTTCATTATGAGATAAGGATTAGAAGTAGGCAAAGTAGGTTCAGGTTTTAAGGAATATAAAGAGAATTTATTAACAGACTTAAAAAAGGGAATAATAAAAATCAGGAATCAGAACAAAACCTTTAAAACACCCTTCTTCTACACCCCCCCCCCCCCCCCATTTCTTTCCCACTGACCATACAAAAAGGCAACACTTCAACTATTAGTTAGTTTACCACTTCTGGAGTAGTCTTTTCTCAGTTTATGTAGGGAGAGAAGTTTTCTCTTGCTTTACCATGCTTATTCCCCATAGGAAATACAGTTCTTATGGTTTTTAGCCTCAATAAAAGCAGCCGCCTGGAAGGAAAAGATCTGCTTGTTCTGGAAAAACCCTCCCACTTCAGTAGCTTTCCCAGGACCACTGTAGTGGGCATATGATGGTTGCTGAGGCACTCTTTTGAGGATGAACATTTCTATTACAGTGGCAACGAAATCCCCTTTTCTCATTATTGGCAACAAGTCTTCTTCTATTATTCCCAGGGTAAAGAATCTTTACACAGGAGCCTTAGTCCACTGGCTGTAGCCAGAACATTACATCCCCTGCTTTTCACTCTTTTAGGCCATTGCTCATATATTACAGGGTATATTATAGCTGAGTTTATCAACATGTCTTTACAAGAGAAGTTTCAGCCTCAAAGTTGGGGCGCTCCTCATCTCCTCCTCCAGATATAGGCCTTGCTTCATTCATTAACTTGGAGTCTTTATGTTGTACCTTTTACAGGTATCCTCTCTCTTTCTCTTTCTGTGTAGGGGAAAATGGATGTCTTCAAGTCCCATCCTGATATTGTAAAGGTTAATTTATCTTTTGGCCGGGCAATGGTCACATGATCTCTGCCCGTGCTGTTGGAGTGTAGCATTCCCAGCGCCCGAGCTGAGGGAGAGGAGCCTGCCTGTGCCGCTCTCCATGCAAGCCGTGTCTAAGCTGCAAGGGGTCAGCTGAGCTTTCTCCTGAGCTTCTCCCGTGCCGGGTTGCGTGTGGAGCCAGCCCAGCCCAGCCAGGTGGGGCTGGCAGAGGCTGAGTCTGTTTGGCCTGGGGCAACAGAATGAAGCTTTTCTCAGCTCGGCCGGAGCCGAGCGGAGTCGACCTGGCTCCTTTGCTTGTAGCTGCCGTGAGGACTGACGATCGGCCTGGGCCCGGGGAAACAGAGAAGGGCCCAGAGCAGAAAGGGCCCGGTTCTGCCCACTATAGCTGTCATGTCGGCCCGGCTGAACCACCTCTGCCAAAAGCCCAGGCTGGGTCCTCCCATTCCCCCTCCCACTCCGCACCATCTCGACCGACAGCCAAGCCGCGTAGCTTGGCCGAACCTCACCAGACGGAGCGAAGGGGAGAGAGTGACATCTTCTCAGTCAGCTGGAAGTCTAAAAGAGGCAGTCTTTAGATACTCTGTGGGTTTTATGAGTTCTGGAGGCAGAAACTGCAATACTTCCTTTTGGATACCTCATTTGTGGCTCGATCTCTTTCCTTCCCAACCAAGGCTACCCCACCACACTAGACAAGATTAATGCATTTTTTTAAAAGGCTGGATAGATAAGCTTTTGAGCTAAATATGTTTCCAGTTTGTAAGAGCATTGCTGAGATATTTTTCATAATTTCTAAACTCATTTGATTCACTGTATCTTTTGCAATATTTTACCTCTTGGAAGCTTGAAATAGCACAAAAATATTTACCATTTGTTCCCCTCCATCATGCATGCAGATTGGTTTTTTTTTGTCTGGATATTGGAATTGTTTCTTCTCTTTTTTTAGAAAATAACATTGTTGAAGTATTTGTTTTGGAAAAAAATCCACATATAAAGAACTACATGGACTGTGATAACAGATATGAGAAATTATGTTTAAGAAGAGTCTAGTCACAATTTAGGCCTAAGGGTATTGTCATACTCTCTTAAATTCAACTGCTTAGTTCCAGTAATTATAATCTGACATACAAAACTATATGAAACTATAAAAATACAGTATTTTTGTGGAAGGGATCTATGGTGAAATCCCATTTTTGAGACTTTTTCATAAATCTGCTGTTTCAAGAACAATTTATTTTATTCCATTTTTGGTGCTTCTTACAGAAAATTCTCTTTTGTGGTCTTAACCTGCATTTGAACAAAGTGGCAGAGTAACCAGAACTTATTCCTGCAAACACAGCCTGTAGTGACTGGGGAGTGCAAGCACTCCCGGTGATACTTTAGAGAGAACGTAATTATGTCAGGTCTTAGACCAGTGTTACCAGTGGCAAACTTGGCAGAATCACTGCAGCAGCCTATCGTGCAACATGAGAAAAAGTGAGATCATAAAAAATACTTGTCTAGTTTTAGCGATTACTGCTGATAAGAATTAAGGAATGGCTTAGGTCATGAAATGCATTCAGACGATAACTTGGCAGCCAGAGGGATGGTGTAATCAACTCACAAAACACTTTCACCTATACAGTGAAATGAGAAGCTTGGGTCTTTTTGTTTATAAACTTTGTCTTTCAGAGAAATATTCTAGATGGATGTCCTCTACATAGCCTAGAAAATGAATTTCAAATCTATTTTAAAAAACACCAATTACCTGAACATTTTGCTAAAACTTGCTCTTTCTGGGATGTCAATTGTTATGTGACATTTTTTCAGTATCCCTGTAGAGCAAAGAGGATTGCTTTATCAAACTCGTATTACTTGGCGCTGTGGCAGCTGCATATTTGGACTGATTAAAAGTATTAATAAATTCAAATGAAAGAATTGATAAACAGCTATCCATCTGCAGATTTCTTGGCATTAGGCACAGATAGGTTAGATCTGCAATTCCCCTGTCCACATTGTCTATCCTTTTTAATTCTGCCCTATCTGCTGACATTTGAAACAGCTGTTACAGCCTGAAGTCACAAGAAGAAAGATGTTACCAAATGTGGATGCCTTCCAGTCCAATCATATTTATTTTTGTGGAATTAGTGAAAAAAATTTAAGTCTGCAGAGAGATCATTGATTAGTTGACTAAGTTGTGATTAAGATGCTAGAAAAACCTGCCTGGTAGCTCTCAGGTTTGTGCACTGAATGATTTAAAGCTATGACTGTTTCCTCAGAGGGAAAAGTTCCATTCACAATCTTGCAATGAAGCTAGAAAAGTGCACTGTGATGCAAATTGTTTAATAGAAGTTGGAAGGCTGAAATCAGTATTCACAATTTTTCCGAAGCTGGGCGTCTTCTCTGAGATTCCATCTAGGACAGCATGTTAAAAGAAATTCCATGTGCAGTGGCAATCTCACCTAATAAGGGGCTGGAATGTTGATTATTGTGGGCTGTGTCTTTAGATCATGAAAGAGCAGAGACTAGAAGGTATTTTAGCCCAGATTGTCTTTTCTGGCATCACTAAGTTCTGTTGTCAATGAAGTATAAGAGGTTACAGCCTAATGAAGACATGGAGAAGATTCCTTATTGAAATGGACAGTAAGTGGTTGCTTGCTTGCTTAATATGAGGATTTTTTTATTGGATTTTCCATAAGTAGAAAATAGTCAGACAAGACATAAAAGGGCACACAAAAATATATTAAAAATGTTTCGGGGGAAAAACCCCAATCCCTAGAATTTATTTCCCTTAAAACAATAAAAATTAAAATTACAGCTAGAGGGAGAGGTAGCCATGCTGGTTATTTGCTTTAATGGTCCACTTTGTTTTTTTACCCTTATTTAGTTTCAAGCTGCCTGTGCAAGTGCTATAGGTGGTTAGCAACTTGCAAGTGGCCCTTAGGCCTTCACCTTTTTAGGCTATATTTTTAAATGTTTTCTTTTACCTTTGAGGTCTGCTTATATTAAAAAGAATGGAATGCTTTGTTCTCATAGCTAATGGCAACTCTATTCTTCCTGAATGACATTTTAGCCTAGCATGTAAAATTGGGAAATCTATTCTTCTTTCTACTGTATTTCTAAGGATTCTCGTAGCATCTCAAAGCTGCATCTTCTACTGCATGCTGCAACATTGGAAATGTTGAAGTATAATCTCTGCCTTACTTTACAAATATGTAAACTAAGGATAGAAGAAATGAAGATTTTGGGGTTTTTTGATGGGAATTGTGCCTAGATTGTTACATTGTTTACCTCCTGAATCTTCACCTGAATTTCTGATGAAAAATGTCTGAAAGCAATAAGAAAAAGTTTATAAAAACACAGTTTTGGAGCACTGCTTGTCACCTCTGAGTTGTGATGTTTATGATTGACTTATGGATTCTCTATTCCTGCAGAATTTTATTGATGATACAAAACACACTTTCCACCTTGAACGAGTTGTCTTGTCTACCCTGATCTTCAGCTATTTTGTCAGCACAGTTTATTTTAGGATAGTGAATATTAAAGTGTTTATCCAGAGTTGTTTCCTGCCATGGGATTGACAGGTGGAGGTGTTTTCTGTTCTATATGTTTGTGAAAAATGCACAGCCTTTAAAAGTCTTGGTTTCACTATTACCTGGACAGGCAAGCTATCACATATCTATGTGCTATCCAGTAAACAGACTTGGGAAGCACAGTATGGTAGCTTTCTGAGAAAACTGATGGAAGGCTTATTTTGAAGCCAAATGCTTCAAACCCCTTCAATTTTCCAAACTACTGCTAAAGCTTTTGTTTTAATTCTGTATATTGTAAATACAATATATTTGGGTTGCACTGATATGATTATACTTTGTGAGGGAGAGGAGACAATGTGTAGCATTTTGCAGATGAGCAAGGCAGCAAGGTTTTTGCTGATGATTACATGGTAGTGGAAGCCTGGAGCTGATGCTTTGTGCATTTTCCCACCTTCTTGTTTTACGTGTCACAAAAATCTTACAGCTGTACAAACGTATGCATTTTTCTCATGGTTGTGGATTATGGGATGTGTTGATCTATAGATTCGCTTGGTCTGTTGAGAGGCTTTGAGAAGGAGGAACCAGTATTCTCTTTCCTGATCAACTTACAGTCTTTCTCTCCCACTCACCAAAAAGAAAAAAAAAATCTAAGTCTGTATATCTGTATCTCCTAAGGCTGTAGGTGAATTGCCACTATAATTAATTGGCTTACAAGGTCACAACTGGTGCAGGTTTTCTGAAGGAGAGGTAAGTAAGCTCCTTACCTGCCTGCCAAATGACTAATGCCCAAGCATTACGTAAGGAAAACTGTTGTGCAAGTGTTGGCCAAATTCTTTGCATTGCAAATTAATCATTACTAGTTTTCATAAATTAAAACACTGGAATTATCTCAAACGTTGAAACCTCCTTTTCAGAGCATGTACTGAAATTTCAGAGACTGGCATCTCAGAATTTTTGTTTTGGAAAAGCAGGGCTGTTATCTTTCAAAACCTCGACTACGTTTTTTAAAATGCTATGTGATGCAAAGTGATCCTAAGTAAACCTATTTGTAATCTTGTTTGTATGGAATGGTAGCAACCTTAGGAGCTCAAGAACAGACCTAATATAGTGTATTAGTGCTAAAGAGATGCTTAAATGTCCTTGTATTGGATATTGCAGAAGCTGAAGGGCGTTCAGAAGTTTGTTGTAGCAGCTGCTGTTATTCTACTAATGCAGTCATGCTACAACTTCTAACCAAGGTTTTGGAAAGCTAATACAAAAAACTAAGCCCTTAATTCCATATTTTTCAACAAAATCACTTTTTTGCTTTAAGTGCAGTTGTTTTCTCTGAAACGTTTGAAAAACTTACTGCATTTTTTTTACTATTATTTGCTACATACTAAGTTGGAGTAAGAGGAGGTAAAATACACTCTACTTCATAAAAAAACCCCCATCCCTCCAGTAAGCTCTCAGACCTTACACAGAATTATTCTGGGTTATTGTTTTTAATTTTATTATCTAGTTGTTAATATTTTTCCCTGTTCTCTGTGTATTTTGCTCTTCAGTCGGACTTTGAACTGGATTTCTTGACATATGATCTGATGTCATTATAGAAATGCTAAAAATACTACTTTTTAGGAAGGAAAAATGGGTTCTAAAGAAAAGTTGCAATGCTAAACTGAGTGAAGGTGTGGCTGTGGAGTGATGATCTGATTGTTGCAGTTGTGTAATACTTCAAATTTACATTCTCATTAACAAATTTGTATTCTCCTAAAGGCTGTTGAGGCAGGCAGATTGCACCTATTCACCTAGATACTGTGTAAACATGAATATGAAAAATACATACAGTTATTCATAAAATAGCTACAAATGAGGGCAATTTTCAAATATCTGGGCTTGTATTGGTGCTTTCATGGACTCTTATTCATACATTTTCTTCTGTATAGTGTACATGGGAGAGAGATGACAATGAAAAATAAGGAACTTGCACAATAATATATTACACTGCTAAAGAGAACTTCTATTTTCTCTTTTTCTCTTTTCTAAGAGCTAATGCTGGGTCTGAATGATGTCAGATCTAGTGATGTCTGAATAACAGTCATATACAAGAGAGGAACAATTTTAACAGAGGGAGCTGGGGTATGGTCTTGTAGCATTTACAGCCATGTTTAGAAGGGAAGCTGAAGCCATTTTTGTTGCTACTGTGTTATGTTGTTAGGGAAAGAGCTGCATACAAACAAAAATGTGGCAAATGAAGAGAATGACAATTTGGGTTTACCAAAGAAATCAATCAAAACTGTAATTATGGTCATTAATACCCTTTCCTGCTTGGAAAAAAAAAGTGAACAGAACTAGTAGATTTTGCAATTATTATCAGTCCTGTTCCTTTTGCTTAAGACTGTTTTCTTCAAATATCCCTCCATGATATTTGTTCTGAACAGATTGTAGCTCTCACTTTGCCTATGACTAATTGCCTAAGAACCATACTTTTACAACGTAGTTACCTTCACTCGACGTTACAGAACTTCTGTCTTTGTAAGCATTGGACCAAACCTTCCAACAAATTAACTATGTCATTATGAGTGTTAATGTATGTCACTTCTAGTTTTCCAGATCACACAGGCATTTAATATCAGCCATACAAGAGGATTTATAAGAAAAGGTCAAAGCAGAGTAAGAATTAAACACCTCATCTAGAACCTTCAAATGTTTGCTATAGCTAGTCTTGTGCTGCTGTTTCGATACTAATTTCCATTAATATGCAGCTGCTCTCTTCTACTGTCACTGCAAACTAAGAGCAGTCATTTCCTTTAAAGCCTATTCTGCTAGCTTTGTATCCTAAAATACAAACCCATGATTGTTTTGTATGTTATTGGTTAAGTCAAAGAATGTATTTTATTCTATAAGCTTTGAAAGTAGGAGTGATATCTATGAATGGTGCCACTAGGAAATACTTTTTGATTTTTGCTGTTCTCTTGTGTGCAGACTTTATAAAATCCATGAGAACAGCTTTGAGCTAGGAAAACATCACTTCTTGCATTTTGCTTCTGTGGAGAGCTTGCCTGATAAAATTATCGTATTGACTAGATAAATATCCCAAATGGCAAAGCACTAATAACCTCTCTGCTGGATATATGTGGATGGTGTCATGGAGCACTACTGGAAAAGACAAAAAGGGTTGTTTCAGTCCCTTCTGACAAAGACAACATTTGATGAAAGGGAACTCATTAAATTGTCAAAATAGACAGGTTTCTGTTGGTTTTTGCCTTATCCCAGGACCATTTATCCAGCCTTAGTGTGGTTTACTAAATATGTTTCTTCTGCCAGATAATGTAATTAGACTAATAGTTCAGTTGGTAGTGGTCTGCCTGAAGGCAGAGGAAAAACTGACACATGATTGCAAACGTAGATGGCTAGTGTTGCACAAAATGATTGTTTTATTGAAAAATTAAGAAAAAGCAAACCGAAACCTGTAAATTATACCAAGAACTGTGATGACAGAAAGTTGTTTAGAAATTGTGGTCTGTATTGTCTGTGAAACCCTCTGTAAACATCATTCAGTGTTTTTAACTGTAATGATGACACAGGGTGTTTCATAAACCCTTTGTTTCAGTCCTAGCCCTGAAGCAACCTGTGGTGGGTTGGAGAGGGGAAGGAGCAGAGGGCATGCAGGCAGTAGTAACATAATCTGTTTTAGATTATGGACCCTGGTGGAAATGTAAGAACAAGTTGAATAGATGGTCATAGTAACTGCAGCTGTGAGTAGCAGAAAATCCTTCCAGAGACTGAATATTGCAAAAGGTTTTCTTTTCCCTAGCACTCAACTGGATCCTACTCTTCTAGCAAGAGTACTCTTGTAATTTTAAAAAATATGTTATCAACCATGTGTGATCAGTCAAAGGAAGAATTTATTGTAAAAACATTGGACTGAAGAAGGCTAATAAAAATCTAAATGGGATACCAGGAAAATCAAAACACTTACTTACTCCAGAGGTTAAGGAATGATAATAATATTACTATCTCCTGTACTCTTTTCTCCTCAATTCCTTGTGAAATTTGTTCTTCCAAATGTGGACATTTGGTATCTCAGCTACTTAAGGAAGAGCAGGTGTTTTGTAACAAAAGTCATTGCTGATCAATCCGTGGGACACATCCCCTACAGGCTCTACTTACAATGCACTTCAAGACAGACAGAATGTCTTCTCACTGCTCTCCCTTCCTTTTCTCCACTGAGAAAAGTTACACAATTGTGATGCTGGTACAGCAAGTGACAATTCCTATGTTAAACACAACTTCAGTTATTGCCAAAATCAGATTTACTAGTTCATTGCTCTCCAGTAAAGGAAGTAAGCTGCTGTAAAGGGAATAGCTTTAATTATTCCTGGATTCAGGACAGGAGAATGCCATGAGGTATTACGCTTACAAGAGCAGTCAGAAGTCAGACTTCTTAGAAATTCTGAGTTATATTCCAGTTATTTTATTTTACTTCTAGGGATTCTATGACTATAAATCTGTTTTGAAACTTAGCATTTAGATGGAGATTTTGAAGAGGACATTCAATTTCCTTAAAATGTAAAAAAAACCAAAAAACAACTGCCTGCTTAAAATGGAGAGCAATGCTATGCAATCTGCAGTGCAGTTCACTCATTCTTTCCTTGTTCCATTTGATTAATGAAAGCAATGTATTTTCTTCTGCTAGTGATTAATACTTCTCTGTGCTTCTTTGTTTTTGGTAGCAGATTGCTGGGGAGAGACTCCACTGGAAATTGTTTTTGATATCAAGGTTTAAATAGGCTTTGCCTGCCTACTTATTTTGTGAAAAATACTTCTCAGTTTCCAGCAGTGTATAGCCTGGACTGTGCCTGCTCTGTCTCTGTTAAAGATAAGGGGAGTTTAGGAGAGGTCCTTTCAAAGCTCACTTCCATCACTACAGCTGACAGTGCAAATCAAAAGAGAACAGCTTGTCTGCTGCTTCCTTCCCCATGCCTGCATGGCAGGTGTGTGGGGCAGCTGGAGTAGCAGTCAGAAACTTACTGGCTTTGGTAAGAGCAATATCTTCTTACGGGTACATGGTTTTAGTTAAAGCTCTAATGAATGTTGGGGTGGTAAAATAATCCTTTGAAGCCATTGCTGTTACTGGCACAGACAAAAGTTGCTCCCTGAATTCTCCTTGGGGAAATACTGTCTCCAGTTCTGACTGGGTATAACTCATACCACCTGGACCTTGGCACTGATGCAGGCCCTATTTTTAAACAGTATTGTGGAATAGTGTCTGAGCTAGTGATTCACACTGTGCCAAGGATGTTCCTGGACACAGGAATGCACTCATCCCTTTCCACTGCTGAAGCTGTGTCTGGATGACTTCTGGACGAAGCTGAATCACCCAGATATCCCTGGGCAGTTTGGAGTTCAATACAAGCCAAGGAGCAACAGGCAGTTCAGGCAGTTCATGTGCAGCTGATCTGCTTTGGAGGAAGACAAGGGATGATAATACAGATGGGGACTGCTGTGCACATGGGTGCCTCCATGTTGCAGAAAGAGACATTCAAGGTAAATTCATTTTACTGCAGGGTATCTTACAAAACTTTTTCTTGTTGGGTTTTTTTTTTTAGCTTTTTCAGTCCTTTCAGTTCTTTGGTTTTTATGGGTGATAACTCATGCTCAGTTTGTATCATGCAATAAGATTAGCTGTGAGTATATTTTTTACTGTTTACTTCTACTTAAAAGTTGGGAAATGCATACTGAGGCGTGTGCAGAGGTAAGACTGGTGGCGGTTTGTCAACGTAGCCTCAAGCATGCAAAAGTCTTCTTTGCATTTGAGTGTGAGCTCCACCTCTTAAGCAGACACTGTGTTCTGGTTTCAAATAAAATTTTCACTACTGAGCTCCCATTAATTAAACTGTGAGAGTAGTTTCAGCCAGCAGTTCCTTGCATGGGGACCCTTTCACTTGTAGCTGGTGAAATGTGATCTTCTTCTGCCTGACTGAAGAAAAATCTATACAATCATAAGAGCAGCTCAGTGTCCAAACTCAGTCATCATTAAGAATCCCTTAAATGACCTGAAAAATAAATGGTTTCTCCTCATAATTTTCTTACCTTTCAGTAAGTACTTTTTATGTTTTTTCTCAGCTACATTTGCCTAAGAGCCCAAAACTCAGACATGGTTTGACATTTCCCTACCTACCTTCTTCCCTTTCCACAGGCTTTTTACCCCCCAGCTGTTGCTGTTGCTGCCAGCTCGGTTCAATTAACCTCGACAGGAATGCAGTTGTCCCTCTGTGGTTCATCCTTTTCAGGATTAATGAACTGTGCTTTAAACCAAGAGAACTGCTAGTAAAAATTAGGTATAATTTCATTAGAAAATTTTGTACTCCTAATTAATGAGGAGGGTCATCTGAGGACTTGACAGAATTGAATTTAAATGTAGGAAAAGATCCACAGATCAAATATATGAAGTTTGCTACTTCCTTTTTATCATCACTCTCTCTGTGGGTAGTTTTTGTCACCAAATGTCCTGTTCTCTGTCTCCCTGCCATCAGATCACCACCAAGGCATGGAGTAGAGGCAGCAGTAAAATGAAACCACTTGTGTAGACAGTTGTTTCTTCATCTTCTGTTTCTGAGTGATGAACACTGTGTATAATATGATTTATTTAAGTGTTAGAAAGCAGGGACTGGTCAAAATACTGAGTTCATTGCTTCTCCAGTTACAATCCAAGAAAATTCCTGGTATTTGCCTTTCATCCTGATGCTGGGAAAGTTTGCAGTCCTTCCGTTCTCAGTAATGCTTGTTTGGTACATTTGAGAAAAAGCTTGAGCAGTACCTTAGACATGTTCAGCCTCTCACTTTCTGAATATTAACAGTAATTTTGATAGACACCTAGACAAAGAAAGTTAGCAAGGAACTTGACCAAGAAAGTACTGACAAGCCAGGGTAGTGACAAGGGAAGGGAGACATAATGGGTAAATAGCTGTTAAAAAAACAGGCTTAAAAAAACGAGTTCAAAAAAGACGGCTTGTCAAAAATTTTCAAATACTGTTCCTGGTTGGTCATACACAGTTTTGTTTATTACTTCAGAGTTCTTGACTCTTTCACTATGGCATAGTAATTAGTATCCATCCTGTAGAAGATCTGTTGAACATCATAGTTTCTAATATTTCATATTGTGCTATTGAAGGCGACTGTAAAGTGATGCATTGCACAGCTATCAATCAGATATTTTGGTCTTTTATACAAAAAAAACCCCTGTGATGTTTGGTACTTGTATCTCTAAATCATGATGTTGTAATCATTATTTCTTAGAAAAAATTTATATGAGTCCTTCTAAGTTCTAAAAATATACTTCTATCTCTCCAAGTAAACATATCTATTGTGGGAAGGATATATCTATAAAAAATAGATTGAATCCAGATTTTGAATGTAAAACTAAGTCTAGTGACTGGATTTTTGATAATATGATACCAAAAGAATTTTCTGTACAATATATTGTAAAGGGCCAAATATCCACCGACCACAAAATATGCAAGTTTGTATTATGCACATATAAAGGATAAGAAGTTGATACATTTGAGTCAAAGTTCCTCACAGTGTTTTGTTTAAGTGCTGGAGCCAGTCAAAATGCTAGCACACATGCTTATGTTTCAGCATATGAGAGCAGAAAATCAGCCAAGCACAAAAATATCTGTCAGACTCATTTTTTGGGGGGATGGTACTTTGGTTTTGGTGTATTTCACTATTATATTTATAGGTTCTAAAGAAATTAAGCCTTATCTTCAAATGTAATTACCACAAAAGTTGTGGAAAATGGAATTTTCAAAGCAGCCCAAGGAAATTGAGGATCCAGTTCTTAGTAGTCAGGAAAATAATAATACTGAGTCCCAGTTCCAGCCTTGAACATGCCAGTATCAAGGGATTGTATGGGAGCATTCCCTTACTTGACACAGGTCTGTTACAAGCTAACCAGCTGATGATGTTTCTGCAATACTAAGTGGTCTTATAAAGTGAAACATTTCATATCGAGTTCTGTTTGTCATGAGAAAGAATGTGTTTTTTTACCTTCTGCAGGGGCAAAGCTGTTGGGTTTTGTTTGGTTGTTTTGTTGTTAATTTTTTTCCTGAACAGCATTATGGGCCAAATGCTCAATCCTTTTATGTGAACGGTGAAGTTTGATTTAAATGAGACCAGAATGCATGGGTATGTGCTAAATCAGATATTTTTAAATGCATGCCACTTGAGATTGCAGAAGAAAAAGCATGCTCATAAATATTTGTGATTTGTTTGAAGTCAGAGTACATTTCTCTCTGTGGCTCTATTTATAGTTTCAGGATAAGAAATTCTTAGGCTTAGTAGCAGGACCTGATGAGTGAGACTTTCACATACTCAGAAGGAAAACATGAGTTGTAATTTTCTGTTTCTTCAGACTAAGGTAAATTCACGGGTATTGTAGCTGGGATATAAAATTAATCCTGCTTGCTTAGGAGAACCTTAATCACAATGCAGTTTTCTATTTGAACCATGATATCTGTAGTACTCAAAGGAGTCAATTATCACAGAATATTTTTTCATCTGTCTTTGTCTCTTGTTAAAATAGACCTTTGATTTTGCCAGTGACCAAGATTAGATTGTAATATAATATTTTTTATTTTTAGTTTTTATTCTGTTGCTATATTAAGACCAGGAATACAAATGGATTCTTGTGAATCCTGAAGTGTTCCTTTTTTTTTTTTTTTTTTTTTTTTTGCTGCTGGAGTCCAGTTCCATACAATATCAGCAATCAACTTCTATACCAAAGCCAAGCAGTGACAGTTGCAATAATGAATATTTGCTGCGGGCCACTGGTATGAAAATAGCACAGTGCTGCAAGCCTGCGTCACCAGAAGCAAACCTTCTATTTGACTGTGGCTGAATTTCCAGCTCAATTTTAGAGCATTTATCATTGAAATAGCTTTTAAAGCACTGTCATAATGTAGTGTTAAGAAATGCTGATTCAGTCTACAAAAAATGAACTCAAATGCCTTCCTACTTCTTTTTGGTGTTGTTTTTCCTTATTTTTTTAATCCCTTATACCTTTAATGCTGTATCCTGTATTTAGGGCACTGAGCTGTGGACAGGCAGTAACACTGTAATATACTCAAAGGGACCCATGCTGGTTAGGTTAGAAGTTCTTGCAAGAAAAAGAATTTAATTGTCTCTTTGTAAGCTGATTTGACAGCTTTTAGAATGTTTTATCCTTAATCTCTGTTGAAAATGCTAAACTTTATATGAGGACGAGCAGCTTTGCATCTTTAAACGTGTCATGGCTTTTACATGATGAACTTCAATGGCTTTCTATATATGTTTTAATGTCATTAATATATTTACATTAGTATAATATAAAATGTATTCATATAGGGCACCTTTTAAAAATGCAGAAATTTATGCACTGAATTTTGATTATTTTTTGAGATGAAGAATATGCTGATGACATTTACTGTTTTTAATTTTTATATACTATGCTGCTTTCATTCATGCATCTCAAAATACCCTCAAAATATCCCAAACAGCAAGCATAATTTACTGTATTTTCTTTTCACTTTAAAATAATTACATGGTGAAATATTAGATGAGCATAGATACAGAAGGTCAGATACTTGAAGCAGAATAAAATCTGATGTTATTTAAGCTTTTTATTTTCTTTCATTCATTGCCTCAGGTTTTCCTGAGTAAAGAAAATATAATCTATCTTTTGCTTAGGGCTAAATACTGACCCTTACACTGCAAAGCTGGCAATGGTGATTGATGTACATATCTAATTTCCTGCAAGATTAGAATGAGCACCAACTCTGCCATCAATCCTGAGTGAATGTTAATGTCCCTTTCCCCTCCCTGGGCCATCTGCCCTTTGCCTTCCATGTCACCAAGAGAGTACATTGGCTAAGCCTAAGTAGTACCAGGGTGCAGAAACTGATGTTTTAAAAGCAGTGTTAATACTTTTAAAGCAATGGAGTTTGGGCTGGGATTGGGCTTTTGAGGCAAATAATTTCACTGCAGCAATTTTTGACTGAAGGAAAAATTTAAATCCAGTGTATTCTCTGGAATGGGAAAGGAGTGACTGGTTAACTCTACAGTTTTGTGGACAGATCTTCAACAGCTTTATTTTTCCATCAGTTTCCCAACAAAAGGCTTAACATTTCAAAATATTTTTTTCTTTTGAAACATTTTTTTAAAAAAAAATCATATATAAGAAGAGACCATTCAGCGAGGCAACACCATGTCTTCTGCACCAGTATTTGACATCCCCAGTACCTTCAGGATACAACCATCATCAGTCTCACTTTCAGGAAAAAAAAAACAAACTGTGATTTGACCTTGAGTGGGACTTTATTTTTTGCTGTGTGTTTTAATACCTGTCAATGCATAGAATATGCATATGAAAAACTCTGCCTTCTTGGGTTTATGCATGATAATTTTTAAAAACCCGATGGGAGAGAATGTAGAAACATAAAATACACAATATGTAGAACTTAATAGAGCTTAAAGGGTTATATTCCCACTGACTGAAATGGAATCATATTTGTGTAGATATTTGTTCAGCCACCTTCAAGTTCCCCAGTAGGAAATATTTCTGGATCTGTGTAGGTAGGTTATTCCCAGGCTTCATAAACTTTAGTATTAGAAAGAATTTCCTGACATCTAATCTAAGTCTCTCTTGATGTAATCCAATAGTCCTTGTTCTACCAGGAGGGATCAAAGACAAGAGTATATTCTCTTATTTTTAGCTACCTTCTACGGATATGCAAACCATTATCAGTGTTCACCCTTTTTCTTCCATATTCACAGTTCATGTTTTCTAAAACTCTAATTTATTTTGGCTCCATCCATCACAAACCCTCTCTTGTTGCCTTGCATTTGTACTGCTTCTGGATTAACAGCAAAGCAAGTAATTTTGGGGGTTTTTTGACATTGCTGTCCCCAGGCTGGACACAGGGTCTCCAGAGCTGACTAGAGGAGGAAAAGATACCTTTGAAATCTTTTGCTTTGCACTTTCAGTGTGGTGGGGACCTGTTTTATTGCACAATGATAGAAGAGATCTGTATTCATCTTGTCTGCTACTGAAAGATTTTTCTGAAAACCAAGCAAATAAACAAAGAAAACAATCAAAATGAAATAAAAAATAAAACTTCCCCAAATGCAGTACTGGGGTTGTTGTTCATTATTCTGTTTTAATAGATCAGATTAAACTTATGGAGTGTGGATTCCTGCAATTGTCTTTACTGAAAAGCATCTAATTTTCTAAACTGTTTCTTCAGTGCATTAAAACTGTTTTGAAACAGGTTTCTCAGTGTGCTTGCCTTGCTTCCAGTTTGATATTGTCTGCTAAACTATTAGGAATGTTATTCATTAACAAAGTTTTTGAACAGTACTAGTTTGCAACGCACCACTGTGGTATCAGTCAGTTCTGTCCCTTCTGCATCAGAGCACGTCCTTAGCTCTGTAAGTGAAAGAATTGCTATTTTGTCTATTCTAATAGGCAGCAATAAATAAAGCATAGTACAGGCAGAGCATCACTAACATCAAGGGATGTGTGAAGCTCAAATGAGCTATGCTGGAAAGTACCCAAATCCAGGCATATCTCAGTAAAGTAACTAAGATTTTTTTTTTTTTTTAAAAGCTACTACTCGGTAGGCTTAATATGATCGAATACAACACTGCAAAGGCAGAACAGCTCCTGTCCTTTATCACCTTCTCATGTCCCCTACCTGCCATCTTCTTCACTGCCTCAGTGCTGGATCTTGCTGTCCTCCACCCTGCTAAGTACTTAACAACCACATGATACTGCCATATCCAAACATCACGTATAAATTATTCAAACTACAATATCATTGTGTATTTTCTCTCTCTTTAGTTTGAGAACTACAGGAAAAGCACAGGTTCTTAGGTGCAAGAACTAGGTTTCCAGATCTAGGTATATATCTTGCTTGTCTTTCCAAAAACCAGTGATAGGCAGAATGAAAATCTTACGAGTGTTTGTTTAGGTCTCAGATATGGAATGTTGTATATTTAGTTACTGTTGTTGGTATTATTAGTATATATCATTATTAATAATGGATAGCAATGTGTACTGTGTATTAGTAATTACCTTCATTCTTTTAGTGTTGATGTTGGGAAAAATCAAGTGAAGTATCAATTTATTTTTTTTTTACCAAACATAAAGGACAGACAATTATTTTCACTTTAGTTTTATTAGTACAAGATGTTAAAACTTTAGCTCAGCCACCCAATCAGCATAACTATTATGTGTTACTATGGCTGTTTATGCATCTGAAGTGGTGTGTATAAATTTTAGCTGCCTATTGCACTGGTCATTTACACAACTTCCTTTACTACATTTTTCTTCTGTTGTACAGTACAGCCTTAATGACCTTTTTATTCAGTTTATGAGTTGTGTCTGAGCAGACTGCAGGAGAAAAACACATGGTTTTTCAATATATGGGAGTACTGTATTTTGTAACCACGCAAAATACAAAGAATAAGGTCAAGTTTAGTTCATTACCATTAGTCAAACCATCACCAGCACAATCTGCCTCTCTGTGTTGTCACAGCATTGGGATGCAAACAAGCAAGCACCAAAGCTCACATGATTTTTTTGTTTGTTTTCATTTCTTTCCATCTCCTCTCTTTGCCCACAGATGCTAACACAGGGACACCAGCAATATCAACGACGACAACCGTGGAAATCCGGAAGAGCAGTGTTATGACAACTGAGATCACCTCTAAAGTGGAGAAAATCCCCACAACAGCCACTAGCAGCAGCACTTGCCCTTCCGTTGAGACTGAGGAAGAAAAAGCAAAAAGACTGCTGTACTGTTCACTATGCAAAGTCGCTGTCAACTCTGCCTCACAGCTGGAGGCGCACAACAGTGGTGAGATGGAACAGTGCTTTCTTGCTTCCTTTTTTTTTTCATTCTGTCTCAAGAGCGCTGCAATTATCTTCCCCTGAATAGATTAGATCTCTTGCAGCAGGGGACAAAGAGGTGGCAGAAAACTGGCAATTACATGGAATTCATTAACTATTAAAGTATAAAAATGACAGGCAAAGAGGCTTTCAGAAAAGGGAAAGAAAGGAATGCAAGTTGCAGATTTTCTTACACTTTAGCTTTTGCAGCTTCAAAACCTTACTGAGCTAAATGACAGCTCTACTTCATTACCTTTGGTATGCAGAGTTTGCATAGTTTTGCTTGTATGAATGCCATTAGCTTTGTTTGAAATCTAACAAATTAAGGCTGAAAGAGGGAGCATCAGTCAGTCAGAGTTCAGTGATGGGAGTTAGACTTCTTAGCTCCATATCGTCTGCTAATAAATAACTTGTTAAAATTATGTCTATTTTCCCTTTGTTTTCATAACTGATAGCAGCTGCTGCATGAGAGTTGAATGGGTAATTGTCTACCTCCATCTTTCTTAATTTTTAAACTTTACCTTGTCATTAGCGCTAGCAGCATCAGTAAGCTGCAGTAGTAGAGAGCCTATTTTAACCATGAGTAGAGCATGGTTAAAATTTTAAGCATGTTATTGATTGGCTCTGTGGTGGGTGGGGTTAAAACATCTAGGGATTTGATATGGTGGCAGTGACCACCTATAGTCATCCTACAGAAAGTTCCTGATTTTGGATGACAGGGGCTAGCTGTTATCAAGGGTAAGTAGAGTTAGGAGACAGAAAGGTTAGAAATTGAATATTAGGTTTGAAATGTAGAAACAGTGATAATATACGTAGAACAAAATGATCAATGCTTTTATGGTGCCATTAAAAAAGAAGTAACTTTGGCATATATAGAACTCAAATTAGAATGGAAAATACAATTTGTTGGCATTCATGAGAAACAAAATTCCATCAGTTTTAAATGCTGTTTACTATATGCCGGATCTTCAACTGGTGAAAGTTCAACTTCATAGAGCTGTACACTTTTAAACTGTTTCATTTCATTTGAGGGTTAGACTCTAAGTATTCTGATCAGGCTAAGAGCCAAAACACTATTCTGAATATCTAAACACAACCCCCCAGGTTTTTGCTGCCTGTGCTGATAAACCATGTCTGTGCTCACACACACATGCATTTTTTTCCATGTCTCCATGTGAATACATACAGCAGTTAGCAGTGGAATGGTGGTTCTGTACACAGTAGTTAGTCCATTATCATCACAGCCTACCTGTGTGGGAGTCAACAGTGTAAGAAATTGTTTAATCTGAATAAAGGTGCAGCAACAGAGCATCAGTGTTCTCTATCCAACCTTTGTTTACAAAGAAAAAAAAAAAAAAAAACAAGTGCATTTTTCTCACATGAATGTTTCTCAAATGTTTTGGTTTCTGTCCAGGACATTAATGATCCACAGGTTGTTTCCAGGAACCTCTGTCCCTTTCTGGTTTGGAGAGTAATTAGTTAATTACAGATTTAATTGTAAGCTACCTAGACACACTGTTTATCAATCTGTTCAGGAGGACTACAAATCAAAGCCAACTATATCTTTAATAGCTAAATTACTTTTCTTTTGCAACTACAATTCAGGTCTTATTAGCAGCAGGAGTTAATGAGAAAAGTCACACCCATTTAACTTCACATCAGGGTGTCTGATTGTGCCACTACTTTCTGGTGTGGCTGCTTTGTTCTAGTGCATTACCTATAGGTATGTAATTTAGTAACTAAATATCAGGTGTGAAATATTGTTATATTACTATGACTGATACAGACCAGCACAATCCTATTTATTCCAAGGATAGCACCTAGCCCCAAGCTGAGGCTCATGTGATTTTATTTTTAAAAAAAATAAAACAATGAGTGCAGCGCATTTGCCAAAGTTGTTTCTGTTTCTCGTTTCTGTTGTCTCCAGGGACTAAGCACAAAACTATGCTGGAAGCTCGGAACGGAAGTGGAACCATAAAAGCCTTTCCCCGAGCAGGCGTAAAAGGCAAAGGACCTGTGAATAAAGGAAACACAGGCCTTCAGAACAAAACTTTTCACTGTGAAATATGTGATGTGCACGTAAACTCCGAGACACAACTGAAACAGGTACTCAGCCAGCTTGCAGAGTGAGAATCTTTGGCTGTTCTTTGTTTTTGTGGTAGTAAAGTACCAACACAGTCAGTACATGTCAGTGTAACAGTTTGTGTCCAGATGGAACTTACAGATTTGTCTATTGTACTTGGCTACCATGCTGTATGTTTTGTTTTGATTATGATTTTCCGTTGCATGGAATACATCTTCTCAAAAGCTCTCAGTTATACATATTTTGTAAGAGTTACAGAAGGTGTAAGCTGCAGCACCTTATAACTGTCTTCAGACTGCTAGAATTGTCATGAGCTAATAAACTGTCATTTTGTGTAGTGCATGATATTAGCCTTGACAAAGATGTGAAAGTGGGTGCAGCCAGTACTTTCACAGAACATTGAGTAACCCGCTTCAAAATGTGGGATGGAAAGGATTTCTAATACTTTTTTTCAATGTTTCACTCTAAGTGAAACATTGACCTCTAAATTGCAATTACACTAAGTTATGTTCAGTCATTCTTCAGATGATCAAAGCTTTCTGAAAAACACTTAGTTTAATTCCATATGCCTTTTGGAATCAAATAGTTGTTAAGGAACTGTACAAGAATGAAGATAAATTCAATATTGGACAATAGCAGTACCCATTCTTCTAGTTTCAGGAGAAACATGTTCTGTGTCTTTTTATTGTGATAATTCTCTTGAAAATGAAAATCAAAATAAAAATACAATTCTGAAAAAGGTCTCTTACTTCTAATACTACAAGGTAATATGTGTAGAAAGATCCTTATCATAGATCTTAGGAAGATAATGGAGTTCGTGCATTTTTTTCAGTGTCACCTAGTTTGATATATAACCATTTCAGAAGGATCTCCAGGCAGCTTAGGGATTTAAACAATTTTGTGACCTTATATTGTTCCCCAAATAGGGGATGCCTTACTAAGTTATATTCTTTGAAAACTTTCAATCAGCAGTGGATTGAATTTGATGGGTGTTTTACAGAGTTAGAGAGGAGTTTTTCAAATGTTTCTGTCTTTAACCTGACTCAAGTCCTGCTGAAGTTAGAAAAGGTAGAAAAATATTTAACTGTAGTGGAAGCAGAGTTGAACTGATAAAAATTACAGTCCCAATATGTGCTGCACAAAGGATCCTTCAAATTGCAAGACAGCCTATTCCCTTTCATTATTGAATTAGTCAAAGTAATGCTGTTGTAGAGCAAAAGCCTTTAGTATTTGAGCATTAATCTTGTGTAAAGCAGAACCTGAAGTGATCTGTTGTGGAACTATTACAATACCTTTGTTTTCCTTTTCTCCCCCGAAACATATTTTAACAGCACATAAGCAGTAGAAGGCACAAAGACAGAGCTGCTGGGAAGCCACCTAAACCTAAATACAGCCCTTACAACAAACTCCAAAAGGGAACACATCCTCTAGGGGTAAGCCAATTACCTTTGTATTTGACTTTTATTTTAATCCTGATGGGTAGGATTTTTAGAAAACATAAGTGGAAAAATGTTTAGAAGTAGAGTAATAGTGCAAGCCATTGGAGTATGAAGTATATACAGTGGAAGCCCAAAAAGGATTTTTTAATATACTTTAAGAGGTGTTTACTACAACCTGTGGACCCTTGCTTTTGTAGCTACTCTGAATAACCTCAGAAAAGAATGTTGCAAGGATCATTAGAGAACAAGAGATGGAAAAAACATCCAGATGTCAAACAGGATTTTTCCAGTTTTTGCCATGGACAATAGTGATGAAATAACTAAATAAAACTCTATAAAATATAAACCATTCATGCTATCCTTATTTAGAGAATTGTTGTGATAACAAGCGAAACAATTAAAAAAATCTGTCTCTACTTTCATTTGACTGTTTCAGGATGGTTCTGGTCACATTTTCAACTACCAGGAGAAACTATCTGAAACACAATTCTTACTAGCTCTAAAAGCTGAGGGAAAGGTTTACTTTTTAATGAAAAAGCCCTCTAGGATGCTGCCACTAGTTAAGAATCAGCTTATATTGTGAGTAGGATAGTGAAACATCTGATGTTTATCTTCTCCATCAGTTAAACTGCATGAATGTTTCATCTGCTGCTTTGTAAAGGTTTATAGATGGTTCTGGCAGAGGGAGGATGTTGATTCATTGTCCTCAAAGACATTAGCTCCTTATGCCTTGCCCATCTTCTCTGATGCAGACAGAATATGGGGCTTTGTTGGTTTGTTGGCTTTTTTTTCTGTGAAAACTCATTTCTCTTTTCATTGAGTTAAAGCTCTTTTCTTGGCAACAGAAACTATGTCCTTGTTGGGGCAGCCCTCATGAGTGGCATATTCATGCAGGATTCAGTTGCAGAATAAAGCAGTGCACCATTCTGGTAGATCCACTAATAGGGAAATAGTCCCATAGGGTTTCTCAGTATTCCACAAGAAAGACCAAGATCTCCAACACAAACTATACTGAAAGGAATAGAAAATATGTAATGGGGTAAGTAGGATATGGAATCAGGAAAGCCTTTCTGACAGGATTATTATTCCTTTAGGAAATTCATTATTTTCCAGGGGATAAAAACAACTATTACATGGTTGTTGTTGTTGTTGTGCACAGTTCTCCACCAATTTATGTAATGGTGATTTCTGAGAACTCCAGCCAAGGTTCAAGACAAATAATGGCAGCGTGTCCTTTTCCTGCTCCCTCAATCCCAATTGCTCACAACATGCAGGTCAGGCTAGAGGGCACGAAAGAGGCAAAAGGGATTTAAGAAGGAGAGAACTAGCTAGCAATAAATGAACAGGTATGTGTAGTAGAATAATGGCTTCAATAAGAAAGGAGAGACCAGTTCCCCATTTAGTCTCCTTGGTTTTGATTTTAAAAACTGCCTGAATTGTTGTCACTTGAAGTGCAGAATGGCACAGCAACAAGCCAGAGATACTCTAATTTCACTTTAATTTAGTGTTCTTTCTTTACTTTTTCTTTGCTCCCTCTCCCTAGCTGAAACCAGGATGGCCCCCATTAATTTTTCAGGTTATTTGTCCCTTAGTTTACTTAATTGGAAATGAAACAAATAATCGCTACTTTACTCTTAATGTTGACCTGAGAGTTAATTAGAGGTTAGAAATGAAGGTGCAGGGTGCTGTATATGTTAAATATTACTAGTTTTGCAGCTACCTTGAAATCAAAAGCATGTTCATAAGTTAACCGAAAAGCTATCTAACTACATTGGAGGTACCTGATTTCTCCAAGCATGCCAAGAAATCCCCAGCCTTTTAATAGAAACCGCCACATGAGATCTTTGTTCTTCATGACACAAAATGTATGAGCATCACCAAATTTGTCTACATAAATTAAAAAAAGAACATGCTACAACTTCATAGCTTTTCTAGGCCAAAAACCTTCTTTTGCCGTGTTTTCAATATCATTTGTACTTCTCTGTCTGTTCTAGATTTACATGCTTCAGAGATAGGAGCTTTATAAATTCCCACAGTGATATTTCAAAGTTTAAAAAGTCTTATAGTGTTGGGATTTACTTGGTATTTCTTCAAGCCACAACTGTCCAGCATGTATAAAATACTGCACTGGAGAGAAAAAGGTTATCAAGCATTTGATAGTCCAAACTTTCTGCAGTAAAATAGCTCTTACAAAAAACATCCTTCACTGGGAGCTCTGGACCAAGAAGTAGTTTGTACTCAGGGTTATTTTTTTCTTATTTTCCTCAAGGTTGTTTTGGAGAGTTTTTTGCTTCGGGAGTTTTTTGTTTTGGGTTTTTGTTTTTTTGGTTGGTTGGTTGGTTTTGGTTTGGGGTGGTGTTTTTTCTGTTCTAAATAAGGCTGTAAAAGGTATTTTTTTAAAAATGTAAGGAGGAAGGAAAAAGCCATATGCTCAGCAGGGGAAGAAGACAGCTTGGATCAGTGAGCATAACACTGATCAAGGAAAAGATCAGATCATTCCTTTCATAGGCACCATTATATCTAGCATCTATTATATTCTTTGTTAAGAGAATTACAGAATTTGGTTTGATCTGAGTATTTCTCCCAGAGCTTTAAAGGACCTGGAAGCAGCACTGTTGCCAATAGGTACTGGAAAAAGTAAAAATCCTCTGTCCATCTGGCCAGTAAAGAACCAACAGACCTTTTGGAATATGATGATAGTGTAATGATGAAACTCAATGGTGGTTCATGCCAGGGTTCTCCCCTCCTTACTTTCTGATGATTCACTCACTAGGGTTCTGTTAAGTTAAAAATGTCAGTGATGTTGTACAATTACTTGAAAAATCCCTTTCAAGCCTAGGATGAGAAATTGTGTTTCCTTGTAAGTAAGAAGTGTCCATACTTACACTGAGATGTAGCACAGCATGGTGCATATATTCATATTCTCTATATTCAATACCACATATTCAGGTTTATGCCCTTTGAAAGAGGCCTCAGGTCATGCGAGGACACAGACCTACCAGAAGTCCATCAGAGACTGTTGGAACTTTTCTTTGTCAGTAAATGAAGTTTTTAATAGTATCTCGGAGTTATAAAAACAGGACTGCAAAGGTATTCAGGCTCCTGGCATCTCATTAGAAACTTGAAATCCCACTGAAAACTGCAGAAATCTATAGATACTACTCTGATGGTCATTTGTATGTATCGCAAATATAAATTCTCTTAAATATTGCTGGACCTCTTGTGAGCATTTTCAGTCTTGGAAAAACTTCAGGGTTTGGGTTTTTTTCCCTTTTTTAGGAAATTCTAAATGAGGGATTTTCTTATTTGTATTTGGTAGTCCACAAGATTTTAAATCGTGTCATGATTTAAAATGTGTTTTAAGAAGAAACATCAGTGACAGGAGCAGAAATATCACAGTTTGGCAGAATACTACATTAAAATATCTGCCACATTTTCACAATCCTAGTTAGAATGAACACTATCTTAGTGGAAAACAGTTGAAGACATTGAAGACACCGCAAGATTACATAGAGCAGCACCCATTTAAACACATGAAACATGAGAGATTTTCATAACCCATGAAAGGTATGATTGGTTTATTTGCTTGTTATTAGAAGCAGGAGCTAATGAAGAGCAGCTATATGGAGATCTTAATTTTGAGTAGATCTCTTATCCTAATGATTAAAACAAAAGTATCTTCTTAGTCAGACTAGGGAATAAGATATGTTTTCATTCTGCTCTAGTCTGTAACATAGAGCTGTCCAGATGGAGGTCTATTAATTGATATCTAATTTTTCCTTGTTGAATTTTTGCAGGGTACATGTAGCTTTACTTTGATGCAGATTTCCCCAGTCCCGTTTTATATTTGATTTCCAATCTCATATTAAATTACGAGTGTCAGCAATAAGGTGTGAATGCTGGAACTCTTTGTCCCCAACCAAATCCTTGTACCCTTGTCCAGTGGGCGAGGTCATATCACCTCTTACAAGTCTGTAGCTGATAGAGTCAGTAGCCACCACAAGGCCTCTCTTGCTTGATTTTGCACATATAATCTTTAAGTCAAGCTCTCTCTCACGTAGCTAATACAAACAAATTATATCTCTCTGTTTGTTTGTTTTCTCTTCTTCCCCACAGGTAAAATTAGTATTTTCAAAGGAACCTTCAAAGCCGATGGCCCCACGAATCTTACCAAATCCGCTGGCAGCTGCAGCAGCAGCTGCTGCTGTGGCTGTGAATTCCCCCTTCAGTCTTCGCACAGCCCCAGCAGCCACCCTTTTCCAGACTTCTGCACTTCCTCCAGCACTCCTACGACCAGCTCCTGGGCCTATACGGACCACCCACACTCCTGTGCTGTTCGCTCCTTACTGAACTCCAAACAGGAATTAATTGTACTGCAATAATTTTTCAAATCAAAACAAACAAAAAAATGAAAATCGAGAACATTGAACTATGCAGTGTTTATTTATAGTTTAAAGTATATATGAAGAGCCAGAACTTTTGATAGAGAACTGAACAAATCCTGAAAGGGGGAATGGGCAGTATTTTCTCCAGATGAGAACATTCCTCTTGAGAATTGATCGTTTTAGAACTGATCTCCAGCATTGACTTGTAGTGACATATAAAACTTGTAAAGCCTTTTGACTGTGCATTTTGGCACGTATTTCCCTGCAATGTCTTTCCTGCTTTATGAAACAACTTAAAAATTTGTCTAAAGGGCATTAACTGGTTCCAATGTATATAAAATACTTTATTCTGTAGATTAAAGAAGAAGGAAAAAAAAGAAACACTGTGAATAGTAGTACCCTTACCAATCCTCCTGCCAAATCAGCAGTTACTGGGTATTTATCTGAACAAAAGTAGATACAATAGATGTCTTGTAAAACAGTAGTATTGTGTCTCTATCTATGCCACTAGGTTTCTAACTGAGTTGCAAAAGATAAAATGAGCAAAATTATGTCACTTTGGTAAGTAGTCAAAAATTATTACAATAATGTGGAGCTGTTCCTGGTGAGCAAAGTTTTCCTCACTCACAGAAGAATGGGCATGAAAATAATCTAGGTTAGGGCAAAGAAAGTGATAAAGATGATCTAGTGGGGGAAAACAATTCAGATACTGTACACAGAATGGGTCAAACATTTATTTGAGAATGTATGTGTACACTCTGTGTTTATTCCAAAAGTGTAATACATACAGGATAGATCCATGTTTAAGACATGACAGTGGACAACAAAAAATATGCTCTTGTGGAACAGGCCTGACACTTCAGTGTTGAGCAGAGGGAAGACACAAATTGGTTACACAAAGTCATAACTGACAAATGAAAAACAGGAGAGAAATCCTGGTCTCATTTAAGTCAGTTTAAAGTTCCTTCTGACTGCAGTGTAGCCAGAATTTCATCCCAAGAATGGCACATATTCATTTTATATCACACCAGTGGGAGTGTCTGTAGCTACAGGTAATATTTTTTTCAATAGGCTTAGTCTTAGAAACAGACTTACTCTCTTGTTTTATTTCCTACTGATGTGATATAAAATGTCTTAATATAACTATAAAATGTAAACAGTGACACATGAGATACATATTACAAGATAACTGCACATCATGGGTTTGGAACAAATACAACTTCTAGGATCTGAAGGGACCCTTGAATTCTGTAGCTGACCATTATGTACGGACAGCTTAAAGCCTTATATATTTACTGTGAGGCTTAAAGGGGTTGACTGTGTCCCTTTAAAGTAAGATTTATCAGGGGTATATATAGATATATTGTATATATGTTAGAGTAAGAAAAATAACTTATAAACAGAAAATCTACTATATGAAATAATTATATAACCATTGATTTCACATGTGGGTCATTAAGTGGTAAGTAACAAACAACAGAGAAAAAATAGACTTCTTGAATCTGATCCTTGCTGCCTGCTTTTTCCCATAGGGAGCTGAAAAGTATCTATTAATATTATGGAGTGCGCTGCTGAGTCACATGCAACCACTCTGATGTGTAGCTAAGTGAAATGCCTACCATACATTTAGGCAGAATTAAATTTAAAAGCATAATTTAAGTTTAGATGGGGAAATTATTTGAAAGATTTTATTAAAAGGCAGTAATGCAAAATATTGACCATGTGGTTGCTGTATAATGCTGCCTGTGGTTAATGCAGACAGGTGAGGGATATAGAGGATGAAAATATACGCACTTTTGACTTGCAGTTCATCAGTGAGCCTTCCATATACATTCGTATTTGCCATTTTTTAAACCTCTCCGCATTTAGATTTTATAAAAAATATATAAAGAGAGAGAAAGAAGAGGTTCCATGGATATCTGTGTCCAAAGAATTCCAAAGAGATGCATTTATTTATCTAGAAGTACTAAAATAAGTTCTATATTATGTATTTGTATTTCATCCAGTTTATTTGCAAACGTTCGTGCCTTGAAACGAAATGAGCTTTTGTTTATATTTAATTCACACCTATGTAGCCATGAAAAAGACATGATGGTGATTCCAGGGCTAATTACCAGCTGGATTTCTTTGGCCTAACTTTCAAAACAACAGTATGAGTAAGTTCCTGAAGCCAAGTTTAGACATCTAAATAACTAGGAGCTGACATTTAAAAGGGCTCTCTACTCTACAGCTCCCAGTAAAGAGGCAGTAAATAAGCCAGCCTTCAAAACCTGCTCCTCGCACTCAATTTAGAAAATGTTTCATTTTATTTGGGTACATGAGATAGTAAGATTCAGTGGACTTGGTCCTTTAAGCCTGCTTTCAACCTTCCATCTGTTTGCAGAAGCTGTAGTGCCATTGCCAGCTGCGTTCAGATTCCTCCTTGAAAAGGGCAGCAGCTTTCAAGCTGTGCTCCATGAACCACCATTTGTTTCCAGAGCCTTTTGTAAGAGCCTGTGTGAGTAAGATCTTGCTAAAGGAGCAGAGGGGTACTTACATTTTGGGAAGGTAGAAGATCTGGGCGGGCTGTCTTTTCCCCATGAGGAAGCATGCAGATGGGAAAATGAGAGATAGACAAATATCCTGAAGGCTCTTATGCACAGCCTTCTGGTGCATGGACACCTGCTGTACATCCTGCCATGTTGTTGTGATGCCATCAAAATCAACAGGCTGATCCTTGCCAAAACATGGCCTGTGGCATGTATGGAGGCACAGTACTAAGGGCAGAGTTCATACAAATTTTGCTAGAAATAAGAGTGTCATTCCAACTACTTACATCAGCTAATTTGCAATGACACCTTCCATTTTCTTGGACCTCTTTTGTCACAGTGCTCTATGGAACAAGTTTTTGTTCACACAAGTCTCTTTTAAAGTTCAGCTGTAAACAACAAACTCAATTCTTTTTATGTCTCTTACTCACTACCTAATAAAGGATAAAGCCTAAATGTTAGAATGTATAGTGGATTTTCTGTGCCTTGCTGCTCCACCCCCCTCTCGGTCAGTAACAAGCCAACGTACCCAGGACATCAGCAAAACAGTTCTATTCTATATATCTCTGTCAATGCAAATACTGGCACAGCAATCTGATGGGGCAAAGAGAACTTCTGATCAAGGGTATGTCCACAGCAGATGACAGAGGAGGTAGCAAACAGAAGACACTTTACACCTACTCGTCAATACATCCAGTGTGGAGAGCACTATAAAAGAAAAAAATGCCATCATATTTCATATTACCATAGAATGCCAGGGCCAAGAGGAAGCCTAAAGCACAAGGAAGCAGATCATTTCATCGGAGACGCAGTCACTCACTTGAATGAGAGTGTGAAATCAGCCTGCAGGGAAGTGGCTGGGCAATGAACTCAAATAAAACAATCAGGTTCAGGGATGTTTTCTTAAGTTCTATTTAAAATGTTAAAGAATAACTATTCTGCTCTGACCCTAAGAGATGGTATTTTTGTGGGAGGTATATATATATTTATATTTTTATGCTATCTGCATTTTTCCAACTATCTATGGCTTGAAACCTTTGTTCTGAAGGATTGTCATTGCTCTGAACCATGAAATTAATTCCTTAGTGAACACTGCTGTAAAAGCTGATGTGAGAGGTCAGTAAGCAAATGGTATAAATATGATGATCTAAAATGAAAAAAAGGACTGACCATGTCAAGAAATACTGTGTTTGAAAAGTACACATCTTTATTTTAAGATAAATTATATAAAATTATATAGAATTAAGAATAGCTAAATAAAGTGAATATAACTAGAAGAATCACATCTGTTATTTTAGTACTGAAATTTGACAATTGGCTCTATATTTTAAAAGTTTGAAAGACTTCCTAGATATCAAATCAACGCAAGGATGCTGTTGGTAAATTTAATGTCTCACTTCATTATCTTCCATTTACATCAGGAATACCATAACCTGCCATTAGTCACGTCTAATTGCCAAAGATACAATAGAGTATTGGCCCTGTATTCCCTGAAAAGTGAAATCATGCTGCTTAGGAGCCCCTGCTTCTGCCTTTTGCTCCCAGTAGACACATAGGTTTTAGAGTCTCTTCAAAGCATCTTGGGGAATTTCTAACTCAATATCATTTTTTAGCAAAAATAAACATTTTATGAACATTAAACCAACACTGAGGAGCAAGATCTAAAAAGGTTTTCACAATTGTAACATTCTTTTGGGTAAATATGAAGCACAGACCCTCAAATTGTTTGGTTGCACAAATCTCTTTGAAACATGTGAAGTCAGAACCTAGACCACTTTATAAGTGTCCTGGTTTTGGGGTTAACTCACAGCAATAAGAAATCTGTTCTTTTTACTAACAGGTATCAGAATTTTCATTTCTAAAATTGACTTCACCACAGTTCAGGCTTCAAGACTCTAAGCTCCCAAAACTCCCAAGAAAATAAGAGTGAGCTTCCTGTTTATAAAGACGCATGTGAAAATGCGATCTTATGCTATATAAAATATTAAGTATTTTTTTGACATCACATCTTTTCCTGTTCTCATTGTTTATCTGTAAGTGCCATACCTTCAGTGCCAATGAATCAGACAAAAGCTTTTGTGTTGCAATTCAGTATGTGACTAAAAGAAACAGTAATGCTACTGTAAATCCTATCGTAAACTAGTTGAAATCTCAAACACACAGTGAAGGGTTTAGCCAAGGACAAGAGTTTTATGGCCTCTCACTTCTACAGGTTTATTAAAATTCAGGACCATTTGGGAGTGAATGTAGCTATCAAGAGGATGGTTATTAGATAGCCTGACCTGAAATGTCAGCGACTGAAAGAGTCTGTGCTCCAGACCGAAATTAACAATGGTATGAAAACCTTAATGCTCTTAACTTTGGGAGTCCTGATAGCAGCTGCAAAAATCTTTGATTTCAATAGAGGCAATTTTTTTGCTCTTAGTGGATGAGGCCTTTTGCAGTCATGCTGTGTACTGCAATTAGGTGTCATTCAACTCTGATTCAGTATTGATACTTTGATAAAGAAACTTGGCTGAGTGTGAAACATGATTAGTGGCTGCCAGGTTCATGTGGTCAGCTTCATGCTGGGACGATTCTTGGGTGGTGAAATAAGAATTGAAAGAGTCAATGTAAAGAAATTGGCAGACTGATTTGACCCTTTTTCCTTGTGCAATGTTCTTAAATGGAACTTCTGAGGTACGAACAAGCTGGGACATTGAAGAGTTCCTGGATAAAAAAGTAGGGACCTTGAAGATCATGAGATCTTAACTTTAAAGTAAGTTTGATGCGAAAGAAGACATTCTTTGGATTAGATACCACGGTGACATTGTAGCAGTGGTCTTCACACTAGGCACATTGTCAATACACTGACATTTTTCCTGTTCACACAGCTCAGACCAATACAGTACAGGATATTAGACACTCAATTGAAGGACTCAATAATTTTCCTTGGGACTCTGTGTCTTCAGGTGTGTTCATACCAGCCAAGATATCACTAGCATTTTGTCAACACCTGGGTCTCCAGAAAGGATTTCTGTACTTCTTACATTTTTTTATTACGATTTGATTTTTCTTCTGTGTTTCTTTATTAATTGTCTCATCTCTCATATGAATGAACAGAATCCATAAAATTAAATATACATTTAAGAAGTATGTAATCATCAATGCCCCTGTTGGACCGTTTGATCAGAGTCAATAAATTGAATAAAAAATTTAAAGCAGTAGAGTCATAGTAATAGTAAAATGTTGTGAAGAGAGAATGTGTATACTACAGTGCTCTTTACCTAGAATTTTATGACACAGTCTTTCATACTTTCCTGAAATAATCATCTTTTGGGATTCTTCAAAGGTTTAATCAAATTCAAGTGTTATTTCTTATGTTCAGTAAAAACATCTATGTATTTCTGAGTGCAAAGGCAGTATAAAAAGGGATAAAACCCACAAACCATTTTCTCAGTACGAATGCTTGCAGCATTTGTTAACAATGTCAGCCCTTTCTCTGCTTGTGGCTCATGACTGGCATTTACCATGGGAACTGTGCTCATTGACACATGTATCAGGTGAAAACTGTCAGTTCAAAACACAATCCGTCAAGTGCAGACATTCATTTGGGGCACAACAAAGTCGGAGATGAGAGAATATAGGCAAAGCTATGTCTTTGGAACAGCCTGTGGTAGAACTCTCTCAAAACTGTCTGGTGGCTCACTGGGGAGAGGCACAGGTTCTTAATGTGGTCATTCTGTTGTAGTTATAACAAAGGATGTAAACTTGAAAAAAGTCTTGGTTTGAGGATTTTTAACGAGTTTCAGTGTGGGGCATGATCCCCCCCCTCTACCCACCAAAAAGTATAATCTTTCCTTCAGACATATTTTCAGTGTAGACTTGCCATGGTATTATTCCCAGTCGAACTGCTGGCTGTATCTGATTTGTCCGTTGCATGTTGGTTTTGGTATCCAGAAGGAGAACCCAGGAATTAAAAATGAAAATGTAATGAGCCTCAGGTTGGGTCACTTTTTTTTTTCTTCCTGCACTTGCTCAAGTCTTACCAGTTTGCTGAAATCTATATGTCAATCAAAGAGAAAATGCCAGTTTCTTTCTTCTACTACTACTACTGCTTTTATAGTTTTAGAAAGGAGATGGAAACTGCTGTAGCTCTTTATCCAATGACTCACACTAAAGTCACCATGAAGTCAGTCAAATGCCTGTGTACATGTGTTGCCTCTCTGCATACACACAGGTTTACTTCCCTCCAGCCCTTCTGCTAAATCACATTTTGTGATTCCCTCAGCAGCATGGGACACCGCAAGGAGCATTTAAGAGGAAAAGAAAAACCAAAACACCCACTTATGGTCTGTATAATATGGGTGTGTAATACCCCCTTCAGTGGCATAATTGAACCATGTGGCTGGAGTCCTGCATTAAGCCCATCATTACAGTATTGGCTGCTTTAAATGGTGGGTACTGAAGCCAGTTTTGTTGGCTGTGCTATAATTAAGCATTCTCCCTAACTGTGTAAGGTTCTCTGTTCTCCACTGGGGTATTTTTCATGGCAAGTGAATTCTTGGAATAAAACCTAGAGGTTTTTTCACCTCCTTATACTCTTGTGAAAATCAGTAGGGAAAAAAAAATTGGCCTTTCATATTTTATTGATATCTACGTTCCATCTGACTGTCAGGAACTTCATAGTGGTAGTAAACACTTCAGAAACTCTTCAGTTTTGCTCTTTGAGACAGGATGCAATGGATCACTATCCCATGCAATAGATATTTAATCCACAGCAGTATAAAAATCATCTGCTCTATGCCATCAAGTCATTAAACTCTTTAAATTTGGATAAAAAAGCTTCAAAATATACCAGGACCAAGTGAAAGCACTGGAGATAAAGAGCACAGATATTACATGATGTGGTGTCAAAGAACTTTCAGGAGAGCATTCAGGTTAGGCCAACAGCAAGTGCTAGAGAGGGTAATGGTTCTGGAAATTAAATGTAGGGAGGTTCTTTCTGAACCCAAGTGTGAGAACAAGTTCAACCCTGCCCAATACTCTGCAACTACTGAGAGCTGCAGAAGTTTGTTGGTATCCTCGAACAATGCTCTTCCAGCTATGGACAACTTCCAACATTGCAGTAAAAGATTTCAAACCTGAGACCAAGTTATTTAGTAGGATAGTGAAATATTCTTCCTAGTCCTTACAGATAACCAGCATAAACCCTTTAGTAAGGCAAGGCACAGTTAAATTACTGGGTACTAATTTACTGTCAGTAGTACCATCCAATACCGATGCTTTTACAAAAACTGGCCCTGATCCATTCCCACTTCAAAAACACTGTAAATTTAGATGACATTTTTATAAGTCCAAGAGTAAAATTTCATGGTCTGGTAGTTTGTAATAGTAGTTTTGACTGATAAATAGTCAATATAATATCTCTAATTAAAAAAGGGTGGAGGGAGGTGGCTGGGACAATTATACCTTACTATTTAAAACACCTCATAGCTGCCTGAGGGCTTTTTAAAGGTCAGAGTTATCAACTACATGGAAAGGGTAGTGGGCTAGAAGACAACCGAGTCTTCTCAAAGGTAAGTTAAGTGGAACAAAACTATCAAAATTTTAATAATTTCTTCATTAAGTAAGTGTAGATTCATTGCTCCAGATTTGCTTAGGTAGTTGAGACTGTGGTCCATAAAAATTATTAAATTGGTAGTGTGACAATTCAAATAATTTTGAAAGAAACTAACTGAAGTCTGCATGGCTTATAGTGTAAGGAGAATTGTTAGGCTGGGGAGAGAAAGTAGAAGGCAGTTTTAAGTTGCATCTGGCTTCACTGGTGATTTTGCACACAGAAAAAAAGCATGTGCTCTTGAAATTCTTTTATAACACACATTAGGAGCTATCATCAATTGAGAAAGGAACATGATATTTTCCGGAAAGAATAGAACGACCTTGAGAACTGATATAATAAAAAAGGAGCTGTAACTCAGTAGGAAAGAAAGGGACAATCATGTATTTATAATCTAATAGCAACTAGCTCTAAGAACTCAGTAGCTGTAAAAAAGTGAAGTGTGCAGTGTACAGGTATTACCATTTATGGCAATAAGTTACAAATTTGATACAGCTGTTGAAATCAAAAAGGTTAACTGAGCTATATTCTGCATTATACCACCACAGAATAAAAACTTTTTATTTTGACAACTTCACTGATTAATAGTAAAGAGTAATTTTTTTTCAGAAAATACATGACAGATGAGGAAATACTAGAATAAGATTTATATGGTTAGAATAAGGATGGAAGATTGAGCAAGAAGGGGATCCAATTGCTCCCTCTACAGTGGGATGGTAATGGTGGTAACCATCAGGAAAAGAAGAAAGCTGTTCAAGGTAAGAAGATCTTCAAGCATAAATATTGATGCCTATAAACCCACCAGTGAAAATTCTCTGGGAATTAGAAGATACTTGTAAGTGTTAAAACACAGAAAAGGTGTCAAGCAGGCTAAAATTGAGGTGACTCTCAGGTGGGCTCTGTCTTGGTTATGAATGAGGTTCTGTTCCACATTTGCTGTGACAGCAGCTAACTGAGCACAGTGGGCTAGTCAATATTTCTGTTCCCTTTTTTCTCTGAGCATACTTTAGTGTGTTGCTCAAAAATATGTTAGTGACTTTACTTATGACTTGATAAGTCGAGAAACAAAATACATTGAGTATGGGGTTGACATGTCATAGGAAGAAGATTTCTGAATCTTACCCAGGGTCTATTTCACCTATGTATTCACATAATAATAAGTAAGAAAATTTTTCCAAATCTGAACATAAGTACGTATGTTTGCTGCTGGCTTTTTTGGTCACTGCATATCAGCTAGAAGAGTCTGTTGCATTCTGAAATAGGATTCAGTGTAGTTTTCCTAGATAATCACATGTCAAAATACATCTGTCACAATCATAGCTAAGCGTAGTTCGCGCTTCTAAAAAATCAGACAGATAAGTGACAATATTTAACAGTGCTGAAAGCAAAAAATATGTCTCTAGTTTGCTTAATTCATGAAAACATGGACAGTTTAGCAACTATTTAAGACTTTGTGATTTTTTTATTCTGGGCAACAACTGACTTGGGACTTAAGGGAAGAGCATGCCACAGGGAGACAGATACCTGTGACCAAGTCCCTGTAACAGAATAAGGTGGTGAAGTCAAAATGCAAGGCCTCTTAGCTCTTCCCTCATTTCAGACTCTTTCCTGAGGTTGCTGAATCCTGTGAATTGTGTTCCTCAGTGTATGAGTGCCTACATGTTGTATGACTGTACTAGGTGGGTAAGAAGCCATTCACTTAAGCTGTGGCGTTCCAAAGCTCAACAATAAAATATAGACCTTATTGAAGTTACTGCACTAGTCTATGATGTCTGATTCTTAGCACTCAGTTCAGGGTTTAGCTAATTATTAGGCAAATAAATTGCCACTTGACACCTGCCTGTCTTAACTTTTTCAAAATTTCCTCTGCCAAGATGTCACAGATTTGCACCTTTCAAGGAGGAACTGGATATAAATGTCATCCTTTGGCACACTCCAAATAAATTTTTACTCTTCGCTCAAGCCCGTATTTGGCAATTAATCAAAAATCCCCCAAACAAAACAACAACAACCAAAAAAAACCACAACAACGTCTCCCACCAAAACCTATGAGTCAAAGCTCACCCATATGTTCAGTATGTTATCAGTTGATTTAGAATGTTCTTCCAAATGAAATGTGTTCTAAATACTTTACAGAACTAAAAGCTTTGTATGACTGCAGCACAAAAACATAATCCAAAATGTTTTGGCTAAAAAAGGGAAGCCTTCTGTTTTCCTTACAACTGATGCCAAACCAATTTTAATTTCTGACTTCTTAATTAATGTTAAATACAATTTAGACTGAGTTTCTCATAAAAAAAATATTGCAACACTGGTAGATTTGCAGTTATTTAGTCCACTGTTTTATCTTTAATTTGAATCTCTTAAGTATAAGAACAGTTAAATCAAAGTTTTCATAGATTATGCCATCTGTTAATGGAAATCTATATTTCAGAGCTATGCAGAGCATGGTTAATTATTTGGCCATTTTACAAATTGGCCATTTTACAGCTTGGCCATTTTTTATTTATTTTTGCTGTATTGGTGTCTAAAGCTTCTCTGTGCTCATAAAATAGAATTTCATTTTATGGCAGAAGACAAGTCTTTAAAGTTATTTTCATTACATGCCAGCATTGACTGAGAAGCTTTTGCAATTTTTCATGAGAAAGAAAAAGACCAGCCATCTGAGATATGAGGTTCAAGTTCATCTGATGTTGTCTGGAGACCTGAGCTTGTGTTAGGACCATGGTAAAGCTGTTAGGCTCTAAAGCAGCTCCCCAGCCTCTGGTTTATTGGTAGGTGAGTTGATTCTTTCATTACTATACACAGTAGTGTAGATGTGTACGCCTCTACCGTTATCTGTCACTAAATGTGGATTTAGAGCTGTTCTCTATGAAAAGTCTACTATAGGATGAGATGACTTGTGCACTGGAAGTGCTTATTTTCCCCACAGACTGCAAAGGAAGCACTGGATGATAAATGAGAGGTAGACATCTGTGCTATGAGTGTGATATTGATCAAAAGGTTAAGCAAATATTCTATGTCACAAATTAATCCTGTGTAAGCAAGTTGCTCTTTAGTTCAGGGTGGGAGACAACCAAGATGAAGTCCTGGATATGGTAGAGCACAGTGATGGAACTGAGTCTTCCATATGCAAGATGAGTGTGAAAATACCCCAAATATCCTTGTTAGTAATTTTAGTTTCAGTCTTAAACATGAAGGGTTTTTTTGCAGTGAAGGTTTTATTAGATAAGCACATTAATGTAAGTTTTGAATTAGGGGTTTGGTTTTTTAAATTTTTGGTGATTTTTTTGAGGTGTGTGTGAGTTGTTTTGTTTTATTTTGGTTTGTTTGGGTATTTTTCATTTTAAGCAGAAATTTTGGTTTCAAAAACTCTCCAGGGACCCACTCTGTTTTAGCGAGGGCAAGAAGAGTGGGCTGCTCCACGGGCCAGAGGTGCTGGGAGCCAAGGGTGGCAGCAAGATAGCCAGGTAAGAGCTCCCCAGCAAAGGGATGGTCCCACAGCAAGGTAAGCAGAGAGGTCTGGTAACAGTGACTAAGTCAGGTGAGAGTCCAGGACAATCCAGGCCAGTCTGTACTGAAAAGGCAGTGCCAGCCAGGATCAGCAAGGCAGGCAGGATGAACAAGGTGCAGTGCCAGGCACACCTACAGTGTACCTTGGGCATCCTCCAAGGGATAAATGCAGCTCCCAAGACAAGGTGTCCCAACCAAGACAAAGTGTCTCTCTCAGCTCCTTCTCTCACCTTAGCTGTTCTTGAGCAGTCTGGTCCCATGTTGCATGGCCATGCAGTGTCAAAGCAGTCTAGCCAGCTTACCCTTGGGAAGTGGAGGACATAGAGTCACACAGGGCCCTGGCAATGTTACCACATACTTTGTAAAGAGTAGAAGTGATTATTTTGACTCTGGAAATTACAGAGTAAAAGGAAGTCAAGGGGCAGGAAAAGAAATGGAGACACTGAGCTTTGCATACAATCACAAAGAAGACAGAGCAAAGGAAATTGAGTACTTTTCCCCCTAACCAGCATTTTGGTGAAACACCAGTGTTTGCAGTGTGTGATCATAAGACTAAATTAAAGAAGCAGAAAACTGCAGCAAATGTAGAAGTTTTTTGAAGACAGTAGGAGTAAATCTTAAGTATAAGTTATATTTGGCATATAAAAGTTTTCTGAAAAGAATGTTATGTGTTCCTTACTGCCAATACCACTGAGTCCCTCCTAGGTAGGAGAGTTTATCTGTAGCGGTGGTTCTGAACCAGGAAGGACGAGGACTTCCGGTGGCATGTTCCACAGACAGAGAGTTTCCCCCCGGAGCTGCCAGAGACAATGGTTTGGACCACCAAGCCATGAGCCCCAAGTTCCTGCTATTGGTTCCTTGATTTGTCTGTTATGTATCCCAGTTCTGGAAAAATTCCCTGTCACTCCCTTGTTCATTCGTTGTTCTCTCTACCCCCCTCCCCTCCTTGAACCTCATTCGACCATGGACCCTGGTCCCTCCCTTGTATTGCCCCTGTGCCCTCAGTTTATTGGATGTTATTCCTCCCTTAAATACCCACGGAAAGAGCTATTCTGGGCTCTTAGTCCCTGAGCTCCCTTGGGGGTAATAAACCTACCGAATTCTCATACTAAGAGTCCTCCGTCTTTGGGAGTTCTTTGCTATCCTGCCGTGCTCTGAGGGCAACAACTCCCCAGACCGAAGGCGGACTAGCGGTGCCCGTAGTTGGCTCTCCGAGGAAGCTTTCCCGAATGCGAACGGCTTTCCAGGATCGCGCTAGCGCTCTGCCGCCGGTACTAGAGCGGGATAAAAGCAGGGAACGCAACATTTATCCTATCTGTTAGCATCTCAAAAAATTCCTGATTTGAGAAACCACAATTGTCTGAAACTTTATCAGAAGTGTTTACTTTCACTGCACAGAGCTGTAGGATAGAAATACTAAGTTTTCACATTTTGTAGGGGGCTTTTGCAGCCTTTTCTAAAGGCTGAGGCTGTTTGATTTGAAAGTTCAGAGCTGGACTCTTAGTTGTTATAAATAAGCATAGCCTCATTATTTTTCTGGGCAAACAGCAATTTCTGGTGGCTGAGATCTGGCACATAGTTTGGAACAAAAGTGTTATTTTCAAATCATAATCAGAGATATGACCCCTGTTAAAAATGTGGTGATATTCCACTGTAAATATACCCAGTGTTACCAAAGAGACAGTAATTGTGAAATTTTCTGAGAACTGCTATTTCCACTTTTCTCTGCTTTAATATCAAGCTCCTATAGATTAAATACTTTGCTTATGCAAAAAACTCTTATTTTCAAAACTATGTAGTTGTTGACAGTTTTGTGTAATTCTGAAAGAATTATAATAGCTTAATACCATTTTATAGAATCAGGATGTACCAATTGTCTTGAGTTTTTGCTTGGGTGAGGTGTGAACTTATCCAGAGCCACCTGGACACTACAAGCCTAAATATCTTCATGTGACCAAAGCACAAACTTGTGTGTCCCAATACTGTTTTGGTAGTATGAACATCCTCTTGCAGCTATTAAAGAGCTCAATTGCTGTGTCAGTTTGTTCTTATCTTCACCTTGTTCCAGTCTATTACACTTTGGGATGGGTTGTGGTGGAGAAATCCTAGTCTAGTGAAGGCAGCATGCAGATCCAGCTTTGTATGTTGACTGTTCCTGATGCTGGAGAATTTCTCAAGGTTCTTCTGCTACTAAAAATGGGCTCTAAGTGCTATGGAGAATAAGATCTGGTCTAAATTCCTATTTAGTGGTGGAACTGTCATTAAATTGGTGACTAACCACCAGTTACTGGTGAAGTAATACACTGACTAGCATGCTCAGCCCAATATCAGTATTAAAATACTTCCATTTGCTAGCATTGCCCAAATAATATTTCCCATACAAATTACATGGATAAATGTTTACGTTCACAGTCACATATCTCCTGTCCACTGAAGAGTTTATCCCAGTTTTGTGACTGCCCCTACAACTCCCCAATAGCTTCCTAAGCCAGGTTTTCCTGTCTTGTCTTCCTTTATTGTCTCCCAAAATCACAGAGCTAAAGAGTCCATGCTGGTGATAACACTGCTTAGGATAAATTTCTTTCCTGATATTGTCCTGGAAAACATTCAAGCCTGTAGGAGGAAAAATTTCTTTGTGGGATAGACAGTGTTTATTAGGAGCCTGCCCAAAGAAAAGTGGCAAAAAAACACAGTATCTCTGCTCCTAGCAAGATGTCATTTGGGATAAACTTACTGATTCCCAAGAGAAGACACTGGGTTAGAAAATTTGTAAGTTTTAGGATGTGCTGAGTTATCCAGCCTATGGATGGCTTCTTCCTGCTTTGACTTTGGTATTTTACACCATATTGAGCTTACATTTCTCTTAATTAGCATTCTGAAATCTGGAAAAGCATTAGGCATAGATTAGCATAAAACCAGGCATCTACATTGTCAATACACCTGTTATGGCCAGCATACCTTGCAGGAAGGAATGCATGCACTTGTATCATTCAAGCATTTGCTGAGCTAGAGAAAAGGAATTTTGTGGATCAAAGATGTTTGTTTAATGGTTGCCAAAGTTCTGCTCAAATCTGCTTTTAAGTATTTAGCTCCTTTTTTGGATCCCACTGTTATGGCCTAGCTTCTAAAATCCCCAGAGGCTTTGACAGTGTTGTATGTTCTGCTCTACAAGTACTGTTAGAGAGCAGAGGGGGTGACCAGAGTGTCAGAGATCACAGATCTTCTTCCCAGGGGTGTTCAAAAATGAGCCCAGAGGGACTGGCATGTGTGGATGTGTAATTCATCTGTGTGTGCACAGGGGCAGAGAAAATATTGGGGAACTCTTGATTTTATCCCACTTGGCTCACAAATCACTAAACTCTTGGCAGCGTGGAGATTTAAAACACAGATAAGCAAGGCAGTAAATTATTTAATATGGATTAAATAAAGTAGTGAAAGTGCATGTATAGTAGCTGTGGAACATTATTCTTGTTATTTCCTCATTCATTTAAAAGCATATGCTTCTGCCCAGTATTTACCTATCCTAACTACATCAGACACTGCTGGTGATCTCCCTGAAAATAATATATTTCCTTAGCTTCCTTTACCCATTATTTATTTTTCTCTGTTCATTCTATGTTCCCTGGTTTAGCTGTGTCACTAGAAGCTTGCCTAGTTCCACTTGTTTCTGCAAACTATAGTTAATCCATCACTAAAAACATGCCTGCACTGCCTTACTTGGTGAAATGTTGGGGAAGAGAAAGATATTTGGATACGTAGTCAGGTATTTGGTCTGTAGACCAGCCATGTTTTTCTTCTTTCAAGTGCTGATGTGCAATTTGTAAGGTGTAAGGGTAATTTTGAGATAAACTTGTAGTGGCTAGTCACTTAGAGAGATTAGAGCCTGCTATTGCCCTCATCATCTTAGTAACAGGTGTCTCAGACTACTGCAGTGGTTTTCACAGCAGATGTACAAGTTAGCACAACTGCTGTTATTCCTTAAGATTTTGGAAACTGAAACATAGGTCCCAGCAGGCATCACATAGTTACACTTTTCCCCCGTACATACATAATCACTGCAAACTAAAATCACTCTTCAACTGCCGCTTAACTAAAGATGCCAAAGGCCAATCTGTGCTGCAGTTGCCAATATTCAAATGAAATCATAGAATAATTTAGTTAGGATCGTTGGAGGTCATCAAGTCCAACTCAAAGGAAGACTATCTTCAAAGTTAGGTCACGTTGTCTGGAGCTTTGTCCAGCTGAGTTTTAAAAATCTCCAACATTGGAAAGTCCACAGCATCCCTAGGCAAACTGATTCAGAGCTTAACCATTATGTGATTTTGGGTTTTTTTCCCTTAAGACTATTTAAAATATCTTACTGTCAGTATATACTGCCTTTTGACATTTTACTATGCACTTCTGAAAAGAGTACCTTGTCTCTATGTAGCCAGTACTCAGTATCCCCCATTAGGCTTTTCTACAGGCCAAGCAAATTTGAAAATTCTCTTCTGTGTCATGTTCTCTACACTCTACACCAAAATCGAAAATATGGTATGCCTGTATTTGTCAGTAGTGGGACCCAAGGTGGATGAAACATCCCACGTATGGCCACACAAGCAGCAAAAAAAGGAGGAAAATCACTTCCCTAGAACTCTTCTCTTGTCAGTGACCAGCTCTGGTTCTTGTAATGATGCACTGATGACTAATATTTAACTTGATGTTCACTGGTACCTCAAATATTTTCACAAAACTATTTCCTAGTCAATTTTCCCCAAACTCCTACTGGTGTAGGGGGTATTATATCTTGTGTTTTATATCTTCATACCTGCATGACTTTGTATTTGGTTTTGTTGAACTTCATGAGGTACCTGTCAGTCTGTTTCTTCCTTCTCTCAAAGTCCTTTGGTGGGACAGCCTTGTCCTCCTGTTTGTCAATCATTTTGCCTTTTTCCAGCTTACAAGGTTCATGAAATTGCTTTAATTGCAATTGTCCATGTCATTGATGAAGATGATAAACTGTATTGGTCTCCATATTGATCCTTAAGGAACATTACTCCTAGTAGGCTGTTGGTTAGGCTTTTGAAGTAACAGTCCAACCAAGTTTTCACCTGCCCTGTAATTCACCTCTAACCTCTACTGCTGGGCAAGGAGATCTGCAGGGCATGAAAGCAGATAGTAGGGAGCAGCCATAAAGCACCTCAGGCTTTTACATGTCATTTGCCACTTTCCCATGTCCCTTGTCTTTTTCAGCAATGGAGCAAGGTTTTCCCTGGGATTTTGTTTGGTTTTTTTGTTTGTTTGTTTAGGTTTTTTTATTTGGTTGGTTTAGTTTGTTTTCCCTGCAGAAGCATTTCACCTTGTACTCACATCTTTCTCCAGTTTCAGCTCCAGCTTTGAACTTCCTGATTTGCCCCCCCTCATGCTCAGGCAATGCCTTTGTGACACAGAGAAAATCAGAATCCTGGAGTTGTTTAGGTTGCAAGAGACCCAAGCAATTGATCAACTGATCCAACTCTTAAACCAGCACTGCCAAGACCAGCAATAAACATGTCCCTGTGTGCCATTTCTACACAATTTTTTTGAACACTTCCAGGAATGGTGACTCTACCACTTCACTGGGCAACCTGTACCAATGCCTGACAACCCTTTCAGTGAAGAAATTTTTCCTAATATCCAATTTAATCCTACCCTGGTACAAGTTGAGGCTGTTTCCCCTTGTCCTGCCACTAGTTGCCTGGGAGAAGAGACTGACTCCAATCCTGACTACAACCTTTTTCAGGTAGCCGTAAAGGATACTAAGGTCTCCTCTATGAGCGCCTTTTTCTTCAGGCTAAACAACCCATTTCCTCAGTCACTCCTTATAAGACTTATGTTCCAGACCCTCCACCAGCTCACTGCCCTTCTCTAGACTAGCTCCAGCACCTCAGTGCATGTCTTGTCATGAGGGTCCCAGAACTGAGCACGGGATTGGAGATGCAGCCTCACCAGTGCCGAGTACAGGGGCATGGTTGCTGCCCTGGTCCTGCTGGTCACATTATTCCTAATACAGGCCAGGATGCCATTGGCTTTCTTGGCCACCTTGGCATGTACTGGCCCATATTTAGATGGCTGTCCACTAGTCCCACCAACTCTTTTTCTGCCAAACATCTCTCCAGTCATTCTTTCTCCAGCCTGTAGTGATTCTGGGGTTGTTGTGACCCAAGTGTGGGATCTAGAACTTCATATTACTGAACGTTATGCAGCTGGTCCATGGATGCAGCCTGTCCAGATCTGTCTGTAGAGTCTTCCTACCCTCCAGCAGATCAACGTGCCTGCCCCACTTGGTGTTGTCCGCAAACTGACTGACAGTGAACTGACTAGATCCCCTCATTCACATATTTCATTGATAAAATAATGCCAACCAGATGTAACTCCATTCACAACCACTCTCTGAGCTCAGCCAGTTTTTTACCAGCAAAAAGTATGCCTCTCCAAGGCCTGAGCAGCTGGTTTCTTCAAGAAAATGTTGTGGGAAATAGTGCTGAAGTCTTTACTAGATTCTAGGTAGACATCTGCCTTTGCTTCCATTTCTGCACAGCTCTTTTTTGTTTTTATCATTTTTTTCCTTTTTCCTCTGCTGAACATCAGTTATTGCACGTCATTCAGACAGCTGGTGAAACTGTGTTTTAAAATTCTGGAAAACACCATTATGTCCTCCCAAACTATAAAGGCACTCCCTTTGTCATCTCTGTTCTTCACTTAGAAGTTCTGGTGATTTCTTGTTTGTTTTGGACTTTTGTAATACTGCTCCCTTGAGAAGAAACCATGTCAGAAATGTGTAGAGGTATTAAAGAACTTGTTGCCATACTTTAGGAATTCATCTATGTCAGCATATAAAGATTTTGTCTTTGTTGACATAACTTCCACGAATAAAATTAATTAAAATAAGATTTGTCTGATTAGCAGCATCACCCTGGGAACAACTGACATCATTTAGTTGTGGGATTTTATTAATATATAAAATGATTTCTTTTAAATGTTTAGTCTGGAGTTGATTTTGGAGAATGTACTGGAAGGTGCTACATGTGCTACTACATTTCACAACCATGCTATGAAACAAAAGTATGCAATGATGAGCAGCATGAACCCAAGGCTATGGTTATTATGTCACTAATGTGGCCATTAAGTTTTCATGTTAAGATTTATTATGTTGTCATTACAGCACTTTTGTTTTTGATGTATCAAACCACTACTACAGTACATATTTGTTGACATCTCATCTGTTTTAGAAAGGCAAATGATTACGAGTTACCAAGGAAACTAATAAGCAGTATGCAAGGAATAGGCTGCACAATTTGTTTTGCTGGATAGCAAGTCACTGCTGTTTTAATGTCAATTAAATTACTCTTACTTCTCACACTGATAAAATAAAAACAAACCATGTACCATTTAAAAAAAATATAGCCATATCCATTTAGTAAATGGAAATGAGCATTGTATTGTAGCTTATACAGATGGGAGATAAAGAGAGATGTAATTTGTTGAAGGTTTTGTGTAATTTATATACAAAGTGCTTTATTTTATGACTTTACAGAAAATCTTCTGTTCCATTAAGTCCATGAGAGTACATGACCACAGACCTTAGAACCTGAAGGAGTTTTACAGACTGGTAGATGCAAACTTGTTTTCTTACTTCAAATTCCCTGGACAGTTTGATAAAAAAACCTTTCATTCAGACCTGCTGTTGAGCTGTACTGTGAAAAGAGAAGTTTGGAGTAAATCAGATCAGTGGGATTGAAATTGATTTAGACTGGTGACTCAGATAAAACAGGTCACCTGCCCCAGCTCCTGAACAGATTACATTGAGGAGCTGTACAATGCCACGAATGAAAATCAAATAGTTTAATTTTTTTGAAAGCAAGAGGAAATCCTCAGGGGACTGTACCTTTTGAAGCCAAAATAGCTGTTGTTAGGTATTGTGTCTGTTTACTGTGAAAGAAACATTAGGGACTCTCTGTAGGCCTAGAGAGCATTCATTCATGGTTCTGACCTCTGGGTGAAGGACCATGAATTTTTAAAATAATGTTGAGTATTCTTTGTTATTTTTTTCTGCCCTGCTCTCCTGAGACTTATGTATTCTGGATGGTTTGGTTTAATGAGTTGTACCACATCCCCTTTTCCATATTTGTAAGCTTTCAGTCTCAGTAAGTCCACCATAATATATACAAGGCAGATAAAATATAAGGCAAATGCTTCTACTGCCTACTCATTGCTTAAATTGACTGTCAGTGGCCATGGAAGGCTGGGAGGGTGAGTAGCTGAGTCCCAGGGGAGACAGGCAGCTGAGCAGGACATGCCTACCTACTGTGGAAGGAATGGAAGGTGGAAAAAAGGTCAGCATTTTGAAGATATAATTGTGTGGGGCATTGCTACAGCAATGAATTTGTTAGATAGATTTATTTTTCACTTGTTGGATTTACCCTCAGTGACAGTAGCACTGCCTTCACTGTAGCACTTGCTCATTACAACTTATGCAGAACAGATCCATGTGTGCTATAACCAAGACCAGACCATCTCATATTATTTACTTTGTGTACATCTTAAAAGGACTATTCTTTTCACCTTCTATCAGTAATACTGAAATGAAAACAACCATGAGTACTACTTGATACTGATAACCTTCAAAAATATGATATTAGATGAGTAATGTATCTTAATGTCTGTGATAACAAGAACAGGCAAGGTGGGGTGCCTGTTCCTTTGGCTTTGAAATCCCTGAAATCGTGGGAGATGTGTGAGCATCAGCTGAAAGCATTTTTAGCTGCTTTCTGTTTGGATAGCATTTCTTCAAAAGTATTTCTGGTGGTGGGATTTGTGGGTGTTGACCAGTTCTAAAACGAAATCCAATAATTGCCTGTGGCAAAATTAGATCAACAAACTGTAAACTGCAGGAGCTGCTATTAGTGATGCAGTGTGCATGAACAGCAGGGGATGGCTTGACAGGGATTAGAAGTGGGTACAAATGAATTGGTGGAAAGCAAAAGATTGGAATGGTATGTAGAAAACTAGAATACTATAATTCTTTCTGGGTTTTCTGAACATCTAGTTTTTCTTCCCAAACCGTATGTTGAAAGTAGTGTTTTCACTGATCCTGTCAATAGTCCTTGTTCCCCTCAGGTTTGGCTTGAATACTTGGGGCTGCTTTTGCAAAAGTCCTCATGGGAAATGGTGGCGAGAAAGCTTCATGGCTACTGTTCTAACAAAAGATGTGAAGTTGCTGAAACTTGGCTGCACAGAAAAGTTAGAAAATCCCTTTGTGAAGTATCAGATACAAAAATATATATTTTACTGGTGTATACAAATCTGAAGCTTTCATTTTGTTTTGCCACATTTGCAAAGACTGAAAATTTACATATATTTTGAGATTATTTACCAAATATTCCATGAATTTGGAAGGTAGATTCCAAGTATGCAAATGGACTAGTACTGTGAAAGTACACACTGCAGGATTTACAAAGATGGAGTAAGTATTAATTCAGGATAGTATTTCCTGCAGAGGAAAATGTGTCATCATGAATGAGAAATTGTTGCAAAAAATGCAACTGTTGAGTGTTTAAGGAATTCAAGTGAATGAGACTGAAAAAAATCATTCTGTAGAATCTTGTAAGAAGTAACCAGAATTAAAATTAGCACGCATAATACATTCAGAAAAAAATTATGAAAAAGACAAAATGGAAATACATTCTCTAAAAGTATTAATGAAAGACAATAGTTACAGGATTACTTTAAACCTATCAATCAAACTTTAAACAAAGGAAAAAAACTGGAGTTAAGTTTGGATTCAAATTAAGGAATTAAATTATATAGTAACTCAGACAACTGTTTCTGGATTTGTATAAGTAGAAGCCAGTCCATAATTTTCCCCTGTGGAATAAAGATGAGAATTTCAAAGGATTACTCCTGGCTAAATGCATTTTACATAAATGCATAATGCAAAAGTATAAGCTGCAGGGAGAAACATTCCAGTTATATACAAAGTTAAAATTATGTGACATTTAAAGTATAGCTCAGAATATGTATATATGGCACACAGAGTGTTTATTTCTTGGACTCAGATCAACAACAAATTGCTTTCATGGCAGCTGCTTTCACTAGAGTGCCTTAAGGGTCAAGAGGTTTGGGTTTGGGGAGGGGTCTTCACTAGTGGAACCAAACTCTTCTTTAGCTGTCAAGAATGCAAGCTAGTCAATTAAAGGCAGGAGGGGTGAAAAAAAAGAAAGGAAAATACAAAAACATATTAGGGCAACTAAATAAAATGTTTTTGAAGGCATGAATTTCTTCAGTGTGTTAAGAGAATGGGAATGACAATCATTAAGATATGGCTGGGTTGTGCAACACTTGGAGCAGCAATGGTGTGAGCTTTCACGTGAGTTTCTAATGTACTTTCAGCAAAGTGAAAAGGGCATGCTGAGGAGAATAAATGAAATATTCATGTTTTCCTAATGAGCATCAAGGGTCCCTCAATTTTCTGTTTGATATTATTCTGTCCAGACAACTTGAAATTAGATCACAGGTGGGAAAGCTACAGGGAATAACACAGGATCACAGAATATTCTGAGTTGGAAGGGACCCATTTCTTTAAGTGAATGGCCCAAATGGGGATCAAATACGTGACCTTGGCGTTAATATCACCATGCTCTGACCAGCTGAGATAATGCTTCAATCTAACACAATGATGATAAGGTGATATCTGAGACTGGCAGAAACTCGTGGGAAAGAGCAGGGAAGCAATGGACTGGCAGACTGGCTCCTAGCAGCAGACCATGTTTACTTATTGATGGTTGTTTACTCATCCCAGACTGGAATATGGGATCAAAAAGGATTTTTAAATTTGAAAATTCCAACTTTAGGGGAAAGCCTGAGGTGATTTTAGAAATTGTAGTGGTGCTGGGAGATGACACAATTAGAGATGCTAAAGGATGGAGAGTAAACAGCAGAAATGAAATCTGTTTCTTATTCATAAGAAGGGGTAATTTCTCCTCATTGAAAACTTTACCATTGAGGAAAATAAATATTATTTTAGACACTTTGGTATAAACCTTTCAAAGGTGCAGCTACACTGAACTGGAAAATTCCCTGGCAAACTTACAAAGCCACTTTTGAGTCAACGGACTCTCACATGAAGTACTCCAGGCTTCTGAAACAAGCTCCTGCACACTGCTTCACATCTGCTTGAAAGGTAGAAGGGCAGGAGCAAAGACCCTCTAAAGCTAAGCAAGTAAACTCTAGTCCCAATACTCTAGGCTCAGGCTTGCATAAGCCTACTATAAATACTCTGAATGTGCAAGAGAAGAGACCTGTGAAAATGTTTAACCAAAAGGCAAGTGCTAAGTTTATTTATTTAGGCAAGGGAAGGGAAGATGCTCTGTAATTCTACATGAAACAAATGCACTGATCTAGTTTCTACACTGTTATTTGGTGTAGGTGTGGGATAGTTGTTAGAGACAGAACTCTTTCCTCTCGTGCTGTTGAGCAGTCACTAACCTGCATGGACACATGAGCTACCTCTGTGGCTTTAGTCCTTTGAACCATAAACTTTGCTGGCCACCTTCTAGTTTTGGAACGTGTAATAAGGAAACCCAAAAGAGCCTTGTTCAACCATTTTGCATTTGTTTTTGAGAGAGGGAGTATACTTCCAGCCTTCAACTCTGGTTAGTGAAAATCAGTATGTGAAGTATAGTTTTAAGGTCTAATCTCGGAAGACAAGAGCATTTTGCAGACAGAGGTCAAGATTTTACCTCCCTCTTCCCCAGTCCCCTGTGAAGGCAAATTTAACAGTCTTGGCAGTACAAATACGTGTGGCATTGCAAGTAAACTTTATAAGGAGAAGAATTTGTTGGATGGCACAGGAAGTAAAGCATAAATCCTAAAGCTACTTTCAGGAAATTTTAGGTCTGCTACTTGGACTTGGAAGAGTAGAATGAAACTTGAAAAGCTCTTTGATAGGGTCTATAGGGGCAGACACAACCAGATTTTTAGCACTTTCCTAATAGCCTGCTATTTATACCAAGCAAAAAATGCTTGCACAATTAAAAACATGTACTGAAACAAGGATCCTACACAGAATCAAAAGCTGTTCTGCAATACAAATGACTAGAACAAAATCCTTAAATATTACCCTGTCAAAGTTGTGCTTTATTTTCTTGAAGCAGTGCTAGTTGTACAGGCTGTCTTACAGAGAGAGTCAAGTCTTTCACTCAAATTCATTGCCATGCATTTGGGTGGCAAACTATTTTTAAATAATGAAAGACCAGAGATAAATCACTATCATTAGTGCAGAAGGCAAGGTCTAGTGTGGGACCATGCACTTCATCCACTCTCGGTACAAAGTTAATAATCTCTCTTAAAGTTTTCTATATTCAGCTTCATTAATCTAGACAAGGTGGCAGAATGAATAATTTGAATTCAAATCCCTGAAACTGAAGGAAAAGGATCATTGCACTAGCTGACTCTCGTTCACCTTTGCAGAAATATATTATTTTAAAAACATACTTTGATTTGAATTTCAATGCTTGTAAAAGGTTGAGATATACAGACTGAGACACTGACCTTTCCTTTTCCTCCTTGGACAAAATAGAACACAAGCAATGCCATGCAGTCATCCAGAGACAAGAAAAACTGAGGTGAAGCATACAAGTGTTTTGGTTCTGTAAGGATAAAAGTCACTCTTGCAATTCTCTGAGAGGAGAAGAGGTCATGTGTGAAGCTGCGATGAAACCACCCTGGGAATTTTCTAAAAGGCCCTGAATTACTCTTTTTGACAAAGCAATTAAAATATAAAAAGCAGAGGAAGTCACCCAGTACATAAGAAAATTTATAGAGAATGGAAGGTACTTTTACCCTGTCAGTATGATTGAGAACTGAGAAAAGTCCTCACAAAAGGACTTGCAGCAGAAAGGATGACAGAGTTCAGATCAGCATTTAATGAGGCGCTTCCAGCACAGAGCAGCACAAGTCCAGTGTTTGGACATCAAGTTGCAATTGCAGTGCTGGAAGCATGAGCACAACCCAGGGCCATCCTTCTGAATTTGCCACTCTACCCATGATACCAGCACTGCCTTTCCCTGTTCCACTTAATCTTGTGCCAAGGGTGCAAGAAAAGCCTCTGGACTCTTGGCTTCATATTTAGGTGACAACTTTGCACCTCATTAGTCTGGAGGTCTGCCTCCACTCTTCTGTCTAGTGCTGGAAAGGCAAACTGTTAAAAAATACCATAGTGAGAAATTATAAACTCAGGCATGTTGTACCAGATTATCGCTATCTTTGTCCATACTGAAGTTAACATCTGATTATGACAGCTTGCGTCAAATGTCACCTGAAAATGTTTCCTGTATCAAGCAGAAGAAAAATACAGGTTCTAGATTCAAATTGAGGTTGTGAGGGGTCAGCAATTGCAAATGGCTTGGGGAGAGGCTGCATACAGCCTCTGTATATGTGCTGTAGGTTGTACAACAGAGCTCTGCCTCTGGAGAGCCTCTGGAGCAGGTCAAGATGTCTCTGCAGGAAAAGGACAGCTGAATGCTGTCTGGGCATCAGACCACATGCTTTAGACTGCACACATATGACTTTTGCCCAAGTCCAATTTCAGAACAGCTGAATGGCTGATGTAGATGATCTAATAGCTTTTTAAAAGACCTAGGTTTGTGTGTCGATTTACAACCTTCTCGGTCATAGTTGGCTATGACCAGCCCAGCCCTTCCAGTGCTTATTCACATGACGCCTTTAAGATCTGAGAACATATGGGATTACAGTGATGTTCACGAGAACTGTACATGCATATTGACTGGTGATTTTATCACCCAAGAGCTGTGTGTAAAAAACGTGTTCTCTCTGGCCTTGTAAATAACAGCGTGCAGCATTTATTAGCACACTAACAGAGAGAGGCTGTCTCACTCCTTTTTGGCCAGCAGCAAAACATTCAGCGTGTCAGATACTGTTAATTTTTTGTTTTAAATATGTGATAATATGTATAAAGCTCCTGCAATTTCCCCGTATCTTCTCCTGCACTCTTATGTAATTTTGTGCTGCAGAGTGCTGTCTGGGAGCAGTACTGCAGACTGTCCCACAAAGTGGGGGGGGAGTGGGAAGCCAGGCACAATCCTGCAGGCCTGGGGATGGCTGCCAGGCTCAGCTGAGAGCCCATGTTCATGTGATAAGGCAGTCCTATGGCTAGGCTGGGGTGCTGGTCCATAGGTCCAGAACTGGGTCTAGATGGCTGCCTTGCACCTCAGCTGAGATGCTGCTGCACCCCAGCTCAGCCAGGATCTGAGTGTGAGAAACTTTCACTTACAACTGGCTCCCAAGAAAGTTGCAGAGGGGCATCCTCTGCTGGGGCTTACTCTTGCTTTCCTCATTACAGCTTCCTTTAAGTCCACCAGCTGTGTGGCTTGGATGCTGGCCCCAAGCCCACGCAGCTGAAGCCCTGGGGGTGGGGAATGTCTGGTGTCCTGCTTACCTCCCCACTGCAGTAAAAGCAGATGGGAGGCTCCTGCCCACACACTCCATTTCTATTCACATGAGAAAAGCTCTTGCAACCTTGGAAAGTATAATTTGTTGGGTTTTGTTTCCTTTTCTTCTGTTAAGCCCAGTTTGTTTCCTGAGGAAAGGCAGTGTTAGCAGGCCTGAGTGCACAGGCAGGGCAGATGACAGGGCTGAAGACTTATAGTCAGTAATACCCAAGTTCTACAAGGAGTGACTTTAGAACTCCCAAAGAGCTAAATGGCCATACCCACACAGTCTGTGGATGCTAGCACCTGTTGCTATATGGACACCATCAGCTCTGCCAGACACCAAATCCCAGAATGGGTCAGGTTGGAAGAAACCTGCAGAGGGGCATCTGCTTCAACATCCCCGCTCAATCAGGGTCATTCTAGAGCTCACAGAACAGGAGTACATCCAGATGGTTCTCGAATATCTCCAGTGAAGAAGACTCTACCACCTCTCTGGGAAATCTGTTCCAGTGCACAATCACCTGCACAGTCAAGAAGTTGCCCCTCTGTGGTGCACAATTATTAGGTTGACTATTAGGTTGATGCACTTCTGTGTTGGTTTTTGGATTTTCTGTGACAAAATCTTCTATAAATTCAAGTAGTGACCACAACAACAGCTAATACCATTAGATAAAGTAATTCAGTGTCAATGAACCTGATATGGTAACTGAAATCAACATTTTCGTTCAAGCTTTTGGCTAGCTTATGGTGGGACAGGCACGACGGGAATAGATTTAGATACATGTGCTGAGCTTTCCCATAATTACATAAACAAGATTTTGTGATACTCTTTTACGCCATTTGGTTTGTGCTAATTCGTGTAAGTCCAGAGATGAATGAGTACTGCCACTGGTCAGCAGAATTGGACTGTCTTTGTACCACTAGATTTTTCAGAACTGTGGAGATTTGTGGTCCTCTTGACAGTCAGCAAGAGAGGGCAGGTTTAGTTGTGAGACCATCCTGACAAGGGTTTTCCTAACAAATGATTCTCTCGTGAGAGTTTTAGTACGTAATACAAACCATATTTATAGCATGCGTACTGCACCCTGATGTGCTGTATCCTTGTGAGCAGGTTTGGAAAAAGAGACAGCTGCTGGAAGAAGAGCAGGTGGCATTCTCATAGCAGGGATAAAAATGAATAGAGAAGAGAAATCTGTATGAAGAACGAGGTATAACAGCTTACATATTTTCATTAAAGAGGAAGGACAGGAAAATCCTTCTTAAACCAGTCACGTGGAAGTACTCATCTTAAAATGAAGGGAAAAAAAAGCTCTTTGAACTACAGTTCAGGTTGAAAGTCTTCAGTATGTGAACAAGAAAGCATGCTTCTATGAGGTTTGAAAAGAACTGTGATTACTGAAATAAGAGGGTGACAATCCCTTGTTTCATGGAGGGTCTGTGAGGGTCTCAATGTGATCCTGTTTATCATGTCTGAGTGTTGCTGTGCTGTACACTGAGGGAGTTAGACTGAGTGCCTACCTCTGTATATCACAGAACTATATGTTTAGGAGGTTCTGGTCTGCATCAGTCAGGACTAGCCTGTTTTATCCAGCATGTTAAAGCAGGCAAAAAAAGACTGAAGGACATCTCAGTCAGATGCTCAGTGACTCTGAATACCCCAAAAACAGGCCAAGGAGTAAATAAATGTCTGCCTTTTCTGCCAATTTCTTCCTCAATAATGAATATATCACTGTAATCCTTTTCTTTGGGATTCCCCCAAAAAAGCTCAAACAGCTGATCTATTCCAGAAAACTGGAGAAATAAGACAAGGAGTGGAGAAAGAGACTTACTTATATAACACACACTAAAAACTATTTGAAATATGTAAGTTTTATATAACTGGAAGGCCTTGAACATCTTATATGTGCATTAAAATCCCTAGCATGGGGCTACAATTAGAGACACACACATGTGTTAATCCAAGGCATATTATGGTGCCTTAATTAGGAAAAAAAATCTGAGGTCTGGGAGTACTAGTAAGCATACTTCAGAAACCAAACTAGTCCCATCTCCAATATTTGCCTTTGTTGTGTTTCTAGATATCCACTCTTCCTGTAGTCCCTTGTTATGCTGAGTCCAGCCTGAGGACTTTGTTCTGGACTTCACTAAGCAGTTCCTGTGCTCATATACTTGATTGCAAGGAGCCCAGACTCTTGTGCTCTTTGGGCATTCCTTAACATCTCAGCAGGATCTTCTGCCATTTCTGTATTTTCTGTCTAAAGCATGGTTTGTCACCTATTTACCTATTTATTGGTAAACTTGTGAATATTAAAATCAGGCATATTTTTGTTTATTAAAAAAGTAAATAAAAATAGAATCTTGGGCCCAAATATAGAAGACCTCGCTCTTTTGATATTATGTTAATGTTTCATTGTTTTTACATTTCCTGATATTTCATAAGAAGAAAATAAGCACAAAAATATTAATAATAATCCTCCATAGTGGTTCTTTGGGTGTTTTTTATAGGACCAGATATTGAGAGCTTAACCTTTTCCTTTTGAGTATTTTTTTTCCATGAGGACGATTTTAGAAAAGGTGAGGAGTTGAGCAGTGAGCACAGAGAGGAGCCAGATACTGAGGACAACTGAGTGCAGGAACTTGCCAAGTTTCCTGCTTCCCCACTGGGAAGAACTTTACTTTCCAAGTCTCAGGCATGGGGAGAGGGGAATTTTCTGGCTCTTTGGAGCAAGTATAATGGTGATACAGTGCCTTTTCCCCCATTTTTCCTTCATCAAAACTGCAAATGAAACCAGCCTGTGCCATTCTCTGAAGCTGTTAAGATGGTACTAAAAAGGCAGACAAGCTCACAGAATTTAGAGGAAACCTATGCAAAAGAAGTGCCAGTGGCTGCAAAGCAGCAATACAAACAAGAAAACAAAACTTGTCAAATGGCATCCTAAAGCTCTGAGCACCTTTTGCCTAAAATGAAAGGCTTTAAGAACCCCAAACCTGCAAATTATACAGTATGATATTGTGTCATACATTGCCTAGTTTACTTGTATCTCCCGATACGCACCTGAATCATTGTGAAATTAGTTCTTCTCCAAAACTACTTTTTTTTTTTTCATTTATTATCTCCTGTCAGGTATATAGATTTTTAAGGCTGACAGCATGGTGGAAGTTATCCTGTTCTTTTGCATTTCACTGAATTCCATTAATAACAAACAACAAGCACTGCTCATATTGGTTCTATTCAAGAGAAAAAAATTAAAGAAAAGCTGGTGAAAAATTGTGCATCTTATCAAATGTTCGAGAATCCCTGAAGATTGAATTATGAGGAGCTGTAGTGAAATGCGTTAGCTAAGTGAAGGATAATGGAAAATGATTCATTCCTTTGAGCATATTTTGGGAAGGACCTTGGGGAGCACTTTAGAGCAAAATATAACCAATAGTCTAATCCATGTGTTTTCTCTGTGGATTTTGCTATCAATATCCATTGATATTTGTGTGTTTCTTTTATACATGCATTGAATAACAGGTCGCATTTATAACAATGAATTTGAATTCTATATTTGTACATATGTATACAGATATGTATATATAACAAGAAGTGAGTCTGAGTTCCTGCTCTGATTTTTGCATATTGAGCTGAGCTGATAAAAGCAGTGTCTTTGAGAAAATGTATTAGGAGAAAGGCAGACCTGTTAGTTTTACCTTTCTTATGTGGAACTTCAGTTCTGTGAAGTCTCAGCACAGGAGCACCTTAAATATTAGTTGTTTCCTCTCTATCAGTATTTAACTGGAGCAATACTTTTGCAAGGAGCTTCAACACTCTACAGAGTGCTAACTAAAATGCAGCAAAATTATGAGCTTCTAATATCAAGAACTTATTTTCCCTACATATTGTGACAAGAGTGGGAGGAGAGGAAAGTCTTGGGGTGGCAATGTAGAAAGAAAGAAAGGAGCTGAGCCTTTTAGGTCTAATCTGAAAAGGCAGAAAATTGTGATGCTGAGGATCAAGGACAGGCGAAATCATCTTATGTATATAAACAAAAATACGGACGAAAAATTGTGTTCTCTGGCACAGTTTAAGGAAGAAACAGCGAAAGCTGCAATGCACTCTGCAGCAGATACAGATCACAAGGGACATGTGACAGCTTGTGGTTTGTGAGCTGTTCTCAAGTGGGTTTTATTCTCACAGATGCTCACCAGCAGAAGGCTGAAAAGGTAGTATCCCTGAAGCAATCTTTGTTAACGTCTCATCTCACAAATCATTGCAAAGCAAAGCTGGATGAATGGGGGAAACCAGTAGATTGTTTCAATGCAAACTCATGAAAAGCTTTCTCAAGAAGGAATCCTATAATAAAACAGTTAGTAGTCACTAGAATTTGGAAACTGGAGGTAAATTAGCAGGGAAGCCTAGATAAACTCAAAAATATTAAATAATTGTTAAGAAAAATTACACAGGCTGTTGATGGGCTTTATTAATTACATTCAATGGGGATGTTAAAAATAGAAGTGAGAAAAGGACTAAGACTGATGTCAGCAAGTATTTAGATCTAAACTTACAGCACAAAAAAAAATAAACCAAATTAAAAGCAATGTTGCCATAATGGCTAGATAATTAAACAGATGTTCTTGCAAGTAGAAGCAGCAGACTTTTTCAATATTTGGAAAACTGAAACACAGGGAAAAGATCTGCAATGAGTCCTGATGGTATTATTAAACAGGAATATAAAAATAACATCTTCAAATTTGCTGATAAGGTGGATAGATCATATTTGTGCAATTGCATGATTTACTAGAAGTACAACTAATAAGTTCTCCTTGCTTCTAATTTTGCTCTTTCATGTAGCTTGAAAAATCTTTTTTGATAAAAGTTTGCTCCATTTATGCTGCCTTTTGGAGATCTTTGTTCCTGTCAATGTGTGACGTAAGAAAAAGAATTTGTGGAACCTGAAAATTTAGAAATCGGGAAATATTATTGTTTTATTGTTTTTCTTTCAAAATGTTTATCTATTTTTAAAATCAACAGTACTGAAATGTTATTTGGAGTGGAATCAGCGGAATAAACTGCAAGTTCTACAGTGATCTGCAGAAATCAGTGGCATTCTTTAGGATTACGGTACATTAACAGTAGCTTTGAAGTACAGAGATTCCATTTAATTATATGATTGATACACTCTTTTTTAAACAGAATCATAAAGTCAGTTTGTTTACCTTAACCTATTAGGAATTAGAATTATAAATAACATATTGGGATTTCCAGCATTTTCATGGGAATGTACTAATAGTGTATGTTGTGAATAGTCAAATTGTTACCAAAAGCAAACCATGAATACTACAGATATCTAATAGCTCTAAGGAATAATTACTGAGAAAAAAAAGGTTGCTTTTCAGAAGGGAAAAAAGCTTTGAAAACTCTAAATTAAAAATAAAACCCAATAAAATCACTGCTTTCCTGTAGATGTCAGGCAGGCAAAATTCCCCTTGAATGGATGAGAAATAACATAGTCTTGACTCCAAAATGATCCCCCCATTCGTATCTTCAGACAATTTTAAATATGAAAGAGGCTGTTCACACAATCAGAACTCGGTATCTACAAGAACAAAAAACACCACAGCTACCTCAGACTGAGCAGCTTTGGACCTGGCTTCTGGCTAACTCCTGACCACATGCATTGTGGTGGCCCTCTCTTCCAGACCAGAATCTGTAGAATCTGTTTCACACCTTTGAAAGATACTGTTTACTGTCCTTTCCAAGTTCTAACCATTATCTGTGATTAAAAAAAAATACCTTTCCTTAGGTTATATTCTCTCTCCCAATGTCATCATTAAAGCTTGGCATAAATAAATTAGTATTTTTAAAAACTTAACAGACTTCAAGTTTAACCCCAAGCTACAGAAACAGAAATCTGTAGTAAGTAGTTCATAAAAAAAAGAAAGTCACTGCTTGGTTCATGGTGAATTTAGGGTTGAAATATCAGCTAGAGATACCTCTAGTACATAAATGGTAAAAGGAACAGAAGAATCAGTATTTGTTATGACTTAGGCTATTAATTGCTGGATTTAAAAATAATCAATTTTTGTGCAAACATCAGAGGAGGCATCTTTAAACATGGAAAGGAAAAATTTTCAGAAGTACATACCCATACGTCCTCTTTAGCTATGGGAAAGCTTGGGAATATCATGAAAATGTTATGGAATAAATTGGTGCACAAGTTTTGGCGGAATAGAGGAGAGGCGTGTGGAAAAATACAAAGGGAGAATGACAGAATCCAATCATAGCTTGTATAACCCAAAATTACCTCTTGACATTCAGTCAAAACATATGCAAGGCATGCATTTAGACTCTGGATCTTCTGGGCCACGCAGAATTGGTAAAGCTAGTGAGATTCTTCCAATTGCAAATATTCCCTATGGCAGAGTGGCAGAGGATCAGTTTCAAGGTCTATCAGAGCACTGATGTTTTGGGCATCATTTTGAACAAGTATGGACAGAGTAATGTTGAAGAGAACAGATGTTTCAGCTATGATGTTAGAGCTTAAACATGGAAAAAGAGAAAAAAAGACCCATTATCTTGGTGATGTTAGACAGAAAGATATCCTTCTGGGTGTGAGAACCTAAGAAAAATACCTGACTTGATGGTGATGTTCATGTTACAGACCTGAAGAAATGATTAGGAAGAGGAAGTTGTTGATGAAAAACTTAAAAAAAAAAAAGGACTGGGCAAGAGAAAAATGGAGGGTAGGATAGGTGAAGAAGGAGAACTTTCAAACTCATTGTCTCATGATAAAATTTCCCCCTTGTAGGGCTTGCTCTAGAGCACAGCCAGGGCTTCAGTGCTTCTCAGAAAGATCCAAGCAAGAAATCTTTATGATTTCTATCAATTCAGTGTGGTAGGCCAGTGAACAAAGCCTGTGAGGTTGACACCACTGTATATAATGGATGATAATTGGGTTTGTAACTATTTTATCTATTTGTTCCATTGTATTTCTTTCCCAGATATGTTTTAAATATATTTTGTAAAACAAAGAGAAATGATTTATGAACAAGGACATGTACTATTTCAGCTGTGTTGTTGGAGGAGGTAAGAATAGGGAGGGGATTAGATAAATAGAAATGTTTATAAAACATTCTTCAGCAATATCAGCTGACAGGATTTCTTTAAAATCTATGACAAACCTGGGAATAGAACATCAAGACCAAAAATAAAGTTCAGCTTTAAATATTTCTTCTAATACTTTTTAACTTTTTTTTTTTCTTTAATACCTTTTACTGCTTTTAATTGAGACCTCAAGGGAAGGAAGAATATTTTAATTTATGATAATGCATTTCAGTCCCTGGCCTTGTTTTCCCTCTTTTGGTGTCATAGTACCAAGACTTATTTTGCTGGCTTATGAAGAAGGGGAAAAGATCTACTAAAAGTGCTGTGCCAGGAAGAAACAGAAAAAAAAAGGAATAAAAAAATTCGGAGGTAAAATGTATAATGAGATAGTCAGTGATTTCCATATGCCTAAGGCCCTTGCAGCACTTCAGAGGTTATTAGGGGAGCCAGGACTCCCTAAAGAATCTGAAAGTGAAGATTGCAGGGAATTCCCATCTAGTGACTCACTCACAAAGTGCTCCCTAAATCTGTTCCTCCAAAGATCTGGTATGAGGCTGTTATGAGACCAGATCCTACTTGAATGCATGTTTAGGACATGGGCATCACCCACACGTGGAAATTTGTGTCCCGTGGGAATGTTCTTCAAACTGGATTAGGGATCACAGCCCTGGCCTTGACTGTTGGAGGATCAGTTTCAAGGCAAGTGCAGCTGTCAGGCTTGACCCTTTAACACTAGAGAAGCAAGGGCAGGTCCCATTATCTTTTTTTTTTTTTTTTTTGACCAGAAATATAATGGATGAATTAAGAAGTTTTTCCTGATGCAGTTATTGCTGAACTGGATTAAGCTCTGGAGGCAAAAGGGCAGCTGTTCTTGATAGATCGTTTGTGAGTAGAACATTTTATTAATTGAAAAAAAGCCTTTATTTCCCCTGATACTTGTGGATTTGAAGGCATATTTATGTAGATTTCTTGCTTTTAATCTGGCCACAGTGACATAGAATTATTTTAATTCCTACTGCTTATATTCAGAAGTGGTTTTCAGTCTGCAGCTCACACAGCCTTGAATATCCACAGGCTATTTTTGACTGTGCTGTGAAAGGTAAATTAAGAACAACAAAATGACTCTCAGAATTATGGAAACTTTATATTCCCTACGCAAATTCTGCCCCCTCCTAAAATCTTTTAGGTGCCCACTAACAACCAAAAAAAATGCTTCTCTGGTGAAGAGCAAGAGTAAATATCAGTTCAGGTTTCTTGGCTTTTAATTTTTTTTGTTTTATAATTTTACCATCATATAGGAAGAGAACAATAACTTATTGCTAGACAGTGATGTATTATAGTAATTCAAGGTTAAAACTTTCTGGCATATAAAGCAATAATATGCTTGCTTTAGAGTTTGGTGTTGCAGTCTTAGGAAAAAGGTATAACATGATTGAGCTAAAGGATTGTGCAGATCTATCATTTGTGTAAAAATACCAGGAAAAGTGTAAATTTCTTGTGGGTGTAGTTTCCATAAAACAATCGTGATTTCCTTTTGACCCTTTATTGGAAATAATTTTGAACTTTTTACACACCAAACAAATGTCTGTAAAAGACTACCATGAATTTCCTGGTTGAATTAAGGATTCTGTTAATGTTCAGTATGCTAGTTTGGATTCAGTTCTAAAAATAGACTTGTGCCATGTGCAATCGGTTACAGAGGTAAAGACTTTATCTTCTGCAATATATTTAGTGCAGGGACCGACTTCTTTTGTGTTCTCTTTAGGCATGAGTTCATGGTCAGTGCTATACAAATAAAATTTTTAAACCTGATTTGTGATTTTAAATATGCCTCTTTCAGTTCTTTAATATAGGCAATTCAGGTGTTTATTCACTTAGTGAAATAGATTTCTATGTTTTTAATTTTGATTTTTATTAAATTTGTAACAGTTTCTTTGTCTAGTACCACATAAAAAGATGTGGACTTGATCTGATTTGTGTGGTTGTTTTTGTTCTCATGTTCCAGAGCCATTAAACTCATTTTAATATTTAATTAAAAAATCCACTAAGTCAACTGATTATTAAGGAGATGTGCTTATACTAGTAACAGTATTGAATATATTATGCCAACAAGCTGCTTTAATTATGGCTTCTGCTTTTATCAGAAGCAGCAATGTTTAGTTATCTTAGATCTGACTATGACTGATGAAAATCACAGCTTCAACAAGATTATTTTTTGTGAAAAAGTAAAAATGGTAGATACCTGATTTTCTATCTTACATTTGCTGCTGTTGTCCACAAAGAAGAGATGAATTTAAATCCCTGGTTAGTTTTAAATAAATACATATGAATGTTTATAATACCACACAAATAAATTTATATAAATATTTAATATAAATCTCCCCTTGCAAATTCCTTTGCTTCCAGCTGTTGGCTCCATGACTTGTAACTTGAGTTTTTGTCAGTTTCAAGCAGGGGTATTTAAGCTCACTGTAGGCAAATAAACATCAGAGCCAGGATCTGCAGAGCTGTTTCCCAGTTCTTCGCAGCATGATCCAGCTCTGTTGGGTGCACTGATAGCTGCATTACTTCCCAAGGAAGTCTAAGGTTTGATGTTTTTTGAAGCCATACATGTCCTTTTTTTTTCTTTTTTTCTTTTCTTTCTATTTATTTATTTATTGATTTATTTTCAGAACATGGGTCTGGCTTGACATCATTTTATTGGTTGATATCATGGTCCATGGGTAATGTAGGTCCCTCAAAATCTGCAGTAATTTTTGGGTGGGTGCTTTTTGAAAATGTACTTGGCAATCCAATTTCTGTAAATATTTTAGGGTATTATAAAAGCTGTAATGGCTGAAATAGATTTAATTCTTATAGTTAGTTTAAAATTAGAAGGTAAAATCTTTCTGGACTGGATGCTCAGGTCCAGAGGGGTTTGCTAATTAGACTTAATCTTGTCAGCCTGCGGTGCCTGATAAAATTCAAATCAAACACTTTGTTGACATGACAAGCTATGCAAAGCAGTGCCAAACTGTAAAGAAAATAAAAAAGAAAGAGATACTCAGTTTCTGGCTGGAGGTACTGTCTGCCCAGCATTAACCTACCTCACGACTGGGGATTTTATTCTCTGTCTCCGTTTATCTCCATTGTTACACCCTCATTTGACTCCAGGTTTCTTCACAGCAGCTGCTGTTGCTGCTTTGTGTGCCCGTCTCAAAGAGGGTGACAATTCTAGTGGAAACAATGTCGCTGGCTGAAGGTGGTTGGAATCAGATTAATGAAAGATCCAGGGGATGGAGAGACACTGTGACAGGGGAAGTGTGCCTGGAGCAGACAGGCATTTGAGATGAAGAGAGGGCAGATACTAAGAAGCGTTAGGAACAGAAGTGAGTTTTCTTTATTTTTTTCAGTTAAAAAGAAAAGGTTGATAGCTTGGATGGCCTCAGGCACAGAAAATAGTTTTTAATAGAGAAGCACAGAGGCTGGCAACAAGAGGAAGTCCAAGGAATGTCAAATTACCTGTCTGACAAAGTACATGAACATGGTGTTCATAAATATTCCAGTCATTACCAAAGCAGGTGCTAAACTGTGTCTGTTTGAGGAAGAGGATGAATTCTGTCTTTACCAGATAGGACTTCCTGCCTAGAAAATTATGCTGAACTCTGTGCTGAGATCAGACCTATTAATTATCAGTTTCTCCTTCATAGAAGCAGTCTGTACTGAGTCCTGAGCCAGGGTACCAGAGAGCTGAGAGGTACCTTTGACTGCTGTGAACATGAAGTATGGCTTGGCACACTTCAAATATCTCTGATTTTTTTTCTCTTCCTCATTCTCTTCCAAAAATACCCAAGGGCACAGGTGATCCTCTGCTGTTTCTAGGGACTCTGGCACTTTGTTCATGAGCTAGAGCTTTGAAGCTCTACTATTTCTTTCTACTTTTTTATTCTTTTTTTTGCCGGCTTTGCTTCAGAAGTTATGGGATTTTGGATTAAGCCATATGCTTGACTTCTCCTTCTCATCCCTCTAAGGATAGAAAGTTGTTGGGCACCCACATAAGAGTATGTACAAGGGGTAGGAAAGTTGCAGAGGAGCACTGGGGATGGATGGCTCTGACAGTCTGAGTTACGGTGACTTCACCAGATCTATTGTCTCACACTGACTGTGTACATGTCCTTGCCTTCCAGGGACAGACAGTAAGACAAAACATTTTAGCTTCTAGCCTCTTCCAGCATAGTAATGCTGTCATATGTTTAAGCCGCTTGCTGTTTTTCTATTATAGATTTGTTTTTTTCCTAATAAAATAAAACATTACACAGTGCCCTGATTGACTGAATATTCTATTAATGAGCCACACTTTTCACTGCCCTGTTCATTAGAGGAATTACTCTCAGCAAAAACATTTAGTATTTATATCTTGGCAAGTTTTGTCTTAGGATTGTGGAGAGCACAGTGCAGGTTATTGTCAGGAGAGGGGACCCACACTCCAAGGTGTGATGCTTGTAATTTATAGTAGCAGTAAAGGGGCAGCCCATGTACTAATAACAATTTAATCACTGCTCCAAACTTTTCTTCTTTGCCAAACTGCATTTCAGATTGAGTGGCTAAATTGGTGCTGGAGCTGGCAGATGGAAAGCTGCCTCACCATTGTGAGAATTAAACACTCTGCTGGCTTTCCTGGGACTTTCTATATGCCCACCTCTTTATTTTAGAGAATGTATGTAAAATTTTAAGTCATTTAAATGCTTTGAAAACCTTCTCATAATCTCAGTGCTGTGAGTGGAAAGATGCTTATGAGGTTACATTGGGTAAAGCCTTTGGCACTGTTCACTGCAGCCATAAAAATTCAATGAGGAAATGATGAAATTGTGTCAGAGGAAATTGTTCCAGCAGGCAACACAAAACTATATAAATAAATAAATATTGCTGTCTTGTGTAATATTAATGACCATTTGGAAAAGAGACACTTTGGATTTTTTTGTCCAAATGTTGGAAAAAAAATATTGCAAAATGCCATTTAAACTATTTTCCTGGTGATAAACTCAAGGGTGGGGCAAAAATCTCAGCATCTGTTCAGTCTCACTCTAAAATGACTGGAATAAATCTCTGCGCAGCAGGACAGAGTTTGTTCATGAAGCTCCCTTTTTTTTGCTTAGTAGACTTATAAAGACAATACACTGCAGAAGAAAGATCATGGGAAAGTATTATACACACTCCTAGTGTGACTCAGGAAAGAAGTACTAAAGGGGGCTTGTGTAAATATTCCACATTACAAAAAAAAAGATTTTTTTAAAAGCTATATGTGATCAAGCAGAGAATACTGTAAAGTCCAGTGGCAAGTTTGCTCAAATTTTACCCATTTGCCAGGTCTTGCAAAAATAAGTGTTCTTTAGAGTTGTTCTAGGAGCCAGTTACCAGAGTTTGCAAAACAGTATCTCCTCACTGAACTGAAAAACACAGAAGAAGTGAAGCACAGGCTAATATAAATGTTTACTGTTGCTTGACTCATTTTGATATGCGTTTAATTGTGCAGACCTGTGGCTCTCTTTGGGTGGAATTTGTCTCTCTGCAGAGCAAAAACACTTATTAATTAAACCCTTATTTTCAGTGCTCAGGTGGGACCTTCGTGGTTCATAGACCCTGTGTTGAAGTAATTTTCGTGTTATTACTGTTTCACTACTTTGTGCCTGCAGTAGCTTTTACCATGTTCTCAGCAAGAATTTATGTAAGTAACATGCCTTAAGGCAGCAGATAATCTTCCAAATAGACAGAGGGTAAAAGGCAGATATGTGAATTTTCATGTGGCTATTGTTACTGTTCATCCTTGCTGTCTAGTTCTCTGTGATATGGTAGTTGTACAAAACATATTCTACTAATAAAAAACACAGGTTGTAAATTTTTTTCCCTCACAAGTCTCACTTTCTTCTGAGTCAGAAAAAGAGCAGTATAGTGAGCTTTAATGCACTGGAAGGGTTAATCCAGAATTGCCTCTTCTGAATAATCTTTTGCGTTTCCTGCTGTTTTCTTTAAATACTTCCAGCTGCATAACTGCTGTAATAGCTCTCCTAATTTCCAACCAATGGCCAAGAAAACATGAAACTTCTCTCTGAGGCAGTTTGATTCTTGGTTTTCCGTTTGACTTCAGTGGGAACTAAACCACGTGTTTAAGATTCTAGTAGAATATAAAGGTTTCTGATAACCACAGTGGTGTTCATTTATAATCCCTACTAAAATTTTCTGTCCTTTCTTGGCAAGTACCACAAATGAACATAATGTTTCTTACAAACTATTTTGAGTTTTTTCTGTTCTGTTGAGAACAGAAAAGGCAGCCTTTTGAAATGATTGTGTAATTTGGTGTGCAAGAGCTTGTTGCAGTTGTTGATAAGCTGAACACCATACACTTGGTTCAGGAAGCGTATACATATTGAAATTAAGTTCATATTCTTAGTCATTAAGAAAGAGAATGAAAACAAAACAATCTCACTGCTTTTTAGAGAGGCTGATACAATGGATACATCAGAATCAATAGCACTGAAAGTAATGGTGTGAGGCTGCCTGCATCATTACTCTGCAGACATTCCTTTAGCCCATTCCCCTACTCCGCACAGAACTTAATCATGGTGGTTTATTCCTTGTGTCACATCTTCAGAAAGACAATTTAGCAAAAATAATTTTTCCCATCAGGTATTATGTTATAGGTTTCTTTTTGTGGAGCTGAGGGGTACCAGTGAAAAGTAGCAACTCAGGAAAAGAAAAAAAACTCTTAAGGATTGTTAAATTCTTAATAGTGAGCTAAAATGAGAGTGACAGCTGTTGTTTAATGGCTTAGGAGTTGTACACCCAAACTCTTTTCCTAGCTGGGTCACGGCTCTAATCAGGCTGCTTTTACTTTTCCTACCTTCTGGCCATTGTGCTTACTTGGACTCTCGATTTTCTGTGCACTAAGTGCTTGTGCAGTGCATGGTGTGCACAGTCCTCTTGCTGCTTCGGAGTCCTAAGCTTGGAGGTTGCTCTAGTAATTATGTACACCCAGCCCAATAACTATGGATTCTATTAAAATAAAAAAATATCAAAATATATCCAGTATTTCACTGCTCAGTGTCTGTGGTATGAGGACTGCAGAGGGTAAAAAGAGAAGGAGAAAGGAATAAATAACACCAGAGATGACTAAATTATGGGTTTAGGTTCAGCTAAGCACCTACAGACAGTAACCTGACTTTTTTCAGGGCACATCACCTGCTTTTACACTGGCCTACTTAGATGGCAATGCATTCCCCTGAGATACTCTTCCAGAAGCAGTTAGGACTGTGGAAATGGTCTGTCAGTATTAACTGCTTTGGCACGTTCTGAGTTTTATGATACAGCAAAGGCTTTGTAGCAGAGACTGCACCCTGATCATCCATGGTCAGATTGTGGGCTATATTTGTACTGTTAAATGCCTTGGGAAGTACAGTCCAATTTTTGTTCCATATCACAAGTCAGGAGGGAGAACATGGCTGTTAGAAAACCCCAGAATAGGCACAAGGAAGTATTTGGAACAAATGAATGTCAAAGGATATCTCTGATTAGTGCAATACAGTGAGTATTCCAAAATAACCACTTCAGCCCAGAATAGCTATCCTGGTTGTGTGGGAGTTATTGAATTCAATTACTTTCAGTGTGTTTCCTTCAACTGTAATATTGATCTTAAACTAATTACCTATTACTAAAGGTGACTGTAAATCCAAAATTATGCATTTGGGAGGGGACTTAAACATGGTCAGGGAGTCATGCCTTATAATTGAGGCTTAATTAGAAACAGAATAAGGATGTCACAGGTCTAAAAATTTAAATGCATTGTTACTGTCAGAAGCCTTTAATAATGTAAACAAGGAAAATGTTCTAAATTTTAAAAAAATCAAGTCAAGATTTTACCAAAAGAAATTAAGTTCCAAAGGGGAGACAATCAAATTATCTTACTGGTTTTAGTTACTCTCAGTGGCACATGGGTTCCAGATTATGTATTTCAAACTGATTAGTAATACAGATTAGTGAGAAAGGAAGAGTAATCTCTGGTTGTACATACAGCTCTTTCATAGGCCTTACAGGGTTTTTGCTTGTGTTCTACTGAATATGAACTGAATTTAATATTGAAAATGAATATGAAGAACATGATGCAGTCCATGATGCCTGGAGCAAAATACCCAGGAGGAGATAGCAGGACACTATTAAAGACCCAAAAAGCTCTATAGCCACAGCTCAGAGAACTGTGCAGAACTCTGTGCAGTTCTCCTCACAGAATAAAGTAAACTCAACTAAAATAAATAATCAGTTGTACTAGACTTTGTTTTATAAAACTGTGTTTGCCCTGTTAGTGGCATTCTAATGAAGTGACAGACTGACTAGTGCAGTAGCTCTTCTCTAGTTAAAAGAAGTGGTGAGGGACAGATTTATTGTATGCAGGGAATTAAGAAACCATGTGTGTGCATGTACTGGCTGCATGGGGAAGGATGAAGTGGGTAAGACTCCTAGAGATGCTGGTGTGAGATATCCTAGTTTTCTCAGTGCTCAATTAAAGGAGCTTTCCTCTTCTTTTACCTTGGCAAGACACCTCTTCCTACCAGTGCCATACATTTGGGATGTGAGGTATTGAGTTCTCACTGTAATGTTATGGTTCACCAGAGCTTCTTGTAGAAGTGCAGAACTGATTTTTGGAAGAGCTGGACAGTTGTAGCCTCTTTAACAGGACCTCTCAGAGGAGCTCTTCTCTCCTGGTGCTCAGGCTGGAGGACTGCACTGACAGCAGCTGAAAGAGGCATCATGCACAGTTAAGCAGAAATTACCATGAAACCATTGAAGCCATGATGTTTGACCCAAGGCTTTTCAGTTATATCAATTCCCTGCAATAACTGAAAACTAATTTGAAGATGAATAGGTGTGATGATTAATGGCATTATTGCAGGAACTTTGAACTAAAAAAAAATAAAATTAAAAGGTAATGATTCATTAGGGATATTAGATGCTACATGAGACTCAGAAAAGATGTGGGTAAATGATATGGAAGGTCACTCTGGACTGTTCCAGCTGGGGGAGACCTGAAGTCTTGTCACTGCCTGGGTCTGGGGCAGAGGATCATTCTTGGAGCAGATATCTTTAGCACTGTTGTGGTAACTGTAAGCTCCACGATGTTGGCTGTGTGAGATTTAAATTTACAATGACTCACAGTGGATCTGACCTGTGTATGGGAGGAAGCAGAGAGTCCCCAAGATGGTCTTTTTTCTAACACCCCACCCTGAGGGGCTGGTTTTCTGTTCATAGGCTTTTTGTGGGTTTAAAAATAAAAAGGCTAATCTGTATTAATGAAGCCAGTAAAACCTTTCTGTATTTTTGCTAGCAGCAAGTTGTTTTGGAGCTTTCTGGCTTCTGTGTTATCAATCATCAAAGCAACTCTGTTTAGTCTGCTCCTGGACCTTTTCTTGAACTATCCATCATGGGGGGCTTTGGGAGTAGAAAGGCAGTGATTCTTTACAGAAGAACAGAAAATGGAGCAATAGGAAAAGCCAAGCCAACTTCTTTGCTTGATTTCTTTTGTGAAATGAGACAAAAGAAAGAGAGCGAAAGATATTTAGCAATTTAGACTAGGAGTGCAAATAGTCTGACACACTGCACATTTTCAATACATTTCAGTGGAAAAGAGGCTCTTTGCTGCTACCGTTTTTCACAAAATATCCCTGTGTTCTTTGACATCATTTGTGGAATGCTTGTGTTTATCCCTTTTGACCATAATGCACAGTATGAAATCAGCTAAGAAAATATAAGAAACTGCACTCTGTGAACTGAGTTTATTCTGCATTCTCTCTTGTTTCTGGTAGGTCTGTTGATTATATTTCTTGTTTCCTCTAATCTCCAGATTTTCAGAATCTCCTGAGTTTCTTCTCTCTGTGCCATCTCTTAGAGAAGATGGAGAAATATATAGCATAGAATGACATTGCATAGATAAACTTCACCATTAAAGAAATGAGAAAATGAAGTCCAGAAAAGAGGTGGATTTATAGAGACTTGTGTTCCAGTCTCTGCTTTATTGGCCACTTCTTGGATCACCCACATTTAGCTTATCTGCCTCTGAATTTTATGAAAATGTAGATGAAGAGTTCAACTCTACTTTTCATAGATCTTCTGAGGTTAAACAAGAGCATGTGGTATTTAGTACTTTGAGAACAGGAGTATATAAGTACTTTGGATAGGTGTCAGATATCTCTGATTGCATCTCCTGAGCAATCTATCTCACCAGGACTACTCTGATATCAAGTAGCTTTTAGCAACCATCACAATAAATACAAACCCAAAGCACTACATAACTGTTTTCTTTGTGATATTTTTCCCTATTTATTGTGATGTGCCATCCATGGCAAAGGGTGTCTACACAATTAGTTCCAAGCAAAATAGATTGGAGAACAATTCCCTATAATTAATACAGAAAGGTCATCGAAACTGCCTTCAAAAAGTACCCTGTCTTACTTTGATACAGCAGAGTTCCTTTTTAACCATCACCAGTATTTTCCCAGTCTTCATGCTATCAGGTGGGCTTAGTGCTATATTCAATTTGGTGAGCTCTGCATGACCAAACTGTTTTGTTTACCTTTTAAAAATACTCTTGTAATTTCTTTTCATTTGCATCCTATTGTACACAAGCACAGATGCAGCATACACAATGCGCTGTAATTAACAGAGAAAGTCTGAGGAAGGCTGAATATATTTTTATTACCTAAATCCAGCCTGACTGCCTCTGGAGGGAAATGTGGGTAGTGCTGTGCCCTTTGGGAAAAGCTTTTCTTTCATTAGCCTGATTGGTCACTGAAGGTCATTTTGTATTCCAATGAAATACAGCTTCAGGTGCCTTTTATTTGTATATAAATCAGAAGCTTGTTAATGCTGAAAATTCCTGAGTGACTGCTTTGTGTGTTCAGTGTTTCTCTTTGATACCTAAAGCAATGGTAAATAATTGTTTATGCCCAATATGCAGAAACAGGACAGGATGCCTGCTTTCACTGAATATATCCAACATAAGTTTCCATGCTGAAAATGTCTCTTTTGCATCTATTTCCTTAATATGAACTAGTCAAATTCATGAGCCAAACCTTGCCTTTTTAGAAGCCTTGTTACGTAACATAAGTCCCTGTCCTATGTTTTCCAGAGGTTTCTCATTCAAATTGAGGCACTCCATTTTGAACTGCTGGATAAATATTATAGTGGGCTTTTGGAGAAATATACTGAAGTCTTCAGATTCAATTACTGGAAATAGCAATTTCACCTGTAACTACTTTTATGCCCCTTATCTTCAACGTTGAAAAAATTTATAGCACTAAAATTTTTCAAAGAGTTTCGCAAAAAATGTGCAAGATATTCATAGATATAAAGAATGTCACTCCTCTCCCTTTTGAAAGATTTACCAAGTGCTTTTCTGGCTCCTAATTCCACAGAGAACTCCTCCTTAGCAGAATTCTACATAATAGGTCTTGAGCAGATAGATAAATGTAATAGAATTGTGATTGTTATGCTTCAATACAAGAACACCTATACTGGATCAAAACATAAAGTTCACATAATTTTTAACGCATTCTGCAGTGTATAGACTGGTTCGATATTTTGCAATCTATCAGATACACCCTATAAATGGAAATAACTTTGCTACACCCACTCTCTTTAGGGGATATTTACAAAAATGAAAATGCAGTGAATTCATTTGTCATCTCAACACTGTAATAACTAGATAACTGGCACTGATGTGTACAGAGCTTCAGATTATTCTGAACGCTGCTAATTTTTATTCCCTGCACTTTAGAGATTCAGAAACTGGGATTATATTCTGTAGTCAGTAAAGAATAAATTATATTCTGTAGTCAGTAAAGAATTTTTTTGTAGAAGTTAAGGAAAAAGGCATTAGGAGTATTTGAAGGAAATATTTTCATAACAAAATTTGCAATTTTCTTTCACTGAAAACCCCAATTATTCAGGTTGTATAAAAGCCTCAAAACTGAAACTTTTGATAGGAAAACCTCATTTTCAACAAAAAATTAGAAGACAACAAAGACTCTGTATTACACAGAGGACATCAACCTGGATGTGGAAGACGTTCTTAATGACTGTGAGATTAATCATGAGGGAATTAAACTATATTCTTCAAGGCATTCAGTTAAGCACAGTGTCTGACAGGCTTTTGCTATTCTGCTCATTATTCTTTGTAATTTAAGTGAATAACTCTGTAAGAGATGGTTTTCTTGATCTCGAAAAGGAGTAGACACATGGCAAATCTGGACGTGTTACAAAACAAAAATATGAGCAACTACTTCTATTTTGCTTCAGTGGCTTGAAGGGAGTTGGGAAAATATTTTCAAATACTGGTTTGTTACTCAATGTGATTCATTCTATATTTTTCTTAGGGATAAAAGGAAAATTCTAGTTGAGAAGATTCTATATCAGTACATAAAATCAGTTAATAATGAGTTCTTTGATTAAAAACACACTATAACTTTCCTAACTGTGTGTGAATAAATGAGCAAAGGAAGGAGGATAGGGGACACTGTTTCGCAGCCTTCCAAATTAACTTGATTGCATCACATGAGCTACTGTACTGTGTACTGCAGCCCTTCTTGCCCACTCAACTGGCCCTAGATGAAGCAGCAGCTCTTCTGTGTTTAGTTTTGACTGTGCCTTGAGTTTTGTCTTCTTCCCTGGCAATCCAGCATGGTTCTTACATTCTCCTTGTCCATAACCAGTTTCCTGAACTATGACCTAAGGTTATGTCATGAGAAATAGAGTGCGTGTGGGCAAATCCACAAAAAGCAAAGTTGTTTTCTCTGACCTGTGTGCTCTGATTTGGTCTCCTTGGTGCTAAATAAAACCAATAAAGGTGTCACTTCAGCACTAACCAGATCTTTATGCCTAGGAAGGTAATTGAAAATGTCTTGACAAGTTGGACTTCATCAGCTGAAAGCACTGCCTCCTTAAATATGGGTCTATTTCAAGAAATGGCTGTTTAAATGTCACTTTCAAATGAAAGACTCTTTTCCTGTGTACTTTCAAGTCATAAGGGACAGCAATAAGTCAACTGCTGTTTATTTCAGTTAGTGTTGCAGAGACAATGCAGCCAAGAAAAGAGAGTGATGATTCATTTTTCTTCCTGTGCATTGTGAAAAGGACTTCGTATTTTGCTGCAGGTTGATACAACAGCATGAACCATTCCACTTCCAAGTGTCAGACAGTCTAAGGGCTTAATTTGGGCTACAGAATCTTTCTTAGGTGCAGGGGAAGGAAGAGGAGCTGCCTTTCAGCTTTGAAATTGTGGGGGTAATCCTCCACACTGAAAAATGTTGAAAGGCAACTATAGAAACTGTATAGGCAACTGTATACAGAAATCCAGTGAAGAAATGGAAAGTTTAAAGTATTAGTTAAAAATCCTGAGTCTTGATAAAATACAGACACATGATTTGAAGGAGTCCTATAGCAATAATTCAAATGCATTCTACTAGCAAAAAATAACAGAAGAGCTTTCTGCAATCAAATGAGGTAGGATTATTTTGCCATTCACTGGAATTTCATGCAATAATATAAAAATGGGTGTAAGAATTTGCAACTCTACCCCCTAGTTTTAAAGCAGAATCTAAACCAGTTGAATAATCTGTACTTCATGTCAATTTGAGCAATAGCTCAGAGTATTTTTGATAAATTTCCATACTTTTCAAAAATTTGTGAGTGCCTATTTTAGGTTGACTGCTAAATGTGACGGGCATAATTCTGTTCAAAAGCTCGTTCCATACAATTCTGTAATTAAATAATACTAAGATTAATTTTTAATTACTATTTTAATTATTAAATGCAAAAAGGAAAGTATCAGTGGCATTCAGGCTAGAAAGGCTCCAAACTTTGAAATACGAACCCTGCCAAGGATCAGCCACAATAGTGGGATTAGCAGCAGGGTTAATGTTTTACCCATCTTTTTTTCAATTGATCATACTGCATTCTGATTACAAGAGATGATGGGAAGTGCTGTTTCTTTTTGTGGAGGTTCCTTTCTAATTTAAAAGGACATAAAGGAATTTTCTTCTATGTTATTGTAAGGATTTCTGCTAATTTCTTCAAGAAGCAATCAAATTAATTCCGCCCGTACAAGGAATTCACAAAATTATGATTACAAATGTATCAGGAGAGTGGACAGATCACTCCATGCTGGCTGTATCAGATGCTCAGCATCAAAATAGTCTCAGAGGATAGAAGACTCCCCTGTGGCTGAACTGTTACCTGGAATAGAGACCCTCTGTGTGCTGACATTTTCAACATGTTCCAGCAGTTACCACCCATCCTAGCTAAATGCTTTGTTTTGAGCATCTTTAACCCCACTGAACACAGTTAAGCTACAACAGGGCTCAGGGAAATCTGACATTTATCCGTTTTAGCCAGTCAAAAATCCTGAAAGATCCAGGACTGTACAGTGATATACCATGTGTTAAGGTTAAGGTATTTAGAGGCAGTAAATTATGTTTAGACTGTAGATACCTCTAGGCAAGGAGGATGTTCCTCCTCTTAAACTGCATGGCCTGAAATCTCTGGGATCCTGATAATTGTTGCTAATTTTATTTTATGTTATTGAGTTTCTGGCTCTTCTTAACTGAATTGGGATAAAGATCCATCCAGGAAACATTGTTTCCATATTTCTGCCATCTTACAGTACATTACAAGACATTCTTTTTCAATTCAAATATTTCAATTTTTGTTTAAAAGCTTTTATGATACTGTATTAAGCAAGTCTGAAATTCAAGAGAATTTTTGTTTGACTTTAAATACATGACTAAACCTTACTGACCTCAAGAGCTGAAATGAAGGTTCCTGATACACAGGGAACATAAATACAGAAGAAGTACTGTGTAAATGAAGCCCAAACTTCAGAAGATAATGAAACCATGAAACTAAAGAAAACAATTGAATAAGAGTGGAATTGAGTCACCAAGATTTGTGCATGTGATTTATTTGCATTTTGTATAGCAACAGTGTGGCAAAGTGCTGTGTAAGAAGCAAAATTTTATTTCTAGAAAAAGCAGAGTGCAACACTGAAATTTCAATATTCACCTTTCACATGTAAAAGGTGATTCTAACACTAATCCAGGAAAAACTTTTTGTGAAATAACTTTTATTATATAGTTGCTGGATTTTGGTTGGATGTTTAAAATTTCATAGAAGAAACAATGCCAGTTTCATCCTTCTACTCCAAGGCAGCATTAGCTATACCTGCTTTTCTCTTGATGCTTTGAGCCCAGTCTTGGCCTACAATGACAAAGTTACCACACTTTTCCCACTCAGTGTTTCAGGGATTCACTGCCCTTTACCATTTACAAAGTCTTTGATAATGACTAACCTGGAATTTCCTCAGTGCAATTTAAGTCCATTACCTCTTGTTTCTCCATGAAGAGCAGATTATTACCAGCTTCTTACAAGAGCTTTTAAAACATTTGAAGTCTGCTCATCAAGTCTTTTTTCAGAACCAAACACTTTCTATTAAGGAGACTGAAATGGATTAGTAGTAAAATCAACCATCAAAATTAATAATCCACTGAAAGCCTAGAAAGCTGTTTATAAAGCTACCTCATATCATAAAAAGGACTGATTACAAACTACTTAAAATAAATTCTTTTGATGTTCTGCCTGGCAATGAGAGTCTGTCAGGAATGTTCAGATTAAATGTCTTTATTGTGGAGAATTTTTTACTCTTTAAACTTAAAACTTTTTCTTCTAAAGCATATCTGGTTTGAACAGAAAGGAGATGCAGCCATGCCTTAAGAGTGAATTGTATAATAATATTAGCTTGGGTAGTGTCACACTGAGGTCAAGGCCCTTGCTGTGCACGATTTGGGACATGAGGTTTAGCACCTTATAATGTAGGAGAGCAGCCTAAGCTTTTGCTGATGAGGAAGGGCTTAGTGCAGGTCCCAAGTGAAGAGGGACCCTGAAAAGATGTAATCAGACCACCAGAGACAAATTGCAAAAATCTGAGGCCTTGCTTTTTCACAAGTGTAAGGAGTGGATAGCTGCACATAACAAGAGTGTCTCACTTTCTTTGCCGAAAAACTTGATTTGTTGTAAGAGAGATTTCATTTGCTGTGAGATTTCTAGGAAAACATACACCCACATAGTAAAACCAAGGAAATAACCATAATATTGACTTGTTTGTTCATAGACTAGACTCACAGCTCCATTCCCTGACAAGAAATTTCATTAAATTCTCAGAATTTGCTGAAACACTAAATTAAAGCGTCTCTTCCAGATTATGAATCACTCGTAGCAATGGAATAGAGAGGCATTAAAGGAGACACAGGTGGTGAGCTTTTTGTGCTTGCTAAATCTCTTCTCCCACTACTGATATGATGCTGCCCTAAAGCAATCATCTTTCCTTCTTTTCCTTGTTTTCCTCTTAGCTGTCTTTTGCAGTCCCACTCTATTTTCAGACAGATCTTTTTAAGTAACGCTGCTGTTAAAGAAAAGTGTTACATACACATCCTCCAAACAAGAAACTTGGCAGAGTTTTTGACAGAGTAGCTCCAAAATAAACACTTGTGTGTGTATGACTCATGGATTTACAGTACTCCTAACTTCTGATTTTGTTTTTAGTTTCTGCTGCATTCAGGACAATGTTCTGGTGCTCCAAGATCTTGTGTGCAGCAGCCTTGATCCACGTGTAGGCAAAGGAGAATTGATGGCTTTTGCATCTCCTGGGCAGACATAGGCTTTGCAAGACATTTCTTTAATTGCTGACTGATTCAGCCCATGGAAAATCTCTGAATCCACTTTTATATCTTTTGCTGGTTCTATTGGATTTTTTGTCAAAACCAGAGGGAAGAAATCTGTAAGACAGAAATAATGACTTTGTGTTGAATAAGCTTCCTAACTCAGAGCACAGCTGAGTAAAAGAACAGGCAGTTTCTGTTTTGCTGAAGCTGTGACAAGATAGAGGTTGCACTGTAGGTCACATAGTATTAAAAATGTTACAAAAATGAGCAGTGGAATACAATATTCTAAGTCACTTAAAATCTTAGTTTTCGTACTGTATCCAGAAAAAAGACAGCTCTATATGTTAACTAAAGCTATTTCAGACTTTTCTGAGAAGCCCAGGAGTCCATTAGGAAATTTGAGGTTTGAGAGCTTAATTAGTTTACCTGAGGATTGAATTAGATACTATAGCAGGTGTTTGTACCTTTTTCTTTTTTTTTAAATTTCCAGTATTGTGATAAATTCCTTTTGAAAAAAGTACCTAAAGAAGTTCTTTGTACAGTCACAACTTGTTTTCATCATCCTGTGCATTTTTGCTTGCAGGGTGGTAACTTGTGGATGTATGTTAAGTCTGTGGATAATGGTGCTCTTATTTGCATATCACTCAAGGACAACTGGGACATCATAGTTCAAAAATTAACTGTATCAAACACACTGCCACTTTCTGGTTAAAAAGTAATGGGGAATTTTGAAAAATAACTCAGAGGTGGTTTGGATTTTCTCACTGTCCACATTAAGAGAGTGTGGTGTTTGAGTACAACAATTCCTGCTTCAGTGCTTGAAGGTGAATAGACATTCCATAGCCAGCCATATTCACAGGCATTTTGTAAGAATTAAAATAATGATTCTCCACTGAAATCATCCTTCTTGAAAGGACAAGATTTTTGAGTCATCCTTTAGTTGTGACAATTATTTAGTTGCTTTGCCTGTGACTGTTTTCTTTCCTATCCTACATTATATAATGAAGCTCTAGTGCAAACCAAGCAGTTTTTTCCAAGCTAAAACAAACTGCTACAAGAAGCAGAGTCATTTATTGATACTTTTTGTCACTCTACTCTGGATCCTAATTAGAATTAATCTCTGGATCAGAATGACTTTATGATTTAGATTACCCACTTCAAGGCAGAAAAATCTACTTTGCATTTTGAAAGATATAACATATCCCTCCTTTTTCTAATTCATTTGTGATGTCAATTACAGTGTGTATATAGACATAAATAGAAATACACATATAAAAAATCTTGGCACTAAATCAATGTGCCATCTGCATAGTAAACTGAGGTGTATGTTAAAAACAGCACCACAACAAAACAACAGTCTTATATCAAAGTCACAGGGAATATGAGCAAGAGAAGAGACATAAAGAAGATTCACCTGTCATTTGCCATGACAGAAAAAGAGGGCCATGATTTTTTATGAGATGCTTATACAAGGTAGACTGTCTGCTCTAAAATCTGACTCTTCAGCAAGAGTGAAAACTTTGTCATTACAAATCACTTCTCTAAAGCAGCTGGTCTGGTATTATACCATGCCTCCAGCAATGACCTGTGTTGGACTGGAAAACTAAACAAGCAGTCTTGTAGCCTTGTCAATTCTGTAGCATGCTATACAAGTCCACAAGGACTTTCTTTCCTGCAAGAACCAGCTGATGCACTGCTGCTGGATGCTGCTATTACTCCACTGCATCAAGACTGAGAAGCATTTTACCAGTTTCTTTGTGTAAATTCTTACGAAAACTTAACCAACCTATTTGATGGGTGGCTTTCACATATAATTGCTTTTTTTTCCAAAGACAGATTTGTTTGCATGTTGAAATACTTCTTTTGGGTGGGTTTTTTTGAGTAATAAGACATCTAATTTTACTTAGGTTCTGGATAATTTTGTTTCATTTTAATTATAAGAAAGTTAAATGCTGAATGTATGAATACTGTGCACTTGAAACCATCTTTTTAACCATTGTTGCGTTTTATCATGGGAGTGAGAGATGAAGAGAGGAAATACTGCAGTTCAAAGCTGACTAAAGAGCCTGATGCAAAAGCAATCAAAATGAAACAGAACAGTCCACATTGACTGTGATGGAATTTGGCTCTGCAATATTTTAGACTGCTTTCTATATATGTTTCCACACATTTTTAAGAGCTGTGTGTTTGTCCCTGAGTGTTCATCTTTGAATGCTTCATGAATCGTACTACTCAAAGTCATTGCAATTTGATTTGATGAGAAAAACAATACAGCAGCTAAGATTCCATTTAGGAGTCCTTTTATTACTGCATGTGCTTGCTGTTAGCCACAAGTGGAAGGCTTCAAAAGTACCATAAACAGGGAATTTCTATTCTTCCTGAAAGTGCCCTTCTTTTCTTAGCTGGTGGGAAAAGTAAGTTGAGTGCCTGTGTGCTCAATTGAAAGCATAGTCTGAGTAAATAAAATGGAGTCTTACAATAGCAGAGTGGAGTTTTCTTTCTTCCTTTTTTTGGTTAAAAAATCTAGTGCAAAGCTCAAGCCTCTGTAGATGTCTCTGCATTTGAAGTGAGAGTTGTTGAGGGCAGTTCTGCACTCGACATCGGAACAGTAATAATAACACCCAGTGGAAGAGCAGACTGTAACCATCAGCTGCCACCCTTTCTCAGAGATTTTGTCACAAATGACATGATTTGCCTTTAAAGAGTTCTTTTCTTCCAATGAAACCCATTTTTCTAAAGTATACGAGGTACATTGTGTTAGTGCATTAATCAATGTTCCAGCTATACAACAGATGTATCACTTGTAAATGAAGACCAGAGAGTAAAGGGAATAAAGGTTATAGATAACTCTTCAGACTCAATTTATACTAAGGTCCCCCACTGAAAATGTTGTGCCATGTTATGCTTTCCTTTTCCAAATATAAAACACCAATATAATGAGGGAAGGCTTTCCAAATTAATTTTTTTTTGTACAACCTCTTTTGCTTGTGGAAAATAAGAGGCTTTATATCAATAGACTTACGCGCATTAAAATTAATTATTTTGTTGGGTGTTACCCTCTATATTCTGACTCTTTCTGAACATAAGCAACAAGTAACAGGCCAAGAAAAATAAATGGTTGTATTTAAACAAAATCCTTCAGTGATTTACAGGTCTTGGCTCTGACTGGGAGCTGTCATCACTACAAGTACTTGTGTTAAAAAGAGGCAATATGAACTGCTGGGTCTGATCAAAGACTTTAAAGGTAATAAACAGGTTTCTGGGTAGGTTGCCAAACTCCTGGAAATGAACTTTGGTTAGATCTTCCAGGGGTGAAAAAATGGAAAAGAGACAAGAAAATGATAGTGACTGATGCGTTTGCAGAGATAGAGCAGAGATAAAACACAAAGAGAAAGGGACTTACTGTGTTTTCATGTTTTGTTTTCTTTAAAGATCTTTGAGTACAAATGACAGAGAACACAGCTGTTCTCTACAGTTCTTCACCCAACAGGTTATGTTGTATCATTGTGTTATACAGACCTCCTATTAGAAATAGAACATTTGTTGAGAAAAACTGCAGAAAAACCCGGAATAAATTCTTGAAGTGGTTGTGGCTTATTTTACGTGGGATTTTTACATCGTACACTGACAGAAATATGACATTTTTGAGGAACTTCCACATAATTTCTTTTCCCTCTGCACTTACATGTCTTTGAATACTTAGTGAAAACAACAGAATTTCACCTCTCTGCAATTATCCCTAAGTAACTAGTTAAATGGATTAACTTGCCCCCTCCCTCCGCCCCCCACAAAATAATGAATGTTGAAAAACTTTGGTAGATGAACAGAATATCAAAGCTAGATCTCATAAAATGAGAATTAAGAATGAAATAGGATTAGAATGTAGTATTGTTTCTCAACTGTACTCTTTTTCCCACACCTATCCCTGCTACATAATTTCTATTTACTGCATTGTCCAATGTTCCAGAAGATAATAATGTTTCAAAGTCATAAACAGATATCTCCATGTGCTCTTTCTCAAGCTTGTCTGAACCTTTTTGGCATCCTCCCTTCATTCACTTTCTGTGGGGAGCATGCATAAAATTTGTTAAAAATTGTATTGCAACACCACTAGATGTTTCATGTAAAATGAGCTGAATAAACAGCACTCTTTTACAGCTTCTCATAGAAGATTGATTCTTGCAGACCCTTTTTTCAGAAGTCTTGGTTTTAACTTCTGTTTAATGGAAGAAAATGCACTCTTACTAGCTGTAACAATTGTGAAGAAACTTGTCAAAAGTTGCTGAAAACATCTGGCAGTGTCTGCAGAAAGTTTGAAATGAGAAGTCTTGGTGCGAAGTACTGCAATGGTTCCAAGTTACCAGTGATACTGCTTTAAATATTTAAAGCATTGTGACAAATTCAAAGCTGTATGTAAATATTTTATGAATGCTGTGGCTTAACAGGATTGTTGTGGTGTTTATTTCATGCATCTACAGAGCATGTTTGTCAGGAAATTGGCTCTGTAAACAGTGTATATTACAATCCTGATATTCATTTCTTAGAAACACTTCAGAATATTGCAGTTCCATCAGTCTGTACATGAACTTGTGACATTCTTGTGGGCTGACTCACTTGGTTTAGCCAGGATCAGGAAACAGAGCAGAGAACAGAAAATTTGGATTAAAATAAGAGGAGAAGCCTTCAGGAAAAAAAGTCTAAAGTGCAAGTTTGTGGATGTAGACTGGAACCCAGACTCAGAGATAAGCAAGAACTGAAACTTAGAAATTATTTAATGTAATGTAGACATTTACAGTGTCAGTATCTGTAGGTAAAGTAGTTGCCCTTGGCTGCATTTCTTTCCACATAACCAATGAAGAGTTACAGGCAGTTTCAGATTAAAATAAATATCATTAATCCTCGATTTGTCCTTTTATTTGAAACTATGTGCTAATAATAAAAAGTTCCTGGGTACATTATCTCAGACATAAACAATGTGGATGTTCACATCTCATTACCTGAATATCATCTGTACGTAGTAGTGGTTTTATAAAGCTATCTTTTGCTCTACCTTCTTCCTATCATTAAGCTTCAACCATATTTTGTTTCAAAGATATTTTTTAGATTGCTGAATCTGCCATTTCTCACAATTCTCAAAGGAAAGATCCTCAGATACTAATTATGGTCAGGCCTGCTGAGTGATTAAGGCTTGTAATCAGGCACTTGGAATAAGATTAAGCAAATTGCAGATTTCTTGCTGGGAGAGGTGAATACGTCAGAATCAACACATCATGATCCAGAGTAACAAATAAGAAAGACACCAAAGGAAGAACTATGACAAGTATTTAACTATTTCATTTCCCACTGATGCCATGCATATATCTGCACTAATTCATAAAATAAACTAATAATTTGGATGGGAAGCTACTGCTGGATATCATCTGGTCTAGTCCCCTCTCAAAGAGATGACAGCTTGGAGCAGGCTGTTAATGGCCTTGATCAGTTTAATTCTGAATATTTCTAGGGAAGAAGATGCCACATCCTCTCAGGGAAACTATTGTAATATTTTATCCCTTATGGTGAAAAATAATGTCCTTATGTCTAATCAGAGTTTTCCTATCAGCAGCTTTGTTGTGTTTCATCAAGTCAGTATTGATGTCACCTGTGTTGGTCTGTCCTCTAATCCTTGCCCATAACCTGGTGTCTTGTCTCCCCTAGGTTCCCAAAAAAATCTCCTTGAATTCAACCAGCTTCATTGCTCAAAATGCATCTTTTCCTCCTTTCTGAAGAGCTCCTGCTTATTCACTGCAGCACTCCTGTGGCACAGGTTACCCCACCACACCTGTTCCATCCAAATGAACTCATCGATCTGCAGCTGTACATGGACTTCTCATTCTTCTTATTCTTTTCCTGTGCTGTATGGCTACAAGTAGTCATGGGAGTTCCCAGGGCAGCTGTTTTCATGGTGGAAGTATGACAACCTGCTGCCTCCTGTTGCTCATGAAGCCTTTCCCTGACTGCAGTCCATGCATCCCTTCTAACTAGGCTTTGGTCAGCTTTCTGTACTGAACATGGTTGGAGAACCCCACTGCTAGATTAGCGATCTTGTTAACAGAGATGCCTCTTGTGCCACTTTAGCAGACAAATACACCCTCTTCAGCTGCACTTATTTTAGTTAAAAAGATGTAATTTATGAAGCCTGACACTAGATTTTTGAAGTGACATGAAAAACAGAAGGTGGATGGGGGAAAGGGAGGACTAGTAATAAGGGTAATGTGAAACATCAACATTTGTTAACACATTGATGGATCTTATGTTCCTGATTTGGTTATTTGAGTCATTTTAGGAGATATTTATGTAAGAAAAGGTCAGTTAGTACAAGGATGTAGTCATCTCCGATACCTTGATGAGGTGCATTTTTTGTTGTTCTGTTTTCCATCTTCTGCCACTTTTCAGGGTTCAATTTTTTCAATCATTTCTTCAAACTGATGTAGTAGACAAACTATATATAAACCTAACGGGATTTGAAAACTCTCAGTTATGTCTTCTGATTCAAAATGAGATCTCTGCAAGAGCCAGCATTTTGTGACTGCTGTGTGGAAGTAGATCAACATACAAGCTTCCTCCTTCTTTTATCAAATATCCAACTATCTGATGAGAAAGACTACTTCTGTGGAAAGAAGTTTTTTATCCTCCATGTTGTCAGTGTGCAGCATAACTGACCAGAACAACATTTATTTTTCTTTCTGCTTGATCGTCCTTGCGTATTATCTGAAACTAACAAATGTCGTCACCAAATTAGGCAAAATGGGTGGAGCTGAGCCTGCATCTCCTTTCTTCTACACATGGTTCCATCTCATTGAAACTGGCATTGTCTGTGACAGGTTTCAGTTTGGAAGAAAACAACAGTCTACTAAAAATGTGCTCCCCCTTCCTATTAGAAAGGGAGGGTAGACTTCTCCTCCACAGGAACTGCTGTTTCTCCGCTCTCTGTTAACTTTGGGAATGAATCATCAGCAAACACCAGGACTGGAATTAGAACAGACTGACTGCAATGTTTTATAAAGTCTGACAGATATTTGGCATTACAGAGATGTAGTATGATTATTACGTGACTTCAGGCAACCCAGAGTTTGTATCTCTATATCTCATGAGACAGTTTCTTTCCTGTTCACTTCTTAAAAGCAGCATGAAAAAAGTGCCAGCACCAGGATGTGAAGACCACCACGTGAAGTAGCAGACCAATCCCATTTCGCTTTGCTTTTTACTCCAAGCAAGGTAATACCTTTCTGATTTTGCTGCCTTTGAGCAGGGTGTCAAGTAATTCTAGCTCAGAACTGGAGCGTACAAAAAACTGCCCTTTCACTTTTCAAATATATACGTCTCTTGTGACAAAAAGTCACAACCCAAAATTATATGTATTATTGTATAGTAAAACACTTCTAACTGGAACACCATTCCTAGAAGTTAGCTTGCAATCCCATAAAATAAATGAGATGATAGGAAAAGATACATTCATATTTCTCACAGGGAAAATAAGACCAACTCTTGAGTTCCCAGACTGGTAATACCTGCACAAAGTGGAAGTGTTTAAGCAGTCCTAAGCTCTAAAAATGTTTTGAGATTTTTTTTTTCTGTGTTCACTAAGAACTTTTTTCCAACTATTTTTTCTTCTCTCCTTCTATTTGTCTGACTATGTTTTTCTTCTGCTTTTTCATTTTGTTCAGAATAGATAGATCTAGATACACAAAAGCCAGAAGAAATCAATAGGAGTTGAAGAGAGATCTAAGTGCTGAGACCAGAGCAAATAAAACTTAAGGCTGATATCCAAAAGTCTTTCAGAACAGGTTGTCTAACAGAAATACTGTCTCATTTTTCTATCCCTCTCATCATCTATTATGAATCTGTTGCAGACTGTGAAAAACTTAAGGTGGGGATCATGAAACTTAGACTTTCTGTCCAGAATAATAGATCTGGAATTTGACTGTGTCCTTTCAATGTTACTAGAGGACAAGAATTTTTGTTATCCAATTTCATTATGGTTCTTTGTGTTTAGAAAATAATGACATGAGGAATTGGAAAAAAAAACCAAACAAATTTTCTCTCAAAAAATACATTTAACTGTGGAGGGAGGTTGATGTATTCTGTTTTCTGATATGATTTGTTCTAGGCTTTTACTTGTGTAAATTAGGAACGAAATGGCTAGAAAAATGCATTGGGTTTTTTTGGTGTTTGTTTTTTGGGTGGTTTTTATTTTTTCCCTGCTGTTTTTCAAATGTCTGCCTAATTGAGCACAGCTGTGCAGTGGCGCAAAACTAACCAGGAAATGAGCATTTTGATAATTTCACTTTTCTAAAGCACCTCTTAAACGTCTCATGTGAGAATAGCAGCCACAGTACCTTTAAAGATCAACAATATTGAACCAGATTTATCATACTGAGCTGTCTCCTGCAGGCACTCAGAAAAACCATCCACTTTCAAGACAAATTCATAAAGGTTCCCTCAACTGTAACTGTCTTGTAACATAAACAAAATGTGTGCAGAATAGAGACAAACTTTTCCAGGTTGCTCAAAAAATGAATTATTGTCCTTTCACTAGTCTACTGCCAATGAAGGTTTCATATTCTTTACTTCATAATAATCATCTCTACATCAGTTCTCCATTTTGAACTGTGGCCAGTGGAAAAGTATATAGGTCCATGAAATACTCTGATGTAATTAATTAGGTGTTGCTTTTTGTGAACATCCTGTTTGTGACTTCAAGCTTGATCTTTGCATGTTAAAGGGCTGATTTCTCCCTGAACCATATCCTCAGAGGATTTAATATAGTCTAAGTGCACTGATACAAGTTTGTTGAGTCATTCCTTTCTATAATAAAAAATTAATTTAGAAATTGCTTTTCTTTCTAATTCAGATTCAAATCCAGAAAGATGGACATCAGTTCTGGAATGTGAGTTTTAAATAGTGTCAGAAATCTCACCCAAAGAGCTTGTATGGGCCCCAGCTTTGTTTTCTTGATTCTTGACTGAACTTTAGCCCTGACCTGATCCCTACCTGATTGGCAAAAAAAATATATTCTTGCCTTTTAATTTGATCTTGATTTGAACAGAGTCCTCCAAACATCCCGATTCACTCTATCCTAAATTTGTAGTTCATTAGAGGTTCTCTCATGCCACTAATCTTCCACAGTACTGTCACAGAATGTAGGTCCTGGAATTCAAAGCCACCTCTTCGTATTTTCACTGGTGAAATGTGTCCCTCACCATTCCGGCTTTCCCTCTCCTCCAGCATACTCAAAGATTGCTTGCAGCAAGTTTTGAATGCATTCAGGCTTCCATACCCTGACTTCTGTGGGGATTTAAATCACACTATGCCTTTCACTAGCCTTTTATACTTACATCTATCTTATTTACTTCGATTGAAGTTGTACCAATAAAAATTGGCTTTCTGGACTGATTTTGAGAGTTATAGAGAGAAATGAGGCCAGGAGTTCCTTTAGTTACCCACTGACACAAGCATTGCTCTGGGTAGGCCACTAAATGCACTGCTGCCTTATTAGTCTGCGTATTCCAAAACAAATACAGCTCCGGAATTTGAATGTGCTTTTCAGTGCACATCATCTAAGAAACAAGAAAAATTTCACTGGTGTGGAAAACAATGTTCTTTCAGTGCAGCGTGTTTTAGTTTACATTGCTGTATGCCAAACTACACTTGATTTTTAAATAGTATTTGTGCTTTATTTGTTTTATTTCTGGTTCAGTTGCCTGAATATTTTTTCTTCTTTTTGATTAAGAAGAGTACATTGCCATTATAGAGAGGCTTGGATTTTGAAGCCTTTTAGTTATTTGAACTTGATTGACATGACTCCGCCCATAACAGTATTTTAAAGTATTATTAAGAGTCTGAAGATGACTATGATTATCATCTTCCTGGGGTGGCTTGGAGACACTCATTTATGTTTTCACTCAAAAGTAAAAAGTCTGGGTTAAAAGTAACCTGTTAATGTAAACTCCTACAATAATCTTTCCCATGTAAGATACAGAGTATTAGAAGTGTTGTGACAGTGATTTGGAAATGTTTTATTTTTCTATTACCATAATCCCTCCTTTCTTTTTTTCTTTAATTTTCCTCGGTCTTATTTCTGAGGCTCAAAACAAACAAATTAAGATTCATAGAGAAATGAAACTATGTGAGAATTGAAAAAAAGTTTTTAAAAATTCTTTGCTAATGTGGATACTTCTCAAGGAAAACAAGTTTTCTTGTTTCTAATGAAATTTATTTTCCTATGAGAAAATTTCAGTTACATATAGTGTCAGCTAAGGATCAAAATATTATAAACTTCCATTACTTTTGCAACTTCAAAATTAGGATTTTATTTTTCAGTTAATGAAACAGCACAAAATTCTAAACCAATGCATCTATCCCTCAAACTCCCTGAGACTGTTAGGCTTTTCATGATGACCATATTTAGATTCACTTTAGTTTGAACTGGGCAACAATTTTCCCTGTTGCCTGGCCTTATTTACAGCATATGTGTAGCAACTCATAGAACCTTTCTCTGGATATTTCAAGACTCATAAGATGTTTCAACTTTAATTAACAAATTTAATTAATATAAAGTGATCTAATCTGGTAAGTGGGATACCTTAAAAATTTGTTGCCTGGACCAGAGAGAGATCCCCTTCAGAGAGATTATGGGCCCAGGCAAACAATTGCAACTATGGAAGGGTCTCAGTATTTCTCAAGGCCAAATCCAAATTAATTATTAACTTTTTAATACAATTTGCTTTTCTGCTGTGAATAGTTTATAATGCAGACTGTCAGTCATATCCCATGATGCTCATACAGTATAGGGAATAGGAAACATACTTGTTCAAGATTATGATTTGGATGTTTTTTGTCCTTTTTTTATGCACAAAGAAATTTTTGTCAATTTTAAACAACACTTTCCCCTTTCTTCATCTACTGCATGTTGATCTGAGTGCTACAATAAAGGTTTCTCACACTTTAAACTTTTGAGAGTGTTGGACACTGTAGTGGCTACCAGACTGAAAAAAAGGAGTGCGATAATGAAAGGAAATTGAAAAGAAACATTTTAAAAAATATTTTGGATAATGAAATAGGAAGTTGTGGGATTACCAGATATTTCTTAGAGCAGAAAATTCAGATTAAGAATTTATTTTTAATTATTAGAGTTTTTGTGCTTATGGCTGTGAAATAATTAAGTCAAAGGAGGGGTAACACGAAAACTAATATAGTTAAACATTAGTACAGCACTTCAAAGCTCTTAGAAAAATAAATTACTTGAGTTCAGTGTGTAACTTGCAAGAAATTATTTCCTCAGCACGTATAGCCTTTTCTTTCTGCTCTGACTATTCATAGACAACTTTTAGTGGTCTTAATGCATTTATTACTCATGTTCTTGTGATAATTTTTCTACTAATAGTATGGAAATATATCTTTATATCAGATACCCTGTAATAGAAACCAGTGATGTTGATTGTGGAGTGGTGCCTCTTCCCTATGACTGATAGCCACAGGCCAACTTTGAAGAAATAATTACAGCTTTGAATCCATGATGAAAAAATTCCGAATAAGGAGGGGCTTTTAATTAATTAATTAATTAATTAATTATTTTAATGAGAAGGTTTTATTTCTGGTTTATGTGTTTTCCATCTCATTCTCCTCTTTCCCTTGTGAGTTTTCACAAACAGTAATTTTGATTTGTGTGCTTCTAAGTGACTGGAAAGTATGGGGTTTTTTGTCAATTCATGCTGAGTGATTTGATGACATTTTGGAGAGATGGTGCCAAATTAATGCACAGAGATGCTAATTTGATGTTTTGGCAGTAGTCATTCTGCCTGGACTCCCAGGCAACCACATGTCCACCCCCACACTCTTTTCTTTCTCGTTCAGTCTGAGATGTCATCCATATGATTTTGCAGACACAACTAGAGCACTTCTCTGATTTTCTTTTCTAATGTCAGCCAGAAAATCCACTAACAGCCTCATAAAAACTGCAGCTTTGTGGGTCTCCCAGGCCAGCCTGCCTTCAGGACTGCAGGAGCAGCACACAATCACTGTGTCTCCAGAGCAGTTGTGGTGATACAGCAGGATGGATGCCCAAGCAGTGAAATGCCTCCATTAGGACTCCTTGAGCTTGGAGGGAATTTGCAGGCTCAGCACAAGCTACATAAAATCGGAAGTGGAACAGGGAGGGGGTAAGGGAGGTGAAAAAAAGCTACCTGCAGAATTTGCAAAACTAAGTGATGAATGAGTCCTTGCAATAATTCTTATAGATCTGAGTGAATGGCTTCTCTGGTGTTGCAAATGTGACAGAATCGCTGACAAACAGAGAAATTAATCACAGGGAAGACAATGTTTATGGAGATCTGTACTAAGAAGCAAAGTCAATAATTATTTAGGTGATTCTTTTGGGCTTACCTGCCTTTAACTCATGCTAGTTTCAGTTTGCCTTCCCAAAGTAATAAAGAATAGAAATGCCAGAATTGGCATATTTCTGATTAAATGATTGGCTCAAGGTCATATAAAGACTGAAAAGCAAATACATTACTGGAAACATCAGGTGTCTGGGTTTTGCCACACAGGTTAAACAATCTAGTTTGTCAGTAAAGGGTATGGCTGCTAAACTAAACCCAGCAGCATTCTTTAAATAGTTTTAGTGTTTGGAGGGCATCAGACTTAGCAATTTATGACATGAAGGTTTAATAACACCCTATTGAGTTTGTGCAGCCAAGTTTTGGCAGCTGGGGGTTATGTGGGTGGCTTCTGTGAGAAGTTGCCAAAAACGTCCCCAGTGTCCACCTGAGCCAATGCCAGCCAGCTCCAGGATGGACCTGCTGCTGAGCACAGAGATCCACCTGCAGCCCATGGAGGAGACCCACACTGGAGAAGGTGGATGCCTAAGAGAAGGCTGTGACCCCATGGGAAGGAAACCCATGCTAGAGCAGGATCCTGATAGGGGCCTATGGACCCATGGAGAGAGGAGCCCACACAGGAGCAGGTTTCCTGTGATCCCATAGGGGACCCATGCTCGAGAAACCTGTGCCTGAAGGTCTGTACCCCATGGAAGAGTGATCCATGTTGGAGCAGTTTGTGGAAAACTGTTGCCTGTGGGATAAACTCACACTGGAGGAGTTCATGGATAACTGTCTCCCAGGGGAGGGACCCCATGCCAGAAAAGGGGAAAGACTGCTGTCCCTGAGCAGCAGCAGGAGTGACACGTGATGAACTGACCATAATGGTGCTTCCCTGTCTTCCTACACTGCTGGAGGGGAGGAGGTAGAGCTGGAAATGAGGGAGTGGTGGTGGGAAGGTGTTTTTTAGTATTTATTTTATTTCTCATTATCCTCCTTTGATTTTGTTACAAATAGATTACATTCTGTAATCTGTTTTGCTGATGATGGTATTTGGTGAGTGATCTCTCATAGTCCTTATCTCAACTCATGAACTTTCACTATATTTTCCCTTCCCTGCCCAGCTGCAGAGGGAAGTGACGGAGAGGCATTTGTGGGTACCTGGCATCCAGCTCACTAAACAGTCATTATGGAAAGGACTGTGACAACCCCAAGATGGAGTAAAACAGACCTCAGCATTGATCAGTTACATGAAGGATCAGCAGGAGGTATCATGGTGTAAATTCCAAGTAAATTGAATATGGGTATAGTAGGGAAATGTGAAGATGATATCAGAGATTTGGTTATCTTAAAGATAGATGAATGAGTAATTTAAGGCATTGCTATGTAAAGTTCAGCCCTTTGATATGATTTACAAATAAGGCTAAGGCTGAGAATTCACTGAATATCTCCCAATGAAACATACTTCTCTTTTTTTTGAAGACTTGGGGTGTAAAAGTTAATCTCTTAAAAACCCTCTTGATTTTGTCCTTGATTTCTGACAAATTGCAAATAATCAAGTCCCAACAGTAGTAACATTTACAGTCAAAACTACCTAATTTTTATAGAATAGCAATTGTGAACAGCACAGTTAAAATTGTTAGGTACACACAATTCCTGATCTCTTTGAGCATGTAACCCCTATCCCATTCACTCGTGTTGTATTCACTCCACCACTGTTCCCCTGGGCCCTGAGATTAATGCAGCCAGTGTGATCTACCCTCAGAAGGAGGAGGAGGATGAAGGGGAGAGGATTTCTGGGGAGCTGTCAATGTCCTGCGTTGTCTGGGAAGAGCATGATATAGATAGTGAGGATTGCTTCCTCCACACTCCAGGTCTGATATTTTTATAGACTGGCACACTGTGCTCTTCTCTCTGTTGGTCCTCAGGTGATGTTACAGAGGAATTTACTGGTGTGAGTTAGACACTTGCTCTTTATTCTCCTTGTTATGCTTAAAACCCATTTAACATTAACAATATTCTGAGGTTTCAATCTTTTGATGATTAATAATTGAGAACTGATTAATTATTTACCATGCCCGGGCCTCTGAATTTGTACTGTTCCCACACTTGCAAGGACTCTGCTCTCATCCTATGCCTACACTCCTCTACAATAAATCATTATTCTAAGGCCACAGTTATTTCTTTGTGCACTGAAGAACTGCTGCTGGTTACCACTGATTAGTTACAAAAATATATCACAACAGTTACAGCAGTGGACAGTTATTGCAGCACACAATCATAAAAAGCTAAACTAAAGTTGAAAAAACAGTTATCAGTTGCCTAGTAGCTAGAACATTGCTGTTAGCTAAACAAACTGAAACAAACATCCAGCCAGGCCAAGACAAATCAAGCCTGGCAAGTCCTAATTCTGAGGCTTTGCAGCATTAATGTAAAGCCTTTGGCCTGTCACAAGCCATGGTAATGCTGTTATTTGGATCACAAGGCCACAGCACCTGATCATGTTGGTAAACACACAGACACAAACACACCCACATACCTCACTTCATCTATTTTCTGCATTTGCACTTCAAGTGCAGGAAATACACGAAGTTCTCTTATTCCATGTTGCCAGTTGACTGCACTCAGCAAATAAAGTCCAAGGATGGTCATCAACTCCAAATTTTCAGTTGGAGAAATTTATAGATATTTGGGTTTATCACACATGTTCAGATTGCAATGGAAACGAAAAAAAGACAAACCCACATTTGGATTTGTGGGTCTCCTGAGTCTAGCAGGTATTGTGTGGACCTGCAAAACTCAAATCAGCTGCAAATCTAAAAGTATTTGAGATTTTTGTATCAAATGATCTTTTATCAATTTCCCCCCATGAGAATAAAGTGGTTATTTTCTGGTACATCTAAAATAAAACTGTGAGTCTCATAGTAATGAGATTGAATAGATATGCAATTATATTTTTTAAGAGGAAGAAAGAAACCTCATCTTAAAATTTTAATGACTATGGATTACACTGTATATAGCAAAAAAATGGTCATAATTTGGTCTTATCATAAACCAATTCTAATGGTATTGATGCCTTTTTCTGGTCTTAGGAAATAAAGGCTCAGACACAGTTAGAGGGTTGGGGTTTGTTTACCTCGGTATTTTAATAGGATCCCATTCGATGGCTTCTGCCGTCCAGGTAGAACGCATCGCAAAAGCCCCTTCCCCCCAATAGAGTATACAATTAAAGACTCTACACATTAGCATATCTACCAGGAGGGCCCAATAAGGGGCCTGGGTGGGCTAACTTCTAGTTTACAAAATCTGTCCTACTAGGAGACCTTGAGGGCTCACGAAAACAGGGTGTTTGGTCTTCTAACTCTACGTGGTTTCAGGGGTGTTCAGTCTACCGGCCTGCTAAACACCATGAAACCGGGCTAAACTATCACCTAAAGCATCACAAGTATGCATGCTAATACTTGTGAATGTAGGGAACAGTGTAAGAAGAATTCAGAAGAAAAGCAGAAAAATCCTTTAGGCATCAGTATATGAAAAAAGACTATTTCTCTCTGGAAAGGAACACTTCCAATTAATTAAAATGGAGATGAATGAACCCATTAGATAGAAGATGATGGAGAGGATTTGTAGTCTTCAACCAATGGCATGAACAAAAATAATCATCTGCCATAACCTTCTTCAAAAAAACCCAGGACATAATGTACTTTCTGGCTTGAAAAGACAGTTTATTTTCCATTATTGGGCTTTTTTCTACCCATCTTAATTTTTATCTGAAGAAATACAAATATAAATCTGACTTTCCTCAGTTTTGCTGGCAAGGTTTAAGAAATGAACGCTAAATATTTGAGCATCTCAACTGAAGTTAGAAGTTTGGCTGATAAATGTAATACCAATTATACAGTATAGTTGGTGTTTTGCATGGGCATAATACCAGATAATGTTTTCATTTAAGAAGTAGAAAGGCCTATAATCAGCGTATAGATGGATTGAAAGCTTGCTGTCAGTTTCTAAAATATAGTTAATTGTAGGAGAGGAATCTCAATGAGATGAGAGTGTTTCTTTTGGGGTATCTTAGATTTAGATTTAATTTCAAAATCAACAATCTTGAAGAAGAAGTAGCATAGGTATAAATGATGTTAATAAATTACAGTGATATTTATGGACATAGTAAATAATGATAAATAATAATCTGGTTGTCTGAACCCAGGTGTTATGTGACAGTAAAATATAAAGTCATGCAGAGAAATGAGAAACATAATCTTTAACTATGGGAAATAATTATAAACTTTAAAGGAAGAAAGACGTAAAACCTTTGAAGGGGAGGGGTGACAGTAGTTCACCAGCTAATCAGAAAAGCCTAATGATGAACTGTAGCCAGTAGCAGTGAATGCACTAAGGAATATCATATAAAGAGGAAATCGTATCACCATCTCATGGTGTGTAGTCCCCCAGTCTGATGGTCTAGAGTGAAAAAAAGGGCTGGTAAATCAGAGAAAGATGAAGAAAAAAAAGCTGAAGGATTACAGAAGAGGAAACGTATCTTAGAGACTCTCTTCAGGTGCTTCATCGACTTAACAAATCAAAGGAAATGCAAAGGGGTGACTTCCTCCAAACCTTTTAGTGCTTTGAAGTCCAGGAAGTGGAAATCAGATAACAGAGATGCCTTCCACCTGACTGGCAGAGATGTGGCAAGATTTAATAGCTGGTAACAGGAACCAGGGAGGTAAAGCAAAAATAAAAAGCCCATTTCTAACAGTAAAGATAATGAATCCACAAACCTGCACACTGGGAGTGCATTATCTTACTCAGGAGCTCAGACTAGCTGATAACCATGCTCCACTTTGACAACTTGTTCTGTAAATCTTCAGAAGTAACAAAAATGTTAATTCACTTAACAAAAGTTTTCCTTTCAAAGTGTTTATAGATCACCAAAGGTAAATTGCTGCAAAGAAAAGATAAAAAAACCAAATAATTGTTTTGAAACAACCTTAGGATTTTTCTTCATAGAAATTCTGCACAAGTCTAAGTGTCTTTGTTCCTGTATTTCTTTTTGACAAAGAATCTTTACGTATCTGATTGTTATTCTTGAAAGTTGGCCATGGACATGAACAAAATATTTTTTGTTTCCCTTACTTTACTTTCGGTATCTTGTAGCAATCTGCCTTGTGGTTAATAGCAGCTGCCCTCTGTTTCGAGATTGTTCCACCCAGTGGGACATATAGATGATTATTTAGCACCATTAAAGAATGCAGTTCCACCAAGTAACAGTATTTGGTGACAGGAAGAATAAACGAGCTGAAAACACAATGTTGAGGGGGGTAAATTAATTAAGAGCAGATTTGACACATCTGCATTGAGGTCACTGAAATCAGTGGGAAAGTCTCTGGTTTTGAGTGGATATAGGACTAACCTGGTAAAGGTATTCAAAACAAGATTCTTACAATGGGAGGTTGAACATTATCAATAAAACAAACCCTAAACCTGTGCTGAGAAAGACACAAATACTAAATGTACTCTTTGAATAAATATGTAAGCATGAACTTAGAAGGCATAAGTTTTATCCACACATAACTCTTCAAAATCGTATCCAAGCATATTATATTTTTAAATAGGAGTAGATTGGAACAAGTTTTAAACCCATCATTCCTCCTAAGATAAGACTCTTTCCCTGAGCAAATGGGAAAATCTCATTTCATGTTACATCACTGAATTCTTTTTTTTCCAGCTGAAAATTATTTCACTGAGAGGAAGTGTATGAACTCCAAAAGCTGGCTTTGGGGAGAAGATAATTTCTTCTCTTAGAATAAATTATGTTTTACTCTTTATCCCTTTCCAAATTCCAGTAGCAGACACATTTCAAATGTTTCACAGTTTTGGCCAGAAGCATGCAAAATCTTCTCAGAGAGAGGTGACAGGCCTGTCCCTCACATTTGGACACTAACTCTGCCTTCTTATCTTTTTATGATACATCATCTGACATTCAAATAAGGACATGGATTGCCTAGCAACATCTCCTAATAGACTTTGTGATTCACTGATAGTTTGATATCTGAAGTATTTTTCCTGTTGATTATATTAAAGAATGAAGAATAGGCTTAGGACTAAAAGTTACAAAATTAATGAATTCTCTTGTCTGATGGCATCCTGTTTAGTTTTATTTTTATTTTGGAAAGTGTGTATGCATGTACATATGCATAGGTACCTATATATGGTAGTGGAGTATTTTTCTAATTACATCTATATATAATATATTATAATATAATAATAATTATCATATAATATCACAGGAAGTTTATAGTTTAAGCAGTAAGAATTGCTCAGTATCTGGTAGAAACATCCAGTACCTTGTCTTGTCTACAATCTTGTAACAGCATGGTTAATACATTCCTACACTTTTCAAAGCCCTTTTCAAATACCCTGCATATTTAAGAAAGAGCAGACCTTTAAAAGATGGAATTGTGAAGCTGACAATAATCTCAACTTCTCACAATAAGCTGAAGAATTAGACATTAAGTCCTATGCCTAGAATAAGGAAGGTCAATATGCCAGAGAAATAATTCTGTTTACATATGAAACACGAAGGATTGTATTTAAAAAACCAATAAGTAGCTCAGAAAATTGTTTGAAATGGTGAATAATCAATTTAGCTTAAATTCATGATACATTGCATGAGCTTAAAGAGAAATGCTATTTTTGAACAAGTAAGAAAAGTAACATAGGACTTTTCCATGATTACACAGAAATTTCGTATCTATGATCATTAAAATATAATCAAGTAAAGTAGCAGTGTTATTTTCTTTATTTATATATTACGGTGACCTTTGCTGAAATAATATTGTTCCAGTGGAAATAAATATAAAAAGAAATTGGAGATGATTCGGAGACCAGCTAGACAGATATAAGTATTATGAAAACCACAAAATGTAGATAAAACAATAAAAAGTTGAAACCAGCCAGTATTATTAAAATAAATTAGTTTTAAATAGATAAGGATATGAGCAAAATTTCTTATTTGCTCCTTTTTCTTGAGACAGAGAGAATTGAACAACAGTTAAACAGGCGAGACCCTTGCACTTCTTCCAGTATTGAGCTGTAAAATTTTTCCAGTGTCAGACTCTTTCCTGTTCTTACTTTGTCTACATCAATTCAAGATGCTTAAAAACAAAAGCATGTAATATTGAATACAGTCTAGACTGAACTTCAAAGGCTCCAGATCTTCAAACTGAAATCAACAAAAAATTCTAGCTGGAATCAATACAGTGGATCTTGTAAGTGAAGTGGGGAATGACAGCCCTCTTGGCCACAGCAACCATGGAAGAAATTGAGTTCAAAATCTCTGCTGACAGGAGTAAAAGTGCCAGCAAAACACCAACTCTGGACATGAGGAGAGATGAATTCAAATTGCTCAGGGAATTAGTAAGTAAGGTCCCCTGGGAAAATGTTTTTTGTAGGTGGTGGGGTTCATCAGCGCCAGTCACTTTTTAAACATCACCTCCTAAAGGCACAGGAGCGGGCAATTCCCAAATGTCAGGCAAGGCAGGAGGTTGGCTTGGCTGAACAGGGATCTTCTTTTGGAAATAAGGCAAAAAGGCAGGTGTATGCCCAGTGGAAGAAAGACCAGGTGACAGGAGAAGAATACAGATGTGCTGTTTGCCTCTGCAGGGAGAAAATTTGTAGGGTCAAACCTCTACTCAAGTTGAAGCTGGCCAGAACTGTGGGGGACAATAAAAAGAATCTTTTCAAATGGCAGTAGGTAGTGTAAAAATAACATTAGCCCAGTACAGGATGAGGATGGTCACCTCACACACAGGGACAGAGACAAGGAAGAGGAGTTCAGTGCATTTTTTGCCTCCATCTTCAACATGGATGATGGACCAAGGGGTTCTCAGTGCCCTAAGCTGGAGGACCATGACTGCAGGAATGATCAACTTCCAGTCAACTGTAAAACTGTGCAGGAACTGCTGCTCCAGCTGTGTCCTTACAAATCTATGGGGCCTGACAGGATTCATCCAAATACCCTCCGAGAGCTGGCTGATGTCATCACAAAGCCTCTCTTGGTGATTTTTGAGACATCTGGGGAATCCAGAGAGGTCCCAGCTGACTGGAAGCTGGCAAACATTGTCCCAGTTTTCAAGAAGGGCAAGAAAGAGGATGCCAGAAACTACAGGCCTGCCAATCTCACTTCAGTGCCTGGTAAAATTATGGAGAAGATTATTCTGAGAGCTATTGAAAGACAACAGAGTCTTTGGTGACAGCCAGCACAGCTTCATGAGAGGCAAGTCCTGCTTATCAATCCTGATTTCCTTTTATGACAGGGTAACCCACCTAGGGGATGAAGGGAAGCCAGTTGATGTAGTCTTTTTGGATTTCTGACACTGTCTCTCACAGGATCCTTCTGGACAAAATGTCCTGCACACAGCTGGATAAACACATCATGCAATGGGTGAGCAACTGGCTCATGGGTTGGGCACAAAGAGTTACAGGGAATGGGGTGACATCAGGTGTCCTGTCGCTAGCGGGGCTCCACAGGGCTCCATCTGGTGCCCTGTGCTCTTCAACATCATAAATTACTTGAATGCAGGACTGGAAGCGATACTAAGCAAATGTGCAGATGATTCAAAACTGTTGACTCCCTCAAAAACAGAGAGGCCCTGCAGAGGGACCTTAACCAATCAGAGGGCTGGGCAATCACCAGTCATAACCAGCTCAACAAGGGAAAGTGCTGGATTCTGCACCTGTGATGGGACAACCCTGAATGCTTGTACAGACTGGGGATTGAGAGACTGGAGAGCAGTGTTGCAGAAAGGGACCTGGGGCTCCTGGTTGATGCCAAGTTGAATCTGAGTCAACAGTGCCCTGGCAGCCAGGAGGGCCAATTGTGTCCTGGGGGGCATCAGGCACAGCATCACCAGCCAAGCAAGGGAGGGGACTGTCCTGTTCTGCTCTGCACTGGGGCAGCCTCATCTCGAGTTCTGTGTGCAGTTTTGGGCATCACAATATAAGAAAGAAATTAAACTACTAGAGAGCATCCAAAGAAGGGTAGTGAAGATGGTGAAGGGTCTTGAGGGGAAGCCGTATGAAGATCAGCTGAGTTCACTTGGTCTGTTCAGCCTGGATAAAAGGAGGCTGAGGGGATACCTCCTAGCTGCCTACAGGTTCCTTGTGAGAGAAAGAAGAGGAGCAGACAATGATCTCTTCCCTGTGGTGACCAGTGAGAGGACTAGGGGGAATGGCCTGAAGTTGTGTCAGAGGAGGTTTAGGTTGGATATTTGAAAAAGCTTCTTCACCCAGAAGAACCCAGAAGGCTGGGCACTGGAACAGCTCCCCAGGGAAGTGGTCATAGCACTAAGCCTGACAGAGCTCAAAAAGCATTTGAACAATGCTCTCAGGCACATGGTGTGACTCTTGTTCTGTGCAGGGTCAGGAGTTGGATTATTGATGATCCATGTGGGTCCCTTCCAAATCAGCATATTCTGTGATTCTCTGAAATGATTCTCCCTACCAGCTCAGGAACTTAATGCACTTGCTGTACTCTTCCTGACACATTTTCCACCAAAGCTCTTTATTGACATGTTAAAAAGAAGGCTTGGTTCAAACAACAGATGTTTGGACATTTCTGCATGTTTTTAATACACTGCCCTGACATATTCTTCACTGAGATGTCTTAAAATAAAAAGGATAGCTTTCTTCAAATACAGATACTCACATTTATACTCTTATTGTTTGGGTTACACTAGCATTGATGTAATTTCTTAAATGTCTGTAATTTAGGATTAATTTCAAGCTAAATTTCTGGAAGTTTTCAATAGGCATATGCCAGTCAAGACAAATTGGGGTGATGGTGCTCCCTTAGTGAGCAGCTTTCTGAGTAAATTTATTCATAGTAAGAGATAATGTCTGGACCAAGGTCAGGAAATCTACATCTCCACAGGAATAGCTATGTGCAGACAGTTGAGGAAATAATTATATCTGATTTTTTTAAAAAATCAAATGGACTGAGGGCAATAATTATTTCAATTCTTTAACCCTAGAGAATTCTTGTTGGCCCAGATAATGCTGGAAACTCATTAAAGGCCTAAAGGATTTCAATCCCATCTGAATTTCTGTTCGAAAATAACAACAGTGATGTTTTGGCAAATATGCCCTGGAGTTCACTAGTCTGTATGTACTAAATCCAAGATTATTATAACTATGTGAGCAGAAAGGTAAAAACTGCCAATAAACCAAACAGAAATGTGGATTCCAACCAGGAGGGCCTGCCTAAGCAGCCAAAGGAGAGCATGGAGTTAAAACATAAGGATTCAGCGGGCATGGATTGAATCATGACTTCATTATACATTTGTGCACACACAAAGCATTTAATACATAAGGATTTCGGAGTGCTTACAAAAGGCAGAGCTTTTCTTCTCAGTTTGCACAGGGGCTGTGGTCACCAAGATTCCTAAGGAGAGCAGAAGGGTTTCACAGGGCTCCCTGCACTTCTGAGGAAGAGCCTTCTTGTGCTGCCTGTGCTCTCTTGCAAGCCAACTAACAGAACCTCAAAACAAAGCCTAGGAGGATTTGGTTTTGAAACATTTTTAGAGCTGTAACTATAAAGAAACTGACATGCAGGCAGTAAAAGTACAGCTCTAATTTGTAAGGGAAGTAATCAGTACAAATTAAGAGCAGATAAAAAGAAATTAGCATCATAAGGGAGAAGGCAGAAATGAAGAAATGAAAATTCCTGGAATGTCTCCAGCAGAGTTTGGTTCTCATGTTACTTTACTTATTAGAGGCAATTAGGAGAGATTTGTCTGTTGCTAAGAGTCCTTTAGATTAGATTAGAAGACTAAAAAGTTTTAATGTCTTGGCCTTTTTCTGCCCTTGGGAAAAAAAATCTAAACCCATAGGAATGCTAATGAGGGGTAGAATCTCCAAATGGTTTAAAATTAGTTTTTTGCTTTCTGTCCACTCCCCTCTACTTTTCCCACTTAATTTCTCTTGTACGATTGCATCTCTAGCTGTACAATTTCACCTGGGAGACTGGCAGGAAGTCTATGACAAATCATGAGCTCTCAAGAGATGCTATTTACTGCTTGATTTCTGATAATATTTATACCTCTGTTTGTAGAAGAAGATGGAAGTAGGTAGTCTGTAAAGGAAGTAGAAATAAGGCCCTTTTAACAGCAACTAAATCATGCTGACTGCCCTGTTACACCCACACATCATTAAATGTTCTCAGAAGCTGTAATGTGCAATGACAAAGATGGAAAATGGGCCATTCATTTGGAGAATTGAAGCAGACTTGACTTCTTTTGACATTGTTTTCTTGACAGTCTGTTAAATTAGCAACAGAAGATCAGTATCAAAGATATAGGCAGCTGTCCTGCATTTGCTTCACATAGTAAAATTTCCCATAGGGACGGAAGAGACCAAGGGTTTTTGAACACTCAGGCATTAGCCAAGGAAGAAAAAGTCTAAAGCGTAAGTTACCAGCCTTTAGTTATCCTTTATCTTGGGAGTGGAAACCAGGAGTCTGCAACTGGGGGAAAATAGAGTTTTATGGAAAAACAGAGTCCAAGAATTGTCAGAAGTAGATGAAAGGCCTTCCTAATGTAGCCAGAACACCTTGAAATAAATATGAGCTCAGATTAACAACCAGCAGTGTAACAGAGCCAGGTCTGGAGTTATGAGCTGTAGCTATTCAAGACCAGGTGAGGGAATTCTGCATCAGCTGTTAATTGTGCATGCAGAGGCATTAGTGAGAAACGAATCTCTGCAGTAGCTTAGCCAGGACAAAAAGTAGGGGTGACAAGGACTTCTGCATCAGCAAAATTATGATGTTCTCTTGCAATGTTACTAAATTTAAGCACGGAAAAGAAGGAGAGAAAATAAAGCTCTGGTGTTGTATTAAAAGCAACAAAGTCCTGTCTTGCCCCTCTCCAAGGCATTTTACGTTTCTTTTGCAATTCCTTAGAGGGTGTTTTCTTTTAATATTGGGCTAGCCTGGAAAAGATGTTTATATTTTGAGTGCTTTATTATCTTAATATAAATTGACAGACACCAAGACTCCTGGCCTCACTGCGGTGATAGCTTCACCAACAGAGTTCAGTGTTCCTGCAGGGAGCTGTCTGTCTGACCCCAGCCCACTCCTCAGAACCGCCCAGTAGTGCTCGTCCTGCCCTGCTTGAGGCTTCCTCTACTCTACAGGCTCCACAGTTCAGCGAGGCATGAGGCTTCACTGAATCACACAATATCCAGGGGGAGAGACCTTTCTGTGTGCATCCAGGATATTTTCAACAAAACCTGGGTTATACAGGCAAAATACGACCATTTTGTACAAAGCTACAGATAATCCAGGCGCAGACTTGGCTGTCTTCCTCTGAAAGCATAAATTCCATCCAACTAATTTACTAAAGCTTTGTGAAATAACATGGACTGACATCACCATGTCTGTCCTTAAGGAGTTCTGCAAGATCAGGATTTCAGCAGAACAATCAGAAATAGCTTTACATTCTTTCTATTCATCCCACAAGCAACAGGAATTATTTTTGCTCTTTTGAAAGCATGCAGTAGCTTTGTTCAGTTGTCTACAACAAAATGTGTTTTTTTCTCTTCTATCTGTTTTTTGTTGGTTGGTGGGTTTGCTTTTTCTATGGACACGACAAAGTAAGCATCACTGAAAGACTTGTATAGAGCACAAACACAAGAGGAAGCCGCGTATTGTTTGGGATTTATCACATTTTCTGGTTTGCTCAGTCTGCGTTGGTCTCTTATTCCAGAGAGCATTTTGAGAGCTGTCTATGCAATTGATGAGACTCATGCATCTCTTCTGGCTGCCAATCTGAAATACCAGCAAAATTCTGATAAAATGACTTTGTTGTCATATGATATCTACATACTCATAGGAGGGAGAGATAAAGTATGAGGCAGAAGAAACCAAAATTGGTATTTTCAGATGAAGGACCGAGTCCTGGTTCCTATCTTGTCTATTGTGTCCTTGTCAGTTGGTGTGAAGGAACAGAGGAAATATCATAAAATCTAGTTGCCAGGGCTATCCCACATTGCAGCCTCCAGATGCATTACACAGTAATACATCATACACATTTTCTGAGCCCTCCTCTAAGCTCAGGTTGGCAGCTGGAGTCCAATGCTTCTTCTCTCAGGAAAACTCTTTACAGCTACCATCACCTTTACTTGCCATTTAAAACTGAACAAGGTTTTAGCTATGGGACAATTTACAACTTAGTTGCCAACATGTAAGGGAAGTTAAAAGACGGTGATAATCTCGCAGAATTAGGTCTCTGATTGCATTTGGAGTTTAAATCTCTCTGCTGTTACTTTATATTTCTGATTCTTTGTGAAGTTGAGAAGGAGATAATACCAACATACTTTTCTCCCCTCTTTCACAACTGTTTTTTAGCAACACAAAAACAGTAATGAGAAAACCCCACATAGTAAGAAATACTGAATATAACTAAAAATAGATGAAGATACTGTTTTAGCTTCTACAGTTGAAAGTGCATGTTGGGTAGCTGTGCATATTTCTGTACATAACTAATCTAATACAGCAAATACATCTAGTTGCAGAACAAATCCTGCTGTCCTAATAACATACAGAGATATTAATAGAGTTTCCACATGTGAAATTGCTTTTTCAAAAAGCATATGGTTCAATTTAGCTCGACAGCTTTTATCCCTTTAAGTGTCAGCAATTTGCTGAAAACATTATTATTAGTTATAATTTATTTATTATCTCCCTCAAAAATTCCTAACAATATTTTTTGAACTCTGCCATTACATCTAGAAACACCACTGAGCCTAGCAATTGACAAAACTGTGTCATAATAAGTTGGATGTATGCTGCCTGTGGTTTTTAATATACCAGCAATGTCATTATTTTGTCTTATAACTTAAGGGGAAAATTAGCTTCTTTGCTAAATCACAAAGCATGTATCCTTATACTAGATGATACATTTTATGCAAAAGTACGTATAGAAATTATAATACAAGAGTGTTCAAATTTCAGTGTCTAATCGGAAAATGTTAGGAGCTGCCAGAATTAAGCTGTCCAAACTGAGAAATGATTTGGCAGGGAAAGTTCCTGTGTCCTGGTCTAATCTGATGCTTACACACCAGAAAGCAAATTATCATTTCTTTTCTTAAAGCTTTCTGCTCTGCTTATTCTGTACCCTGGGCACTTTCATGATCACATAGTTAAAGACTGAATAATAATTTGAATTTTTTTTACAATAGATGAATTTTGCATTTTGCTTGTGATACTTGCTAAGACAAACTCCTTTCCTTGGTGGTTGTTGTTGTTGTTGTTTATTGAGGGGGTTTTTTTGTTTGGTTGGTGTTGGTTTGTTGGATTTTTAGGAAAAAGCTTTCTACATTAAAATGACAACATCCACAACAGATGTAATAATTGTCCAAACTAAAGACTAATTAACAGCACTGAGAACTGACTATTTTCTCTGAACCCGTTTCTATGTCTCTGTGGACAGGTAGTGTCCTGAGCAATTCCGCAGAGCCTGCAGGCTGACTGAAAGCCAGCTTGCTTTCCCTCCAAAAACCCAACATCTGTGTGGGAATAGGGCTGACCTCTCTTTTGCTCAGCTATCCAGACTAGTTCAGAAGCTCCTTGCACACACAGGTGCAATATGTGCCTTGTGGATACCTCCTGGCCCCTGGGAACCTGGAAGAGGAAGATAGTCCCCATGACCAGGAAGTGGGATGCACAGCTGTGACAGAGCCAGATGCTAAATCTAGGGAATCAGGAATTTTATGTTAAACTTGAGGCTTTCAGGGAAGCAGTTTGAGTATTACAGGCAGAAAATCCTACGTATATACCTGCCGTGACATCTAATCATGATATAGGGCCATTAATGGAAACTTGGCAGAATTGTTAATAACGAGGCAGAAAAGCCACGAGTCTCTTGTGACTGTGTTTTATACATCACATTCATTTGAAACAGGCAGGTTATGTTTACATTATTGTAGGACTTGGAACTAGGATTCCTGGTCCCTCCCAGCACCCAAATCCACAAGCACTTTCAGAAGACTGCAGCAAAAGAGGAAACTAACCTTGTCAGCCAAGGAGAAGATTGAGCAGGCAGAAGGGAGCTGGTCCTCACTGGAACAGCACCAAAACCCCTGCCTCGATGCCTCACAACCTTAAAACTCTTGTTACAAAAAAGTAACATTTTACATCTTTTGCAAATCAATCATAATTATCATGTGTGAAGAAAACAGAGCTGCTGTGTGCTGAAACGGATCTCAGCATGACTCCGAGCTGGGAAAGAGCCCACTGCAGCTGTTCCACTGCATTAGAGCCATCAGCTTCACCTCATTAGGAGAAGCATTCACCTTCGTATGAAATCCCTGCTGCATAACCTCCTGCCCTGCCATCGAGACAGGCACGGTGTGAGCAGTGTCACTTAACCCCTTGTGTTCCCAGCTGCACTCAAACATAGGGAAGAGAAAGCTGCAGGAGTGGCTAGAACAGCTTCTTGGCAGTACAGGTGTCTGGAGGCAAGAAAACTACAGTTTTATGTACAAATATTCATGATGCCACTGTGTGTCTCACTTTCTGACAGACCAGCATCCTGTGGAGCCCTGTGGGGTGCACCTGCAAAACTGAAGAGAAGATTGTGGCAGAGACTATATATTAAGAAAAGAAAGTGACAGTGTTAAAGGAAGAACAAATATAATTTGTTTAGTCACCTCAGAGCAGGATGACTCAGCCAAATGTTCCTCTCACACTAAAATGTTTTGTATTTTGTGAGGGGAGCAGGAAAGTATGCAATGCCTCTTTGTATTTAATTAGATAATTCAATTAGATATGATTTTCATCAGTCACATTTGATTTACTTTATTGTAGAGAGATTTGATAGCAACTTGCCTTTTCAAAGCAGATGTAAAAACATAGTTTGTGTATACTATTGTCCTAAGGTGTATGAATTGCTCTGAACTTTAAAACATTCTACTTGGAAATCTTCAAGCATTGCACTCAGAAACATGTGCCCGTAGTTTTTCCTAGAGCTGAGTTCTGATATACCCCTCAGAACTGTTAAAAACCATACATTGTGTCCTTAAGTATCTGGAGATTGTATGAAGTAAGGCTGAATTATAACAAAGGTGAAATCCTATTTTATGGAAATCAATGGTTGGGTGGGGGTTTTGCGTTTTGTTTTTTTCTTTTTTTTTTTTGTTTGTTTGTTTGTTTGTTTGTTTTTTTAAGCATTATTTGATGTCTTTTATAAAATTTACTGGGATAGAGTTTGCAGACTGGTAGAACTGCCTTTACTCTCAATTACTTCATTATTTTTAAGACTTTTGTGGGCAAAGGTTAATAGAATCAGGGCCTGACTCTTATTTCACATTGTGTAAGCTTTGCTAAGGAGTAATCTCCCAGACTCCAAAGTCACTCTGTTAAGGAAATGAGAGCCTTCAAAAGACTCTGAGTTTCCCTGGCGTTCGGTTCATTCGCTGCTTTTAAACATGAACGTGTTTCAACACAAAAAACACATGTTTTTGTGCCTCCTCCTTACAAAAGGGCAGAGAAGGAAGGTTGTGGAGGAAATCAGATGATGGATTTCTTCAGGCTCTTTTATCTCTGAATATGTACCACACATGTTAAGTCTGAGAGCAACAAAGGTAGAGCCATGTCCTCCTCCTCCACAGGGCATTACTGGAGCTTTGATACCTTGCCCATAACTGTCTGGAACTGGGAACCACAGCTCACTACAACTCTTTGCTGCTGTAAACACTGCAGGAAATCTTGTTCCTATTGCCAAGATTTCCCCTCTTAAGGAATGAGGGTGCCATTGGAAAAGGGAGTACTGTAGGCTGCAAGAATCTGTGACACTATTACTGGGAGGCAAAGACCCAAATGCAGATAGAATACAGGACTGAGTTTCTCCAGGTGCATAATTTCTACAAAGCATTTTCTAAACTATGTAGAAGGGTGAGATAGTGGTCTGCCTATGGATATGTTGTGTGGTGGTGAAAACAAATGTGTTCATGATTTAGAAGGAAAAGCTAAAGGAAATCCTGACACTGGGAGAAAAAGAAGCAGTTGCAAGGAATCTTATCTGATGGAAAATCTTGTTATATAATTTTTGATTTAAGTTCTTGTTCTTTTAGATCTTTTCGTAATGATCATAAACTGCATACATCCTCAGGGCTGTGCTACCAGAAGGGAACATGCTTCCTTCCTACTTATGCCATGAGAATGGACATGGTGGCTGCTGGCTCTGATTCCAGAGAAGAAAATGTTGGATGAATTTGGTACAGACTCCTCTAAGCTCTGAGGCTGGTTCTATTGCCAGTAATCAGACTGAGATCAAAAGCACAGCCCAACCCAAAAAGATGACTCTTGCAGGATAGCTTGGACTTTCTAAGTGCTTTTTTTCCTTTCATTTAATAATGTTATGATTATCAGACAATATCCAAAAGCACATTCCATAGTGAAGCAGTGTCTGGTAAGATGGAGCAAATCAAAACCACAAGAGGCACTCAAGGAAGAACTTGGGAATGAAGACTACATTTTCATGCATGTTTTGATCTGGACCAGCAGGATAGATATACTCCATGTTAAATCCATTTGCAAACCTGTTATGGTATGCAATAGATGAGTTTCTTCTAAATCAACCCAAACTGTAGGTTCCATTCTATACGTAATGTTTTCCCATGCTTAACAAGTTACTTGGATTATTTAGTATCCAAGCTAGGGCATTCAGACAGCTTTGGTCATGCAGGTAGAGGGAATTTTTTTTTCTAGACCAATATAGAACTCCAGAACAACACTGACCAAAGATACAACAGCCTCAACACCTAATGATTTATTCTTTTGGGGCCAAATTGCATACTAATGTGGACCCCATGACTTAGACACCAGCAGCCTTCTCTCACACAAATCTTAACAGCAGAATTTGATGCTATTAATGCTTCTATCCCCCTTCTTACACAAATTTTTCCATTATCATGGCTGATGAAATAGACCATTCTTGACAGCAAAAATGCATGTGAACATGTTGGAAAACAGTGTATGCACTTTATATTACATGAGAGGATACAGAACAAGGTGACTTTTTGGAAACTGAATTTCAAAGGATGTGGGAATAACACAGAACATCTGTGTAGTCACTTCATTTTCTGTTGAAAACATGGAATTTACAAACAGGAAAAAGTTATCTGTCCCAGCAGGTCTGCTTTTTTTGGTGTACCTTAATCCCACTTTCCTGTCTTTTCACTCTATGACTTGACCTCTTTTGTGCTGATGAAGGAAATACAAGGCTCTCTTGAAGTCATTTACACTTCTCTTCGATTATTTATTACATACATTCAGAACTCTTCCAGTGTAACACCTCTTCCTGAGTTTACTTGGTTTAGTTTATGTTTCCACCAGATTTTTTCTTTTCATTATGAGTAATTTTCAGATTAAAACCGCTGGGGTTTACAGATGTAATACTTTTCATACTAAGCAGCACCATGGTTATTTTTTTATTAAAGCAGGGAATATAGTTACAGTTACAACGTGGAATCTTAAGAACACTTCAGGGTTTTTTTTGGTTTTTTTTTCACAGGAGGGAAATGACAAACTAGAAATAGAAAGTGCTGACATTTTTACAAATTCCAAATATTTCCTGAATTACCATGTATCAAAGTCATCCTGAGGAAATTTAGATTTCTAAAAATCAGATGTCTAAGTTTGGGCTCCCATAATGAGCTCCCTTGGCTAATGAAAAGAACTATTTAGAAGACCCATTGCATACATATTTTACTAGGAAATGAATTGCCCTGTAGGTGCTTATGTGCCTCCATTGCTTGCTAAAGAAACCTGTGGATTCTTATTCAGAGTGAGACACCAAATTCTAGATGATTTAATTACAGCTAATGAATTCCACACCATGTGTCCACTGCTGCACAAAAAATAAAAGGTAATTTGAAATAATAGGATTCAGAGGCATAGGTTTTCATTGTGACTCCCAATTCATTACCTTATGCACTGGACCACTAAGCCAGAAAATGTCACTGCTGTAAAAGCAACAGCAACTGAAGAAGCTTCAGTTTCAGTTTCATTAGATACTGCTTAAGAAATCAGGCGTGTCCCTCCTCTCTCCTGGGTTACTGGGAAATCTAAAGCCGAAGATCTGTAGCCACTGACTGAGAAATGTGGCTGACAAGAAGACCAAACAGCTCTTAGGCCATAAACATTTTGAGGCCACTGCAAAAAGAAGCTATGTCAGAAAATTCTATTGCTGCTTGAGGTGCTAAGATGTTGAGCTCTGTATGGGATGAAGGGTTTTATTGGGAATGTAAAACTCAGGGTAAGGCATGACTTTCAGCAGAGGATGTGGTAGGCAGGAAAAGCAAGAAGACAGACTGTTCTCTCTATACTGATGTAGCTAGTGACCTGGTACCCAAAATTACATAGCAAAGTAAGAACTGTTGAAATGCCTCTCAAATAATGAGTAGTGTCATTGCCCTTTCTCCCTGGTAGGGAGCCCCTAGATGCAGAAGGGAAGCAGGAGGAAAAGAAATATTTTACAGTCACATAAAGAATTCCTCTCTTTTTAGGTTTATATAGAATATTTTGTTCAAATATTTCTGCATTTGCAATTTTCCTTCCTTAACATTATTCTGTTAGTCCTACTACTAAGTTTGCTCATTTGTGACTGTATTTTGGGAAATGTTTGATAGAGAAAAACCCTTACATGATCATTGGAAAGGGACCTTTTACACGGGAAGGTAGTGAAAGAACAAGTGGTAATGGCATTAAACTGGAAGTGGGTAGGTTTAGATTAGATATTAGGAAGAAATTCTTTACTGTGAGGGTGGTGAGACACTGAGAAAGCTTGCCCAGAGAAGCTGTGGATGTCCCATTCCTGGAAGTGTTCAAGGTCAGGTTAGATGGGACTTTGAGTAACCTGGTCTAGTAGAATGTGTCACTGTCCATGGCAGGGCTTGAGACTAGATGATCTTTAAGATCACTTGTGATCCAAACCATTCTATGATTCCATGATTTTATGATTTCCACTGAATCCAGTAACTTTGTTTTTGCAGAGGATTTATAAATGTACTTACTGTGACTCCACAGACTTACAGATTTATGGAATATCATGTACCTTCCTTATCTGAGGGGAATGATCATTTATAATGAGAGGTGGGAGGCTGGAGGTAGCACAGTTGGTCAGATTGTTGCTGGGCTGCCTCTCAGTCAAACTGGCAAAACACCTCACTAGGTCGGGATGCAGCTTTCTCAGTCTAATTCTTCTTTCATTGGATTTTCCAGGGTTGTCTTCTGAGAAGAGCTTTGTCCTCTCCCCCTGCTTGGCACTCTAGTCTAGAAAGTTCCCAGCAAACCATATCATTCTCAGGTGTGTGATTCAACTCTGCTCTGCAGCATCATTTAGGTCCTGAATAGGCAGAAATTAAACAGTGCTGGAGAAATATTTCCAGGACTTGCTCAAAATTTATGTAAGTAATGTACTATAAAATATGTATTTTAATATTTGATCTATTTACCACTTAGGCCAAGACACATAAAAAAAACTTACTCATTTAAACCCTTGCAGTTTGCCAAAATACCAGATTTATTTCATGTCCAAAGTTATGGATATCCTTGGGGAACTAGGTAAGTGTACATATTTGAGAGGCCATTATTGCAGAGAAAACAGTGGTGAGAAACACTGGGCATACAACTGGGAAAGTTCTTGGCAGATATTATATTTAATAACAATGCTCTCAGTAGAGAAACGTAAGTTTTAGGCTATTGGCTCAGCACAGTACATCTCACTTAAGTGAAATGTTATTAAACCAGATTTCTGTTATATGGGGCTGTAAAGTTCATTCAGACTGAACATGCTTCTTTTCCTTGCTTGCGACCAGCTTTAGGTACATATGCAGGCACAGTTTTGGGGCCAATATTTAATGTGCTATTTTGATGCTTTTATAGAGAGGAGAAACTATATGAAATTTGCATGTATTCATAGTTTCTACTGCAAGCTGTAAAAAAAAAAAATATTCTGGGTTGTGTTTGATGTTTTATGGGTATATTTGCCAGATTGTAGCAAGGCATATGTGCTATGGAGAAAAAAAATTCACAGCTTGAAAAAAGTCAGCATCTGAGTGGGTTTTATTCCCCCTTCAAAAGTAAACAGTTTTCACAATTAACCCCACTGCTCTGTTTATACATCAACTAAAATGTGGAGAGTACACACAGTTGTTCTCATTAATTTGTGATAAGCAATAGTGACTTGAAAAAATTACGCTATGGTTTATGCATTACCAGGTCTTGAATTCAATGGGAAACATATGCAGAAACAGATTTTCTGTCTTTCTCTCTGACAAAAGAGGTGGGAAGCCATGGAATAAACACGTTCAGATTTATCTGTTATATTGGAGTTCCCTCCTCTCTTTCTCCATGTCCCTTGACAATACAGACCCACAAAAGTGATCACGCTTCTAAGTTACCTCTTCCACTTGATAGTAATCACCAAATACATTGCAAGGTGGAGAAACCCTGCAGAAATAAAATGTACATAAAATATTTCACTACTACCCCATGGATATAGAAACAAATGAGCCCTCACAGCATATCTTGACAGTTGATACGTTGTAATAGCCAAGAATTTGTAAATATTAATGACTTTTGTAGGAAATACCCTGCCTGCAACCCTTTGTCAAACATATATGGCCTAAGGCATTTAAGCGATTCTTTAATGGGGCTTTCTGTATTTTTTGTTTTTATTTCAGAAGAAGGGAGAAAATTATCACTTTTCTGCTTTAATTAGGTGATTTTAAAGTATTGATATTCAAAGTTATTGTCTCTTAAAGAAGTGATCCTGATGCCATGAAAAAAATATGACTAATAAGGTAACGTACAGGTTATTGTTGTGTATCTAAATATTGATCTTTATATCTTTATTTTTTTGCTCAATGTGAGATATTTTTCAAAAGTAAGACTATGATGATACTTAGTGGTCATGAAAATCAGACCAATAATTTGTCACTTAGGTGCTCTGAAGCTTAGATCAGGTTGCATGTTTCTAAAAATGAGATTATGGAAAAATTATAAAAGCCACCTGTAAAGTCTAAAGTAGGAAGACAGAATTTTCTCTAGACATGTGTTGCTACTGCCACAAAACTGAATCTAGTTATCTCCAGAACTTCATCACTTGATTCTTATTAACCCCACAGAATAGAGACTTATTTAGCAATAAATAATTATTTACTGGCTAATTCCCCTGTGCCAGTCTTCAATATATGTACACACAGTGTTTCCCTCTGCAAAGCTGTAATTTGCCACATACAGTATATGAGAAACTATCCAGCTTTTACTTTTAGATTAGCTGAGTCTGAATAGAAATAATCACAGAGTGACAGCTGTGGATAAAGCATGTTTTTCCCAAGTGCATGATGGCCTGTCAAGCACTGTCCTTGACTGTGCTCTTACACTCATGCCTGCTAATACAACCTGCCCTTGGTGCAGATTGAGCGTGTGTACAATCTTCCCAGGGAATTGCCTTCCAAGGTTTGTACCCTTGGATCTACTCAGCATCTGCTGGTGTGAGTGGCAAAACAGGCTTTGGCTGTAATGAGATGACATCAGAACTGAAGTTGAGGCATTTAATGTTGAAAAGAGAGAGGTGCATATGGATAGGGTAGTTAGAATGGCAAGTAGGGTGGTGATACCTTCCCTGCCTTCTCTCATCTCAAGCAATGCAGCCAAAGTTCTGAGCCAGCATGAGGCTCTAGCATGAGCCAGACTGCTCACCTTGCTCACCTCACAGCTTGGAAAGATGGAGTGAAGTAGAAATGAAGATCAGGTCAATAGTATTTTTAGCTCAACTCTAACAGTTAAGAGACTCATTGTGAATTAAATTATCCAGAAACACAGAGGTAAAGACAACATTAGTTGTAATGATGAAGAGAGCTTTCCATCAAAAAGAAAATTAATCTGAAATATATTTCTTATAATAGCAATTTCTGAAGTAATAGAGGCTTTTCATTGTTTCCAGTTAAGCTTAGGCAAAAGACACAGTGCAACTATTTCAGTCCCTGGAAAAGTACCAAAGACCACACAAAAGCAAAAAATGAATGGCATGTTTTTAAAACAGGCTTCAGGAAGATGTAAATGTATAGAAGAGTTACCAGCAAAAGACAAAAGCATCTAAGAGTTTCAGGCACTATCTCTGACAAGACTTCTGAGCAGGATCTGAAAGCAAAACTTGGGTAAAGACTCTGAAGATTAAAAGATGGACTTTGATAAAGCAGTTAAAAATTGTTGATATGTGTGTGAGCAGAGACTCTTAAAATAGGTTGACAGTGCTCTGATACTCTGCACACAACCGCAAATGCAGAAGACCTCAGGAGAACAGAGGCAGAAGGATCTGGGAAGTTCAGAGATGGCATCCAGAAAATCCTATACAAAGACTTCATGCACAAACCCAACATTTGGAAAACAATGCAAAATTACCTTTCTTTGCTGAAACGTGTGAGTAGTCGAGTCAAAAGAAAGACATTGGCTCTGGAATTGCTACCTTAGGAATAACCCATAGCAAAAGCAGGCAGTGTTGCAGCGAGTGATGATGAATGTGTCAACCTAAAACAACACGTGCTCACACCACTAAGTTGCAGGTCCCATAGGGTACAATAGTTCACCAACTAGGGCCCTAACATTATATGAAATACAATGGGTAAGAAAAAAAGGAAACTCACTCAGCATTAAAAAAAATCAAACACATAATATATTTGATTTTTTTTCTTTTTTTTTTTATTTTCTATACCCCAGATTAAAATGTAACATTTGAAAAGAGATTTTTGGAAGAGATACAGAGACTTCAGATAGGCATTCCAGTGTCTGGGCAAGTATAAAAGTTGAAAGATAGAGCATCAATATCAGTACAGTAAAAATCTTGTTTGAGCTCAGATGAAATCTGGATAATGATTTCTACATATGAATTTGAATGTCAGTCATGACAGAAAACACCTAAAGTGTGTTCTAGATGTCAGAGATGTGACTAGTCAGAGATGTGAGGGACAGTGCATTCTGAAACCTTAATATCAGTGCAAGGGGTCATTCTTGAAACTGGGTGAGATCTTTGTGTAGAAAAACAGGTTTTAAGGGAAAACAGTGGAAAAGAACACATGAAACTTAGGTGAAGGTAAAAGAAATGTAAGAGAAGGTCCAGAGATATTTTAGAGTGTCCTTGGAGGAATATTGGGAAAACTTTTATTTCATATGCAAAACTGTAGGTCAGGTTGAGAGAAAAAGCACATTTAGGTAGTGCATTTGGAATAGATTAATTTATTTTGCCTGTGACAAATTTTTCTGAACAGTGGTTCTAGTTTTTCATATGATGTTACTTAAAAAAACCCCAAAAACCTAATATATGCTTATGAACAGCATACTAACTTTTCCCAAAATGACAGTCTTCACATAATACTGAAAAATTTTCAGTGGATTCAAGCAGTTTGCAACGAATTTTTAATATTGCAACTTCAGAAAATGGCAGCTGATAAAGGTTTTTGAATCAGATTCTAGTCAAATATTAATTTAAAATATGTGCCTAGATGGCACGTATCCCTGGCACTTAGCTTCAGTCAAAAGTGCAATGGTGCTGGACACTGTTATCAGAATCATCAGGAGTTTCTGACAGAAAAAGAAAAGCAAAATAAGAAGAAAGTCAATGCAATTTGATGTCTCACGTGCTACTCAGTTCCAGAAAATGATGCAATGCCTATTAATGTTAGCAAATACAGCTTACAAACAGCAGAGATGTTGCAAGGTGAGACTCGTGCATTTTAGGTTGACTCTCCTAGCAGAAACAAGTTATGGACCCACTTGCAAATCTCAGATAGTAGGAATATAAAAGTCATTATATGTGTTGTTTGGCCAGGAGTGTCTGAGATGGCAAAAGCTTCGGTGGGCAGAGAGAGATGGTCAGCCATTTGTGACAGAGATGCCTGTATTTCAGGGTAGATGTTCCTGACAACACTTTCCTCAGAGTCTAACTAAACACCTTTAGGCAATGTTATCATATTAATCACAAATATTTGCGATACTCTGTGGGACTAACTGTATTAATTCTTAAAAGTCGCCCATCTCACAGAATGAGATGCAATAAGGAAAAAGATTTTCCATAAAATGTTTCTACTAGCGGTCTTTGCTAATAGAGGTACATTGTTGGCCCTTGCTTCAGCCATTTGAATTTCACTTTTTCTGACTTTTAATTTAAATGAACCCAGTCATCTGCTGCCCTCTTATTTACAACAAGACCTTGCTAAGTATCTAGAGAACAGCTCAGTAAGAGTTCCTTCTGTTAAATGTACTTTATATACACATGGGTAGGTCTCCTTCAAGTTCCCCAATTTAATTTACTACACACTACAGTGATTCAATCTGATCCCCATTTAGTTACAGTGCTTGTCAGTGTAATATTGACAGTATTTCCATGTTTGTCAGAATTCCTGCTAATCTACTCACTTAATGCCTCACACATTTACTGAGGCTGCCTTTTCAATATGACTTGATTGACACTACCTTTGGGAATGCTTGAAAAAGAATTATAAACTCTGCACAGTTTTCTGTAATTCAGACTGGATTTGTGAAGTGTTGCTCTTTGCTCATTTATCTTAATTACTAGGTATTTGGAAATTTTAGGATTCCACATCTTTGTTATAGTGAAGTTATTATTATTACATTATGAAAACTGTGAAGAATTACTTGCGCAGCAGCTAGAATTGTTCATATGTTTACCTTTGATCTGTTACTTGATTGGTAAAAAATTAGTTATTTATTAGTATTCATAAGTCATAGGACTGCCCATCATTTCTGATTAAAAAAATAGAATAGGTCCTGATGGAACCATTAATTTAACCTTCATACTTATTTTTCCCAAGGATTTGATATGTCTCAGCCTGTCACTAAAGCAGCATGTGTGGATCTTGGAAGTGGATTTGCTTCACCTGTCCTGTAATCTTCATTGGTTCTATAGCATATCCAGTCCACAAAACAGTGATGCAATGTTTATACAGCTCTCCAAATTCATGCAATCTATTTTCTGCAACTGTGCATGTTATTATGAAGTTCAAAGAGTGCATTAGTCTCACTAAAGAAATTCATTATTTCAAGCTGTGACAATTACCTTTAGGTAATATTTTGTTGTCAATAGATTACATGTAGCATAGGAAATATATGGCTAAACTCTGGGGGATATGATCACTGAAACAAATCAAAAATGTCACTGTTAGGTTACATGTTTTTTGTATGCTTTTTAGAGAAGCTACAATGATCTTATATTTGAATCTAGGATATGATGTATGAGTATGAGTGGGAGGAGTACCAAATCAAATGGAAATATTATGATCTGGGAAAGATGGCACATATGGTAAGCACATGGTTAAAGACCATGAGGTAACATGTTTTATCAGAGTTTGCTAGGCAGTTTTTAGAAAGGTTTTTTTTTCACTTTTTAAACACCTTATGGTTCTTTCACACTCCTTGGGCTTGGGAAGTACAATTCCATCACTGAATGGAGATGTTTGTCAAATTAGTAGTTGCCTATTCAGTAAGAATTTCCAAGATCTGAAAATCTTTCAGAAAGTCAAAACCTGAAATTTCAAGCTGGGGCAATTTAAATATTTTGTTAAAAATAAGCATTACAAAATGTTGGAGGGTTTTTTTTTGTTTTGGTTTGGGTTTTTTTTGTATTTTACAAGAATATATATTTTTTTAACCGCTACACGAATTACTTATATCAAACTTTAAAACTTTTAAAATCTATAAGTATCAAAACTGGAGTGAATGTAGTCATTTCTGGCTTAATTTTTTTTTGTTTTTGGTTTTATGTATCTTCTAAGTACACTCTCAGATGATAAGCAGAAAACTATGAATAAATCAATTGTAAAGAAATAGGTCATCCAAAACATTGCAAAATTAACATAACCCCCTATCTTGAACAAATCAGCAAAGCAATTGAAATCCTGAAGAATCCTAGGGCTCCTGGATCTAGTAGACACATTTAATTTTGCATAGATGAATCATATTTAAATATGGAGTTAATTACACAAATTCTTTAGCGACATATGGAAAGCTGAATGGTAATTACAGTTCATTACTATCTACATCAGTAAAGGCAACAATTCAGATTTGGCAGTTACCTCTCACATCAGCATGCGTGGTGTCTGGCGGCCTGAGCAAACAGATCTCTCCATTGGCTGCACAGCTCCATCAGCTGTGAGATCTGAGGCACAAATAAAGTACAGCCAATGGCCTATTTGTAGTTAGCAGTTCCAGGGCAAACAGCACTGGATTCCTGAAACTGTCCTCAGTACATGGGGGAGACCCTTGAATGGTGTCAGGAGAACTGGAGTCTGGCTATTGCCACCTAATCTGTAATTACAATTCAGTCCCTAATCTAAAACAATCATAAATTACATTCATGTGACCAAATGCAGAGCTCTATGGTGTAGAATCAGACAACACGGAACTGTTGGAGCAATTCCAGAGGAGGGCCACAAAACTGATAAGAGGACTGGAGCACCTCCCTTACAAAGACAGGCTGAGAAAGGCAGGGCTGTTCATCCTGGAAAAGGTGGAGTGGAGACCTCACAGCAATTTCCCAGTATCTGAAGGAGGTCTACCAGGAAGCTGGAGAGGGACTCTTCATCAGGAGCTGTAGTGATAGGACCAGGAGAAATGGATAAAAATTGAAAGATGGGAAATTTAGGTTGGATATTAGGAAAAGATTCTTTACTGTGAGGGTGGGGAGGTACTAGGACAGGTTGTCCAGGGAGGCTGTGGGTGCCCCAACCCTGGTGGTGTTCAAGGCCAGGTTGGATGGGCCTTTGAGCAACCTGGTCTAGTGGGAGGTGTCCCTGCCATGGCAGGGGGCTGTTGGGACTAGATTATCTTTAAGGTCTCTCCCAACCCTTAGCATTCTATGATTCTGTAACCCTAGTCATTGAGGGATAGAGTGTTGTCTACCTAACCTGCTCTAGATATCAGTTTAACAATATGATGAATAATCTTCCAGCTTCACTGCCTACACTTCATAGACAAAATGTTACTATTAAAGGGACACAAAATGTGCGTTTATGATGTGTATCTTTGGTTATCACACATGTATTTTTGTGTGCTTCTCCTGTTACCTGTGGTATGAAACAATTGTGTGACAGTTCAGCAGCTATGACCTGTTAATGGGATCCCAACGTGAGATCTCACTTCTGGAATGCAGATACACTTGTAGTTATCTGGAAATTGGAACAGAACTTGGAAATTGCAACAGAAAATCATTAGGTATGATCTGCTACGTGCTGAGGAACACTGAAGAGATCATACAAGGAGAAACATGCCACTGACTAAGGCAGTGAATCTGGAGAACGAAGGCACACAAAACCATGATGACAGAAGAGCAAATCAAGGCTGCATATACTAAACTGCAAGAGGAATCAAGAAGTAAATTTGGCAGCATACTAATGCAAGCTATCAACTCATTTTGTCTATTGACAGTAAACTTTTGAGAGATGCTTATTCATCCAGTAGCTGACAGATGGCATTAACAGAGCTTGCACATCTTTTGGATTTAGAAGCAAATCAGAATCAAACTTCAGACTGGATTAAACACTTTAAAAATATCTTGCTTTTGAGGTGCAAACAACACATTTGCTATGAAAAATATATATGCATCCCAGGCAAATTGCACCTTTAGTTTCTTGTATTTTCTACCGCATACTAGATGATATCATACCTTAGATGTTACAATTGTTCAGGAAAACTCACTGTAGCAACGCCATGGTGTGACAGTCATACACCTAGAGCACCAGAATGCCAAAGCCATTGCTGCATGCTCCACTAAGAAACAGAACACAAAATTAAAGGGAACATATGAAGACTTCTGCTTTAGAACACAAGCCTTAACAAAAGTAATATAAAATGGGAATTAGTGCCTGGGAAATGTCAGCAGGTAGACCCCAACCAGCACAGATAAGACAAACGAAATAGCTGTTATTGAAAATCCAAATCAAGAAAGAGTGGTGAAACTTGTTTTTCAGCTGGTAAGGAGCTCAAAGGAAGCCAACCCCAGTAGCTTTTGTGAGTGTTTTTCCTGTGTCTGCATGCTAACTCAACAGAAAGTTAAGGGACTGATTCAATACAAACAACACTGTGCACAGATTAATTGCCATTACGACAATACAAGGTGAAGGGATTCAGTGATTGTATGTCAGAAGACAGAAAAAATTATCGTGATCTTGTGAAGGATTTTTTTACTTTCCCCAACTCACCCCTTTTGTGCTTAGCTCAAGTGACTGTATGCCCTTCTCTGAAAGCTTTGGGATCACCAGTGAAATTCCCACTGCAGGCTGCATAAAGCCACTTATGTCCTTAACTGCATTTAGGTTGACAGTCTAAATAAATTATCTACCAAAACATGTTAGATGCTGTAACAAATTTTGACATGTTTCAATGAGTTTATATGAGATTTACAGTTGCATCTATCACGCAACCTTTGGTGACTGCATGTTTTGTTATCAATACAAAATCACAGAAAAATATTTCAGTAGATTTGTGAAGTTTTTAGAGGGATAGACTGCACAAAGTATCAGCTGTCCCTTTCAGGAGAAAAAAAGGAGAATGTTAAAAACAGGCAAAGGTTTCATCAACTTCAGAGGTCCCGGTGTCCTCTGATCACATATGTAGCTGATGAGGAAGAGACTCTGTTTTATTAATTGGCTATTTTTAATCATATATTAAAGTCAGAGTTGCCCCACTGCCACATTGCAACACACATTATAAAGGGCACATTTGAGTTTCACTAAATCTTATTTTTCCAGGGAGGGGGTACATATTTGAAAGATTTCTGACTTATTCTGTTTGGCTTTTGGGTTCACATCATATCTAGTTTGTTCTATAAGGAATATATTTTCCTACATATAGATGTTCTGTGTTACAGATGGTTATTAATCACAAATCACTAATCTCTGGAGTTCAAGAAATATTTCAACTCAGTACATCCACTTTGCCCTTCAAAAGCCACATTTTCTCTCAATAGTAAACATAAAAATAACAGCATAATTGAATGAAATGCAAAGGAATTATTTATGTAATGGAGACATCTTGTTCTCATAAATTATTGAATAAGAAATAGCTGACAACTTGTTGAATTTTCCTAGGGCTGTGCTGAATTTCTCTTTATCAACTTGATATATGATTTATGAAAGCAGAAGCATCAGGGTAAAAATTATAAGAGAACCTGGCTTGCATACTAATAAAGAAACTTCAGTGAAAACAATATTAAAAAGTTATAAATTAGGTCAAACTATTTTCAGTTTTGTTGTTGACATTCATTTTTTTCAATGTTTCAGACATAAAATTGCAGGAATTTTTTTTCCCCAAACTGATACTAAAAAAACCCCAAACCCCCAAAAAGGAGAACTGCTAAAAGCCAGCCTTTTTCTCTACTTGTTTGGTGGTTCAAGATGCCTAAGGGTTAGGCTGGGCTCCATGTGAAGATTTCCCTTTCATTTCTATTTCTCCTCAATTTCATCTACAAAAATGCTGTCTGTAAGTTATCACAGTACTACCTTTGAGGCCAAAACAATGATCTGATAAAAAGTTCCAGCCTAAGCAAAACCAAATGCAGCTCTCAGAATACATGAACACTGGAACATCAGCATTTGGAACTGCTAAAAAAAATTTTAAACCAGTACAGTATTAGAAGAGTAGCGAGACCTTTAAAGTTTGACATATTTAATACTTGTAAACCCTCTTGCACTTTGATTTTCAGAACACTGTATTTCATTGCATATTTTACCAATAACCTTCCATGTACTTGCTTTTCTGGCTTAGGAGGAAAGACCCTGCACTAATGCACAACATAAAATACTGTTGTTCAAGAATTCATACTACAGTAACCAACAGTCTTCATGATTTTAAAGCAAATTCCAAAGAAATAAACAAAACCTCTCAATTTTAGATGAAACTTCAAATTTTATGAGTAGAACTTTGTGACCTCAGGCCAGTTAATTTCTGTTGGCAAAAATAATTTGGAGGTAAGTGAGTGATACTGATTGGTCTTTTCAACAGTTGTTTGTTCTTGCTGGACATCTATCTGCTACTCTGTGTTTCTGTACATTACTGTAAGAGGAAATGCATTTTTTTTTAAGAGAAGTAATAAACAAGGGTGAATGCCATCTGTGCTTTAAGGGTTGCAGAGGTGAGAAAACAGGAGAATAAGTGCCTCATCCTATTGTTCCCCTTACAGTTGGAGCTGGGTGGCAATGTTTTGGCTGAACTTAGAGTGGACACAATCCCAACAAAGTGATGGTGGACTAGAGGGAACAAAGGCTGATGAAGATGATGGATTTCCCGGGGGCTTTTATTTGAGAAAATCCCTATGATTAATAACAAAACTCACAGCCTAGCTTTAGCTATGAACAATCACTAGCTATTAGAGGATAGTAGAAAAGCAGAATAATTTTTTCCCATCCAGGCATTTTCAAGTGGTAGCATTTGTTTCTTACAGCTCTGAACTTTGCTACTCACTGTGATACAGTCTATCAGCAGATTTCAAACACCACATGGTGCCTAAAGAAGATGTAGGGGCTCAGGAGGATGCAGCTTATTGTCTTGTACCTCTCAAACAGAGCACCTGGGAGAACAGAAAAGGTATTGATGCAGAATGGCACCAGAGAGCTCATTTTTGCCTGTCAAGAAAGGCAATAATCCCTTGGACATGGACCTGTATAAAAGGGGGCTTTTATTACTGGTACTTTAGCATTTCATAGAGGTGTTTGATCTGAACTCCTGTCACGTACAAAACCAAAGTTCTGCGAGCAAGTTACTCTCAGCAGAAGATTTTGACTTCAATTTTCTCTCTCTAGACCTGATGACCTTCTAATAGCCATAAATGATCTGAGGCACCTTAAGGGGAAAACTAGAAGATATGTTTCTAGTTGTTGGTAAAATGTCCTCTTCTGAATTGTTTTGTTTTTTTTTTTCCTACATGCAGTATCTTGCTTTTAATGCTTCTGGATGGTCTGTCTGAAAGAAATAAAATGAATGGCCAAGGCATGATTCACTCTCATTTTTCTGAACAAAATTTTGGGATAACTTTTCTGTGTAGAGAAACACAAATGAATAAAATAATTGCATGCACTACTTACTACCTTACATTGGATTTTCCACTGAATAATTCTGCAAAGGGGTGATGGAGGAAACACTGGGGCATTTCAAACTGAATAACCAATTGCCCATATTGTGCAAGCTTGCCTGTACTGTGCATAAAAACATGTAGCTTGGATAAAAGGACTCAAAGACACTCAGGCTTTATTTCATTACTATGCTACATTATAACTGTATTACTAAATTATAACTGTATTACTTTCTAATCAGCAAATGAAAAAAGTAAATACTTAAAACTTTGAATACAGACATTTTTATAAAGTAAGATAAACAATAAACTGAATGAAACAGTCCTGCATGAAATGCAGCAGCAGTGGGGTAAAGAGAAATAAGATTCTCCTGCATCACCAAAGAGGAACCCTCACTTTCCTGTGCCCTGCATTGCTGTCTATGTGACAGTGTGTAACACTGCCAGGTATCTAGAATATCTTATGAACTTAAGGGATATGTGGAACTTGATATTGACGTCTTTACTAAGTGATAAGGACAGCATTGCTGAGGAAATAGCTTTTTTTACTGGTAGCTTTTCATCTGGAACAAAGAGAACAAGGGGAGGAACTGCGAAGCCTGACAGATAGCAAGCACAGAAGCAATGAAAAAATTACATGAATGACAAATTTATCCACAAAAGGTAATGTCAGTAACTGCCTTTGGTTCTTAACAAAAAAAACCACTGATGTGCAAGCTAAAAAACCCAAAAAACAAACAACTCCCAAAAAAACCACACTGAAACAGAGAAAGGAAGAGAACCTGATGACTATTGTTGATTTTGATTTAGCAGTCCATTCATCTGGAAGAGTTGGAAGGGGAGTGTTTTAAGGCACACAAAGTGTTCTGAGCTCCTCAGCTGGGCTGCGATGGTGAGGTTGGTGTATTTTGGTTTTGTCCCTCTGCCTATTAGTGGAAACCAAACTAAGGAGAGGCATGAGATAATAGGAACTTCTTCTAGTGCTAAATAAGCAAAATCTTGGCCAGATCTCGAACACAAACTGAAAAAAACCAGTTTATGTGCCTCAGACTGATTGCTGAACAGCTTCAAAATGGGACCCTGAAGGGAAAAATGGAGCAGCTCGATAACTTACTATTTCAGTCTGAAGCTTATAGAAGATAAATAGCATCCTGACATTGAGGTCATAGCAGGGGACAAAAATGCTACAAGGAATCAAGCAGGGCGTGAGTTCACAAATCAGCAAGGAACTATGTGGACTGTGGTTTGCAAGACAAGTCAAGGCAATGCCAACATTTGAAAAACAGACTGTACCCTCTCACCTTGGAATTTACAGGAAGTCTTGTCAAGAACGAAACTCTGTTGAGAAAGTCTCAGGGCATCTTCTCAGGAAGTGGGATGGTCCTGACAGAGCCCAGGACAGCAAGAGAAGCATTGGTCTCTTGGATTTACATGCCCTGAATGCTGACCTGGAGAATTAAATGAGCATCTGTGTGGGCCAGGTTCTTTGGAGTTCAGAGTAACAAGCAGAATTACCTGGAGCCTTTGATAATTTTGACAAAAAAGGCACTCAGCCCTATGCTCTTCTTCAGGTTCATGCTGTTCTCCAGAACAAGGATCCTACTTGACCTAGAGCAAAGGATTTTTAGTTACACGGATCAAAATGGACATCTTGAAGGATGTAGCTGAGCTACTGTAGTTTTCCTAAAGAACATTTATGCTTTTTGTTTTAGTGATGAATTCCTTACTGTCTTGAGTCTTTACCACCTAAGAATGTGATAAAATAATAGTAAATATAGCATCTAGCCATAAACAAGTCTTTCCTGTTCTACTGTGATGAATGGAACTACCTGCACAACACTCATTTTTGCTGAGCTAAGTCCTGTATCTGGAGTGATTTAATCATTGATTAAAAAATAGATTAATTGATAGATTAAAATAATGTTTTATTTGGTGACTTGTGCCATGGATTTAATGGAAAAATACCCATCCGTTCATTATTTCATGATTTTCTATAGCTCTTGCCTTTTATAATTTAATTCTCTCTGGTGAATGAAAAGAGAACAATAAAATTGCCCTGATATATACATTTGTATTGTCAACTCCGTATTTGTTTGCATAGAAAATTTGTATGTTACACTGACTCCTAAAGAGAGATCTCCACAAAACATAGTAAGTATATAAAAGATAAACCATTTGTAGAATAATTTTTACTATATTAGCAAGAAATGGTTACTGGCACTTTTCTAGTCCTTTATAGTTGCTTTGTTTAATTGTTAAGTCAGAGCTGGTATAAAATATAGCAAGATAGTGCTGTAAAGCTATAGCATGTTAGTTTTTAATTAATATTCTTATAAAATATGTATTAGCATGGTTAGAAACCTACTTGAAATCTAATTAACTTGCCATAGCTATCTTGTTAGATGCCTGCAATACTAAAATATTTTTACAAGGTTAACATATTAATAATATTGTGATTATGCATTTCTGCTCATTTAATTATATTGTAAAACTTATTTTGTCCTTAGATGAGCATTAAGCATCAATTCAAAGAGCTGTCCTTTAGCAAATCATTCAATTGCTGACATACAAAATCTGACTTAATTACAAATTCATTGTTAAATACTTTTATACTTAATGTTAATTTTGTATTTTACTGTCACGGTACATAGAGACACTTAAATACCTTTTAGCTATTTTTAAAGAAGCAGGCAAATAGTTGGCTGAGAGAGAAAGGCTGTTTGGTTAGCTTTCTTATCTTCGAGGGAAAACTAAGAAATTTGCTGTTCGAGTTCCACATTTTGTGACAACCAGGTCTGCAGCTACAAGTGGGGTAAATCTCTCATTATTAAAGAGAGGCTCGTGCTCTAATAAAGCATAAGCACTAATAGCTTGTCTTGTTCCTGGAAGTCTTTTCCTGTAGACTTTGTAGAAATCAATGACCATAATTGTACCGTACTTGTCAGACAGCTGAAATGTTTTTTTAAGACATGAAACATGTTCTTATATGAACATCTGGGGCCTTCATATGAGATACATGACTGAAATAGTCAGGTATCATATGTATGACCTTCATAATGCATCTTAAGTAGTTAAGCTAAATGAGCAAGAGTTGGGTAATAAGGTGATTATTACTTCCTCCTTCTCCCACTGTGAGACTGATTACAAGGAGTACTTTGCTGTCCTACTGAAATTTAACAGAGGATGTGTAGCTCCAAGATTAGAAATGGTAGAGCTCATAAACTTTGACCTTTTCTTGGAATTCCAGTGGTAGAACTATTCTTGCATTAGAAGAGATACCTCACGTAGAGGTGATCCTCATATTTTTGTGATTAGTTGTTTCAGGGACATCCTGAACATTACTGCAAATAAAATTATAGTCTAGAACTCATATTCCAAAGTCATTAATTGTATTTCATCAACAAGGAAAAAACCTAGAAGAACTTATCTTTTGTGTGTTAATGAAGCTGTGCTTGTTTTTCCTCAATGGAGGATGTCCTATTACTTTGTAATAGATTAACATGGTCCTCTGATTTGCATGCCTACTTGGATTTCAGTGCAGCTATCCCAATTTGAATCATGGATCATTCATCACGAATTTTTCAGATCTCTGTTCCCTGATATTTCTGCCCCCAATTGCGTCTCCAAAATCTACATTTCCAAATGTATTCCCAGCAAGTGTTAATTTATGACTAGGTATATAAAAAAGAAATAAATGAATGAACAGGAATATTGTTCTATAGTTTATTTGTTGTATGCTTACTTTTAGGTTTTCAGTATGAAAATATGTTGAGGTTTTCCTAGTTTAATGAAAGACATTATTACGTAAATGGTCCCAAAGTAACTGTCAAATAAAAATAATCATCTAAAGCTGAATGACTTTTCCATTAGAAAGGATATATTTTCTGAAACTCCTCATGATGGTTATTTTCTGCTTTCAGTAGAAATCTCTAGCATTTTTGTATGTTCCAGGAAAAACTTATAAACACATAAACAATAGCATTATTCTCAAATTTTATTTTAAGGGCCTGCAAAATTAAAGTGTACAGAAAATTATTGCAGCTATGTTCTTTTACATAAGTAACTGTGAGTTGTGAGAAACAAGATAAAAGTAAGCTCATAAACTATAAATCTTCAGAATTACTGCATAGTAAGATTGCTATACATAATTCTTGTGCAGTTTATCCAGAAAACCTGATTAAGATATACTGCAAAATGAAATGGCTGATGCCTAAAAATTTATGGGTTTATATGGGGACACATGACCTAAATTCCTCTGTAGCACTGATTTCCACACAGAAATAAATGGGTTCTGGTAGACTCTGCCATATTTCTGTGCAGACAAGTGACATGAGTGAATGTTGCCATTAACATTTGTGCTCACAGTCATGTGTGACATATGAGTACAGGTACTAATTTCACTAGGAGAAAGGCATGACCTTTAGAAAAGCAGGCTCGATCCCAAACCGACTAAATTTTACTGTAGGCCATGGATGAAGAGCTGTATGACAGTCATAACTGATGACTGGATCCTCTCTATCTTCCAAACACCATGGTTTGGCATTTCAGTACAGTAGAGACATGCTGATCATATTGATGACTCTAGGGATATTATTTTAGTAGAGACAGATGGATCTTTTCTCCTACACAAAGACTGCCAACTCTTAGGATTTCTCAATCTGCTTTTCAGAGCAGGGGAACAGAAAGAAGACATCCCCCAGTAAGTAGAACACAGTCATGAGTCATACACAACCAGCATGAGAATTCATGTTTTCCTTACTTGATCATAAATAAAAGTCATAAAGAAGATGACTAAGTAAATGAAAAGAGGAGGTAGAAGCAGCCCAAAATATAGGAAATCTTAGTCCAAGACAATCTTAATTCAGTCCCAAAAGTGCAGCTTACTTCACATGATCCACTCGTATTGACTGAGATTTCTCTATTTCAACATGTTTTTCACCTGAAAGGGAAGGCATGGAGAGGAGGTGGCTCAGAGTATGAGAGAACATATGGAGGTTGCAACAGGGAATCAAGTCAGAATATTTAAATTACCATGTACTCAGTGAGCCAAAAGGTGGCTTAGATTTCTCTTCAGATCAGTAAAATACAATTTCCTCTGGCTTCATTTAATTTACCAATGTGTTGACAGTTGGTCTTTGACTTTTTACCTCAGGTGAGCACAACTAATTCAACGTGTTGCAATCTTAGTGTGTGCACTGAGCTAGATTTTCATTTCATTGCAATTCCTGTAAGATGTTAACAATTAAATAAATAAGTCTCATAGATGCATAGATATGTTCCAGGTCCATAAGTGAGCTAAGATTCCACTAAGTATAAGCAGTCTGCAAAGACATTTTTCAAATGCGCTTATATCTGTTCCTATTTAGAACTGAACATGTTTCTAACAAAAGAATTTTAAGAATACATTTAGTTTTTCTTAAGTAGGCCTAAGAAATTTGGTCCTCGTTATATGCAAAGAATGAACATGCGCATCCTAAAGAATACATGGTGACCATGCTCCCTTTAAGCATAAATTTTCTACTGATAATACTAAGGACTTTTCATTGTCTCTTCGTTAATTAAGAGGAACTAACATTCAGAAGTGATATGAAGTTTACTTTCCCACCTGTCTTTAGCCAGTTTTATGTTCGACTCATAGTATATGTCATGTTTCTCACTCTTTCATTTCTGGTTCTTTTTTAAGTCCGCAAACTAAAATAGACGTCTTTCTTTTATTTCTTTGTCAACTATCTGATGATCAGAGAACTTCAGACTTCAGCAAGTGCTTACATTTATGATAAACAGATTTTCAGCGTTTTTTGGTTTTGCTTTTTTTTAAAGGGTAAGAAAGAAAATAAGAATATGTGACCTATTCAACAATCAAAATGCCACTGAATTTAAGAAAGCAAAATGCAGTTGCATTGTGAACAGCTTTCATATGTTTTCCTTTTGATCCAAACTGGTTTTGTGCTGGTTTTGGAGTATGATCTTAAAATTAAATTTGTAAGTTAAAAAAAAAATAGCAAAGTTTCAATGTCTCTGGTCCACTTAACTCAAAAAATAAGAGAAGCAAATTATTAATTAGCAAGTAAATAGTCCTCCACTTGTTCAAGAAAATTGTTGTTTACAGGTAGCCAAACCTAAGGATAGAAGCAGACATCCTGCTTGATTGGAGTGAAGGGGTAAAATCTTTTACCTTAAAGATGTTGTGGGCTCACATATATTTTCAGTGTAAGCTAGAAACTATCCTTCCTGTGCTGATGGGTAGCATTTGTACAAGAAAATAATTTAATTTCATTAAGGCTGATGCTGAAAGTGAGTGATCACAGTTAGGCACATGACAGTGGGTATGATGATTCATAAGACAGCCTGCCTGTCTCTCTGGAACTTGTCTTCTACTTTTAATTTTTGCACATTCTCAAAATATCTACCCTTAGCAATTATAACTGTCAAAATTAATGAGTAAAAAATGCCGTGGAATTTATGCGTAGGTATTGGTCCTTTTGGGTAAGCAATAATCTTTGTAATTATTTATTATTAAGTAATTGCTTTGCGGAGCTGTTGATCTGAAAAGCAATTCTTAAAGGAAAAAAATTGTTAAGGAAGGCTGGTACTTAAAAAGGCATGGTAATCACATAAACACAACATGTCTCAGCACAGGAAAAGACTGAGAACACAATAGGTGCTCATCTTGTTTCAGCTGCAAATTCTTCACTGACCTCTGCACAAGATGGGAGCAAACAGTAGAAATCAGATCACATTGTTGAGAGGATTGTAAAGGGATGTTTCAAGCTGGTAGAGACAAAATCAAAAAGGCCAAATTCTGAAACAGAGGCATTTAGCAAGCCATGCCAGGAATAGCAAGGACTGCTTTAGAAGTGCATTAATAGTATAAGGTAAGAAGTCTGAACCAAGTGTTGGCCTACTCCCTCTGTGAAACAAGGAAGCTAATTGCAGGTGATACTGAAAAGAACAAAATGTCACAGATTTTTTGAGACAATCTTCCCTAAAAAGGTCAGTTTATGACTAGAGGATTAGTGCAGCTGGTAGGAAACAATAATCATCAAGATCTTCAATAAGAACAGGGAAGACAAATGTAGAGATTATTAGGATAGTTAAAGGTTTGTCAAATCTCTGAGTGTACCCCCTTCCCACTGGGAAAAAGGACTTGATCCTGCTCCTGGATGGCCCCCAGCCAGCCCTGCTCCCTGTTGTAGAATCACTGGAATATGACAACCTCTGGAGGAAGAATGAGCTTCAAACACACAAAAACCAAATCTAATTACACAAGCAAACACAAAATCCAAATGCAGTTGCAAACAAAGAAAGGAAATATTTTCCTTTAGCACGGATAGCAGAGTACCATGAGAATTTCAGATTAGTCACATTTCAATTATTTGTCCAGCAAAAACCTGAAGCAAAGACTGAATACCTGTCAACCTGGAAAATAACAAATAGATAAATAAGAACTATGATGGATTTTTCATGAATAATCATATAAAATAATATAATTTTCTTCTTCATCCTATCTTGTGGATGGGAAACAAGTAGGAGATTTCCTGGGGCTTGTTGCCACCAGTAGCACTTTGATACCACCTTGAAAAGCCAGGACAAGAGCCTTAACAAAGCCTCTGAAATTTATGCAACACAGGTTAGACAATCATATGCAAGAAGTAATCTATCAATTCTCTATGAAAATAACAAAGTTTTCAGATAGAGCTCTGCAGAATCAAACTGCATCTACTTTCATCTAATACTTTCACTAATGAAGTACATGATGTAACAGAAAATGGTCTTGTTAAATTTTTCAATTTCAAAACAAGATCAGACGATGACAATAACCCTATTGGGGGGCAAGATTAGAATGCCAAAGGACAATTCTTTATATACTCAAGAAATAGTCTGAAAATCAATCAGGAAGTGTGACATTAAAATCAGTTGCACAATAAAGGACATAGGAACAACCAGTTAGAGATAATTTCTGAAAATCATCTAGATTTAGAACAGAGCACAAGCTGAGTAAAGAAGGCATTGATCCTATAAAATAGAAGTTTATCTACAAACCTCCCAGTCTTAGGTTTTAATTTTGCTTTGGGAAGGCTTCAGTTAGAGGGGCATGCAATTTTGAGGAATTCACTCCCAAAAAAGATGTTCACTGTTAGGAGAAGACCCCCAGAGATCAACAAAAACTCTCTGATACAAAAAAGATGATACCTAGAGAAAGTACTCTGTGAATTTATTTGAAAGATGTCAAGAATGAAGAATAGAATGATAATTTTTTTAAAGTGTATAAAGAGCTACTACAAATGAGAAGGCAACATCTGTTTCCAGCAACACTTGTGAACAGAACAGGAAATAATGGATTTTAAGTGTAACATAAAACACAAAGCCAGACAGTAGAAAATACCACTGCAACAGGGGTAATGAGGAACTGGTACGGATCGATGGAGGACTTGAGGAGTTTTGTTGTTAAAGTTCTTTTAAGAACTGGTTAGACAGTAAGGAATGACCCAGATACTGGCTGTCCTATTAGCAGATGAGTTACCTTGAGCTTGGTTTGAATTTCTCTGTAATGTTCCCAAGAACATTCCATATTTCACATTGACCTCTGCTGGTGCAAGGTACAAGGAAGACTAAACATTTTTGTTTAGTCTTCAAAACATTTTTGTCTGGACTCAAAGCAGCGCTAGATATAAACCAAAGACTTACTCCTAGATGTTCTCCTAAATATGTCCATCTTAACTACAGTTTGTCTCAGTGAGAACCTAGGACTTACTAGGTTAACTAGGACTCAGGTGACCAAGTTATTAAATCTCCACACTACATACAGGTAGAAAATATCCAAGCCTATATGTGTGTATATACATACATTATGTACATATTGATACCGACACACTTATATGTGTGTGCATACACATCCTATACATACAATAATATATTTTGTGTGTGTAAAGTATTATAAGTGTATTGTGTGTGTACAATGCAGACATATATCATAAATGTATTGTGTATATAGAAGGAAGACATACATAAAAGTACAGCCAGCATTGTCCAAAATAAAATTCAGAGCACTTAAATTGTCTTCAGTGAGTATAAATGTTACATGAAAAGCGTCGTTTTAACCTAGGCAACTGTATTTTTTGTGTAAAAAACCTGCTCCTTTGCCTCCATGTAGCAGTAAAGTTATCCGCAAGGAGGGAAAACATGAACAGTTTATAATCCAGGTTGTCATTTGAACATTTTTTATTAATAGTAGAATAAACCTTTTCTGCACTCGTTAATGGTTTTAAGATAGATGAGGTAGGTCTTTCCTTTTTAATAAGCAATTTTGATGGGAAATCACAGGTTCCGGTGCTACATGTGCATTAACCATACAAAAATTCCAAGATAAATTCACTCTGAGGCCTGTCAAAATTGCAAATGCCAGTAGTCCTTTTGCTTCCTCAAAATCCTACTTTCCCAATAAAATTTTTTTTTTACCATTTGGCAAGCACTTTAGTATATTCTTTTTTTTTTTTTTTTGTAGCAAGTATAAAGTCTCTCTTTTTTCATGCTCAATTACACAACACTCATATTTAGTGAGACCAGTGCATCTGTCTTTGTAATCAGCATCTACATGTCTGTCAAGCTCAAATTTCCAATGACTTAAAATTTTCTGAGCTTCTTTTTCTGGTTATACACATTCATGACAATTGACTCACTGACCTACTAATCATTGAAGAATTCAGACTTAATGCGTGCTCAGAAAACTTAACTCATTTGTTTTGTTCTACAACTGCATTGTCCAAAAAATTCATCACTTCTTGCAATCAAATGTACTAGACAAGGACACTGATATGTTATTTAAGCATTTTAAACCAACAAGGAAATAATGGTTAGCGTGGGAAACAAGGAGGAATACACATTCCTTTTGTGTAGCTTAGGAGAACTCTCCATTGTCTCTATGTGGTTTATGTGGAAACGTATCCAAAATCAAATCAAAAGTTGCAATTTACAATTTTTTGCCAAAAAAATAATGAATGATAAAACATTTACTTTCCACATTATTGAATGTTTTCTCAGACACAAAGATCAGAAAGAGAAGCATTAGGAAAAATGTTAGAAAGTTTCATTCTAAGTCAGCTAAGGATCATTCATGTCACTGTGTTTCCTAGGTAATTTAGTGTTTCAGATTCAGCCATACCCTGTAATCACCATAAAAAAACCCTTAAACCAGAAGGGAAACCACATTTTTGCATGGAAGATGTAGTCAAGGAAAAGCTGGCTGTAGAAGAGAAGAGGGTTTGATGCAACACAAAAGAAGGGAATTTTTATGTTGACAAACATTAAATTCAAACTAGATCAAAATTAAATTTAATTTAGTTAAAGTATTAAAAGGTTATTGAAACCTACATACTTTTAGAAAAATTCCATACATAAATTTATTAGCAAGATTCCTGTGGACAATTTTAATTTCATAGTAATTGAATTATATTTTGGGGAAAAAATTCCAATCAATTGTTCAATAATTTTGAAGGAAAAATAATGACAATAGGATTTCCTAAGTTTAAACTAAAATTGTCATAACAATAAAAATAAGATGAATAAAGTGGACTCTGAAATCCAAAATCTACAGTTAAAGAGAATTAAAATTCAACCCTGAGAACTGGTCAAAATGAAGGCTATTTAAAATTACCAGAAAACTGGATCTAAATTGGACAATTTACCAACAATGGAAAATAGTAAACCAGCTGTACTGAGCATCAGAATCACTGATTGCAACAGAGTCAATCCTGACTCACTCTGCTACAAATGAGAAGGAGAGAAAATGCTTCTTTCCAAACAAACCATGTTGCTGTGGTGCAATTGTGAAGAGCACAGTACTCCTGTATTTTTACTAAATGCATCACTGAAGGATCTCCTGAGGTTTAGTTGGAAAGAGCCCAGCTGTGCCAGCTACACCAGAATTGGTAACCTGCTTGGGATTTATCAACATCTGCATGCCCAGATAGATGATCAGTGAGGAGGGAAGGCTGACCCAGGAATTTTACAAATAAAGACAATCTGAGGCATGCTGACATTCTTCAGTTTTAGTGACTTGTGATGTGATATGAAAAGCAGTTACATCCCCCTGTAAACTAGGTCACTGTTTTAAGTCAGCATCCTTTGGGCAACTTTTATGTCTGCTCCTAGCAAGAAATAAAGTTTCTAATGACAATTTTACAAGTGAATTTTTGCAAGTGAACTGATAAGATCTATAGGTTTTCAGTGAAATAATCAGAATTGTTAATATAAAAATGACACAGAAAATCTCCTCCTTTGAAGGAAATTGGTTGTGGGAGGAAAATGCAGTAAAAGTTATTAAATTTGGTTTATTAAAAGTAGAACAGAACCCTGTTGCCTTCATTTTCTGCTTTGAAATATGAATAGACTATCTTCACTGAACAAGCCATAAACCTACATCTTGACTGTTTCTTAGACAGTAAATTGTTATTTCCCTCCACAAACTATGAAGGGGAAATAAAAGAACTTTTGTGTTTACTTTTCACAGTGAGTCATCAGAAAAATTCAATTTTGAAAACATAAACTGTAAAAAAATCAGAAGGGAAAATACAGAGTGAGGTTTCAGGCAACCTTAAAGGGAGAAACAGCATTTGTATGTGTCTGTGTGTTTGTGTATGTGTGCACTTGTTTGTGTGTTTGTAAATGTAGAAGGGGAACTTTAAAAGTTTAAGGATAGACAAACTGTCTGAAAAGGTATGTCTACCATTTGTGCATGGAGACCTGTACAACCCCTTGTGGAAAACCAATTGAAACTCAAAAATGTGGAGCATGCTTTGGCCCCAGTGCAATTCTAAGCTGATGCATTTACTGCACAGAAAGGCTATTAATTTCCACCCCTGAAAATGAATCTTCCTGTGTCAAAACCAAACAACTGTGATAAGATTATGCAGTAATGTCATTGCACCATGATGAAGATTGGAAAGTGGAAAATATATTTACCAGTAGAACTGAGAGCGTTAGAGGCAGAAATTTATTATCTAAGTTGGAATTTGACTAGGACATGAGGACCTAAATGGTATTAATTAATTAACTACATTAGACAGTTAAAATGTACTTCTCATTTAAATGCTTCTATTTCTAGAAAAGCCAAGGTTTCAAAAGCTTGATGATTTATTTCTTATTTTACCAGAGAGACAAGACCCATATCCTGAATCAGCAAAGCAATCCTGAAAGTAAATCCTGTAATCCAGCTGTGTCACCAGGCTGAACCTGCCTCAAGGCAGGTTGCCTCTTGATTCCAGTGGAAGGGTTTAATTCCACAGCAGGACTTATTCCTCTCTCTTATTTTAGGTTTGGATCCTTCATTTTGTCACTACATGTGGGGTCACTCAGTTCCTCATGTAAGCAAGGAAGATGTAGGTAAGAAGTTGGTATTCTTAACTTTTATTATGAAGGAAAGTATTTCCAGCTTTTTGAAAATAGACCTTTCCAACTGTTGAAAACTTCAGTACAGTGGGAGATAAACAGACAATATTAAATTGATCCTCTTTATTGTGAAACTCCTCTTTATACAAGTTATGTTGTGCTGACAATATTACCCCCAATTTTTTTTAAGATCTAGTCAGGCAAATGTCTTCACATATTGTGATAACTGTCAGGCAAGTTGAAAGAACTATGCTAAAATGGTGTGAGACATGGAGAGCATGAGATCTAGCAAAATAAATCAATATATACGGACAAACTTTCAACAATTAGACATTTGTAGGTTCAGCATTACTTATTTTTAAGCTCTTCTCCAAATATTGAAGACTGAAATTTTCTTGCCTTTTACAGAGTCAGAGAACCACAACACAGCTGAGGTTGACAGGGAGCATGGGGTTTTGTCTAGTCCAAGATGTCCTCCATGGAGGGTAAGTCTTCCTCCCTCCAGACTTTCCCCTGGTGGCAGGGACCTGGGATTCCTCAAGGCCAGTCTTAGTGAAAAAGTTTCAGGCAAAGAAGACAATAATTGCACCTCAACTTTCCCCTGTACTATGTGACCAGGGCCCCAAACTCATTCAGCATCAGGCTCACTTTTTCCCTTGTTTTCCATCTGCTGCCGATGTCAAAGCCCCTCTGGTAGCCCTACATGTTCCTCACCACACTCAGCTGGATTTTGGGTTTGCTTAAGCCCTCACTGAGGGCATGAAAGTCAATTTCCTTGTTCAGGTGATTTCAGGATCTGATCTTGTGACATCAACTAAATTGATATCAACCAGCTTTCAGGTCCAGCTAGGTACAGACAGCCTTGAACTTTGTTAACCAAGCACAGTCTTGAACAGAGGGTGTTAAGGGAAAAAAATGAAAAGCGAACTCATGGAAAATACCAAAACCCCAAAAACACTACTCAGGCTGCTGCTACCAGAGGAACAGGAGGGTTGCATGTCAGCTGCTCTTGACAGAGCCTGGCCCTGGCCTCCTATGGTAATGATGGTCTATTCAGTTCCTCCATCTGTGATAGGGATGGAGAAGTCACCGCTGAGACTACTCAAGGTTTTGACATAGACAAAGTTATTTTGCTGTTTCTGACAACAGAAACAGGTAACTCTGATTTACAGGCAGTCAATGCTAGCTAAAAACAGGGACAAACAACTGATTATGGAGATTAAATATGTGTGTGTAGTTTTAAATGCTTATGACACAGAAACTAGAAATTTGGATATCATCAGTGTCTTTTGATACCTACAAACAATCTGCAAAAGAGAGAAGGCAAAAATTTGAGATTCACATTGCCTGTCAAGGGAGTGAACCTTTTGCCCACGTGGATGGGCCTCCTTCCAGCAGAGGGGAGCACCGCTACTCTTGCATATGGCACAAGTTCTTTGTTCCAGCCTTTCCTGTAAAGGCAAATCAATGAGTATGCACTTAATTATGTTCTGATCTTCTTCATGCATGTACTGGCATATGGGTATAATATATAACACCTATATAACCTGTGGAACAAGTTGCCGTAATACTTTGAACCTGAATGTATTTTGAAGGTTTTCACATCACAAACTAAAACCAAAGATATTAAGGTTCTTTTCATTTATCTGAAACTGTAAAGTGCATGCTTTCAGGGGGAGAAAAGTTCAATCACACCTCAAACGAGCTAATTTAATTTCTGGCTTTATTTCCCAAGCTGGTAGTTTTCTGCAGAAATTCAGTTCTTGATTAATATGCATCATTAATCATTTAAATAAAAGTGGACCCCATAAATTCGAAGAACAAATAATGCCACTTGACTACTAATTCAGCAAGGTAATTAGAAGACTTCAGACATTCCAGTTGACAGAATATGATTAATAAGAATGAATAAACCTTGCTTGTAGGGTAATTCAATAATAAATTCTACTACATTCTTCCTCCTTTGGTCTTGTATATGTGTGTATATATATACATACACACTTAAATTCAGATAAAGGTAATCTTCATATAAGACAAGAATTGAGTCTTACAATTAGGATTTGGTGAAGGTTAGACATTTAAAAAACAACAAGACAACCTCAGTGCATGTCTGGCTCTTCTAGTAATCAATGAATACTTTTGCACTGGATCGGTTTTATAAGTTCTGTTCAGTTCTTATGCAGATATTCTACTGGGCAGCATCATCAGATCAGCACAATGCAAAATGAAAATATGAGTATTTTGAGACAGCTGAGCAGGTTTATTGCATGCCACATGTTCTAATCTGAGGGGACACATTTGCTGTAGGAGCACACTTCTCCATTTTCAAGTCATTCATATTTAATTTCATCCTTCGATCATAATTGTGATAGATATTGTGCACCACAAGAGCTCAGCTATGATGTAAGTCCTAAATTCAGAGGGCTAGATCAATGAATTGATTGTACATCCCTTAGTGTGTACAGATGACTCAAAGGTGAGTATCAACAGCTGAAAACATTAAGGAAAGTTAGAACAGAACTTCTAGACTTAATGAAGGTTATTACTTTCAGATTGTTTCTTGAATGAGAGGTTTTTAAATTAAATGGATTGTTCATCAAGCTCAATCCATTGTAATTAGAAAGTACCAGAAATCTCTGACCTCATAGAAAAACAATACCTATTTGTGGGACAGCTTTTAATAATATATTAAGAACCAAAGTTAATACAAAGGTCACTAGTAGCTATGTCTGTACCTTCGTACACTTTTATCAATTACTCCCTCAATTGGTTCTATGTTCTCATTTGCAGCTCTGGTAATTGGGACATAAAGCTGGAGAGTAGTAAGAGAAGAGTAAAATGTAATAAAATTGTGTGTTTGCTTGTTGGACTGTATCTCAGTACTGTATTTTCGTATTGTGTGCTGACAGATGTGTTGTGCTCTCAGGCAATATCAAAAGTAGCTAGCGTAATAAAGTCTGGTTTTAAAAAACTTTTTTTGTACTAGATTTGTGATATTTAAGTAACTTTTTTTTATTTTTCAAAAATATGGTTTGAATACAATGATATTTTTCACTAAGATTCTATTTGTCAGTAAGGAAAACTTGCAGTGCCAAAAGAGATACCAGAAGAGACAAAAGAATGAGGTTTTTTATAGATGATGCTTAAACTTAATCTAATTAGAATTTACCAGAATTGTTAGACTGGAGTTGGAGGGGGAGCTCTTTAACTGTCTTTACCTTTTTCCTTGTGAGGAAAATGGAACTGCCAATATTTTGCCTGGGATCAATGAAACATACACGTAAGAAAAAAGGTGGAGTGCTAAAGAAATGAATATGAAACGTAGTAGCAAGGCCACTGGTCATGGAGATGTGTGAAGTTTGTTGTTGCTGAAAAGCAACTTGTGAATCCATCCCTGACCAATGGCTCTGAACAAGACTGCAAACTTCCAAAACCTTGAAATCCGTTCCCTTGCTATGAACCAGGAAACTATGACCAATCTACAATCCAAATTAAGATTCATGTACTGTGAGGCAGGGAGGGAACTTGCTCTCGGATTACTTGGTACTACATAATTATGGCTATTATTGCTCTATTCACAGGACGTAAAACTGCTTGTTTGGCTCCAGTGCTGTGAAGAGATCTAAGCACAATATTAGCACAGGAAAAAATATTTGAATTCTTTTAGCTCCAAAGACTGGACTTAAGACAATTGTACACTTTGCCTGTGGGCACAAGCTGCTGAAAATTCAACTTCCCTAATTCTGTCAGCAAAAAACACACCTTGTTTTTCTCTTCTGCAAAGTGCTATATGCCCCAGGCTATCAAACACTGTAACAATGTTTTTCTTAAACCATTCTAAAAATGGTATTCTCTGGAAGACTGGAATGTCAAACTAGTGAGCAATGCAAGTTTGGATTGAAGAGAGATGGGCTAGGAAAGGAACAAAAGTAATACTCCTTAAACTAAAGAAAGTGAGTGAAATTAACATAGACAATAGCGGCCATTCCTGAAATCCTCACTCTATTTTATTTCCTCTGAAAATAAAAGTTCCTGCCAGGATGAAAATTGAAAAGGATTTCAGGACTGGCCTCAAGATGAGAAAGTGAAGTCATACGCGTATGTGACTGAATGCTTTCTTTTAGAAAAAAAGAGGCCAGAAGTGAGTCTCTTGAAAATACCATCATTTTGAAAAGGACTAAGCAGCCAAGAGTTCCCTTTGAATTTGAAGTGTGTATTTCAGTGATGTGCCTGAACAGCTGTAATAAAACTCACGTTCTTGTTATCCAATAGATTCATAATCAGACTCATGCAACTGACAAAAATGAAATCAAATAAATTCAAACATCTCAATCACTTACATGAATTTTTTGAAATTCAGCAGAGAAAAAAACTGAAAAAGGTTCCATTTTCATCCTTTGAAATTTCATCCAATTTTTCCAAGATCTAATGGGCTGAAGATTGCCATTTCCATCCCTTACTGCTTGCTAGAAACACAAGGAAGTCACTTGTGCATAGCCTTTCCTGTGGAATTTCTCAAACTTGGAATAAGTACTTTGACATTTCAATAAAGTTTTGTTTGTTAGGTCTTGGTAAGATTCACAGTTTTGACCCAAAAAGTGGGTGGAAAAATGAACAAGAATCTATACAATTAATGTGCATTTCACTGAATTTGGCCTCTTGGGAAAAACAAGCAATATCTTTTTGCCAGTAAAGCCCTACTGAAACACAGATGTGCAGATATATCAGGAAAGGTAAACTGTGGGAACACTCTCCATTTTCTTGGAGAAGGCAGTAGAGACCATATGCAATATCTGGTGCTTCAGACTCAAAAAATTGCTGGCAAGCCCAAGAATCTGGTTGTAGGAATTTTTCATGTTTTCTTCCCCAACAGATCATCTGATTTATGAAACTTACTGCCTTTCCCTATAACCCTTATTACCTTTCCCATTTTCTTTCTTCTTTTTTTACTTTTAAGAATATATGACTTCCAGTAACCATCACTAATATTGGGATTTTCCCATGTGTCAGCCTTTTGAATATGCCATTACTTGCTAATCTAGCTAAAATGGGCTCAGCTTTACAGTATATCAGGCCTCAACAACTGGACAATTGCTTACTCATAAAAACTCTGAAAGGATGAAGAAAAGACCAACTGAAGTTCAAACTTCTTTTCAGAAAGATGCTTGAAGATGATTCAAAGGAAATACTCCCCCAGATTATTTTTCCTAGATGATCAGTGTTTGGGTTTAGTTGTTTGTTTATTGGGTGGGGTGTTTTATTTTGAGTAGTTTGTTAGTCTGTTTTTAAATGTTGAATACCATGTTCAGATGTATTTGATCTGAAGTAATAAGTACCTTTCTTTCAGATCTTAATTAAATTAAGTGTTAGGACATGCAGGAGTGGTGTCTAATAGACTGCAACAGGATCTTCAGCCAGAATTGTCACATCATCATGGTTGAGTCACCTCTTCTGAAAAGTCCAGGGCTTGTTGTTTAGCTATAAATTTTCTTTTCTTATAAGAACATCTCTAGTAGGGAGAAGACAGATTTGATTGCAGTATTAGCCAATTCTGTATCACTCTGTTAAAAAAATGCAATTGGAGCTGACTGATCCTTTTCAGCTACCTACCAAATCAGTCTTTGCCATGAATTTTCTTTTATTTTATCCTTAGGTTTGAAGATCTGATTCAACATATTTTGTAAAAAAGAAAAATCCTTTTTCGTCAAAAAAAATTTTCCCCTTGAACTGCATTCCCTCACAGTAGCCTTCCTGATGAAGTTTTGATCTCTCTCCCTCTCTAGGTCCTTCATCTCTCTGAAGGCTGCCTTTTAATTAAAGAGCTACTTTGGTTTGGATCATTTATTATTATTTGTTTAAATGTTATTGTTTTCTCTTTGAATTGATTGCCCCTGTACAATCTGATCATTTGCTGTGGCACTGACTGAATTTCTTCTTCTATTGCCTCAGGACATTGCTGCAAACATAGTGTTGCATTTGATAAAGATTCTCATGATAAAAGAATTTACAACAAAGGAAAAATTAATTTTTCCTAAAGCTCAATGGCATCAAGATCAGATAATGCCTCCCTTTTTCCCATTTCCAATTCCCATTTGCTTAGAAAATAGGTTTCTATTTATTTGGACTATTATGAAAAGCACATTGTCATACAGACAACTGCAACACTCAACAGAACAAATGCGCCTTTGTCACAGGCATTTCTTTGTAGCTACCCTTCTAGCCATTAACAACAGGCTTAAACCAAATGGTACTATTTTAGTCCCAGTGCAATTTTCTTGTTCTTGCAAAGAAATACCTTTTACTGTTCAGTTTAAAGTAAATTGACACTTCCAGCCATTCTCTGTTGTAAATTTCTTTCCTTTCATGGTTTTTTATGAAGTTTTTTCATTGAGTTTTCAAAGCGAGAAATTTCTTTGTTCCTTTTGTATTACATCCAGTTTTGCTGATGTTATTGTTTCAGTTCTATAGAACAGTAAAAGAAGATAGAAATATTCCATTCTTTTTCAAAAGAAGATTAGCAGTAATGTCCAGGAACAGAAATACTTGAGAATCAGCAGAGAACTTTGCTATACTCAGACCAAAATAGTCAGTGAAAATAACTTCTTATACCTCTAATGATTGTGCATGGCTCTTATGTCTCCTGAGTTCTTTTGAACCTTGGTGTGCATTGAAGCCCCTTCCTTGTGAGATTTTAGCACATCATGGTGGGTTGTGGTTTATTCAGAACTTCCTCGGCTTATGAAATGATTTTGGATGAAAATCTGCTCCCTTCTGCCAAAAGCCTTCCATTCTGATATCAAATAGGACAAAACATCCCTATCTATTTTCTACATAGTCATTGGTGTTCCATTACTAAATGGATATTATCAAAAGATCTGTAAAGCTGCTTGTTACCACAACAATGTCACAGAAATATAGATTTTCTGAGAGAAGAGAAATAGCAAGTGAGTCACTTCTTGGCCACACTATATTGTGGTGTTGTGCACAACAGTGTATTTCCTGTTGCTTTATCTAGTCTGATTTTAGGCATCAAGCACTGTTACTTCCCTGGGGAGATCATTCCACAGTCTATTATTTTTCATTGTTAGCAAGTTTTTGCCTTGTGAGCAGTTCAAGTGTCCTTACTCTAGATCATCCAGATCATTCCCTGCACTGAGTAAGTTTTAAAGTCAATGAATTCCAGGTCCCTTAGGGGATTTTTAATAACATGTGGTGGTTGAGGGTCAGGAGGTTTTTTGTTTGTTTGTTGGGGGGCAGGGGTATGTTTGTTTGTTTTAAGACAAAGGAAGGAAGCAAAAATGACCATTTCTAAACTTACACATGCAAATTGTTTCGAATAGTCAATGAAGTGCTAGGTCAAAATTCAGATATGGAAGAAGTGAATGTTACAAACTTTAGTTAATTATTTACTTTTAGTTAGTGATTTAGTTAGTCAGGTTTTAGTTTTGCTTTCTCCAATGTTGTTTAAATGTCTTCTTTTCTGAAACACTGGCCCAGGATTTTGTTTGAAGCTACTTTTGCTCACTTAATGTGAACAAGAAATACGGTATAGATATATTCTCAATTTGGAGCACTTAATCCCTTGTATATATTCATTAAGTCTGAATCTTCATCACAGCGATTGTTTAGGTTGTTCTATGTATTAATTTTGTACACTGAAATCAGACAGTTTTGCCCAGGTATGCCACAGCAGTTCACATGCTCAGCATTTCCTAGAGCATGTGTAGCACAGTACTTCATGGTGAGTCTTCACAGACCTTCTTCAGTTCCTTTGTGCCAATTGGAGCTGCAATTCACATTTCTTTTGCTACCTTGTCTTACAATTTCTTTGGTAGTCCATTCTAAGCAATTTATTTTCCTTTTATTCTTAAACTGAACAATTTTCATATCTTGGCTCTGAAAAGACTCAGTTTATTGCTGAAACCTTCACATGACCTTGATGTTTTCTGTCTGACATACCATGAGACTGTGGCATCTACAGATCATTTTAAAAGAGAACGTGAAGGTCTGGAAAGGATTGAGCAAGGAATGATTTCCTGAGACAGTCTACAGATCTCTCTTAATCTGGCTGCTTGGATGAGGGGAGACAAGATTTTAGAGTATCTGGATATCCAAAGATATGTTTGGCTCTTTTTAGCCAAAGCGATCTCTGTAATTGAGAGGAGAGGCAGTGACAATTGCCTTCAGCTGAGATCTTCCCCTTGGGGCATTCTCTCATGTACAAACCACCCAGATTGTTCCATGTTTGTGTTGCAAACTAGGTATGAGTTTTGCAGTATTTTGGTATCCTCTGTGGACACTCCAAGAAAACATCAAATGTGACTGAATGTAGCTGGTGTTACTTTCATTAAACTATTTCTAAAACTGGACACAGTAGATGTTTATTTTAAGGCGGGTTTACAAATGCACAGTTCAGACTAAAAGCTATTATCAGCAAGAAATTAAATAATTGATATTTGAATCCCACCTGTGTGTTACCTTTGAATGTTATATCTATATCTATACATGAGGACAAAGTAATTCTCTTCCTCTCTTGTTTATTACAGCACTACGTAGCAGCAAAGTGTAGTGCTGCCTTATTTCTCCAGGGAGCATAAAGATGAATGATTAATGGCTTTGGCAGCTTTACCCACGCTAAAGCAAATGCAGAAGAAGCAAGCTCTGATTCCTGCTGCCACCACGGCCTCTGGGGAGTTGCTGGGGCCAGGGAGAAAGCGCTGCTGGGTGGTGGGTCAGGGGCAGCCTTGATTGGGTGGACAGGACCATCTAGTGCCATTTCCTCTTGTATCCAAAATATTTCCTGGACTAGGCTGTACTTTTCCAACAAAGATAATTGCCTGAACCTTAGCTAATAGCCAGCAGCAGCTGAAATCACACTGCTATCTGGCAATTACCTCCATATGTGTTAAGTGTGTGAAGTCCAGCAGACTTCTGACCTTTTGTACCGCTGTGTTCTGCAGTAGTTTCTTTGAGAAGGCTGAGGAATACAAATCACAAAAAGGTGATACTTTTCAGGTGCCCTGAAGTTACAATGAAGAGAAAGTGAAACCATCTTAAAAGTCATCGATGAAGTGATACAGTAATTAAAGTCTAATTAACCAAAGAGACAGTTGTTTCTTACTTTTGTGTGCAGATGTATAAAGTTTGCTGTCGCTCCTAGTTCAGTTATAAATGTTTCAGTAATGCTACCTCCATATCAACCCACATTTTAGAAAATCTTATTTCTGGCAAAAATTTGGGGGGGTCCTGGGGGAACATAGCAATTAATGTCTGAGACAGTGACACTAAAACAGTTCAGAAGTTACCTGATAGTACAGAGATAATTTTAGCATTTAATAATATTCCAAATCTTTGCCCATTAAATCATGCTCATACTTTCCAACTGTGATACAACTGAGTTTCTTGGTGGTGAGAGTTAGACAGTCCTGCATGAGCTCCTGCACCTGGCACTGGGAGTGAGACCTCCACACTCTAGTTTGGGATTGCAGTAGAGATGTCTCTTTTCTAAATGTGATTATTTGCATCACGAGGGAACTCCACTGAAATTTCTAACAGTCTTTTGAAATTGCAAAAGATGGGAGTGAGAGATCGTTTTTAAGCTGCAGTGTCTCACAAGAAACTCCCTAGGACACAACTTACGAAGGGGAAAACAAGGCAAAGAAGCAAACAAGATGATCTTTTATTCCTTCCAGAGCCTGTCAATTTAATAAGAATTATTCCTTGTGCAGTTATAAAAATAATGTGATTGATATGAAGAACTGATATTCTGACTTCTTCTAAAACTGTGTAACAAATGAGGGATTCTCTGTTTTTTAGGCAATCTGCCTAACCTTGCTGAAAACTGAGTTTGGCCAAGATATGATCAAAATTACCATATCAAAATTTGCATCTCTGAAAGGGTTTACTGCAAAAAGAATTAAAAGTAATGATTTAATATTAGTTTATTTTCAAAACCCCTCACATATCACTTCATGCTTAATCTTTTCTTTAATTACACATTACACATTTAAGATTTAGGGCAAGTTATTGAAAATCAATAAGGTTATAAATGTAGAATTGGTAATTACTGCATGACTTGTGCAATATCTTATTTGCATAATTCACTTACTGGCAACTTGCATTTTAATTAACCTAGAATGAGTGCTTCAGTGAAATTGTAATTTACTGTACTAAATTGAAAAAGTTGTCAAATCTTGCACTTAGTCATGCAACTGTGAATTTCTTTGTCTATTCAGAAAGATTAAGAATTGTGCAATTAAGAAGATGAATTTAATTCATGATTCCCGATGTATTATATAAAACTTTGTTTTTTCCTGGTAAATTGCATTTAAAACACGGCAATGATCAGAAACACTGACAAATTAATAAGTTTTGCTGACCATATTTTCCCCTACAGTAGTCTAGATAAAGATGTCATAAAACAGATTTACATGGAAAAGGCTGATGGAAAGGTAGTCACTTTAACACCTCTCCAGATGCTCCAAGCTGACAGTGAAAATACAAACATAGTTAACAGAATCTTGTCCTTCTACTGGTTAAACTGTGACTATGAAAATGTTTTCTTCTTTTTATTAGGTAAGCAAAAAGGTTAATGCTAGGAAGATAGCTCTGGTAAACTTGATATCAAGATTTTCCAAAATTCTGGAATGATTATATGGAGTTATTCAACAAAAGTGCACTCAGTTCTTAAAATAAGAAGAAACTTCACTTATATTTTTACTGACCTGCTTCTGCTGTAGCAGTTTATATGTAAAATCAACTACGCAAAATTCTCTTTCTCAGCTATCTCCTACTGACAGTTATCCATATATTAATGAATTTTACCTAAACTTTGATTTCATACCAATGTCCATATTCTTAGAAAGAAATTCCTAATAGTTTTACCCCCAAATTTGCATTATAATCTTATTCCAAATACATTTTTAGTGTTCATTTGGAAGACACCAAAAGGCTGTGTTATTGCATTCTGGTTATCTGTGCTCTGACATAGTAAGTTCTTTCTGAAAACCCGTAACAATACAATAGTGTTTAAAAGGGCCATCATGGTGGAGGTGTGTCATCTCACTTATAGCCTTCCAGAGCTTCTGAGTATATTGTCATAAATATATAGGTAGCTAATTTAAAGAAATCAGTAGTTTTGTAACCCATGAGATAGGAGGTTTTTGTCACTGGCACAAAAAGGACAAATACCATCTTATGTTATTGCCAGGGGGTGGGGAAAGGGATTCTTTTCTCTCCAGTCAGCCAAAAGGTGGCTGTGGTTGGGTCAGTCAGGCTCTGCAATAAACATTTTTGCATGTGAATAATTCTCTCTTTTTGTATAATTTTTTTATCAATATTGTTGCCATTTCTGTCCGTTTTCTTATCTCATTGCTGTTTCCAGAAAATTGTTCTCATCTCAAGCTGTAATTTTCACCCTTTTGTGCCTCCAGTTCTCAACTCCATCCCCACAAGAGGGAGGGGAAGTAGGGAAGAACAAGTGGGCATTACCTGATTCGGGAGAGTTCTGTGGGGGGAGGAGAAGGAGGCACAGCATTTGAGATTGTCACACCTAACCATGATACCATCCATTTCTACCTATTTCCAGTGTGGTGGCTGAGATTTAGACAGAAGACATAATTTAGTTTTTTCAAGGCATTTCTATGCCAGTATATGTGCCACAATATGGAGTGCAATTTGTCTGCTGCACTCTTTATGCAGCATGGTGTCTGGCACTACAGCCTCTCCAGACAGAAGGTGCTGACAAATTAAAGAAGAAAGCAACAAGCATTTGATCTTCTGTTTATATTGCTTTTCTCAGAAAAACAGGAGAGCCAATTCAACAGAGATTTGGTTGCCACTGTGCAAACAAAACTCCTGACCTGAGGGGTAAACTGGAATTCCATAGCTTTAGCATCTCGATACATTTAAATACAGCACAATCTTTAAAAATAAAAATTTTCCAGAGTATGTCTTCTCATATCTTCCGCTCGGGTCCATGTCAATGACATTGTTTTATAAGCAGACATGGTGCATGTCATTTTAACCCAGCAAATTCAAGGTAGAACTTTTCAGAAAGGAAAAAAAATGCAAGCATTTCCTGATTGGTTTTTCTTCTTATCATCAAGAAAATGTTGCTTGAAGATTCACAGCTAAGAGAGTTCTTAATGTCAAGGTGGCTTACTACAGGACTGTATATTTGACTGGCACAGATTGTGCTGAGGGTGAGGGAGAATATTAAGTTTTTATGCAGTAAGCATCATAAAGTTCTATTTCCTTCTACCGTACCAGATTTTAACAAAATGCTGTAGTGCATGAAAGTGTCATTAACCTCCTGTCTCCAGACTTAAATCCTTATGCTGCAAATGGAAATGCTAACTAAATTTATTTTCCCAATGAGATACAGTGACTATAATGACTATAATGCACTTGATATATTTCACTGACTTTAATATTAGCCTTGATTATCTGAGGCAAAAAATAGAAACAATAGAGACTAATAAAAATAAAAACATTGTTAGATACTATTTTTGCTTTGGATAAAACCTTCATATCTGTTCCAAGATTCAGGCTTCTGCAATGAAGTGCTCACTAGTACCTGAACAAGTTAATTGAAAACTGCCTTTGATATCACTGTGATTGCTGCTGTGAGTGGAAGGGTGACATGCACTTGGCAGATCTACATAACTTGTGAATGAAAAAAGGGGCTCACGTAGATCCAAACTGAGGCTCAGACACATATCCACAATTAACATTAATCAACAATTTAGAACCTCCATGCTGAGGCACAGTAACTGTGCATGAACTGCTCCCAGATTCCTAAATGTTAAAAAACATATGGCTTATATTACTGCCCAGTGAAAAGATTAAACTGGGGCATTACCTATATGTGTATACAAAGCCCTCTGGGTTAATGAACTAAAGATAATAGCTCAAGGTATCATAATGTGGGTGCACTGGAGCCTCCTGTGTTGCAGTTTCACATATTGTTAAAAAGAGCTTAAACATTTAGCCTTTTTTTTCCAGCAACAGCTACAAAAGAAAACTGTTCTGTATAAGCACATAATCTGTTTTCCTAATGTGCCTTGTGACAGCTCTTATAATGGAGATAGTAAATTCTCAGTACCAGTTCAGCCCCTTGCACCTCTGAGAATCATAAAAGAGTATATATTCACGTGAGAAGGCCATCCACATCTCTCAGTTCTGCAGAAATCCTTCAGGTGACAATGTCTTCTGACAAAATAGGCAGGATACGGATCACTGTAGTGGTGAAGGGGTGTATATAGTGTATTCTATAACAGTGTAGTTTCTCTTCAAACATTATTTCATATTTGTATTTTAATTTGAGTGAAATTGCATTTCTTATTTCTTTTGAAGTTTTCTACAACAAGAACTTCTATTGTCTGTGTAACATCTCTTTCTTAAGTTCTCCCTTCGTATTTCTTAAAGGCTCAATATTTTTATTATATTTCTGTTCCTCACTTTCCTGTTACTTTACACTGATCAGTCTCTAAAATGGAATCTCAGAAAAAGATGAACTCATTGTTCTTCTATTTTAAAACAGCGCTCTGTTTGTAGAATTACTTTAATATCTATCTATATACAGCTATTACCTTTTGGCTATACTCAGTGATTATAGTGGAATTGTGCTCTATTGAAGCAATGGAAATTTCTGTCTTTACTGACCATGCTTTTAGCAAAAGAAACTTAAAAATATGAACATAAAGTATTTTACAGTTTTAGCAGATATGCATAGGTTTACATAGGAAATATGAAAAGTTATTGAGAACAAAAAATAATCACAGTATTCACATGTAGCTGTATCAGAAGAAAAAAGTCCAAATAAACATGATGGAAAAAAACATTGAAAGAAGAGTTTTCTCACTATGTAGTACGATTGGGACCCCACAGTGTGGACAACTCTTCTAGCAGAAATTTTGCAAAATAGTTGATATTTTGGATCAATAGAGTCACTAGCACTGGTAATTACAGCTGTGATAAACAGATCCATTTGAACCAATAGCTCAAGAGCCATTTCCAGATGGAGAGTTTTTGTGCTTTTCAGATATATGCCTAAGTGCACATATTGCATAAGCAAAAAATGAAACCGAAAAGCTAGATTTACTGACCCATCACCCTACTTTGCAGTGAAAACAATTTATTTAACTAGTGAAAGTACAATTAATTAGCACATGAGCCTCTAAGCACATGTTTGCAAAATCTAGTAAAGAGTTCATATAAAAACTCTTCTTTTCTGAGTGACACTCTTCTTCCCCTTGGTATGTTGAATACTAGAGCTAATGCTTAGGCACAATTACAGACTTACTGTAGGAATTAAAACTGGAAAAGGTACACAGTAAGCAAATTAATCAGTCCTTGTTTGGGGGTAAAACTGATTGTCAGCAGTGGAATAAGATAGACCACACAGGATTTTTTTGTGTTACTACACCACAGCCAAAAAGCTTCCCATGGGGCTGAGCAAGTCAGAAATCTGTATGTGATAATATGAGTTGCTTTGGGGGTTGGAAAGGAAATCTGAAAGAAACAAAAATGCCTGACATATAAAGAACTATTAAACTCCATAGTTATTAATGTTTCAAATTTATGTAAAATCTCTTAAAAGTTAAGCAACTGTTCTGTATATTAGAATTCAAGGCTTTGCTTTCAGCTAAGTCCTGCACATCTCTCAAAAGGTAAAGTCAGTTTGGAATAGCAACACATGGGATACAGTTTGGCACAAAATTATCTGATTTATTGGATGAATTATTAATTTTTTTTAGAAAAAGATTTCTTGTTTAAATGATTGCTGTCCAGCTTCAATTGCTCCCTAAAATGAGCAGATTGATATCTTCTTGGAAAATGGAAAAGCTTTATGTGTTTTGGTTTGCAAGTACAGCATTTAAGAATTTGGATCATCATCTATGTTTGCTTCTTTCATGAACTTTTATTTATATGAAGAACAATGAATGACAATGTTCATTGCTATTCAGCTGACTTTTCTGTTTTCAGGGCTTCAGTTCTTTCAACAATGTTAGTGGCAGTCTGAAACCTCAAATCTCAGATGGGGAGGAATCTTGGACAACTGATGCTGCAGCTGTACGGCTGGCCTGTGTGCTCTCTCCTTCCCTCCCCGCCTCATCATGGTTGCTGTTAATGTATCCAGTGCATTATTTCCTGCTCCAGACACAGGTCAGAAGATGGCTTGGCCTAGAGCATACATTGGAGAAGTTTCAGGACTCCTAAAAATTGTTCCACCATTGCAGCAGCTCCTTAAAAGTCCACAGTAAAACACAAAACATCACTGACTATTCCAGAAATTGATGTCAAAAGAAGACCCCTGATTTGTACACATGCTGTATTTGATGCTTCTGTTTTAATTACAACAAGTTAGGGAAGGTTTAACTTGAATAAGAAAGCATTTAGTAAGATTTATTGTTTAAAAAGTATTTCAAGGCTCCAAAGAACAGTCTCCTATAGAATCTTACAGGCAAGGTGAATTTTTTTTCTTTTGACTAACAACGTTGCAGATACCTTTCATTAACTTCTGTTACTTTGAATCCTGCCCAGGATCAACAGCAAGAAATTAAATCAGGCTGGTGAAGTGTAGTGAATTCTTCAGCTATAATTCTTGATACACATGAATCCATTACATTCCTTAATTTTAAAATGCACTATTTTAGGATATTTTCTTAGGAATAAAAAGTTATATTTATGGGCAACTGAATCATCTGAACGCCACCAGAGGAATTAACTTAATCTACAGCTGCCTCTTTGTAAAACATCAACTGCTGTGAACAAAGAGTAAATAATAAGGGCTTTCTGTTTTAGATGTCTATGTAGTGTGTGAGAATGGAATATTTATAGAGTTTTAAGATGGGTTAAATAAAAAGTCACTAGGAAGAAATTTTTTTAATTTTGGAGAGTATCTTCACCTATATACTTTAGCACATAAATGCTGTAACAAGTTGAGAAGCAGTTCCTTACAAATAAGGGAAATGTTCTTTGTTTTCTAATAATTTTTAAGAACTCAGAGCAGTACAACTTTTTCTATTGTGTGAAAATCATAATGGTGGGTAGTTTTCATGCACAGCGCTTCCAACATAGTTATTTTAAAGGGCACATTGACCAAATTTGGGCCTCCTACAGATGTTTGGAAGGAAAACATGCAGACCAGTCACCACATAATGCAGAGCAGCCTATGTACTCTTGTACTCAAGCTTCCTGAAGAGCTTGGTCAGTGAGTTTTTGGTCTTCAAGGGTCTGGACTTCACAAGGTCAAGGTGTTAGTCATGACCTTACCCAGAATAAAGGATTTATTATCACTAGTGCTTTTGCAAAGAGTAGATCAGGAGAGTGACTGGGAGTCTGAATAAAAAACCTCTTACTTTTGTCCCACAACAATTTTTCAATAAATTAAATTTTAATGATCCCACATAAATGTCCATCCTAAATATATGTTCTGTGCCAGTCAGTCTATTAAAAAATCATCCTCTGCTCAATTTCTCCCTTGCTACAATTTAGAAAGATGCTTTACCCATAAAACAGAGAACCCTTCTTATACTGTAACTTTGTGAAGTATCAGCTGACAAAACTAAAATATATGCTGCAAAGTTCTTAAGTTTAGGGTTAAAAACATGCTTTAGCATATATTAAATACCTCAAAGTATCATGGCTTGCTGTTTCTTAGCATGATATTAATGGTTTTTTTTGAGAGTTACCAGAAGAGAAAACTGAGTTCTCTCAGCAACCATTATGAGTAATGCCTCATTTTCTGACCCATCAAAAGGCAAGGGGCAAGGTATAGAACTGAGTTTCTTTGGACAGTTAAAATCCCATTTTAAGGCAGGATATCATTATGTCTGTGAAGAATAGACATAATGATAAAGCAACCAAAAGGATAATGAGTGGAGGCCTCATCTCTCCTTGCCTCAGCTAGAGGAGCACTGACAGAATGTGCAAAACAAGGAAAGTTGCCTTTCTAATGCCCAGAAAATGTAATGTCAGCCAGGTCATAACTCTGCCTTTAATTAGATGAAATACCTTTAATTGGAAGCCACCTGCACATAGGTTAGCATACATACGCAGCCTGCTCAGTTCCCAGCAGGTAATCTATTCTGTGAAAAGTACATTTCAGTTAGAAAGAAAAGTCCCTACAATGCATCTATTGTGAAGTGTAGCTAATGTGTCATTCATGTACAGTCATAAACAGCTTTAAAAGCACATTGATTCTGTTTATTTTCATTTGAACATACAGTTATTTCTTGAAATAACTGGGAAACAGCAATCAAGAGAAAGCAGTTGATTAGCAATTTAAAGCAAAGCAAAATGGAAACATTTTTCATATACTGTCAAGATTTATTCTAAGTGCCTCCCGTTCAAACAGTATTGCTTATAGTAGCAGGCTGCAGTGATTCACTGCCATATTAATATGCATTGCTGAGTACAAGCAAAATCTGTATCGAGTTACATAAGATTTCAGTGTTTTGCTGTTGATGGCTTTTTCTTTGAACATAATCTTTTTGTTGCACATGACATCATAGCCCATTAAGACATGAAACTTCTTGGACCAATGTCAGAGACACATCCCCAAGGTCAATGGAATTATTCAAACTTGAAGCCAGAAAGAAGGCGGGGGAATAAAACCTGAAGAGCTTGAGGTATTTTGAGGACTTGGACCATAACATCTTCTCTGACTGATGAATTACTTTCCAAATTGCAGCTTCTCATTTGTGACATTAAAATTTTTCATTTTAAACAATTCTCATGTATGTGTTGTGTATGTGTGTGTATTTACATCCATATGAGAGTGGACTAAAAAGGAAATATGTAAAAATGTAGTCATTTACAGGGCTCTGTCATAAGAAATTTCTGGGGCGCCATTGCAGAGTTTGATTTCTATTTGTTGAATAAATGGCAATTTTTAAAAATGGTTATTTTTTAAATACAGAAATTCTTTAATATTCATAGAGGCCTTTATAAGTAGGAAGATACTTGAAAATATATTTACTGTCAAAAAAATTGGTTATATTTTTTAAATTAATGGCTATTTTTTAGGAGCAACCTCTAGTCAAACTATCTTCGGATGTGTGCCAATCAGCTCTCCTGAGCCAGTTTAAAATCTGGGTTGTCTTTTCCCAAAATGTGGTGTGTACTGCAAAAAGTGACACTGAAGATGATTTAGGATCATCATAACAGATAATTGCACTCTGAGGATAGTATGATATTTTCCATTTCATGAATGATATATGAAACTAAGGCTTTGCTATGTTTCTTGATTAAATAGTTTTCAGAGTAAATTGAAGATGTCTCAGTACACTGTCAGATAAATATCTTTTTACTATCCATATTTTATGTTGAAAAATGCCTTTAAAACTATTCCTTGGAAAGCACTTCATTTCTATACTAATTGTAGCCATCTTTCTCTTTTGGAAAGGATTACCATAGTTGGTCAAAGGATCTTCACATACAGATGTTATATCAGCTAGAATCTAGATCCTTCTTATGCTCATAAACATTTGTAATTCATAAAATGTATAAACAGTTCCACTGGGCTTTCATGCTTGGAGCTGGCAGGATAGTTACAGCTTCACTGTGTGGGGTTGTATGATCCTATTGTGCTTTCTATCGTCTGAGATGATAAGGTAGAATTATCTGTCCAGCATCATGGTAGATGATTAGGAAATTAGTGCCAGAAACATTAAGCATCAAAGAGATAAATAATATTCTGAGGTATACCACTAGCTGTGTCAAAGAAGAAGAAAAAAACAAACTACCCAAAACTACCCCCCTCAATTAAACAATCCCCTCAAAACCATCAGTGAAATTATAAGTACTTATTCTGTATGTTTATGTAGGAGCGATTTACAATATAAGTGAAGGGCACCAAATCAAATCATGTCAAATACCAAAGCTCACATTCCTCAGGGTTGTTATGTGAGGTTAGAAACACACATATTCCTTTCTAAAATCAATTAAATACTGAAACAAACAATGATGGAATTTACTAGAACTAATCAACATGTTTAGAGTCTGGCTTGTGACAGATCTTGGCGTCCCCAGTTTTCTGAGAAGCAATATAAATAGCTGGTCATATTCTCTCTGATCAAAATGAAGTCATGACAAAGCTGATAGTGTCTGAAACTGGCACTGAGATGTGATCCTGAGTGACCAACCATAAAACTGTCTGTTTCTCTGTCAGATTTTGTGTGTTGTAGACTATGAAAGAACTAGAGGAAGGTCATCTTGTCAGATAGACGGCATTAAGGTTTTATGCTACAAAAGTGAGTGAGGTATTGCACCAGAAAAGTTTAATATAGAAAGTGACAAAAATATGATTCCACTGAAGTTGTTTATGTGCTTATAGCAGCAAAGAGGTATCAAAACTTACTCACCCTTCATTCATGCTAGAAGAGTGATCATAATTTTTGCTGACACCTGCTGTTGTTGGGATACCTACTTGTATTGACGCAAAGCTCATTTTTTTGGGAATATATATTTATGATCAAGAAAAAGAAGAAACCTTTGAAAAGGACATACAGATGGTTTCACTCAGTGGAATCTAATGTGGGCTTAAAACATCTGTTCTGAGAAAACAACTGCTGAAGAGAATGGGATTATATGGGATTTGGCCTGTTGCCATAGGTGGCACACTGATTTGGATTGTTGCAAAGCATAAATGTGATATCTTTGGAAACTACAATCAGTGCAGTCTTCTGGAGATATTTTGGAACAAGCTCTTGAAAAATATGGAATTTAGGGAGCTAAAGTCTCCACCAGTATAAACAAGTTAATTTGTTTTTCCATTTTATAATTTTGTCTGATAAAGTTTTAAGCCTGGATTTGGTCCATATTTTAAAGGCACTGAGCTGTGTGCTTTAGCTTGTGACTTTTTCTGTCCATAGGGCTGATTACAGGCAACACTCAGTTCAGTAATTTGGACTGTCATCCTTGGACACATGAGGGCCCAGGACTAGAGAGTCAGCATCCCTTCAAGAAATTGGCCAGCCTAGCTTGAAATGGGGATTTCAGGTCACATCTACATTTATGGGATGAGCAAGAGCAGCAGAAGATCTAGACAGTGAAAAGGATTGGACTGGATGCCTTTGCTTACACAGCAGTGGTGTGAGATGAGGTGGAAGGAAGGGTTCCTTGACCATTCTGACCATGTGCATTCAGTGCCCACTGGGTGATATTAGGTGGGCTCCTGGAGTGCATCTTTGGCTTACTTTAGTCTGAGAATACAATGCAAACCAAAATATGGTAAGTGGGGTCACATGGGAAATCTGCTTCAAAAATTGATTCATAATCTGAGTTAACACTGATGTAAATGCATCCTCAGAGCACAGAACTGGCATCCACTATTGGAGGGGTGGTATATCTTAAAGCAACCAGAACTACTTTCTTCTCATCCCCAAATCATACTGTTGACTTCTCTGTCTCAGTGCACAGGGTATCTGGAGCAGAGAAAAAAGAGCTGTGACCTATTTCTCCTACTTCTGTTAATGCCCCATTCACATACAGTTGATCACAGTTCAACCAGTCTGGTTTAAAGTTTTCACGTGAAAAGAAGTGAAATCCTTTACTTCCCCAGTGTTCCATCAGTAGTTTCAAGTACTGTGGGTATTTGATGACTGTAAGTCAAAATATCTAGAATGTAGATATTATTAGTCAATGTAAATATGTAATAGCTTCCAGGGGTAACTCAGGTAACTGAAACTGAATGCCTAATGAGTAATCTTTGTATTTTTTTAATGAATGTTAGTACATGGACCCTAAGTTTTAATAATAACATAAATGTAAAGAACGGATTTTTAACCCTCTTTTCCAAATACAGACAGACTTTTGACTCATAACATTGCTGCCAACAGGTCAAAGGACAAAACTCAAAATCGAGACAGAGAAATAATAAATGTTGAAAAAAGTATGTGAGAACATCAAATTTTAATTATCCTTATGATTTTAAATAGAATGAGAGGTACAAAGCCAAGTTTGATTTGTTGGTGGGTGGGGTGGTAGGTTTTTTCCCAGTGTACCTGTTCATCCTGTTCCCTTCCTCAGCTGTATGGATACCTTATTATGTTCTTTTACGTCAGTACCAAGTTTATATATGGACCTTCCATTAAATTTTACCACATCCTCCTTTGTCCCTACCAAATTATTAATTTCTGCATTGTAATTCAGTCCTAAGGGAAACTCACAAAGAACCAGGAGGACAAATGCTCTACTGGAATGCACTACTTTTAGAGTATGTGGAATTTTGTTTCTAAACAACTTGGCAGTGTACTTATTTTCCACCTCAGTGATCTTCTTTAATCACTTCTCCCATTTGTGTATCTAGTTTTTGAGGGATTTTTTCCCCCTCCTCCTCTTTTTCTCCTTCAGCTTGTGGCAATGGTACAGAATGCTAATGAGCAAGACTAGTCTCCAGCCAGGTAATAATTTTGGCCACCAAATACTGGCTGCGCTTCTAAAGGAAATTTACAGGCAGAACAAGCCCTTAAAGTACAGTGAAAGCATTTGATATGCACTCGTTGCAGGTGCATCCACTGAAAACTGCTCAGATGAGGACTTGCTACAGCTCTGATTGCACCAAAATGATATCCTATAAGCTTTCTCTGTATTTTAGCTAGTACTTTTGCCATATCAGCTGCACATTACAGTAATAAAACTGGCTTTAATGGACGTGTGGAACGGTACATTGGTGATATGCAATGCTGAACAACAAGCTCTATTATTACCATATAATGTAAATTTTTGCGTAACTTGTCACTGGGCAAAAATTTTCATCTGGAGTATGTGCATATAACTCCTGGGAGATCAAGGGATCTCATGAGAGTGGGAGTTCAAACTTAGCATGACCTATGAAGAAGAATGACCCTTAGTTGGCATTCGCTTTTATGAAAAAACACACGCCAGGGTAAACGTTTGAAGAGGCTGGGTCTTGTAATCCTTTTTGCATTTGAAGTATGATTTAGGTGAACAGCTGATTATTCAAATCTCTAACTACCAGCTTCTTCCTTGCAGTCAAGTATTTAGAGCTGTTATCCTGGATTCAAATTTTCAGCTCATGTGTGGGTGTGAACTGAACACACAGTGGACAAGCTTCTGTACAAAAACATAACTCTAAGGGTGAGTGTGCCTCTCATTGTTTAAGGGACAGGGAATATTATTTTATTCTGATTTGAAATTTTAAATTTACAATAATCATACTGACAAAAATGTGTATCCCTTTTCTGTTCTGAAGTAGTCTATTTTTCTTATGATAGGAGCATTTCACTAGATTTGTTGGAAGAAAACAAAAGAAGGAACTTTACTTATGACTTTACAGAAACTCATTCTTTCATCACTGGTAATTTTCCATTTTTTAAAATATTATTATTTTGTTTTGTTTATGTTCACTACCACAACATGAGAGTTATTTTATATTAATCATTTCACTTTTTGTTTCACAAGTAAAAACATGATTTTGCTTTAGTAATGTGTTACAATGGAAAGTCGATAGTAAGAAAGAAGATTGCCAATATGATAAAGCGAGTGCAGAGACAAATTTGACAGAGGTGATCTGTATTTTGCTCTCAACCTCCTTGCACTAAGAATGAGGCACACAAAGATTTGGAATTGGAATGTGCACCCAATAGAGGCTTCTAGATCTTGCTGCTTGTTGGTTAGATTATCACTTGCAGCAAATAAATCAATATTATTCTTTCTTCCTCAGCATCTTTCTAAATAGTTCAGGAGAATGCATTTCAATTATGGGTCGCTTTTAACTTGAGATAACCTTTGATTCCATGAACAGATAGTCTCCTTCTAAACCTTAACGTTTCTGTTATTGTTTGCAGTTAAGGAAAGACTGATGACAGTGTGCTGTATATATATAATGTATATATTCATGCTAATTTTATAGTCAGACCCATATAGTGATGGGGACTCTGGAAGTATATTTCAAGACTTAGAGATGGTCTTGACCGTCAGTTTGGACATAAGCATGAAATATAGTTAAATTATATTTATAATTTTTTATCCTTGTGGAATGCAATTATGTTTTCATTTAAGGAGGATCCGAAAGAAAAGAAATACTGCTTATTTAATATGCTGGGTGCCATAACTGATTTTCCCAGACTGGCAGCCTGTAGTAGCACTGCTCTTGAAAAGGAGGTTCTTATTGGGTAATATTAATAGTGGGCATGGGAAAAAATGCCAGCCTTAGAATCATGTGGAAATGCACATCAACATAGGCTACTTTGTACTCCTCTTAGTTACAAACTACTAGCCAGATAGAGGGGTGATTGGGGGAGCACAGGGTTCTCCAAGAGGAAAGACATGTACAAAGTGTGCAGAGGACAAGAACAGGGAAGCTTAGACTGGAAATCTGCTTGCTGAAGGAATTGAACCTACTCAAGTAACATACACACACAATGAGCTGAATTTAAACTTAGATAAAATACTGTGTGGAAGTTCTATATCTGAGGTTCTGAAACTCAAGAAGTGTTGAAAATAACATCTTGGTGACACAGGAAAAAAACACTTGTTAGAGGAACACACCAAAAGAGTGTTCATCATTTAATGGGCCTTCCTTCCTTCCTTCCTTCCTTCCTTCCTTCCTTCCTTCCTTCCTTCCTTCCTTCCTTCCTTCCTTCCTTCCTTCCTTCCTTCCTTCCTTCCTTCCTTCCTTCCTTTCCTTCCTTTCCTTCCTTCCTCAGTCCTTCCTTCCTTCCCTTCCTTCCTTCCTTCCTTCCTTCCTTCCTTCCTTCCTTCCTTCCTTCCTTCCTTCTTCCTTCCTTCCTTCCTTCTTCTTCCACCTTCCTTCCTCCTCCTCTCCCTCCCTCCCTCCCTCCCTCCCTCTCTCCCTCTCTCCCTCTCTCCCTCTCTCCCTCTCTCCCTCTCTCCCTCTCTCCCTCTCTCCCTCTCTCTCTTTATGGGTACAAACTGTTTTACTTTTTTTCTTATTCTGCAGCTTCTGTGTATCAGAAACCTGCTGTGACCTGGTAGAGAAAGCTGGAGCAGATCTGTCCCTCAGATGCCATCAGAAGTGGCCACTGTCTTGTATCAGATAAAACCTCACAGAGCCTGGCACTGCCATTTAGAAATGACTGACCTCTGAACAAGTGGGATCCGAGTGCTGGAGTGTGTTTATTTGTTGCTGCTCTCAGTCAGGCTTTCCCTCTTTAAACTTATATGTTCACATTGCCCCTTGTGTTGTCTCAGGCCACACACAAAGCTCTTTCCCCTAGGCATAATTCAGTCAAATAAGTCATGTTCCTGCAGGAGCAGACAAAAGCACCCTTCTTCTCTCGGCCCTTTGCCCCAGCATGCATCTGTCAGACTCTCATCTCTCCGAGTCATCTTATAGTCCTTTTATGGACTAGTAAGAGCCTTTTGGTCTTCTGTTGGCTGTGACTTCAGCTTTTGTCACTTGGCTTCATGTTGTCATTTGCTGGATTCTTCATAGGAATATGAATTTAGTGTATTTTAGTACTTCTAACCACAAATAGAATTTTACTTTTCTTGAACCTGATAGTTTTGTATGAGCTGTTGTTACCAGGTTCCTTTCCAAGATCATGTTGTTTTTATCACATTACAAGCTGCTATCTCAACAATCTTTCCAAAATTTCTAGTGTTCTTTTGTTGAAGCATTTTACTAGCTGGCATAATTCCAAAGTGGGAAATTTTGGAGTCTTTTTTACATAGTGAATTGTATGCTCTCCCAATGCCTTGCTTGCATCTGATTTGCTGAGATTTTCTTCTCTTCTAAACCAGTCAACATGTTTTCATCAGCTAGTCACTTTTAAATATTCCTTAGTCATCTAAATATATCCACTAAATGTAGATGAGGCTAAATCTGTCACTTATCTCTTCAGATTTAACCAGAATAATCACACAAGTAGTAGAAAACCTCAAGCTCATGTAAGCTCAGACCCAGTTCTGACAGTTAGGCTGTGGTAGCTAAGTGTGACAGATGACTGATGTATGGTGCTTTACTTGGGATTTTTTTGTCTCTGGAGGTGCTTGCAAGTGCTGTGCTGTTAGTGCTGGTTTGGTACAATATGCTTTAGCATGTACTATGACTCTTGCTTTTTTGTTTCAAAATTGATATGGTGAAATATTTCCTTTCAGATTGAAGTTTCGATGGAATACAGACTGTAAAGTCTCTGAGGAGTGTGGTAGATAACTTCTGTTATCCTTCACTTCCAAATTCACTGCCAAAATCATTCTTGTTAGTTCAACAAGGAATTTGTGACTTTTTATTTTTGTTGTTGGATAGGCTTGGTCACTGGTGATTTTGTACACAGAATAACAGTGTTTTAGTTTTCTTGAGCACTATTCTCTAAGCTGCAAGGTCCTCTGTGAGGGTGTGCTGCCACAGAGCAGGTACAGACAGACTCTCTGGCTAAGCTATTGTCAGACTTCTTTTTCTCAAACCTTCTGAAAACTTTTAGTCTATGGAATGCATATTATCTCTGCTTGGGAAGGAAATGTGTTTTGCTTTCCTGAAAGCCCAGATTAATATGCCTCATATAGTTTTGTATCATCAACATTAAACATAGTTTGCCTCTGTATTCCTCACTATTGCAAAAAATGCTGGATATAATTTTTTGCCTCAGATCTGTAATATGCTTATTTTCTATCTAGATATAAATGACAGCAGAACATAGCATTCAAATACAATGTTTTTTTATAAAATTACATTATTTCCTTAGCATTGTTAAGACTCAATCCATTTTCAGTTTGTTATATTATAAATGTTTCAGGATCTCCCATCCCACAGTGTGTAAATAGCTATTTTTGAACCCTTTCTTTTTTATTCTCTCCTAAGACTCTTCTATAACTGTGAAAGTGTTTCTTCCTCTATCAGTTCTCAACAATATTGCTAGGATAAAATGGGGTTGGGTTGCAGCCCTCCATGTGTAAGAAAAATTGTTCTCTTGCTTGGTTGCTTTTACATTGGCCTCATTCTCTTGTACTTCATGTACTCATATCTCAGAAAAAAACCTGTTCCTTGCTTCACATAGACAGTGGATACAGCCAAAATCATGTTGTGTTTTCTACCTTGTTCTACTTTTTGTTTGTTGGGAAACGAGAATAAGACCAATCATGAAAAGGTTGAAACAGGTCAATATCACATGCAAGACATGTAAAGTTTGACATGCAGGCTTCAAACAAGTATTTTGGTCAAGTTGGAAACATTTCCAAAAAGCATACAACTGATTTGAAGAAAATGACACATTAGACATCTTGCTTTGCACACCTTTAGATCAAATGAAATCTCAATTACTGTGCAAAAAAGTATGTACCTGCTGAAAATAATCCTCTTTTTCTCTACTGTCTTCTGCATACTGCTTGTATTCTACAGAACACAGCCTGGTCACCAAAGCAAAATCTTTTTCAGTCAAGAGCTGATTTTCCAGACCTTCTGGCCCCATAGGAAGACATCCATACCACAGTGATCTTGTAGAAGTTACCACCATAAAGGGCAAAACACTGCACGGAGAGGGAAGCCTCGCCTCTGCACTCCAGAAACATCCACAGCACAAATACCCAAGCACCCGGAGTGCCTCATTTAGCCTGTTAGTGGAGCAGAGTGATCCAGCTGCAGGCACATCACAATACAGCTGCTGGAGCAGGGCTGTATGGTTACATCTCAACTTGTAGGAAAAGGAGTATTTTCAAATTCTTAGATGCATGTGCATTCTTAGTACCCCCTAACTGTCCTTTGGCATACACATGTAGGAACCTGCCCCCTGAAGAAAGATATTCTATGTGCAGACAATGTGCAGCTTGTGGTGTCCTCTAAGATGTCCTTGATTTTATGGACACATGACCTACCCTATGATCTACAAGGCATGCCATTGACTGGGACTCACACAGCAGCTTAAATACCTTCTCAAGGTTTTGGGGTACAATCTGCCCAAAGTACAGGACAAAAACCAATGAAACATGGGCTGATTGGGCCAAACTCTGGTATCTAGAACATTTACAGATGACAGCAAACAAAAAATAACATTTCAAAACTATACTCAGAGTTTATACCCTCCCCTGTTGTATTCACAAGGGAATGAAAAACAAGATATCTCACTGAGCCAGACAAAGCAAATATAATATATGAGTTTCTTTGCCTGAAAAAAGTATACTTTTTCTCTATAGCAATTGGAGTTATTCAATTTTTGTAACAAAACATTGGCTATAATGGATGGCTACAACCCATATTATTGGTTATGAGGGAATATTTCACTGAATATTTTTCAAGGTGAAAGTTCCTATGAAGATTTTTTCTGAAAAGAAGCAGTGAGAATACCTCCCTTTTGTTATTGTTCTGGGGTTTTTATACTTTACAATATATTTAACCCATCTTTTACTGCTGAGGAAGAAAAAAAATGCCTTCAGGAGTTTAATATAAATTGCTAGATGAATGCCCAGTTGAGCTACAAACTTTATGAGTCTTTGAAATTTCTAGTTGGTTTTATAGCCTAGAAATTTCTTTAAGTTTCCCTCATGATTTCTTTCAGATGGTATGATAAACTTTGGTGTGCAATGGTTCTTTCTGTTTTGTTGAGTTTTTCCCTCACTTGAGCAGTCATCCAGAAATAAAAGCCTTCTACATAAATAACCAAAATACTCAGTTGATCGTGTTCAGAAAGAGCCTCATTCTTCTATGCAGTTATGCAATTATGGAGCGTCTTGAATGATTGTCACTTAAAAGGGTTGTAACTTTTCCTGGTTTATTAGAAACAGCTGGCAGATACATCAGAGGCATCAATGGAATTATTACTCTGAAGCAGATGTTAAACAGAATGGGGCAATAACAGCTGTTGCAATTAAAGGCATTGTGGGCACATTTCTGCACATCTCTGGCTCAACGTGACAATGATCCAACCAAACACCACTTAGTAAAATGATATTTTCTTTTGTATATTCAAAAAAATTAATTTCACATTATCAGTGCAAAGAACATGCTTTTTCTTACAGCTTGTGGCATTTCTGAGGTAACTCAGACAACAGAAAGGCTTGAATGAGCTATTGAGTGCCAGCTGATTTTTTTTTTTCACTTTAGGTTCTCATTAAATGTCACCCACAAAATTAGCTCCTAAGTATACATACTACCTATTGTTGAGTGCTTTGGAGTGAGGACAGAAGAGCCTTGCTTAGGTAGAACAAGAGGCTCTCTCAGCTCCTTGGAAGAGGAAGGTTGAGAGGAGGTAGGGTCACACAATTCCCAGCTGCATGGGAAAATTTCCTCACAGTTACCTAGAGTGTGAAAAGGAAGAGCTCCCACTTGTTTGCATTTCTGACTCTGATTTGATTTGGAAGCTTAGCTGTCTTTATGAGAATTGGATCAGAAACAATTTTGGAAGATGATATTTACTTGCCAAGCCAATCCCTTTCACTTCTCAAAGTGAACATGCAATTATATGACATCCTTCAATAAATTCATACAATTTTTTTAATCTTTCCTGCAGCATCATAGCAAATGTTTTCTCATTATTCAGCAATGTTTTAAATTCATGGAGTCTTATTACTGAGTCATAGTTGGAAAATGAAGGTAGATGACAAATTTTGTCCTTCAGAAGCTCTGCACTCTCTTGTATAAAGTAGAAGCAAAAACCCAGCTTGACTCAGATTGGCCAACATAGACTCAAAAAATAACTACACATTTTAAGCCACTAACCAAATGCTTTATTGGAGACCCCCAGACTGACAAGAAGACCACAAACTGGACATGAAAAACGCAGAAATTAGGAAACTCTGATTGATAATTTCACAGCTGTGTGCCAAATGACTTCAAAGTCCTTCCCTAGCTGCGACTGAGATTTCAATTTACTTGTGACCCAAATTCTCCTCAGCTGAGTGTATCTCAGAGAGCTGCAGTTTGCAGATATTTAATTTAACCACATCAATGGCTGTGTCAGCCTACATCAGGTGAAAAAAGAGTTTAGATGCTGAGGGAGCAGTTCAGACCACTTGACTACAGGCAGAGGCATGCTCCTTGAACTGAACACCCTCATGGAGAATGGCTCTGTGAAAGAAACAACAGTACGTAAGAGATTGTTGGTTGCCAAGAAAAATTACATGTATCCCTTCACTGGGTGTGAAGCCCAGTCAAATTTTTAGAGATTTTTTTCTTTTTTTCCCTTTTTTTATAATATATTTTTTATATTTTTTTTTGTTTGGCCTCTGAATCAAGTTGCTGGGAGAAAGTGGGATATGGAATGGAGAGAAAAGAAAAGAAAAGAAAAGAAAAGAAAAGAAAAGAAAAGAAAAGAAAAGAAAAGAAAAGAAAAGAAAAGAAAAGAAAAGAAAAGAAAAGAAAGAAAAGAAAAGAAAAGAAAAGGAAAAGAAAAGAAAAGAAGAAAAGAAAAAAAGAAAAGAAAAGAAAGAAGAAACTCTTTTTAATTGAGTTTTCCTTTTTCATAGGGTGATAGAGAAACAATTGAAGCACTCGACCTTTCTTGCCTCCATCTGTAGAAACAAAGTTTGCTCTCAAATCTCTCAGTCACAAACATGTTATGGAAAGAAAGGTGTCCAGAAACTGGAAAGAAACATTTTTGGGATTATTTAGAGAAACTGGGTATAATCTAATTCGTAGAGAGAAAAGAAGTCAGCAGAGATTGCTCTTAAGTCTTGCAGTGACAGCAACAAGGAAACAATTAAAAGTGACTGTGGGAAAATCATTGTGTGACTGCAGAAGGTCATAGGAAACAGGCTAAGTTTTCACCTATCTTTAAGAAAGCAAAGAAGGAAAACAAAGGCAACCAAACGTGGGCTGATCAGCATCTTATCGGTCCCTAGAAAAATCATAAAGTCCTTTCTCTGAGAACATATTCATGGACACATGAGGAAAAGAAGGTTACTTGGAACGGCCAGTACACCTCTAGAAAGGGCAACTCATGGCTGACCAAGCTGATGAGTTCAGTGGGCTTTATAAATATTCTCTCTGTAACACACTTCAAAGAGCTGCAGACAGTAGACTTTGGTGAAAAATTGGAAGCTAATGTCACTGTTGTACAGCTGCATAGCTCTCTGCCCAAATCCCAGAAACCCTCACTTTGAAAACTCTTCGGCTGATGTCTCCATTCAGACCAGGTGCTCTCTGCCCTTGTGCCTGAGGGCTGATATGACTGTTTCAGACATCTATTCTTTGGAGATATTAGGGTTAGCCACTTAAATGGCTGTATTAGTCTATCTGATGCTAGGCAAAGAGTAAACAGTGAAGGAAGATTAGTGTGCAACTCTGGTAGCCTGAAGGCATTCTGCCTTTGTTGGACTGGGGCACAGACAATGTCTGTGAGAAGAGAAAGTGGTATGTACAGAGCATAAGAGATCAGCAGTCGGTTAGAAACTTCCTATGTCCTTGATCTTGATACTGAATCTCACTGACCCATGATTTCCCAGACGTGTGGTTGGTTCCTCAGCTTCATCAGATAATGTAAAAATTTATTCCTTGTTAAAAAGTTAAAACAGATTTAATATATATATAATTCTGTGTATCCTTAATGTTCCAGAAGTATTAGAGTGGACTCCTACCCTTCAGAGGTCAGACAAAGACACTGTGTATGTTTTGTGAGGATTGTGGAGAAGTGTGTAACAAACCCTTTTGACTAGAAAACCATCTCTTTCAGTGGTCTATTTATATTGAAAGACGTGAAATGACTGAAATACTAAATAATAAATGGGTTTCTGATCTACTGTGCAGGAATGGCTGTCACTTTTATTTATTTATTTATTTATTGTTACTCTTGAAGGAATGGATAATGAGATGAAGATGAGAAGAGATGAAAAGAGATAATGGGACAAAAAAAAGGTCAAATTTCATTTTCTTCTTTTCTTCTTCATCAGGTAATTTTGTGCTTGACACTAGTGCATAATATTTACTGAAGATATGCTATTGTTACTGACACATATTTATTGGTTTTCTTCATTACTTGGACATGAGAGAGGAAAAAATATCTAATGTTTAATATATAATTCATCCTGTGATCATCCCTGTAAACCTTGAGGAAAAATTAGGGTTTGGTTTTGGTTTGCTTTTTTTTTTAATAGGAAATGTTCTTACTTTAATAAATTATTTAAACAACACCTTTTACTCTATGAATAACACTCCTGACTTTACTGTCACTACATGTGCATATAACCCCATGGACTCTGAATAAGGTATTTTATATTTTTTTCTTTGCCCTGGCTGTTTTTCATCTGCCCTGTACCTGATCAACTAAGTGCCAGCTATCAGCCTCATCTTCTGGTTACTGTGTGAGGACTGTCACGTGCTGGACCCTGACAGTGCTCTGGGACAAACAGCCTCAGCCACCAGGCTGCACTGTAAAGGCAACTGGGACACATCTTGTGCCTCATGCTCCGTGGTTGACCTGATGGTAGCTGTTTCCATGGATCTCATGCATAAAAAAAACCCCCAGAGTGTGCAATTTTTAAGACCTTGGCATTAGAAAAGAGCTTCTCCTGAGTGAAAGCTGACAACCCCACTTCTTTCTGATAACCTTCCAGTGTTACCTGACAGAGTGACAATCCTGCAATATAGCCCTGTATCAGCACATCCCCTCATGCTGGCACATGCTGGACAGCATCACCCAAGGACTGCATCTTCTGTTATCAATTGGCCATGTCACCAGCTATTAATGAAGTTATGCAATCTTCCTAAGTGGATACAAATTGCTGCAATTCAACTAACTTTTTGCTGTTATTGCCAGCTATAAATTGTTTCCCCTATTCATTACTTGCAGGCCACAACTGACCTGTAAAAAGGTATATCTGGGTCATGTCTGTCACATATCATTATATGTTAGAGAATACAGATATTTTTAGGAAAAGGAGTGCCCAGCTGAACTGCCATTTGACTCTGAAAATCAGCTTTTTCATCCATCCCCAGTAATGTGTGCTCAAGCTCTGCCTTGAAACACCTCTCTGGGCAATGAACTGCACAACAGGATAGATACCATCTAAAGGAAAAATAAGTCAAAAAATCTACAATCTCATATACATACCCAGAGCATGACTAAGAAATAGTATTTCCCCAAAAGCTGCTTTCTGCTCTTGCTTTTCCATATAAGATACATCTGCCAATACAGAGTTTCCATCTTAATTTCAAGTGAATTGTATATTCACAAACTATTTCTAACCTAAGAGAAAGAAGTCCCATCTTTATCACCAGAACAGTCAAATCTAATTCAAGTTTCACATATTACACTCTCAGCACCCTGCAGTTCCTGGCAAAGCAGCCTTCATATATGAGAAGGTACTTTTTCTTTTACACAGTTTTCTTCCTTCCAGACTGTAGTCTTTTTACTGGGAATACACAGGAAGACCAATTACTGACAATTGCAGCACTGTCTTTGGCTATGCTAGCAAATCCTCACAGTAGTAAATCTGTCCAGAGAATGGATGCACTTTGGTTTTATGCCTACTATCCTCATGGCAAGTCTGTCTTACAGAACACATTTATTATTGCAGAAGTCTTTTCTTTCATTGCAACCTTTGTTATTGGACCCTGGAAAGGAGATCCTCCCTGTTGTTGCTGTGCCAGCACATTACCTTGTTATTTAGGAATGTATCAAATATACAGAAATGTTGGTGATGCCAGAAGTACATTTTTTAGGACAACAAATATAAAACAAATAGGGAAATGAGGCAAATTGTATTCCTTGTCTAGATAACATAAATAACAGGGATGGGAAATAATAGGTAGGAAGCTCTGCTGATGCTACAAGATTTCCTAGGGTTTTATTTATGTTCTTCAAGGTTATTATCAACTAATGTTGTAGTTACAAAAACAAATTTATCAGCTCAGCTGCACTTTTACCAAACATCACAGCTAACCGTAAGTGTTGATCAGTAATTACTCTAGAAATAACTAAATGTTCCAATGATAAGTATTCATATATTTAAAAAATAACCTTACAGAGGTCTGTCTAGAAAAAAGAGCTCACTTACAAATTTATAATCCAAACTTTGACTTAAATATCCCCAAAACATAGATTTGTGTGCCTGCTCCAAAGGGCAACCTTATGTTGTCCTTTTTCTTCTGGTTCTGAACTTTATGACGGGCCACAAATTTGCTTCTGTCCCTACTCCCACCTAAGGCTGAGGCATCGTGCACAACCTGTGATAAATTGTCCTAATGGCAGGAGAAAGAGAAGGTCAGTGTAAACCTCAGACATTGGAGACACCTTTTTGGCATAAATCCCTGTAGTTATGCAATGACGAAGATGTATCTAAAAGTAAACTACTTGCTCTCAAGATTCTTCCAAGGATCATGCAGCTGCTTAATTATTAAGCACTGTGAGTACTCCCACTGATGTCAGTATGGCTATTTATAATGAAGAAATTCAAGAGTGTTCATAATTCTTCAGGATAAGGGTTATTACATTAAAACGATCATGGGAAAAGTAATTTTGGGTCCAATTATATTTATTTAGGTGTCCGTCTTAAAATATTGTTATAGTTTCACAGGTTAATATATACTTAGAATGTAATTTTAACTCTGAATTGCCTCATTTATAACATTTGGGTTTTGGGGTTAGAGGCTTCTTCTAATGCATTTTGTCTTAAATTATTGATGTGCACTGTCAACCTTAGTTTCATCATCTACTGTGGTATCTTGTCTGCATAATTATGCAAGTTAATGAAACTCATAAGAAGTATTATGAACATTTAAGCTAATTTATATGTGTTTTATATGCAGAGGAACATATTGTATGGAGAATTGAAAAGTAATAGTAATTCCTATAGAAGTTCAAATATCTTATTTATAAGAAGGATATTAAAGCAGAAGAATGAGATTACTCTAAAATTCACAACACTTTTTTACAACTTTTAAGATACTGTTTAGAGTATACCAGTATTAGAACTGGTATTTTTGTGTCCTAATTTATGTATTACATAGATTCTTAAGCTTGAAAGCTGAGTTCAGTAGCCTATCAGCATAAACAAAGAGCATTATTAAAAATACATATGTTTCAGTTCCTTTTCTGCAAATACATTTTCTTTGTTATGGTTTCATGGGTGCTTTCTTGAGGAAAGATTCTCCTCATTTTTTTTCTGTTTTGTTTTTTGTGGGTTTTTTCCCACTTAATAGGAAATAGAACATTGTCAGCAATTTGAACAATTTCAGCCAGATCGGAACAAGCACACATTTTTTTGAATAAACATCTTTCAACCTGATTTGAACTACAGCATTTATAATTAACAAATTTCTCCAGAAAAAAATTCCTGCAGAGTGCCAGTTGACTTCTACATGCCCTGCAGTTTGTTGGTAGTTTGATATAGTAATACACAGAGCCAAAAGACTTCATGGAGCACCTAAAGGACATTCCCATCATGGGCATGGAATAGCTCCAAAACACAGTCCACTCCAGGGGATGGGGCAGCCAACACAAACAGATCTAAGTGGGACTGGCAAGAGGAGGACTGTACCTGTTGCAGACTTTCTCTTGGAAAAAATGCCAAATATGAGGCAGAAATATTTAATTGCTACAGGCTATAAGCCACAGCCAGTATTACAATGGCAGAAAATCCCTATTAGCTAGCTATTAACATCTGACAGCCTTTAAAAAGTTGGCTGCAGATAGGTGGGGTTTTTTTTGAAGAATAGAAATGAAAAAGGATTTCTAAGTGCATTCTACAGATTACTGCTTTCAAGTTAGTAACTCACAGAAACTGAGATTGAAGTCTCCCAAACAAGGTGCTGAACTTAAAACCAGCCGCTGCTTGCACTCTGTAATTCACATGCTGTTATTTAGTATCATGTGTATCTGTAGACATGCTGGTTCAAGGATGATTTTAAACTTTGTACTACTATAGTATTTATATATGGAGCATAGCTTTCTTTTTGTAGTCTGAACTCTGAACTAATAAAGTGCATGATCTCCAGGGAACATAAGAATGAGGAAACATTTTTTCTATTAGATGATCACAGATACTGCATAAATTTTTTGAGGAGGCAGTTAAACCTCCCATTGCAGACTGAAATATTGAAAGTATTTTCAGTAATAATTCCTAGGTTAATATTTACAAAGAAGCTTTGCTTAGAGTGGTCAAATACAAAATTTTCAATCAGAACATCTAACGCCGAAACTGAATCTACCTCACCTCCAACTTACATTTTGGCTAACCAAATCTGGCAGGGAATCTAAAAAGGAAATTCGGGGTGCTCTACATACATGTCAGGTCTTTTTCTCTGCATGTGTACAAGATAATTAGTAGAGACCAATCCACCAAATGAGCAAATAAAGCTCCACTTTCCATTTTTGTTTTAATTTGCAGTTGAAGATTTTACTTTAAATGTACAACTTTTTTCCTAGGTTTTCCTGAGCCATGAAATCAACTTGAACTATTTTCCAGAGAGCAGAACTATCTGACGAAGCTGATATCACACCGGATAAATTACAGAATCATAAGAGGCATGAAATTTTCCCATTTGTTCTTGTAAGGATCTAAATTTAAAAGTCTTCCTGTGGCACATTGAACACTGACACTTCTATACTTGCAGTCAAAGTGATAAATGGAATATATTCCATTAAGATCAATACTGATCGTGGAGGTAAAATCTGCCCAAAAAAACCCCAAACCAAACCAAACCAAACCAAACCAAACCAAACCAAACCAAACCAAACCCCAGGCACCTTTGTAAGTTTTAAATTGATTAAACAAGGTGAGCATAAGTCCCCAAAGATTTAGCTTAAAATCCCAAGTGGTACTTAAGTTTCTCACTTTTACCAAGGTGTCACTTCCCATACGTGTTTAAAGTCCAGACACTTTAGAGGAATTCAGGCCTTGATGTGAGCTAGAGGCTTGCATTTAAAAAGCATGCCAACTTGGAGGGGCAACTCTTCATATAATGGGAAAAATCTAGAGAGAGGACTGAACAGAAGGGTGCTTGTTCTTGGATTACTTTTATGTATCAGACTGTCTGCTTCTAAAACTTGCTGTGTTGACACTACAGCAAGGCTGATATACACCAGTACTGTAGTGTAAATGGTGCAGTTGCTCTGAAGAGGCACAGGGCAAAATAATTCGGTTCAGTATCTTATAATTGTGGCTCCACCTCTTCTCTACAGGGTCCAATCACACCTGGAACAAGATCAAGTTTACCTGTAGTTCACAACTCACAGTGGGTGCACTGCATCTTCTGCACAAATATGTATTACAGCAATTTTTAACCACAATGGCATTTTACTTTGCAGACTGTTGTCATACTTTAAATGCGTCTTTTCAGAGAAAATACTCATTTTCTTTGTTTTTGTATGTTGTACTTCATAATGGCACTCCTGTATTATCTGTAAGACACTACAGAAATAAAAATACAAAAAACCTAACAAACAAGTATTCAACAGAGAGTCTCGAACCACAAGATATTTACCTCTATCATAGGGTATGAGTGGGATGGCAGGAAAATAGACATTTCTGAGAAGACTGGTGAAGTGTTTCTCCAATTCTCCTCATAAGTGAGTCATAAGAAGCAGGAGATAAACAACTGAGAAACAAAACCAGTATGAAAGAAAATCTCTCTTTTAGAGTTCTGCAGGGCATAGTATTGTATAAAGTAATGGGCCCAAATGTAGCTTTAATCTAAACACACAATAATTAAATAAAAGATCAAAAAGTCTCATTTTTTGCAAAGAAAGGACACTGAAATCCTAGAGGCAGCAGTAATAATATATTGAAATTATGGGACAAATTTTTGCTTTGAAATACAAAAGAGAAATATTTGAGTCATAACAGCCAATGTAAGTCCCTTTGATTTCCATGAGACTGATCTTATTGTAAGATACTTGCGTGTGGAATGAAAATTGACATAAAATAACATGCAAAGAAGCAAAGAAATGAATGTGGGAAGAATTTGTGTACCAAAACATCTTCTCCATCAATACAGATGTTGGAATGAGGGTCTGGAAGGTAAGAGGACAACCCTGAGAACAGGTTTTCCTGGATGTCTAAGATGTGACACCATTAAAGAGAAAAATAATAAAAAAATAGTAGAGAAATCACAAAGGATGTTAGGAGAAGCCCATCAATAATGAACAGGTCTTTAAAGTATACTTTTTTTAGCCATAACTCAGAAATAATAGAACAGAAACAATTAATGTGTTACATTTATGAGTATTGCTTTGTAATTCCACTTTTGAGATACCTTTAATCAGTGCACAGAAGCATGGTTTATTTTCAGCTGAACAAAGATTTTATACCCATTAATGACACATTTCTAAAGAGATAGAAAGGGAAAAAAAATAGAAACAAATAGAGGAGCGACAGGGGAAAACACTGGGATAGATTTCTATTGATTTTACTGGTTTCATCTTGACTGAAGTAAAATTTTCCAAGTGTGTCTGACGTGCATAACTTTAGTTTTGCTAAATGTTAAAAGGCAAGATTCAAAGTTGTGAGACAAATTCTGTTTACTTTAATGTTATTACTCAAGCAACTCCAAACATAAATTGATAAATCTGCATTAAGCACTTGCTTTTGATTGGGCATTTTCTAGACTGAAGTTGAAGCAAAATGCTAAACCAAAAATTTTTATCACATATTTAATCTTAGTGACTTCAATTTTTGTTGAGAAAGTCCATTTGATGACAAATGGAAGGTGAAGATGAAAACATATGGGGAATTTGCTGATACTATTATTGCTGATTTTCTGTGAATAGAGGAAGCAAAAAATAAAAAGTTAGATTACCATCGTAATGGGTAAGTGGCAGTACTGCAAAAGTTTCTTTTCCGACACCTGAGAGATGTAACTATGGAAATGCACTTAATGCAGGCTGGGGCACTAACAAATAGATTTCAGCCAGGGCCTGTCCACAAGAAAGAAAACTCTCTGCTCATTTTGGGCTGTTGCCTTTGAAGCAATTTGAAGTTCTTTTTTCCTCCTTAGATACCAGTGGGGGTACCAGTGGGTAGGTACCTACCTACCTCTCTGGGGACATTTATCCAAACTTGCTCTGTTGATGCAGAGACCCCATGCATTTGCCTGCTGTCACTCAGCCTTCTGGGGGATGATGTGGCAAGAGATGATACATTGAAGCTCAGTTTTGTTTGCAGTTATTTCCACCCAGGAACAACATCTGCTTATATGAGTACAGAGGCTTGTAGCTGTAAGTGGTCATCCCCCTGGGCTCAGCACTGGTGAGGCTGCACCTCAAATCCTGCAGTTCAGTTCTGGGGGCCTCACCACAAATAGGACATTGAGGTGCTGGAGTGTGTCCAGAAAAGGGAATGAAGCTGGTGAAGGGCATGGAGCACAAGTCCTTTGAGGAGTGGCTGAGGAAGCTGGGGGTGTTTAGCCTGCAGAAAAGGACTCTCAGAGGAGACCTTATTGCTCTTTACAGCCACCTGAAAGGAGGTTACGGCACTGTGGGGAATTGGATTCCTCTTGCAGACAACAAGTAATGAGCAGAAATGTTGGCAAATTGTGCCAGGGGAGGTTTAGGTTGGATGTTAGGAAAAATTTCTTCACTAAAAGGCAGATCAAGCATTGGAACAGGCTGCTCAGGAAAGTGTTTGAGTCACCATCCCTGGAGGTATTTAAGAGGTGTGGATGTGGACTTGGGGACACAGCTTAGTGGTGGACTTGGCAGTGCAGGATTAGCAGTTGGACTTAATGGTCTTAGAGGTTTCTTCCAAACTAAATATTTCTATGACTCTACAGTTTAATAGAACTGAGTAATAAAAAATAAAAATAAGTAGTATTTTATTTTACATAAAAATAAAGCTGAACTTCACATTTAATTATGTGGTGCTAGGACTCAGGCCTAGGTTTTTGCTACCAAAGTCCTCTTTGGAGGTCTCTGAAGGACCACCCTGTCTCATTTCATAGACCCTGGAACAGCTTAACACCTGGCCAAAATTTACTCTCATCTGTTCTATTTGTTCAGGCCTCAGTCCACATTAACTGTTCATCCACAGTCTTACTGTCTTTTTTTAAGATCTGGAATACCTATCAGCTTAAATAATATGCTTAGGTCACACAGTGAAGAGAAGAGCCTCCTTTGATTGCTGGAGTCCAATTTGTGAAGTGCTGCAGTATCCAACTGGACTTACAGTAAGAATAAATAATTCCTTGTGCAGTGCTTTTGCGTCTATCCCAAGAGCAGAGCACACTTACAGCTAGCTGGTCAGCTAGTGAGGGCATCAAATCTACATTATAATGGAAAAAGCAACATCCACATTTGTTCAAAGTTTAATTCCAGGATGCCTAAACGTATTTTGATTTAAACGTCATTGAAAAGTCATCCTCATCTAGCAGACAGCCTCCATAGGTCACACTGTTATTTATTGAAGGTACAAACGATGGTGAATGCATGGCAATATAATGATGACAATGTTACAAAATGATATAGCATTTTATATGCATGAATATCAAGGTGCTTTTGGATATTAGTTATTCATGCCTCTTGACACCAAAATGGACCTTGCTGAATTATTATTTCACATCCTAGACACAAGTCTGTGTTATCTGCCTTCCCACATAATTTAGACTGGTAGTGAGTTTTGAAGTAAGGCTTGTGTTCACCCTTTTTCATTCTGTCATTGTTCACCTTGCAGAGCAGCTCTGGTGTATCCACGCTGGATTGCACTGAGATGTCACTAAACCAGAGGAGATGTTCCAGGAGCTCACTTAATCTGCTCTCATGACAGACAGACATGTAGCCCTTGGATCTTGTACACTAAAGCAACCCCTCAGCACATGACAACACATGACCAAAGTATTTGTGCTGGGTCCTGAGCACTTTTTAACCCACTAAAAAGCTCTGCAGACTTTCCCAGCACCAATTGCTCATTCATACGTTGCTCGCACAGCTGACCCGGCTCACTGGTCCCAAACGATTGCTGTGAAACTTCTCTGCCTCAGGAAGGAAGGACACTGCTTCCCTACATTTGATGCCAAAGAGAGGCAAGCTGTAACTCGTTATTTTTTTTTCCTTTTTTCCTGCCATGTTTTTCCATGAACATACCACCAAAAAGACAAACACTGAAGGAGAGGGAAACAGCTCATCTTTTTACTGTTTAAAATGCCATTTCCTTCATGTCACTTTAATTTTAAAACATGAGGTGTAAGGTTATAGAGAACATTGGTGTTTGTCTTGAATCTCTGCCTTTGTTTTGGATGAAAAATACAACACCCAGGCCAAACACAATACTAAACATTTACCACTGAGGTCACTGATCTGCAATTTGTTGCAGTGACAGATCCAATATTGTGCTTGGGGAGCAGACTGGATGGCTGCTAATGCACTATTATAGGCACAGTTGGGAAATTGGCTGAGCACCAGGTGACTGGAAGAACTGGATCTTATTGCACAAGTCCAAGCGTGTTTTAACTTGTAACTCGATTGCTAACATGGGGAGAGCTTTTAAAATGTTAATTGATTTTTTTTTTCATAATAACATAAACCATCTGTAGCTTTGAACTTAAATTTAACTTCTCTAATTAATTCTAATCCTTCTGGTACAAGAACTGTCTGTCACACATCAGTCTCTTCATTCTATTTTTGGTTCAGTTTGTCACATCATTTAAAGCCTTGACCCCACCATAGCCAGTTTTTAATTAACAGTAAAATAGTTCTAGAGGAAACTCTATGGAGCATTAGGAGTTGAGCTCAGACCTGTTGAAACAACATAAGAAGATCTGACATATATTTTCTGTCTTACCAATGTGTTTGTGGAAAACAAGTAATTCCATTTATCTGTGGATTTTCTATGATAAATTTTTAAGCCATGGCTAAAAATCCTGTTTTACTATGGAAAGTTCTCCTCCTGGCCACATGCTGTACTGTGTGTCAGATTCTGAGAACTGTCAAGACATTGACAAACAATGCAAAAAACAGATAAAAATTACTGGGAGGTATAGGGTGGGACAAATAAATACAAGGTGTAGAAGAAATCCACTGACAAGATGATAAATCATTTAGCTCAGAAACAGAAACAGACTAGCCAGAGGAGGAGGAATGTCGAGGGCAAGAAATCAAAGACAGGCTGTGGACAAAGCTGTTACTGTGCTCATTATGATATTACTACGTGTAGGCCATGGATGTCTGCAGGGCTAATGGCTGCTATATGGAAAAGAGAACAAGTAAAACTTCAAGGGATACTTTTGGCTGAACCCCTTAACTACCTTATTAGGGCCATAGTAATTGTTAGGCAGATGCAATGCTGCGTGCTTAACATTAATGTTAATTTGTAAAATAAATCCCACTGCATAGAATAGAAAAAAATAATACTATTTTCATCCAGAAAAGGTATAAAGTTAGCGCCGATCTCTTGGATGAGTTACTACAAATAATATTATAATACTTGTTATATAAAGTTGTTGAATTTATACTCAGTTAAAGGAGGATGTTAGATCATTCAAGACCTGAGGGAATATAATTTTTGAAAAAATATGTACTGGAGATATTCCCACTTCATGTAACATGCAATGCAGTTTACAAAAATCCTCACACTGCATATCAACCCTCCACGCTTTTGGAGATGCTGACAAAGGTCTGTTCTGATGGAGCAAAAAGCAGTAGTGTGTCAAAGCTGCCATTGAATTCGATGTGACATCTGCAGTTCCAAACACAGTTTGAAGGTCTGAGCCTTCGTATTGGAAATTATATTGAGGTGTAAGAACAATGTAAAGCAGACTTCAGAGTGAACGAGCTGGGTTTTATGCTTTTAAGGAGTTGAGACTTCTCCAAATCCAAGAGGATCAAGTAGTGTTTCAAGCACTGTTACGGGGTCTTTTAAATCTCATCTGATTTTTCAGCCATTGTAATTTTAATTAAGTGATCCTAAAATTCACAGGGACAGAGTCCTCTAGAAATGATGTAAAGTGGGCAATCAAACTGTAGACAAACAGAAATTGTGAAGGTACTAGTACAGGCAAATGAATGCAATTGATAAGAGACTTTAATGAAATTGCACTAAAATGTGCTGTGGCAGCTCCATTCCTAAATGGTATTTCATTAACATATCATAACTCAATCTAATCCATTTATGTGCCCAAAGTCTAAAATCTGAAGCATCCAACACTAAACAACAAACCGACAGATTTGAATCTTGGTCAGACAAGCACAAGATTTTGAAAGATTCCACTTTCACTTCAAGATGATGAGGTGACCTCTCCTTTCTTGCTCTGTTTTTTTTCCTTCTCTCATAAGAAATGAAAGAAGGATTGATGTCTTTCTTTGGAGAATAATCAGTAACTTGTTTGGCAAGCGTGAAGCTGGAATGTGGAGCTGCTGTTTGAAGGTGCTGGTCTGATTTAGGCAGAACAGAGATTTGAGCCTGCATTTTCCATACAAATGTATTATACACCAAAGTAATTGGTGCTTCTGGGACCATAGTCATTACCTCTTTTTCTGAACAGAAATTCTTTACCAATCCCAAGAAACTTTTCTCAGATACAGTTTCATGCATTTGGTTTATTGAACTGATATTTCTGACAAAACAAAGAGAAAAAAATTAATTTTCAGCCAGTTCTGCTGTTAGAATGTTTTTTTGTTAAAAAAGATGAATAACTCAGACAAAAAGAAGTGTTCAAAGCTCTATGGAAGATAGTCTTGAAGAGAAAGACAGAAAGATTATATAAAAAGAAATTATTTCAGTGATGATTAAAAGGTACTAGTTCTACAAGGTGTGATGAGAGTTGGAATTATATTCAAATGTGAAGCCTATCATTGTCCTGCAAACTAACTGACAAGATGCTTGCCCAGATTGTAAAATTTCATCCACATCAACACCCTTGGGTGATTGTGGAGCATTTCAGGTAGAACTGAAAACCAAATTAAATCACCCCTCAATATGCAGCAGGGTTAATGAAATCAAAGGGGACCTTCCAGTTTTACAAGGACTTTAAGAGTTGCATTGAGGGTCTGGTCCGCAAGCCAAACGCAAAATAAACTATTTGTGAATGGTTATTGTCTGAGCCACAGCTGATCCCAAGCGATTGTCATGAATAGCTTTTTCAACACAAACAGATATTAAACATGATAGGAAACTGTAACAGAATCATGAAAACTTTACAATAAGTAAAATGATACCAAGAAGAGAGCATTACATTCATAAACCTTATGTGACAGCATGGAATAGGCTGAGAATGATCTAGCATTTTTACAGCTGTTTAATTTAGAGGATAATAAACAAAGGAGTTTGGGGATCCTTTAAAAGATGGCTGGGGAAATAGTTTGAGAGCAGCATGAAAACGGAGACTCCTGTTTTTGTGATTTCATAACACTGTCATCCCAGACTACAAAAACTGTAGACCTACAGAAAGGATTAGTGTTCCAAAAGCATACACGGGAAAGGTTTTGCTCCCCTGTGTACTAAAGCATTATAAAAGAGAGTAAAATTAAATAACATGTACTAAATCTTTATGCCATGAAATTACTTGTATTTTCTCATAGAGAACAGCCGAGAGAGATTTGGTTGATCAGTCCAAGCACGTCTAATTCTGAACTCCACACTGCCTTCACGTCCAACAATTTTGCAAAAGGATGGTATTACCCTCTTACTATGTGAAAATAATTATGTACCAGAAGAGGAGACAAAGCCACACTTTTTACAAACCTTGTCCCCATGTTCTGTGGCTATCAGAAACTGAGGGAGAGGTCAGCATGGTGAGGACTCAGGAATTTTAACCTTGGTTATGTGGAATGAATGAGATAGTTTTCCTGCCAGCATTTTAATGATGCTGTCCATATTTCTGGTGATTTTAAAATTAACCCAGACTTGGATTCTGGTCACTATTTCTTTTAATAGCTCAGTGTATATATATACATACTTTAATAGCAAACATAGAGTATGGACTTTACCATACTCAGCCTAGAAATGGAGTCTGAAGAATGTGGGAGAGAACACACAGAAAAGGATTTTCAATAGAGTAAGATGCCAATATTTCAAATATCATCTGCAGGTGCTGTTTGGCAAACTGCATGGGCTGGGTTATGTAAAGTATTTTGGGTTGCTTTATATTATGGCTATACATATATATATATAAATATATCTCAATGTGTTTTCTACCAAACCCTATAGTTGAGTAATGACTTGAGCACCTCTCCAGAGCATTTGCACATTTCTCAAGGTGGCATATTAGAACTAATCAGAAAAACACATACTTGCCCCAAAGATATAAATATGCATTCTGATCATTGATTAATAGGGAAAATTATTTCTAGAATTTTAGAATCATAGAATGGTTAGGGCTGCAAGGGACATTAAGGATGCTATAGTTCCAAACACCCTGCCATGGGCAGGGAGGTAACTCATGAAATTAAGTTGCTCAAGGCCCCATCCAACTTGTCCTTGAATGCTTCCAGGGATGGGGCATCCTCGACATCTCCACTGGGCAGCCTGTTCCATTGCTTCTTCATTACACAGATTATTGTCTGAGAATTTAGAACATCAGCCCAAAACCATGGTTTCAAGGCTATGATGCTTTCTCCTACTCTTCGAATTTAAGAATAGAATAACTACTGAGATATAAAAAGACATCTCCTGTAAGAATTGCTGATAGAAGTATTAGGAATATAAAAGCAAGTAGGTGTCAACCAATTACATCATAAAAACAAGTGAAATTGAACAAAGCTAAAGAGAAACCAGAAATGGACAGAAATGGGTGTACCAATATCTGTTTTGACCTTTACATAAAAATAACAGCCACAGGCATCATCATATCTGGCACTGCAATGATTCTTCCTATGTCATTCAGGATATACATAGTGTGAAAAATACACAAAAGCTAGTATGAAATAGTAAAAATTTAAATTCTATCCCAGAACATCAATTTTTTTTTCTTTGCCTGGCATAAGTATGATTACACCAACAGAAGACATGAAAGCCACATCAGTCAACACAGTGCATCCCTAATATGCCCTGTTTGATCACTTTTAAACATTCAACGGCCTAATAACCACCTGTGTGACATACACTAAGTCTGATAGAGTTCATGATTATGGTGGATGTTAAAACACCTAATATGCTATTTTAATACCTTAATAAGTCCACTAAAGGACTCTACTAATTCTGGGGGCTTTTTTCTGCTCAGATGGTGAATCCAATATGGCTTGCTTTTAAGGATGGGAGCCTCTGAACAAATTGTGCAAAGTAGGAAACTCCATCCAACTTACAGATCGGCCATTTTCCAGAAGGAAAAAAAACCAAACCTTTCATATTCCCTCCTTTCTATTCTTCAAAAAGGGATTAGTGGGGAGATTTATTTGGCCTTTCAAAGAAGCAACCTGTGTTGTGACTGCAACAAAGGACAACTCAAACACCAAACTGAAAATTTTGTACTGGTCTGTACAGTGGCTGTGAGTGTTGGCAGAAGTTATACTGGAGATGCTGCACATTCATAAAAAGGAAGGAAATTGTGGACAAGATGTTCCCAAATAGACAACTACAGTGGAAGTAAGAAACTAAAGAAACTATAGCGGTAATTCACAGAATTCACTACAACCTGAAACAAATACATAGAGATAATCTTAGCCAGAAATAGCCATTCAGAGAAAAGTTATTTAAACAGCTTCTGTGCATGTATTCAACTTGATGCAGTAGAACAAGAACACATATTGAATGTAATTAGCAGTCAGACATTCAGCCTGAGCAAAATGACTTGTGAAAACCCACCACTTCTGCTGCAAGTATCCTAAAATTACAGGGCAGAAAATGTTGCTAACAAAATTACCCTGGAAAGCTTATGCGCTTTTTCAAATATTGCATTGACTGAAAGCCATCTCTGTAAGAATGATGTCATTAGCATGTCTCATCTTTAGTAAGCAGTATTTTGCACATAAATTATTATATATATTTTTTGTTAAGCTCTTATGTTCTGTTTGTTCTTTTATGTTAAATGGGGGGAAGCAAGTAGTGCCTAGGAGTTGACCATCACTCTGAGCATTTAGAATTTCTTCAGTGGGGCTCCCTTCCCTCTGTAGTCACCAGAATCACAGCAGCATGCATAAATCCTGACATGCCCAGAATGGGAGGGGAGCTGCAGGTTACTGAACCCTTCAGCCAGCCTCCCAGTGGCAGTAACCTTCTCTGAATTTTTCCTGGTAATTGCCTGCCAGTCCTTCTCCCCTATCCGGCTAAAACATAGGGACACAGCAGATTTTCCCCTAAGGACCCCAGTCTGTCCTCACAAGAAGGCAGGGAGCAACAAGAGCTACTCATTTGGGTCCACTCCTTCGATCTTCCCCCTGGATTGAAGAGCAGAGGACGGGAAAATGAGGAAGAGAAACTGAAGTGATTTTGTTGATGCCATTTGTCTCTAAATCTGAGTAAGGCAGATGGCAATCTCATGGGTAACCCATAATGGATAAGGTGATAGGCAGTTTTTTGGAGGCAGAACTTAATGACTGGGTGAGAGCCTTTCTCCCTTAGCAAGTTCAGGGCAACACTACAGACACTATGTACCTACTCATGAACAAGAGGACTTCAGAAGTCAGATGGTAGACCCAAACCTAGGCTGTAAACCCCAAACATTTAAACACCAAAATAAACAAGCGAAATCCAAAAATCAATCAATGAAAACCAAACCTACAGGTCTTGGCAATGTTTCACATGGTGCTGCAGTTTCTGGAAGAGTATGCTTGGCATGGTTAGTATTTCCCTCACCTGTAGGTTCATTTGTCTGGAAACCATCTGTCCAAGTATGTATCTGCCATAGTTTTAGCACATTACAAAAACCAAGAAATAACAAGCTGATGAGACCAATGAAAAGGTGGAATTGAAGGCAATGAGAGAGGTTTGATGGAGAGAGGTAAGGACATAATATCAAAGAGAATACCCAAAAGGTACAGCAAACCCAAGCCAAATAGTAAAATCTGATATTGTTGGTCATCTAAATTCTGTTATTTAACTTCACTGTTCCAAATATCTGCAACATTTATCTCAAAAAAAAAATTGAGAGCTTAAAAATTTCACTGATAGAACATTTGCCAGGTTGTCTAGCCTTTTTCTCCCTTTTTGCCTCTTTTCCTGTAATGCAACTCACCTGCCTTTCAAAAGTGCCTTAAAGGGCTTTAAAAGGCCCTAGCAAATGCTTAGCACTTCTTGAAGAATCATTTGTGGACACTGTGTGCCTCCCTACTGCATGACTCCACATTTATCACAAAGATTTTTCACTTGTTTAATTTTAGTAATTCATGGAGTTTTGCTCTTTGTTCTCTGACACTCACAGATCTAAGAAGAAAAGGTTGCCTTTAGAGACAAAAAATATATAAACACACAATTCCTAGGATAAGTCACATTAATCAATAACTTAAATTCTCAAATTTTCTTTAAATTTTCACATAGCTAAGCATCCTAAAAAAAATGCCTCTACATGTTAAATTAACTCCATTAAAACACACAATCGTATGAGATTGTGTAAATATTTAGTTATGAATATTAACTTTCCTCAGGAACATATTACAACTGTCATATTTCCCAAAACATCTTAAGCAGTTGGTTTGAGCCTTTCTTTGAAACTATTTCGTTTTCCAAACATATACTGATAGAACATTGTAATATTAATACTCATAATTTTTGTAAAAGCTTATCCATTAAACCTCTACAAGTTTTTATTTTCCTTAAATACTTATTCAATTCCCTCAGACTGAACAGATGACTTAAACAGAGCAAGAATTTAATGAGAAAAAATGGAAACAAATGCTTAAATTTAAGATTTTATCTGCACTACTGTGATTATGTTTCTACAGGGATCAAAAGAAGTTACAGATATATATAAGCCCTCTTCTAAGAAAAGTCTTCCAAAAAAAAATTTCCCACCCTTGCTATTACTGATGTTGCTGAGTTTGCAGTGGTAACAGTGAGAAAAGGCTTCAACAGCTTGCTTTATTTAAACTCCTGCATCAGTAAAACTTCCTCAGCATGTGATTGATAATTGTTCCCTAGCACTGTTGTGGAACAGGACTGATTACCAAGAGGATTAAAATTCCAGAAAGTCTCTGAAGAGTGTCTCTGAGGTCTTCTCTTCAGTCTCTCTGCTGCAAAGCTGATTTTAAGTGATGGGATTTAAATTTAGCTTTTTTTAGACAATATTTCCTGGCATGATCAGCATCTAAGGCCTTACTGGAACCCCTTCAGAAAAGTGTCTGACTTCTATCCAAGGCATAATACAGCCACAATTTAAGAACGTACCTCAGGATAGCAGAGTTTGCTGGCTTCAGCTGGAAGGAAAATAGTCACAGAGCAATAGATCACTCCTGTGGACTGAGAGTGGGCCTGATTCAACCTTCCCAAATTGCTCCCACAGCTCTGCATTCTGCCTCCAGTTTTTTGGGCCAAGTCATATTACCACTTTGTAACCAAGTCATTTCCTTAATGATAACTGGGGTCTATATGAGGAGGGAAACAAAACTTTGTGATGAGTCAAACCAGATAAATGGTTGAACTTCTTTAAATTTGACCATGGCAAAGAAAATATATAAAAAGCAAATATTATTCTTAACTGGTTATGAATCATGTACCCTGTAGGAATTTCTGTTGACAGTCTGCTTAGACAGCCATGCTGGTAAATTAATCAGGCTGGAGATCATTTTTATTACTGCTTAATTTATGGGTGTAGGGAAGGCAATGGCTAGGAAAAAAATTAACAAATTAGTTGGTCAAGTGGTGACTCAGTGCTTTCCTGACGCTTGAAGCAAAGGGGAGAAAATCATGAGAAATTATTACATTTTTTCATGATAATTAGATATTCAGCAGAAACACTTTAGTTGTAGGCTTTTCTCAAGATATTTGACCAGAATTGAGAAATGATTCACCACCACTGGCACATGATGGGTGTGTTCAGGTGAAACCCTCTGTAGTCAGACAAAAATAATTTTCTTTCTAACTGCATTTGGTTGCATGTGCAACCACAAAGCTACTTAAAGAAATTTAAGCTCTACTATATCTAATTAAAAAATGGCATAATGCTCATCAGTTAACCCCACTCTCAACTTCAGTATGGTAAAGCAGATCAGCTAATTATTTTACTCACTATTTGGCATGTATAATGTGAAATCATCGAAGGCACCCAGAAAAATTATGCCCAAGAGTCATGACAAAAAATTTTACTCATCTCTAGGTGAGCTGGATCTGAAAGTCTCTTAATGTGACAGAGCATTAGACAAAAAAATTATATGTGTCATTAAGATTTTTGTTGCATTTGGCTCTGCCAAATGCAACATATAAAAAGACAGTTTGATGGTGCATTTATGCACTTTATTTTCTGCATTACAGCAGCAGTGGAATTTCAGAAAGAAAAAAGAAAGAAAAAAGGTAACAGATAATATATGGTTTTACATTAAAACATCTGAAGTCATAGAGTGTGACACTCTTGGAAATTTCTGTCTAAGGAAGAGTATGAAGGTTTGAAATTATAGAGATGTACAAAAACAAAACATTCATGGCAAATGCATAAACTATCTCCTTTTTATTTTTCTCACCAAAGGAAACTTGGAGACTTAAAAGAAGGAATTATCAACAGGACACTATTACTGGCAATGTCAAGCACACTTCCTCTTGGGCATTTTACTTGACACCTCTGAAAGTCAAATGCCAATATGAGACAGAAACCTCTATCCCTCCTGCACAGCAGACATGTCTGAAGAAGTGATGAAGCCTGGAGCATTAAGTGAATGGAAACAGTGCCAGTTCTAACTAATACTCTTCTGCACAGCATTATCAAAATAGCTGAAAAGTACTGAGCACTACAGGCCTTACATCTCAAGAACAGAAATTTAAATTACTAAATTAAGCATTCCAGAAAATTCTGCTGAATTTCACAAATGCAGGAATTTCTATGCCTGTGTCAAAGTGATGTTTCGAAGAAATCATTGAAGAAAATGAGAGTATCTGTGACATTTTAGGAAGCAGGGAATGCTTTTTCTCTTCTGCTAGATGAAGGTGCCATGGTCAACAACATCCCAGACACAGGGTCTTAAAATAAAAAGGAAGAGGAAATGAAACTGTTAGTGACTTTGCATATGTTTTATGTACTACTTGCTTTTTTCACATATGTGATCCCAATGCAGAAGTCCTTGCAAGAATGGGGCACAGACAGACTCTTTGACAGTCAATACCACAAGGAACTTTAAATCAGCTCTAAAATAAGACACTCAACTTTTTTCTCCCTTGTACCTTTACTCACCTTTCCAAGATCTTTTGACTGTATTTTGGAAGTTCTCTGAAAGGAATCTGTCTCCTTCTTGCTCACCAGAAGTTTGTGTGCCTCAAGTAATTTCTTTTAAATTTGACTGGAAATAGTGCAGCTGCACACACATTAAGAGCTGTGTTTAGTTTACCTCCATCTTTCTATTTTTCTGTGCATCTTTACTTAGAGAATAATTATGTGTTTAATGAGGTTTCATACCATCTCGATTACTCAAAAATGTGTTTCCTCCCTTGGAATCTGCACTTGTTTTCTTGATTCCAATGTGAAGTCTGGGCACAACTGCTGTATCAAAACCATTTTTTATAGCAAGAATCTCTAGTGCCCAACAGAACAATGGGGTTTTTTTCTTCAGAAGGATGAGATGATACAGAACAGGCAGAAAAGTCCACAAGAGGAAATGCTGAAGTCAGTGGGGTAGTGTAAGCTTGCTATTTAAAGTCAATATTTGTGGGATGGAGTGTCACTGATTCATATGCCTTTCTTTAAAATAATCTGCCTTCCAAGTCAAAAGAAAGCAAGTAGAATATTTTAATCATAGGCTCCCAAAATAATTAAAGTTCCTTTAACCTTTCTTTGTACGTCAAGTTCTACAATCCTCTCAGTAATCTCAGTAACTTTCCATTGGACGTGCTCCTGTTTTCAGCATCTTTCCTGAACTGAAGGGAGCAGAACTGGAAACCATGGTCTTGGTGTGGTCTAACAAGTGTTGAGGAGGTTTGAATAAACACATCTTTTGGTCCACTGTCTGTTCTTTTGCTAGTGCAGTCCAGAACAGGTTTTGCTCAGATTGATGCCCTGCAGGACCCCCAGGGCCATTCCAGCAGAGCTGCCCCAAGCACCCAGACCCCAGCCTGTTCATCTGAGTGGAATTAAGCTGTTCCATGTTTATTTTTGCTACACACAATGCAGTTCTTTTTGACTCAATATTCCACCTACTGATTTTTGTTTGAATGGTGTTTATTCCTTCAAAAGTATCTGCCTTTCAGTTTAGTTTTCATCTACCAACCTGGTGAGGATACATTACATCCCATCATCTAGGTCTTTTATGAAAGATGCTACATAGTACTGGATAAAACACCATCCTCCCAGGAACTCTGCTTGTGTCCACCTGTCAATTCACCTTTGGCACATTAATCACACCACTGAAGTTTTCAAGTTTAGCAGCATTTCACTTACTGGACAGGTCCCTCTCTTCAGCTCATATCTTGTCAAAAAGGATATTGTGGGAGAACATGCTAAATACCTTGCTAAAATCAAGGTTATGTCAAGGTTGTTAGTGTTGCCTCCCTGTTTGAGAGGAGCCAGGAAATCTTTTACCCATATTGAGGCTGTCTGGTCTGCCAAACCAGCAGCAGTGCTGTCCTTGGATTAGTGTGCCCACATGCTGTGTATTGTCTTACCTGTTTTACTGCAATTATAATGCAAACAAAGAAAAGACAAAAAGAAAGAGAATCCTCACAAATCTTTTTTCTTCCTTTCAAAAATGTGGTTCTCTAAGATATCCTGTTTTCCCATTGTTTCATTTTTCAGTGAGCAGTCTCAGAGGCCTCTGGGGGTCAAGGCCTTGTCTTAGAAGAAAGCTGGAATGGGAGCTGTGAGAAAATTTTCACTTGCAAAGTGAAGTGGAGGATTTGGGCCTTTTGCCAGTTCCATGTGGGTATGATGATTTCAAGGCAGTTTGCCATGTCTTTCTGTATAATTTTCTAGCAATGAAAATAGTTTTGGCATTAAAAAATGAAAAAGTGATGAAAAATAGCTTCTCCAAGTCAAGAAAAGAACAAATAAGGCAACACTCAGAAAAGTAAATTTATCCTCACATATATTAAACCGCTAAATCGCCATCTATTTCATTTGGCTGAGTTTCCTGAGCTGTGTTTTTCACTGCTGTGTTAAGTACTCTTCAGATTTTGCTGTTAACTTGCTTTATGCTCATAGGCCTTCAAACAAAGAAGTAACTATTAGGTCTTGCAGCATAAAGGCAGATTCTGGCTTAGTCCATCTTGCAAATTGCAGATTGTTTATCTGCGACTAAAATAGGCAGTCATGGCCAATATCAAGAATCAGTATAGAAGACTTTTGTTTCTTTCCTTTCACCCTTTTCTCAAGAATCCCTTCCTATTCTCATGTTTTACAACTGCTGCCCCATCTCAAAGACATGCTCCACTTTTGCTTTTTTTTTTAATGTAGGAAAATGCACAATTAAAAGAACATGCACAGTACCATATCACATTATCTTTCTAAGGTGCAGAGTAGGATCTTTGAGTCTGTCTTAAGTTTATATAAAATTTATCCAAATTGTTATGATTTTTCCTCATCTGTCTTGTTTAATAGTCCATGGAATTGGCTACAATACTCCACCATGCTCAAATGTAGCCTGGTATGATGATCCCACATGGCATAGCTGAAGTAGGATCTGCATGGTACCACCCTTTCTTATTTCACATGTCAACTTGCTTGAAACTTTCACAGAGAACAGCCACAATTTGCTTGAAACTTTTGCAGACAACAGTCAGTGGTACAAGACAGGTCACTCCCACTGCACCAGCACATCTTGTCAAATCCATATCTGAAGGCAAAATTTATCCTGATGTAAAGAATCAAGTCCGCATACACAGCTTCATGTTAAAATCTAGAGTGAAGTTTTTATCAGTGGGTCCACCTCTACATTTTAAAACAGGTTTTTGAAGTCTGAAGTGTATTAAAACTTGATAATCCATTGTCCTTTCACTGACAATAGTTACACCCAGGTGCCTATATTTTGTCTGCTCATTTGTAAGTTAGAGAGGAGCAGATCCCTTTGAGTTATTCATATGCCCAGAAAGTGGTCAGAGCAAGACCAATTGTGGTCGTATTCTGCAATAATTCCAGACATCCACCTCTGCAGCATCTTCAGTTAAATGATTTTTTAATTACTCTGTCATTTTTCATGTTCAGACAAGAATCTGAGCCTATGAAAGTTGCTTTTGAGTATTGCCCTAATTTCAGCACAGGCCTATATGTGCCAAGGACACAGAATGAGGGGCAAAATATTCACAGAAAAAAACTATTGTTTTCCTATACCCTTTAAAGTACTATTTCTCATGAGGAATGTCACGTTTTCCACTGGTGCAGTTTGTGATGTGTGTTGTGATGGACATGGCATCATGTGCTTGGCACTCTATTTCCAAAATGTGAGCAGCACAAATCACAATGTATTGCTACTTTGAATACTGTTTATTGCATTTTTTTTCACTGAGTAAAGAATGGTTGTTGTCTTTGCAAGTTGCCAAACTCTGATATTGATAAGATGCAAGAAAGTGAAATATCCTTGCTCATTACACAAAGACTACACAGGCAGAGGAGCACAATAATATCTGCAGGCTCTAATTCAATTAAAATCTGTGGCTAGAGATATGGAAACATTTTCAAGGATGAAAATTGGAATATTGCTTCATAAGGTAGACTCAAGATCCTTGAGTTACAAAACAGCTAAACACAATTCACATAAAATTCTGGGTCATCTCTTGCAGGTTCCTTCTTCATAGCAAGGTTAATTTGGGAATTAGAAGTAGTGCTCAGATTCTAACCTGGTATAATCCACACTAAGAAAATCCCTTAATTTTGTGCACTGCTGCTTTTGAGAAAGAGAGCTCCTCTTGGTAATGCAAATACAGCTCTGCTTCATGAAAATGCTGCTGCTGCTGTTTACCAGTGTCTCCCCACAGGCCTCTGTCCTTACAAGTGTGTGCTGGAAAATGGCACACACATTTTCTCACACAGGACTTCAGGTCAACTCAATTTATACTAATAACCACAGAATGTGTCCACAGAATCTCAGCACCTGGTGCTATGCAGTGTCCCTTGTGAGGCAGCTCTGTCCCCTGAGCCCCAGGCTAAGCTGGGAGAAAGAGCTGAAGTTTTTTGTGTCACATTTGGTGATACAGAGTGTGCCTGTGCCCAGAGCCACACTGTCCATGCTCTTGCAAGCAGTGGCTGCTGCAGACAGCTCCTGTTCTTGTGAGGATAAATTAATTCAATATTTGTCTTTTTTAAAAAACCATTTTCTTTCCTAAACTATGCTTGTTAAAGTGGTTTTTTCCAAGTCCTGGCTACACTATGTTCTTGTGTATCCTTCCCTTGGGAAAGCCTGACATCCACCTGTATGTTGGTCATTATTAAGCCTTGTCACAGTGTTTGTTCTTCTGACACAAGGTTAAAAAAACTTACTTATTTATCTGTCAAGTGTATGTTCCACATTTAAGATGTTGCAGTATTTTATTATTATTTACTACTTAAGTGTTTGTGATCACTAACAGCAACACTTCCAGTAATTTCCATTTCTTCAAGTGCAGCAGGGTACAAATGAGGATGGAGTCTGTGTCCTTGAGCTGCACCTGAGTATACCTGAGGCAGTCTTATACAGACTGACTGCAAGTCTATTTTATAAATAGAAAAAGACTATTTTAAATGTCTTATTAGTTCTGAGTAAATATTTCCAGCATATTTTTGTGCACCCAAGGGTCTGCTTCTGTTTACGCTTCCCAGAATAGCAAAAAAAAAATAAGCCAAGATTTGTTCTTATTGCCTTTTATATAACCACTAATGCTTGGTCTAAATTCTTACCTTGGTGTCGATTTAAATTACAGTTTTGAGAACACTGTAACAGTGTGAGTTTTTTTCAACATACTTATATCATTTTTATTACAAATTGCCCAGTGTCCAATGAATCTGTCTGACCAGATAGTTAAACACAGATAAAGCAGGCTGTGAGGAAGGTTCCAATCTTAAAAATATTGGCTTAAGGCTGTCTCTTCATTATGAACAGGATTTTGATGACATGTGGAAAATGGACATATCAATAGTCATCTCAATTTAGATTGCTTAGATATGTGCCAAAGACTAAAAGGCCTAACACGGTTCCTGGTGATTTCTGCCTTTTTCACTCATGTTCCCACCTCCTCTGACTTTACAAATACTTTATTCAAGTACCCTGAAGTCAGTGGGAGGCTGTTTTTAATAATTTTTCCAAATTAAGATAGTGAAAAGTGCTGGTGGAGAAAAAAGACAAAACAGTTTCCATCAAGTATACAGAACCAGGGTATTTTACTTCTATTTCTTATATTAAAAGAAAATTAAAAGACCTTATTAAAAAATGAGGAGACTGAGAAAAACTAGGGAAAAAAAAAAGAGACTGTGAGTGAGTAACAACATGGATAAATAATTGATAATAAAAAGCAAACTGCTTTCATCCAGAAGCTGTCTATTTTGGGCTGTCTTTGACTCAATAAAGGTATTAATTCTTTCTTTTCTTTCTTAAAAATTGTTCTTTTGCTGTTTAAGAAAAAAAGCTGAATATATGAAGGTAGGAGCTAATTATCTTTCTGTAAGATAAAAATTTTCTTGAAAATAACAACAAAAATATTGTCTTTGAGAGGACTTTAAAAGAAATCATCAATGAGCTTTTGAAAAAGCATGTCTAGATTAGAGTAGGATTCCATTGAGACAATGCAATAGCTGATGATTAATGCACTTACCACCAAATATGTATCATTTTTGCAAAAGGAAAATATATTCTTTGTGCCCTCTGATAAAGCAGAACATTTCTGCAAGCCAAGTATGAAAGCAAAACTGTCAAAATAAATGCAACATTTTGTTCCAGGTGCACATCTCTGAATTTACAGCTCAAGCAGTACATCCACATTCTGAACATGGGTATTCCAGCTCTCTAAAGAATGATATCAGAGTGCCCTCGGTACAAAAGCTGCTCAGTTGCCCTTGGGAAATGCTCTCTCTGCAGTTGCTTCAAGCTCTGTGCAAATGAAGCAGCAGGCAACCTAAAGATACCAGCAAGAGGTCCGGGAAGTCTCAGGGGACCCAAGTATTGTGGCCATCTCCAGTGTTGCAGGTTTGGGCAAGGTATTACTTCCCCTGGCTTATAATTTTATTTCTCTGTTTTTGTTTGTTGATTTGTTTTAATCCCTTTTCCCAAGGCTTAAGCATGCAGGGCTGTAGGGAAACGACATTCATCAGCAGGTTCCTATGGATATGGTGCAAATTTCTATGTGAAACAACAGGTTCACAGGCACACTACATCCTCCCTCCTTTACATGGAGAATGACTCCTAAAAAGAAGCAGGTGACCTTCAATATATCTGCTAATTTCACTTCTCTCTGTTTGCTGGGTGGGCATTTCTATGGTACAGAATAACCTAGTCTAGTTTATTAAGTCCAGCTGTCATTCACAATGTTCAAGTTCACATCCTGTTACAAAGCAGAATTGATTGTATTGTTGTATTGCAGCCTTTTAAGAAGAACCCTATTAAATTTGGTAGGCTCACAACTCAAAGACACTGCAGTGAACAAGAGAATCAGTTCCTCCATATCAGTATTCTGATTTAAATTATTCAGTTTGACAACAATTTAGGCTGCTGCTGTGCTGAGTCCTCTGATCAATACTGTCTCGCTGCTCTCTTTTTCTACTCCCATCTTCTATTTTCATCTTTTGCTGTTAGTTTTCCTCTTGGATTGTGAAGTCCTTGAATCATGATCATTGCTTTGTTCTTTGTAAAGTGCCTAGAGCAATCCAGTCCTGGTCTGTAACTAGTGTGCCCAAGTGGTGTAATAAATGTGTCCCAATTACTACTGATGCTGCAGTTGTTATTGTATCCATGACCATACAGGTGATAAATGAATGGCAGTAAAGTTGTAAATTTTCCTTTTTATCACACAAAGCATCCCAGATATCTGCAGAAGGTGTTCTTGCTGCCACAGCTGCAACTGCTGAGAGATCCTGGCCCTGAGCAGAAGGGTAGACCCAATTTAACTGAGTCTGTGGAATTCCTACTGAGGCTGTCAGAAAGCTTTCTGTTAATTAGATAGTGATAAGGGAACTCCCTGATTAACTTGAATTTTCAGTAAAGGTATATCACCAAAATAGTCACTCTTCACTCACTGCAATTTTGCACCATCCTAAAACAAGGAGAATAGAGCCCAAGAATGGTAAAAGGGCAGTTAAAAAACAAAGCTGCATGCCACTAGCCCTTTTGCTTCCACCAAAGAAGATTTCACCCAAATCCCTCTATTTATGCAAGGAATCTAGAGAACTGCATTTTTTTTCGGATTCATTATTAGTGGGAGGCATTTAAGATGTGTATATTTGCCTACATATTATGAACCAAAATTTTATCACATTGCATTAATGAAACAATGGTACACACCATTACACACACATCCACGTACACACTCTGTAACATGGTCTTTAGAAAAGTTCCTATGGTCTTTCAGTATCAAAATGACCAACTCCCACATGTCAGCTGGGATTTCCTCTCTGACCCAAACCTAACCAAGCTCCCATCCTTCCTAGCATCCATCCCCTTGCTTCCCAGACTGGCTTGGTGCTACATGTTTATTTTCTTTGCTTCAACAAAATAGCAGCAAGAGGCTTTGAAGGGAGGAGCTATGGACTCAACAGGAGTTGGACAGTAATGGTGGGCGGAGAAGGTAATGGATTTTCCTGAAAAAAGTAAGGGGAAGGAGCAGCACCCTTTGCAGCATCTCAGCCTGAGCCTTCAGTGTTTGGTAAAGGCCTGAAGGGATCTTCCTTGGTCTCTCCTCACTGCTGGGTATGAGGTATGTCTGAGGTAAATGAAGTGTGGGTAGAAAGATTATTCAAGCTGAAATGCCTATAAGTCCTCAGCCCCTCTTGTGAGGTTGTCAAAGGTTTAGTGGTAACTTTGTACTGACAAAGACAATACCTTGATGAGACAAAGCAACCTTTGGCTCCTGTGGCTTATTGCAGTTCACTTCAAAAGTAATCTCAAACAGCCACTGTCAGTAATCAAGTAATGAGTCCAGGTAAATTGGGGAGGCTGGAAAAGGGGATTTAGCTGGGAGAGAAAGAAAGAACTCACCAATTATCCAGACCTTCCAAAATCCTCTTGTTACTTGTTCACAGAATTAATAGCCTGGCGATATCTGACATTATTCTATTAGTATTTTGGGGGTTTGGTAACTTACAGTAAGGATCACTATGGCCAAGGAATGTTCTGGAAGAATAATTGCCTTGCTGTTCCAGTGTTTCACCTCTTCCTTATATATGATTGAAAGCTAAGGGAGTGTTTGAGATGCTACACATTCAGTAGCTGTGCTTCTCTTAGCAAGAGTGGGTGCACTTTAGTGTTCCTGTATTTTAAGTCTTCTAAGGAGAAGCACAGTGTGCCCTCTATTTCTAAGGAAATCCAGACAAGGTCCTTTATACAGGAAGCTCTTTTTTCATCATAAAACATACAACAGCTACTAAATGTACCAAAATGAGTTCTTTTATCTCTAATACAAAAGCAATTACTTCTTCATGCAGCAGAAGTCCATGGTGCTCTTGCAGATGGTTTTGTTACCGGAGTTGTGTCAAACCACTATTGCCAAATGGCAAAGCCCACTTGTGAGTTAATGATGCATTTGGGGTTTTAATACTCTGGTGACAGAAGGAACTGTAATGAATCTCACTGAACTTCATTTCAGGGCACGAATCTGATATTCAGTGGGTTGGAAAAAGTCACCTTCAAGGTTGTCAAACTACCACATATATTTTGTTTCTGTGCACCGTGTTTTTTCTTACCTTAGTTCCTCAAGATGCAGTTTCACTTCAGACTGTATCACTGAAGTGCAGCAGTCTATCAAAAACTGAACGATACATAACATTAATTGTTTCCAGATTCTAGCTCAGAATATTAGTCTAAAAATATCCCTGTAGCAGAAGGGTCTTTAATGTCGTAAACATGGATGTGCAGTAGATTGCAGAATACCATTTTTATTACCTATATTACAACTGCAGAAAGATTTAGGGGGAACCAAGGAACATATCCAGTTCTTTGATTCAGGCTGGACAGTCTTATTCGTGACTTCATGGAAAATGTTTAGAAGCAATGAAAGAAACTTCACTGCTTTTCTGTACACCTCCCCCTGCCTTGGAGCTACAAAATGCAATTTCAGGATGTATTGGCACAAACGTTCCTGTTATTGGTTCCTGTAATCTATAATGTATTCAAGATATGGCTGCAGCAACCTGAAAAACTGTTAGCAAAACTGTAAAGCAGTCTGTGACCAAGAGATTACTTCACCAAATGAAGATTTAACATGCAGCTTCCCCAAAAATTAGTTGTGTTTGGGTCTGGCTCTTCTGTTGCTTTTTTCCTATATTGATCCCTTCAGGCAGAAAGAAAAGGTGAATGATCTGATTAAAATATGTGCAAAACTGTAGGGAAATCCTGCACAGCTACTAATGCCACCTGATTTGGTACTGGAAATACATTTCAGCTAGGTGTTGATCAGAGCTTCTGAGTGATTTTAATAGTTAGTTAAATAATTTCAGAAAGGTCCAAGGTAGTGCAAAAGACAGTTCCTTTTAAACAAATGGCAAAGTTTAAATGATAAAGCAAGTAAATGTTTGTCAAGTTTTCAAAAGTATCATAGCACACATACGAAAGGGAATACAGATTATTTTTTCCGAAGGCAGAGTTATTTGTGAAACATTTACCAAAGTTTGATAGGTTGTTGAAATATTTCAGTAACAGCAAGTCAAATCAAACTGGTGCTGTGCTTACCAAGGTTCTGAAAGCACAGGCAAGCACCTCAACACTAATTATTCAGCCTAAAACAGATCTGAAAGCTGTTTAATTTTCCTTGTGTATTTTGATACAGAGAAAGTGACTGGATCTGCAAAAGGCGTGTATAGGCTTGTTTGCATATTTGCCAGTGTATTTGACAAATGTGTTTTTCTACCTCTCTTATTTTGAATTTGCAGACTTGTAGCAGGAAAAATGAAAGAGAAACACAGCTGAAACCACCCAGCATGTCTTTGTGGGATGAAAGTTCAACTCAGCTTCATTTCAAAACAGATTTATAAATTGCTACATATTTCTCTGAAAATTGAGCAAGTTTATAATCTTCACATTCATTTTACAGTGAAACCAACACAGGGTGGGAGGTTATTGTTGTTACAATGTGCACACGGCAGATTGCATTCATAATTCAGTCCTGTTGCATGAGATGCAAATTTTGCTCAGTTTCTTGTAACACAGTGAGAGTAGTCCTGAGATGCATATTGCCTTGTAGTGGTACCACCTAGTACAGAGTGGTTCTTTGTGGGGTAAACATGTGGGAGAACTCAACCATTTCTGCATTCCCAGCAGCAAAACAAATATTTTTCCTTCATTGGAATGAGAGACGGGGCATGGAGGGTTCTTAACAGCAATCAAATTATTTCCCTGTCAATGCCAAATACAAGTGTGAAAAGAATACCACAATTTAAGACATTTCAGAAATTCCCTGTCCCTTCCTTTACAAATGCACTATTGTTTTGTTGAATGAGTACAAAGAGATTTATGGCTCACATCTTGCTTAATGGCCTCTATAGGATATTCTATTTCAAGGACACAATGCTTTACAAAAAGTTGGAACTCTTCACATACCTCTTCTGTACTGGTCCTAATTTTGCACTATTTGTCAACAATCGCTCTCCAAAGTCCTCCCACTGTTGATCTAAATGCTCCCAGAGTCTCTGTAAAGCCACAGGCAGACATTCATTTTCCAAACCGTTTGCCAGCTGAAAACACTACTGCTCCTTTGTTGTTTGCTTTTGACCTCTGCCAAGGGTTATCCTCCCTGCACTGCCAGCAAAGAAAGGATCACAGGAGGAATCTCTAATCTATTCCAGGCAAAACCAGTCAGGGTTGAGTTACTTAAATGGAGTATGAGCCAGAGCAGATGACATCGTCCAAGACTTATTTGGAAGCACTCAGACCTTGCTGTCCAGCAGCAGGACAGTGAGGGTTGTACTGCAGCTGGAGGACAGCAAGAGGCATTGGGCATGAGGTCTTAGAGGAGTATTGGCTAGGGGCAGGGATAGTTATAAAATGCCCACACCAAAGACTATACCATTCTTCACATAGTCATCTTAGAGTTATATTGATACTGAAATAATATCTTAAAAATATAACTGTGCCTTCCCTTTCCAACTGCCCCATGCTGTGATAGAAGTGATGTGGACTGTTCTGGGTTTTGTTTTTTGTTTTGCTCTCAAACACAGAGGTGGTTTGGACTTTCTTGAATCATTACCAGATGAAGACTGTCAGACTTTTACAAGCAGTTTACAAGTTATTCCCTTGTGAGTTTGTGAATATTTATACAAAACAAATAAGAGAAATGTGAGCAAATAAATTGCTGATTGTGAGTGAATAAAAGGCTGATTGTGGGTTATCTTTTGGGGTTACTGATGGATATTGTTAAAATGGAGGGGGGAATGGGTTATTAAAAAGAACTGTACTTGTAAAAGGGAGTTTCAAAATAAACAAAGGTCAGTGAGATGAATATTATTAACACATGAGGCAGTTATATAATTTCTAGAACTTCTGTTTGAAGAAAAAGAGCACACAAGGGAAGGTCACTAGAAAAATATTCGGTTTCAGTACCCTCTAGACACTGACTTTGTTATGTTTACATTTGCTATTTCAGATTGAGATCATATCATAGATATTTCCAGACAACAAATAAAGAAAAAAGACAGTGATAGAATGAGCAACATCTGTGTATCTAAATAAATTTTTCCTATGTTAAGCTTTTACAAAGCACTCCCAGTTTCTGTTATTCACCCATTGTGCTTTGCAAGCACAACTGTAAAGGTAAAAACATTTTATGCATTCTAATGCAAGCCAAGTTTTTGACTGTACTGACTTTGTTTAAAAACATTTACTGCTTTCTTTTTTTAAAAAATCAAAACACTATCTGAAAGAAATTGCTAAAACAGAATAACATTCCTTTTACCTTCCTTTAAAATGCTGAGACAGAGAAAGGAAGAGTTTCTGTCTTTTCAGAAAGATTCATACACATTCATTTTGAGTTTCTTTTTTCCTTTTTTTACCTCCTTATTATATTCTATGTAAAGTTAAAATTTGTTCTGTTACAAAGCTTATCTTTTTCATGCCAGCTTATGCTGTCTCCTGTATTGCAAAATGCAGTCAGGTTTCAGATTGAAATGGAAGTGATTTTGGAAAAAAAACACAGTCAATTTACCTACTCTTTGAGGTTCTTAATAACATTAGAAATATACATGCATCACAGCAAGGTCTCAGAAGAGTGATTTTGTTAAAAGACAATCATCAAATAAAGTATGGATTTTTAACAATCAAAGGATGAAAGTGCACTTAACCTTAGTGGCAGAGTGTGCATGTAATGACAAATTTCATCTCAAAGGGCTTGATCTGGCTGCTGCTGAAATCAATGGCAAAACTTCCACGTACTTTGGTGAAGAAAGGAACAGGTCAGAAAAGTTACATACTGATTTAAGGCAAACCACTGTTTTCCGCAAATTCCATATGATCTATCTTTTTTCCCCTGTACTTTTAATATCTAGTAGATGAGTTGGGACAGGACTATAAAGCCCATTGCATTCTAGACCTTAATTCCACTGTAATATATAAATTTGTCCAAATTTTAGTTCTTTTGCACACATCACATGATAACTGACCCTTTCTTGTTTAGACACTGAGTCATAATTAGAGCATACTGTCACTTTGGGGGAAAAAAATGATAACAGAAAACACTGGAATAAATAATAGTCTTATGATTGAGTGACAGTAGTATTGATTGATTTTGGGGACCCTGACCCACAGCACATCTGGGGCCAGGGTCTGACTGGTCTTTGCACCAGACTCCAGCTTGGTTCATGAATTGCAGTAGGGACAGAGAGGTGAGACTGGTAGTGGTTCAGAAATGAGCAGGTAGTGTGCTTTTCTGATCTTCCCCATCCTGTCTGAAAGCAGTTCCATTTATTTCAAGGGGCTGTTAGCTGGGAAAAGATTTCTGACCCAGATATCACTGCTTTCAGAGTTATAAGCTCCATTTTTCAAGAGGCAGGCTAGAAACGGTTAGAAATTTTCCAGTCTCAGGTTGTACTCAAGGACTTGAAAGCCCTGCAGTACACTTTGGGTAATATCCTATTAGATAGAGGATTAAACATTTAATAATAGAAATGGAAATCAGAGTTCTGAAAACATCTATCTGAGCTCAATGCCTGCATGTCAGCTCAGGATTTTCTCCTAGGATGTTTACCAAGCAATTGGATGGAGGCAGACTCAAGTACACATTCCCCTGGCAGAACTGAGCACTTGCTTTTGATGTTTTTTATTCTCCTGACTTGTGGGAATAACAATTAAGAGCAAGTGTAGCACATGCTAAATTTCATCCTTTCATCCTATTCCTTCCCAGTCGTGGTCAGTGGAATACAAATATCACTTTGTTACACTTCTCTGGGATACTAAATTCTTTGTAGTGTAGATTCATCATATCCTGCCCAAAGAGGCTTTGCTTCATTTTGCATCTGGATCTTTGCTTGACTCTGTCCTCATATTTTGCAGCTCCAAACTTATTTGTGCTAATTTGGATGGGTTTAGAATATGTTGGGAATAAAGACTGCTTGCTGCAGAGTTTAGAAAATTAAAAAAAAAAACCTCTTTACCAACACAATCACCTAATTTTTTTCTCAGTACATCATTGCCATTACACTTAATTAAAAGTGATACAAAAATATCACAATAGAGAATGAGATTTCTGAACCGTAGAACCCCACCACACACATCTTAAAATTCATAAGGCTCCATGAGGGTCTTCAATAGTCATTTCATACATGTGTGTGCCCAGTCCTACTTTACACAATAGTTATGTATTACTGACTGTGTACAGGTGGAAAAACTGAGATACAAAGACCCTTTCTAGTGTTGTAGATAATTTTTAAGTTAATCTATCTTTTGAGCTGCACTTTTGTCATTATTGTGATGGTTTTTGCACTACATCTGGTGAACGTGCAGAGATGAGCTCATTACATCTTACATGGAACTCAGAAGGAGCACAAACTTCAGAGTAGTTTCTTTCATCCTGATTCTAAATAGGCAAATTAACCCACACTGAGCTCCTTGATGTTCAGATACAGATCCACATATCCAGCCTTATCTGTGCCATACTAGTTCAAACATTTAAGACTTTGCAGGTTCCATTGTGAGCACAGATGTTATGACAAGGTAGATATCTAGGCCTACAAATGGCTGCTGAGATTTTCAGGTGGCTTTCCCTGTAATAAATAAATAAGGGCTTACAAGACTGTCCTCAAATTACACATGTTCAACCTCAGCAAACCAAGGTATCAAGTCAGCTTCATATAAAAAACTCTGCCAGAGTATTTAATAACCAAAATTCAAACTCACGAATGGGGTTTGTAATGTTACTGAAGAAGCCTTTACCTAGAATTTGCCTTGTATTCACCTGATTCCAGTTTTCAAGTTTGTTTCATTTTGGATCTCCAGAAATACTGAGAGAATAATGAGAAAAAGCCTTTAGAGATCTAAAATGATACTAGACCTTTCTAGCAGCCACTCTGTCAACACTTGTTAAGGCAAAGTAAAACTTTTTCAAAGATGAAAAATTTGGAGTTGAGAAGTCTACTTCTATCAAGCAGTCCTCTCCAAAACACACAACTCACCAGGGTTGATGTGGATTCATCCATAACGTGATTCCAATGCTCCACGCCCACACACACAAATTAGATTCCACCCCTCTCTGTCCACTACCACACACACAAATTTTCCTCTGTACATGCCTCATGTTTATCCTGACCGTTCAAATAAGTTTAAAATTACTAGAGATTTGATTGTGATTTAATTTTTGTAGGCTGGAGTGCCCATAAGCATTCTGTGTCTGTCTTGTGCAACTATCTTTTTTTTTAATGTGAAGTAAAAGATAGATGATGTGCAAAATGAATCCTATCTGGTCCTGAAAGAGATACTTAATGTTTCATCTGGTCTTATGATTACTGGCTAGGAAAAAAATATTATTGATTTAAAACTCAAAGTCTTTCTATTTCTTAGCTGGGTTCTGGCACACATTAAGCAGACCTGCCATACTAAGTTTATTTATTGGAAACTAAAGAAGAGTGTTTATATTTTTGAAGAGCCTTGTAGTTCAGTAAAAATAAAAGCATACCTGGTTTATATCCATTTCCAATTTCAACTGAATTCCCCACAGGTAGGAAACAAAGGGAGGTGATAAGTTTTTCAGATTATACTTTAAGTTGAAAACACAGCAGCCTTACAGCATTTCAAACAATTAGAACAGAGGTGAGGATCCAGGGGAAATAAAAAGCTAAGGGAGCCCAAGATAATAGGCTGAGGTTAAATTGGACAGGACAGATAATCAGACTGGACTTGTAGCCCAGCTGTCCTCATGGAGGTAAAGCCTGTTCATAAATAAGACTATCAGAGAATGATTCTGTAAAGACATATGATGATCAAGGTCATAAATCAAAGGTAAGGTGAACAAAGTAATCTTTTTTTCAACAAATTTAATACACAAAATAGAATAAATTTTACAAGCGCTGTGTTCACAAATTCAATACAGAATAGAATTTCAGTTATTTCAGGGGAAGACTCATTATAAAGCATCAAAAAAACACAAAAGCATGTACTTTTACCCTATATTATAAATTTGCTAAATTATTTTTAAGCATTAAGATTTTTGTGGTAGTACATGTATCTTTTTTCACATACTGCTGCTGCAGCAAAAAGTTGTTTTTCACTCACTATGACCAACAGAAACATGATGTTTATAGATCAGCAGAAAAGACTGTGTTCATATAAAAGAGTGTGAAATCACTCAGCACTCACAGCACTTCATATTTTCAAAGGGTTGCACTCGCATGAATAGACAGATTGTAATTGACTCTACTGCAGACTGAGTGATGAAGATTTATCCCTTTAACAGATAGAAAAAAATTGGTGGGAGGCTGGGGGTGTGGATGTGAAATGAATTGCTTCATCCTCCCTGGTAGAGGGACCAGATGCAGACAAGAATCTATGTTCTTTCTACGGCTAGAGTATTTCAGTATGTTTATTCTTTGTGAAAAATAAAGAATAAGGGAAAGTGTGCCCATTTCCAGCCTTAGTAGCCTCACAGAAAGGACAGAATATTCACACCTGAATCCATAAATTCAGAAATATACTGAAAAGAACCAAGTGAATTAGCAGACCTCCTGCATTATTTATGTAGGCAAACATATGCAGGGAAGTCCACTTGCTCCTGCTTTCTGAATGCTGAGGTGGTTCAAAGAGAAGAGAGGGGCCACTGGCAGCTTGTGCTACTTCAGTGTATCTGCTGAATGAAATACACATTTCTCCAAACCAGGAAAGATGGAGGTAAGATGCAGAATACTCCAACATATATAAGGCAGGTAACATAGTGGTAAGGTAACTGTCAGTGACACCACTACTCTGTCTCACAGGAATAAGTGTGGAAGAATGTTTTTGTGCACTTTAGCTCCATTCTGTTAGGGACTGGCATTGTGAGCACTCTTCTGGTTTGCTGGACAAATGCTAAAAGCCACTGTTGTTTCACAAGTGTCTTTGGGTGTTTTACATCCCTCTGGGAAGCATAGGATGGAAAGAAAGCACATTCCAACATGTACTGTGTGCATCTGAGCTCAGAGAAATCCAGTGTTTATTACCCCAAAACCTCTAGTGTGCCTCTTACAGGGGCAATAGTGTGTTTCTTCTGTTAGAAGGAGGACACACAGATCTACTTCCTGTGATCTCTGACAGAAGAGCATGTTCAGGAGTGTCTGGAAAAAGTATAGGGTTAGTGGACACCATATTCATACAAGCAAGGGATTGATACTTCCTGATGACATTCATTCAGTAGAAAGTTTGCCAACAGGTGGCTGTTGTGCAGACACTGAGCATACCTGAATTAGGAGACCACTGGTATAAATCCCAGGAAAGTTACAGCTCTGTGTGAGGGTTTTTTCTTGATAGCATGTTCCTGATGCTCATGGGAAAGCCAGTCTACCTAGGTGACATTAGGTGACATTAGGTGACAAGTTCCCCAGCACTCACACACCTTGCTAAAGTGCAGTGGGATCAAGGTCACATACTGAAATGCTGTAGCTTGACAGTAACAGCACAGGAAAAGGAATTTTGTCTTTCTCCTTTAATTAAATCTCAACTAATACCTGGGAGCATTACAGTGATTTTTGCAACTTAATGTTAAAAACTGGTTTGCCTTCCTCCTTTCCTTTTCTACCACCCCCTAAATATGTAGCCCCTCTCTTTTTCATGCAGTTTTCCTGCGCCTGAAATTCAAGCCTGTGGCTAATCCACAACATAGGCTTTCAAGTACAAATCTTGTTTTTTCAGCGGGCTGTAAGAGGCATGTGTCATCTGGGAGAGCATTAAACAGCTGAGTGCACTGAGGAGCTTCTATCTAGGCATCTTCCAAACTCTGCATATTAAGAAACTAAGTATTTTTGCTTTGAGCCATGTTTAATATCTTGAGCTTCTTGGGGAATAGGAGGGGAAGATAAGGTGATGGTGAAATATGTCTAGTGGAAATTTCACAGAGTTGAATCCTTATGCTCTGTATCACCAAGGTATAACAAATTTCAAGGCCTTCAAGTGATTACACAATGTTTAAAGGAGCTCTTCATGCAGTCCTTGAGAACAAGATTTTCAGGTATTCTTAGCTTGGATTTTGGTACTTGGCATGTCTGATGAACAGACACGGATCCCCAAAGCTTGTATTTTTTTTTATATTCCAGAGACACCAGTTGCTTTAGTACATGATATTACTTCCTCTAAAAGCTTTTGTCTCCAGCTGAATGAGAACACTCACTGTGTCCTCATGATCTGCAGGGCTTGCCAATGTAAAAACTGGTCTTTCACCTGCCGGGGACATTCTCATCTCTTCTTTTCTGGGCCATCGAGTGATAGCCTCTGGCTGACATCAGGTAAGTCCAAACCACAGACTCCTCAGGCTCAGATTTCCAGCATGGCTGTCCATGTTCACCACTCAGCACAGCCAGACTGATCTATGTGGAAAGCAGAATGCCTCCCAATACCCTGCAGATAGTCCTGGAACATACTGTAAGAAATATATGCCCTTGAAGGATAAGGAAACAAAACCTGTGGCGCAATACACCAATAGCATGGCAGAAGCTGCCCTTGGGTACAATATTTGACTACACAATTAGATTCCACCACACTCTAGTTAACCATAACCAAAATATTTTGACAGAAGAAGACTACAGTGATTTTTTTCTGTTCTTTATGTAAAGTCTCTAATCTGAATTATGTTTCCCATTCAGTTCCTGGACTGTTGAAAGAGATCATGGCAAACAGATTTGAAATATACTGAGATTGATGAAAGGTGAGGGGGGAAAAAAGCCCAAAACCATGCACTTCCCCCCCCCCCCCCCCTTTTTGGTTCAGTTTGATATTATAGACAGATTTTGGATGTGAATCAGACAGGTAATTTATGTGAACAAAGCTTGCAGTGTTCTGGTGACAAGCGAGTTGCTCACAAGTAATCAAATACTGCCTGTACTTCACTATGCCTAAGTGTAAATCAATGTCATCCCCTATCCCATTCCATTGTAACAGACTTGCTTTCTCCAAAACAGTGTAGTATCTGTCAGAGTGTGCCAGAACACATAAGAATGTTGTATCTGGACACTGAAATAAAGCCCAGTGCTTTAGAGAATATTATCTTACATGCAGACCTGAGAAATTGTGGATGTGCACGTGGAAACAATTCTCTATTGCCTTTTTTTCTGTGCTGCTATCAAAGGCAATTGCTAAAACAACTATTGATGATCTATTGTTAGAGCTTACTATTAACAGTAAAATATTGGTAGAAATGCTTATTAAAAACAATCTCCAACAAAATTTCACCCTCCACCTTTGAAGTTTCCTTTCCTGCTGGTGCCCAGTGAACTGTCTTTCTTCATCCCCATGCTCATCTGGACACATAAATCCAAGGCACTACCCACCTTAACCCTGCCACTCAAACATTCTAGTGCTGGTTTGCTGAACATCCTCAATATGAGATGATTAGTAGGGCTTGACAGCCCTGAGCAGAACATCTTAGAAAAATGAAAATGGCCAAGAGGATCAGTTCAGCTATCATAACTATCCAGGCTTCTCATTCCTAACCCAGCCTTACCTACACCAACACTTCAGTCTTATCTGATGTTTACATTACTGCAGAAATATTCAGGTAAATATTTCCACCACTAGCTCCATAATGGCAACCCACAGGCAGATTATTTGTTGTTTCAAAATCAAAGCCCACTTAAGGACCCAAAAAGCCTCACTAGACAACTAGAGAGTTCTCTGTTAAGGGGGAGAATTTTTTTCTGTCACTACAGGTGCAAATACCTCCTGAACACTGGATAAGAGACCAAAACACCTCAACATTTCCGTCAAAGCAGATCTTTGCTTTTAGAAAATGCGTGCAAAGTAGGTGAATGTGAAAAACCCCAGAGTGCAACCTCCACCTTGGGGAGTTTTGCATGTTGCAGGGAGTGAAATGGGGGAAGAAAAGTAGAATCTGCAAGTCGTCTGTATGAGCTGACAGGAACATCTCCCACCGGTGGACACAGAGCCTGCCTGCAAATACTTAAGTAATAACACAACTATTTCCAAAGTCCTTCTTATTTCCAGAAATTCCCACCACATGTTTTTTGCTTCAAACAGGGTGAAGTCTGAATTAGATGCCAAGAAGTCATCTGGGCCTGCCCAGAAGAAACTTGGAATCTGATATGACCTTTTTATCTCATTTGGAAATAGTACTGCAATAATTATAAATCTTTTTTCTTCTGTAGCATGCAGATAGGCTCCAATACATACTCTGAGATCAGCTTATACAGGCCTTCACTCAGGACACCTCATCAAATGTGAGTATTTCAGTCTGCAAATCTGCCCCTTGAACAGCAGGGTTTACCGAAGGGATTACTGAAAATAGCGTGTCTGTACCTGCAAGAAATTCAACAACCAATGAAACAACTGGCATATTTTTCAAATTATGCTGTTTAGTCACAAAGATTCAGCATTTTACTTGCCTAAAAATGTAATGTTGACAGTGGTTTCCAAGAGGCAGAAGACTGACCCTTTGGGCAGCCCTATCCAGTTCATCTGTCACAGCTGCTTTGAGGCCAGCAAAGCAAAAGTTTTAGATGCAAAGGAACTCCGAACCTCTGGGCAAGAGGGGTGTTTTGTCAAAACCAGAGGTATCTAGTTGTTTTTGGGTATTAAGGCAGGGAATTCTAAGAGTCTATTTTCCTCAAGTGCTTCACTGACTGCAAATGCAAGGCAGTTGCAGAATCAAAATTAGTGTTTTCACTGTCTCTTCCCTCTCCTCTCTAAGACACTGGGCGCCCCTGCTCTTTTGAACATACCAGAAACACTTTTTAGCTCTCTAAGCCTCTTCAAAGACCTGATCTACTACTGAGGGCAGTCTTAGGCCATTTCTTCCTCTTTGATCATGCTCCTGTTCATTTAGAATCTCCAAATATCTGCATACCATGTCAATACTGAGTCAGAGGGGCACAGTCAGAAAAGTTCCTCATGGATGAAAGCATTTCTCGACAAATACACTAAGACCATTCAATACAAGGGATATTGACTCTTTGAGGTCATTTTCATAAGCCGGTGCAACAGAGAGTTAGGTTGCTAATATATAGTATTTAATATGACAGCAGTAATACTTAATTTTGTTTAAGTATTTTTACTTTTCAGAAAAAAATGCTTAAAACACTGCTTGGAGCATATGAAATCTATGAAATCTGGGAAATGAGAGATGGGAGTCAATATTGCATGTGTTGTATGGGAATTAGATTGCATTCAGGGTCGTTTTGAAAAAGTGCTGAGACTTAGCTTATTTTCTACTTCAATAAACTTTATTGACCAGCAATATTGCTCTATCTCAATAAGCTTATTTAATGTTCAGGCCCATGCACTACCTCTGCCCAGTTCCAATGCATACCTCGTCTTATGTACACTTGTGCTACAGCTGTTTGTATAAGCAGGATGGTTCAAGGGATTATAAATTGCAAAGCAACACAGAGCACAATGCTAATATTTGATGTCTGCACTGGTTTCTGTGATGCACAAAAAAATCACTCAGGTTCCCTTTGAAGTGTGTGTAAGTAATAATTTTCTTTAGTGGAAAGAAACTGCAATGGAAAATGGTACCCCTCGTTGAGAACCCAAATAGCACCGAACTCCAGAATCTAAGGCACGTGCCTTGATTGTCTATGAATTATTTGAGATTTTTACCCTCCTCAGTCCTTGCAGAACTGTGCTTTGCTGATAATCATTACAAATGTCTCTTCATATTTTATAGGGATATATATACAAATAACACTATAAACACAGAATAGAGCACAGCCTTGAGGCAAATAGAGCTTCTTACACTGAACTGCAGGGTACTTCTGCTGAAGCTAAGTAGTCATTTCCCAATTATTACGTTAGTGTAAGATAAATATGAGTTAACAGAAGTATCCTGCTGCCAAGCTCAAAAACAAAAGAAAAAGACAGCGTCATGTCATAGAGATTTTCCTGCTGCTTAATTCTCCTGTCTGCTCCTGTGCAAACACTCACCTTTTTTAATGAGGAAATGGACCGTAAAACTGCAAAAATGAAAAATGAGATATATATTCAATTAGCTGTAGTACTGTTGGCATGACACTTCAGGTCAGCTGGAAAGCTTTGAAAAGCAAGACATTTGTAACTTAAAGCAGAAAATCTGAATGCAAACTCAGCTGGCTTAACTGTGAAGCTCTTTTGGCAAACCACTGGAAAACATAATTGAATGTAGCCCTCCTGGGAAGGAACCCTAATAAACTGGAGGACAACTTGTCTGCTAGCATTTTGATTTAGCCTTCACAGCGTTCAGGTCTTTGTGCGATTACAGAAGTAAGTTTCACTTACAGGAATGATTACCCTACGCAGTTACAGGTAAGGGCCCGTTTTATCCTCCCCCTGCAGCTAACATCCATCAAAGAAATGGCTTTCTATACATAGTCTGCTTTCCATGAGTTTATTTTCAAAGGTTGACCATCATTTTACAGGCACAGGCGACACCTGAACAATTTACTCTGGCATATTTTTGTGCTTACAACCCATACCAGGGTAACAAATGTAATGAGCAGCACACCTGACAGAGTGGCTGCTGTGCAGGCAAAAAACAGAGACACATTTTAGCTGCCAGCCTGTGCTGCACCTGCAGGAACACTAGTTATGCCAGTGACATTATGTATCTACACAGGAATAAAAGGTGAGGGACATTGCTGTAGGGGAACTCTAAGGGAACACATGGTCTCAATTCACTACCCGTGACAATCTATAACCATAATAATCCCCCTGTAGTCAACATCCTTACAGACACCTTATAAATACTAATTCTTTTTCAGCTGCTTGTTTGCCAAGTCCCACAAGATGTTGTACCAGCAACATCTCAGAAAAATACTGCTACCTGTGATGTGATTCAATGCAAATCCCATCTTTACACAGATTTTCCTGTTTGAGGTAGATAATTGTACCAATGCACTGAGTAAGACTCCTGATATTCTGTGGCATGTTTTTAATTTGGGTTCTCCCATTCCCCCCAACATAGCTACAATCTTCACCCCTCAAATCAATAGGCACAATTTAGAATAATCCCCTTTCCCTGCTTAGTTATGCTTATAATTTAGGAGATTATAACATGACAGAGCAGCTGCTCTTGGTTCAGACTATAAGAAGCACAAGTATGGGCAAGAACTGAAAGAAGACACAGATCTTTTACACTGGAATTTGTTTCTACGATCAGTTTCAATGAACCCTGCATAGCCACTCAGCTAGCAGAAAGCAAACTTCAAATTCAGCTTTCAGCTTGCCTGTGGATTCATAAGGAATGGCTAGAACCAACTTGGACTTCTGCTGGATAGTGTGTGAGAGTCCAGCTCCTGGAAGGTACTTAGTACCATTTCATTCAGGATGGTCTCCAACACCTCGATTTAAATTAAAAATCATAATGTTAAACAAATTCCTTGCTGGACAAAGTGGTGGCAGACATTAATTTCTGGTTTAGCCTGTGACATAGCTTATAGCATATATAATGATTCATGTCTGTCAGTATATTACTGTATGTCAGAGTGACAACAGCACATCTAATTCAGGTTCAGTGAGGGCCAGGTTTTCAGCCCTGACAAAATCTTTGCTGGCATAGGCCCAGGTTAAGGAAAAAAACATAGCAACTTACTCACCTTTCGTGGCTTCGGGGCAGCGCAGGTCAGTCGCAAAATTGTGGTCACTCTGGCAAGTTAGACAAGGTTTACGAAAAAGAGTGCACCTCAAAACCTGAGACAAAGCATCAATGAGCAGCATGAGATGAGAATCAAGATTACTTTATTTCTTCCCCTTTTCTTACCTTTTAGTATCTCCCAAACCATATCCAAGGCATTAATCTCCTCTGAACTGCAACAACCTTCACTTTTCTTTGTACTATTGAAATCCCTTACATATGCTCTGTTGTGTTCCACATTAGTTCTTACAATTCTCATGCAGAAATAATCTGGTAATTTCAGCATTTTCCCCTCTTTCATTTGTCCCAATTACATTAATGACTATGAACATTCCAGGAAAAAAAAAAAAAAAAGAAAAAAAAGAGGTATATCTGAAGTGCTTCAGACAGGCTGGCACAGTAGTCCCTGGAGGTGGTTTTAGATGCTACAGATTAGGTTTACATTTTCCTGTCATGGTGTAGCACTAAGTAAAACAAAGACCCAGCTGGCACAGACAGTTGTGTTAGAGAACTGAATTTGCCCTGTACTTTCTCAGGTAATGTTCTGGCTGCATCTGACAGTGATTGTTGTATTCAGGCTTACTTTACATGCATTTCTTTCACAAACAAGGACACTAGGACTGTATCCTATCTTGAGTGCAAAGAAGTCACAGCCATCTATACGTCCTCCCTTTGTTTTTCACCCAGTCCTATTCCATATCCAGTTCTAGGACACCATTTGGTAGTGCCAGACTTCCTGCACTGACCACATTTACATTGCATCATCAGGCTTTACTGAGTGTGCAACCAGAAATGGAGAACGCTGCCTTCTACATATAACTGTACTTCTTGAGAAAGGCATTTTAAATATATTTAATCAGAAAGTTGAAAGATAAAGAAGTGGTTATTTATAATGCTTCACAAAATGCTTAGTAAACTGCTCAGAATCAGATTTCTGAAGGTACTGTCAAACAGGTTTACTTATTATTTAATAAGTCACTGTGAAGATTATAGTGATTGCTACTGCACAGGCCTGGAAGATGGAATGGCTGGAACAAATCAGTAAAATGCAATAAACTGTCATATACTATCTCCAAGAGAATGAGAGAAGCCAGGAGAATGGGAGCAGCAGCAGCATCTCAGAAGAGATACTGTCATGGGAGAGAATATGCTAAATAGCACTGAGCCAGTAAAGTGACCAAACACAAGGCTGAAATCATTATTCAGAAATTCCCACTCAAAACATGAGATAAACATCTCACTCATACACTTGATATTTCCAGAGTCAGTAACTGTTCAGGAGCACTCTTGATTTTGAGTTAAAGGCAACTGGGGAGCATACCACAGATGGAATAGGTCAGCTGCAGCTAAGCTGCATTCCGCTGAAAACCCTACAAACTCTTCACAGAAATGAGTGGATCTGTGCCAGTTTGCAGCAGTTGAAGGCCTTTCTCCGCCATTTCAGACATCTTGAACATTAAGATCAAACCAGATTTCATCATCTGTTAAGGCAAAAGCATTGACAAATAATTTACCAATTTAAGTCCATATTCAAAGGGAAGTAAAGGTATGAAATCAACTTTTAATTTAGCAACTGATCAGGCAGAGAAAAGCATGAGCAAGTCATTCAGTAGAAATGGTAACAATCACCACAATGCCTCCAATGGAACTAAAAAATTGAACCAACATAAATTAGTTCACTTACTAGCAACTTTCAAAGTGTGCCATCTGTACCTAATGCAAATAAATCGCTCCAAGGTATACAATCTAACTTCAGGTGTAAACCTGAAAATTTGTGTCTCTCTGTTGCAGTCACTTTCTATACAGTTGGGGAAGAGCACTGTTTTGTTTCTAGGGATGTTTTTTTTTTACTTCAGTTGAAAACAGTAATTATTTTAAACTTTCCTCATAAGTATGAAAATTGAATCTCATTCCCCAGAGTTTACTGAAGCCAGTGAATATTTAAGTAAATAAAGATAGATTTATTGCTTTTAATGGAACAATGTATAAGTTGGCTGTTTCCTTCAGGTTTATGTACCTTGAATAGTCATAGGCCAAAACATGAAGACTTGTGTGCCGTTTTCTTTGAGTTACAGTTTATCTAAATCCTAAATGTAAAAGTTAAGAAACTCCTTCCTCTTTTTTGTTAATTTGTAAAAATGTATTCGCTTACACTTGGGATAGTGCAGAGTATTTTATAAAGTAAAACGTTGTGCTGTAGTATGGCACAACAAACTGCAGGACCAGTACTGTCTGCATTTCCATCTACTCTTCACATTAAGAAAAATAACTGGTGCGTTTTTCAGAGTAGCTTGTCTAAATGGTACTAGAGGGCAGGCAGTATTTTTGAACCAAGGAGAGGAAAGCAAATTCTAAAGCCAAGTATCTTCCCCTTAGGATGTTCTAAGTAATGTCCCATTAGGCCTAAGCCAATTACAGTTTCAAATATTATTGCTTGGGAATTATAACTTCATACCACAAAAGGCCTTTTCTATTACTCATACAATAATGCATTGCATTTCTAAAAACAATTCTGGATCAATGGTCAATAAAGACCATCAAAAGGATACAAAGGTGTATAATCAAGCTTTTATCTTGCTTTAGCAAATTCTAGGACATTAATATTTCATGACATATATTAAGAGGGTTGTTTTTTTTCTGAGTTTATGCCTAATGTAGAATTCTCTAAAGTGAAATATTTGCCAGTGGCAATCTCTTTCATATAATATTAGCATATCCAATTCTTCCCTTGTGGGATGTTTCAGCATATAATATTAATTCACAATTAGGTAATGTACTCATTTTAGCAATCTCCTGTGTTCTCATTAATTAAAAACCTGGTACAATCACTTGTAGTCTATTCTATTTTACTTTGTTTGCTTTGCTTTGACTTTTTTATTTTTTCCCCCTACCTTGTTTCCAGAGTGATGTTGTTTTTAGTAGAAAACTTCTACCAATGCCTCCCCCATATTCAACACAGTATTCAGCAGTTACTCACATATGTGGACCCAACAGCTTCAGGCAGGATTTTTTTTTTTATTTTGTATGGTGTACTTATCTATATTAATATAACTCTAATGAAACAATAACTTTGCTTTGCTGGAGGATTTGTTCTATTGTCATTTTTTTTAGAATCCAAGGTTTGAAACCATTTCAGTTTCCTTTTTGGTTCTCAGAACCAGTCATAAAATTTTTACAAAATTGCATTCTCACTGAAATTCTCAGTGAATTGTTCAAATTATGACCTGCTCACTTCCCCATTATATAGATAATTGTGAGTTGTTACTTAAATCTTCAAACAAATTTTAATTGAGGAAGTGAAATAATCAAGTATGATACATGAAAAACAGGAGAATCATCCTTCAATAAGTTTCACTACGTGTTCAGTTCTCATAAAAAGGAAAGGAGTCATTGCAATGAATATTACATACATAGAGCAGTAGGTGAACAAAGACATAAAACCTGTGTCAGCTCTCAGAGATTACAAACTCCTATTTCATAGTTACTGCTGGCTAGGATAGAGATTCTGGTATTAAACCTCAAAGTTTGAACAGAATTTTCTTTTAAAAAGGTCAAAAACATTTTAGAGCATTTTGCTAAAAGTTTTTTTTTTCTTTTTCTGTAAGTTAATGCCAATAGCTCTACTCCTTTCTATATTTAACAGCTTGTCTGTAGGATTTCTTTTGCTATACATCTTCTTGTCTCAAGTTTTTATGACCAAACTTTATATCAGCAGTTAAAGGATGGAACAAACTATTTTAAAGATTAACTTCAATAGTGTAAAATACAATTTTTTTAAAGGAAAGTAATCATCAGAGCAATATCTAACTTACACTCCACCAAGTCAGAATGCAAATCCCTTCAAAGAAAAGGTTATTTGTTAAATTTTTTTTCCCCTATTGTGTCAGGCCTTTTTTTTTCTTTCAGTATGCTTTTAAAACCAGATTCTGATGAACTAATATCAAGCAGGCTGCTCCCATTTATTCCAAAAGGAATCTTGGGGTTTACATATTTTAAAACATATAGGTGACAGCTTGTCTTGTGTTTCAGAGGAAAAAATGTGGTTAGAGCAAAACTTACAATGGGAGAAAAAAAAATACACTTATTTGTCATTTATTTGTCAGCTGAAAGAAAACACGGTGAGAGACCAGATAAGAGGCAGATGGAGAATGAAAGGAGACAAAAGAACGTGGCAGTAGGTATTGTAAAAAGACTTGAGCCTGGAAACCCTAATAACTAGGGACTGTATGTTTCTGATAAACAGAGGAGACTCTAGAAGGGAAGAAAAAAATTAATATGTGACTGGGTTGAAGAGAAAACAAATATTCAGACTGAGGGCCTCACCAAAAATCAAGTTCATCTTAAAAATTGCAAGCCAGAATGTCTCAGGAAAATTGATGAGAAACACAGGCATCCAATGATCAGGTTAAAACCAGGGAAGCAGTAATACAGAAGTATGTACTTTGGAGAAACTGTGGGCATCTCACTAGCCACGAATTTGCAGTGTAATATGACAAAGGGGGAATGTAAAAGCCAAGTAACAAACTCTGGTAGTTAATCACGAAGTAGAGAGAAAGCAGTTCCTTATCTACAATCTACGTGGCTCTGCTACAGCTGTCTCTGGATTATTTCATTAATTAAGGGTAACTTATGGCCAAATATATATATATGCTCTGAATGGGGAAATGTAGAAAAGAAAAAAAAATACTCCACATTACTGCATTAATTTGGGCTGGTTTATGAGACTGAGTGGGACAGACTTAGGAGAAAAGATTAAATAGATACAGCAAGGTTTGGGGGAACTAAAGGAAACAGGTCCAAACTGCTACAAACTCTTGAGGCAAAAAAATGTCCTTGTAAGACAATAGGGGCAGAACCCAGATATCTTAATGTCCTTTTAGAAAATTACTTGAATGCTGTATAGGCAGCAACACAATTCTGCTCATAGCCTTCAATCTGGTTCTTATTTCAGCTCCACTAAAAACACTAAACTCTCCAAGATCTCTCTTGGCAAGCAGTTCTTCTCCACCGTCAGTAATTTTGAGATATCAAGAAAACCCCAACATATTTTTCCAAGGAAAGGAGGAGGTTTAGGGTGGAGGAGGACCATAGAAACAAATGCATTTAAACAGCTCAGTATTTATACTTATGAACCGAACCAGGAAGGTATTTGCTGAGCCTCCTCAAGCAGTGTCCCACAGGGCGTGGCCCCACCTGTCTCTTCAGGAACTGCTCAGCTTTACCCAGACACATCCCTCAGAGTTTGAATGAGGCTGCAGAGAACCAGCTCACCATCAGCAGTCATACTGTGCCATCTCTGTGCCTCAGCCTCCAGCCCAAAGCCCCAGGTTCCTGTTTGGACTGAAATACAACCCTGAAAAGCAGCAAGACCCCACTGAACTGTGATGAAAGCACTTCAGTTCAGTATTATTTTCCTGAGATTCAGTTTTGCATAAGGAGCTGCTGCAGATTGTCTTCCCCTGACTCCCTGGGCAGAATGCAGCATCCCCATAGTTGGCAGCACATGGTGGGGAAGAGGAACTGAGGCAATTTGGGCACAGTTACAGCTGCTGCCATGGCAGTGTGGGCATCATCAGCTCGACATGCAGTAGTCCACTGAACTGGCTCCAGCAGGCTGTACAGGAGGTGGAAGTAGATTATTTATGAGTAGGTAACAGAAAAACAAGACTGTGACTGTGTTGTCTAATGAACACAGCAGAAGAGAGAGCTTCAGGAAAAAATCCTCTACCAAAACAACAACAACAACAACAACAACAAAAAAAAAAGAAAAAAAAAACCAAACAAAAAACCAAAAAACCCTAACACCACATTTTCAATATACAACATAATCTTCCAAATCTCATTTGCAATACAGGCTTGGCTTATTTCCACAATCGCAATCAGGTGGTTTCTACTTAGCCCTACAAGTAAAGACAATGGTCTATACATGTCCCTTAAAATGATGTTTGAATCTGAGAGCCAGAACTGCTAAATTTCCTCAGCGGCTCTGTTGGGGGTTGCAAACAGTGCTTCTCCATCACTGAAAAAATAAAAAAAAAAAGAGGGAAAGGAAGATTACTCTGTATCCATGACTACATGACTACACACCATATCATCAATACCATGTCTCTGAGCAGTTGAGAGTGTCTGACATATTTTGGAATTTTAATGAAACCCATCAGGGAATATCTGATAGGTAAAACATCTGGAAATCAAAAAGCCAGGGAGCTGTATAAAACTCAAGTGAGAAGTGCTTCAATTCTTATTTTTGTCACACCTTTATGTATTTTTAAGCATATTTCTCCCTTTAGTTAGCTCTGCCAAATCTGCTGTCAGAGCAGTTTGGTTATTACCCATTCCCAGCTGATACTATCAAGCTGACCTGTGGTGAGTCAGAGCTGTCAGAGTAAGCGGATTCCAATGTACAGTAGTTGAAATAATAAATGATAGGGTCTGTACACCAGAGAAAACTGTGATTATGTCATCACTCCAACTCCCATTAAGCTCAGCAATTTCTAGCTATTTGAAAAACTGAGATGTCATTTCTGCAACATGTAAGTGTTTTCTTGAATGCAATAAAATCCACCGTTTTAACATTGATTGCTTCTCAGGACCTAACTGGACTGTTATCTAAATAAACATTTCAAGAGGTTGCTTACCTCTATCAGACTTTTAATTCATAATGTGAAGCTATATTGTTTTGGAAATGACAAACACTCAGTGACCCTGTCAACCAGTGACCATGGAAACAGGATTTATACCAGGAAACTTCCCAAAGCCTGGAAAGCGCTCGGGCTCCTAAATCTCTCACTTTTGGAAATCTTGCTAGAACTGGCTCTGAGAAGTTTCAACACTGACCACTCTTTGGGCTAGCATAGAAGTACAGCAAAACTGTAGTTTTAGCACTTCGACTCTTCTTCTGCAACTGGAGTGTGCAGTTAACTGAATTATCTGAACCTTAGATAGGCTTACATTTCATTTGAAGATATTTTTGGACAGCTTTTTTCTTTTTCCTGGACTAGTTCTTCCTGCATGAACTCATAAAGCATATGGAAAATTGTAAAAGTGAATTTCACAATCTGTCTGTATCTGAATGTGCCACACAGTCAGGGCAGAACTTAATAGAGAACTGCTGGGAGACTTCCCATGGATCACACTGGGCTTTACATTAGATCCTGAGAAATCCAAACCCCTCTTTTGTTAGCCAACTTCCACTTCTGGCTTTGCGTCAGATGAGTCATGAAAAAGAGAACTCAGTCCTACTGAAGTAAGGGCACCCAGGATAATCAGTCAGGGAAGAGATCTTAATACATAAACGCTCTTGGGGAGAAAAGTTAAAGAAACTCTTTCATCTTAATGGACCCAGATGGAAAGTAATGCTTCTAATGGGAGAAATGTGTGCTCAAGAACCATCTGAATGTTCATTTATGAACTATGACTATGAATTAGCTGGAAATATGGCTCAGTGTAATGAAAAAAAAAATTCAGAACAGGAAGCAAAATGTAAACCAGTCCTACTGAAGAACTGATGACAGAAATGCTACAGAATGGAACAGAATGAAAGGACAGACTGCAGATGCAAAACACAGTGACATCTTTTCAAAACCAAATAAACAGAGGACTGAAATTATTCAATCAGTGCTTGTAAGTTACAAGGAAAGGATGTGTGTAAAAACACTTGCTAGTGTTTGTGAGAGGGCAAATTTGCAAGTAGCGTCTCCCTGGGAGCGTTAGTTTTTATCTGAAAATAAGGGATGATAAACCAAACTTGAGTAATTTTAGATTTTAATCAAGATTTAGAGCTAAGAAACGGACTATTTGGCAGTTAACACTTCACAATCCCAAATAAATTCACAAGGGGAGGTTCCAGATAGCAGAAAGAGATAAAAAGATATTTTGATCTCTTTCTTTCTAATGGTACTGGCTTCAGCAGAGTTCTTCCAGGTTTATTCACTGTTAATGAGAAAGAAGGAATCTGTTTTTATCTAGCTTCTGAACACATGTGTTTTTCACCAAAAAAAAGGGGAAATGTGTCTATTACTCAAGATTAATTTCATTCTGACCTGTTAATCCTCACTGAATTGTGGGATTCTTTGTTTATGTTCTTTTGTACTTACCTGCAACCATCAGCTCTGAAGTGCTGCTGAGTTTAGAAAACAAATGTTTAAAGGAAAATGTTTTTGTATCTTGTTAACGCCCTATTTTCCACCAGTTTTTCTATGTTGAACACTACAGTATGATACTTCTCCATTTTCTTGAGTTAAAGTGCTCACCCAGAAAAAGACAGAAAGGTAACGTCAGCAACCAGAAGGTAGCTTCTTATCTGTGTTATTTGCTGTTCATTATACAGCTATGCTCACAAGAATGACCAAGCAGGTTTGCACTGTTGTTCTTAGCCCAGATCTTCAAGCTGTTTCAAGATTTTCAGCAACCCACACAATCATTGTGGAGACTTTCCACTTCCTTTATACTCTTTTTGTGTCAAGAAGAAGTTTGAATTTTTAATCTTGTGGAATGTTAGTACACAGCTTCCAACTTAAATCTCCCCCAGTCACTACCCAGGAGATGCTGGTGCCCTAGAAACACTGAAACTTTGAGAAAGCCATACTGTAAGAGAATCCTAAAATACTCTGTGCCACCATTGATATAGAGCTACTCCCATATTTCTTTGCTCCCATTTTAGACATGTTTCTATTTTATCATCTTCCTTTCCTTTAGTAAAAGTGTCAGTCTCCCCACTTACAGTCCCTCAGATAGCTGCATATATTTTGACAGCTGAAATATTTTATGTCTGAGTTTTACTGCAAACGGCAACAATCCTGAAGACCACATTTTATAAAAACTCAAGATAAACAGCTTCAAGGTGTAGCAAATTTAATCCTTCCTAAGGCATGATTTAAGAAAAAATTTACACTGAGACATAAGGACAAGCAATAGTGAAATCTGGATGATGAAGTCTGCTATGACTCATTCCTCTAGTAAAATAGTCTCCTACAAGTGCTACACATTTTTTTTAAGTCAATAATTTTTATCACTAGAAAGTAAAGGAAAGCCACATTTATGTGGGATGAAGATTATCTGGATCTCAAATGAAAGATGTGACTCATAATAAATGACAGTTATGTATTAGATTGCATTTTTATTTCTTCCTTCTTCAGTTAGACAAAAATTATTAAAATGTTATTACTCTATTTTTCTGAAGAAATACCTGACTTCCTCCTCATCTCCAACATTCTTCTTCTCCAGTTTTTAAGTTCGAATATTGAAAAATATTTAAAATCTATCTTGTAATTTACAAAAAATTATAGTTTATTAGAAAAGCATTGGAAGCAATGGTGCCAAAGAGTAGCACACCTTTTCAACCACTAGAGACTCACACCTACACACACAGAACACAGCAAATAATCCTGTTCCTCTTCCCTTCCTAGACAATCTGTTTGGTCCCAGTACAAGGATGTTCTAAACTTCCAGTGAGAACCACTGCATCCCACCTTTCTGTCCATGGCATATGTTTGGCAGAAGAGTACTGCCAGAGAAAAAAGGGGAACATGTCAGCTCAAGACCTGAAAGCTCTTAGCATGGATGTGGACGCTACTCTCAGAAATCCCAGTATTTTAATAATCTAAGCATGTCACATTCCAGAACATTAGCCATGCAAGCACATGATGTTTACTGATAAATTCAATGCAATTTATGACAATGAGTAAAATGGATACCCTGAAAGATTTCGAACTGGAAAATCAAGCAAATTCAGTTATGCTTTGCAAAAGAAATACCCAGAGTTAGATAAAGTTCTAAAAAGATTCGACCTCTTTCTTCACTGCTTCAAAAACCCGTTCGGGCCCAGGGCAGAGGCTTGACTCAACAAGTCATGCCTCTGCCTGGGTACCCTTTCTTTACAATCCTAAGTGGTATTCCTCTGCTTCCACTGTTAAATAGGACTCTCTGATTGTGATGTTGCACATCTGTAATTCCTCACCTTTTCCTCCAAAGTCTGCTGTCGGTATTGACACCTCTTTCCCTCGTGCTTGCTTTACTTGCTGCCTCACAGTCTTTTGTATCATTTGGAAGAAGATGAGCCCTCCTATGATATTATCAGGTTTTGATCCCCCCAAGACAAAGGTCAAGCTGCTCTATTATTGTTCCTAGTTATTAATTGAATGGCATATCAAGGACCTCCCTATGTCCTTCATACCAGGAACATGGAGACAGACTCTGTGTAAGAAGATAAACGGTTTGTGAAATGAAACCAGTCTTCAAATTCTGGGAACTAGAGCATCTCATTGTATTTTCCGTCCTTAATGTTTACTTGACTTTGGATTTGAGGAGAATATCTGCTTTTTTAAACATGGCATCTGTGTTCAGACACCAGATCTATTAACTGCATTGACAGAGTAGGCAGAAGGAACAAAGACCTGAGAGAGTAATCCTCCACTAATGGAAGATGTCATATCTCCACAAAATCAATTTGCTGAGGTGACAGCCCGTCTGTTGCTTTTCGTGAAAGTCACAACACCATGGGTAATAGTTTCTCAGAACTGAATTACCTTCTCTTATATATGAAAATTAGTCACATCATGATTGAAGGCATTTTAAAGCTAGTATTTGACTGCATACTGGCAGTCCTTGGCCATGTGAAATAGTTGTCCCTAATTGTGAGTTCTGGGACATAAGCTGCAAGAAGCAAACACACAGACCATGAATGTCAATGACCTTACCATCATAAGACCTATTTGGGACCAATTCTGTTTTCTGAAACAAATCTAGAGTGATGTCGTCTGTCAAGTTAATTGTAGCCTCCTAAAATAAATAAGCATTTAAAAACCCCCTTCATTGCTTTTTCAAATCTAATTTCAATGTTATTTGAAACATTTGCAGAAATTTCTCTCTTCCAATGGCAGAGATCCCGAAATGCATCACACAAGGGGCTAGTGAGGACTACATTTTCTAGACTCTGTAAACTTACTTGCAGCATGCAGAAATTTCAATAAATTAAGTGGTTTATGCAAGTTAAAAGTGGCTTAATGTGTATGTTGAAGCTTTAGTAGAGGAGTGCCACAAGAGAATCAATTAATGGGAGTCTATACAAAGGTGTAAATTAAGACAGCTAACCTTAGTTACTTTAAATAGCTTCTTGACAGGCAAGTGAAGTTACTATGTGGATTCCATTTCCCACTAGCAGGGATTAAGTGGTACTAGAACATCTAAGTGAATCAAATTATTTAGGGATTTAAAGTTCATAAAAAGGCCAGAGTACAACTTATACATCAACTCTTTGTCTTAGACCTGAATGTTTTTTAACAAGTAATTCAGAAAGTAATAATCAGATTTTTCATTTTTGTCCATTTTGTGAAGCTTTTTTTTTTCTTTAATATTTCAATTGCTGTATTCCCCCATACAGAAGTGGGAAGAGCTGCTATTTGGTCAGGTGGGACATGCAGCTGCATGGCCAGTCTTCACAGCACAGCATACAGCAGGGAAGCTGAAGGAGGATACTGTCTCCTGAACCTTTTAATACAGCTGCCTCCCAAACAAAACTTTGAAATAAACACAGCAGATGTAGAAGTCAGACATTGCACTGTGGATGCCCCTCAGTATGAGAAAAAAGCTCCCTTAGTGCACATCACAATGAACACTCTAAAGAATTAAGATCATCACTGTTTGTCATGTCAAGAGAAGGGATTTGTGTTGGTAAGAGTTACTTCTGTCTTTGACACCTATAGACTCTGACTTCCCAAGGTTTATGGCTCAGATTTTATTTGGCTGCAGTCTCTGACCTCTTAATTTAGAGCTGTCTTAGGTGAATGCATCTCATTCCAAGACAATTTCTGATGGCAAGAATGTGATTCTATCCCTCTGTTTTGTATAAGGGATTACCTTCCTATTTTGGGGTTTGGAAAGAGGATAGCAACTAGTAAATCGTTTTGAATTAAGACATCCTTGGACAAATCCTGGAAAGCACTATGGACTGAGGATTTCTTGGTCTCACCACAGGCTTCTCAGGAGATGGGGAGAAGCCAAAGAATTCTTTTTTGCTTCCCAGTACTACTTTGTGTTGGGTCAGGAGAGAGTTGGTGCCTGCAAATAGCCAGCAGCCCACATCCAGAGATGAGTTAAGAACAAGATTTGGGCAAAGTCTCTGCTCCTTTTCACCAGGTGTCAATGATTTATCAATCAGTTTCTCTTTCGGTGCATTTCCCTCTGGGGGCAAAATTGCTCCACTCAACACCTAAAGGCTCATGAAACTCCTAGACTTCCCAAGTATATCTGGAAAGAAGACAGTGGGAGCTTTAATAGTGAGAAATTTCTTTCCCCTCCCAAAATACTAGTTCATCTGAAAAATGCTTTTTCTAACAGAAAGCCTTAAGATTAGTTTTCTTCCTTCCCAAGAAATGTACTTTAGAAATTATAAAAATATTTCCCGGGAGTGGGAAATGAGAGATTGTTTTCTTCATCAAAACAAGGTTTTGGGGTTTTAATTTGGCATTATTGTTTTATTAAACTGACTATTAACCACTGCAACTATTTTTAATGTTAAAAAAGCTACACGAAGGATTTTGATAGATAACCAACACATTTCTTAAATTTCACTTATTTTTAATAACTCTCTGTCTTAAAAGAAAACAATATGATATATTTCATCTGTGAGACTTTTTCACAAGTTAGAAAAAAATATTCTGCCATTATAACCAAGCAGCAATAGAGGCTCCTTTGTATAATGGTTCTTTCCCTGTTTTTCATTGAATCCATTCCTATCTATCCTAAAGGCAGGTCTTATTCATGTCATATAGTTGAGTTCTAAAAAAATGTGTTTCAGGTTTTTAAAGCCAAAAGTGGGTGATTTAGTCATTCAGGGAGTCAAATGTTCAGGATGTCTAAAAACAAGCCTGATCTAAACAAGTTTTTTGGCCGTTTCTTTAATTAATGGAAAATTAATATCAGCTGTGCAGAGTGTTGGTTCAAGTACAGGGTGTTGGTTCAAGAACAGTGTCTAAAATATATGGCATTAATTATCTTGAAGACTTGCCTACAGGCAGAGTATAGAGCATGCCAGGTAAATAGGTCAGACTAGATGAACAACTCTAAGACATCTAAAGTTATAAGAGACTAATGCTTTCTCTCCTTCTCAATGAAATTAATGAAAACATGGAGGATTTCTTAGCAGTATTTAAGTTGAATAAGTTTTTTTTAATTCCTAAACAATTTTAGGGGCTTTTCCCTGCCTTTTATTTTTGACAATATTTCTCACTAACAAAAGAAAGCTTTTGTTTTCCCTAATAATTTGACTTTATTGTTTGAACTTGGCATCACCCAGCAAACCTGGTTGAGCTGTCACACTGTCATCACAGGACTCTATGAGAAAAAAAAGAGGAGAATATTGTAGTCCCCACTTCATGGAAGAAGACATGAGGGCATATATAGATTAAATGGTGCTCCAGGTCTTCCAAATCTTTGAGAAATTATTGATGGAGTACCAGATTGTTGTACTCTGTCATTAGAAACAGAAATTAAAATTAAATAGTAGCCCAGAAGATATCCCCCTATGCAGTTATAAAAGACTCTTAACTGAGGAGTTCATGGATTCTTTTTTCAGTACTGCTTATTTTCTGATTGTGAGTGATTTCTTAAATATGCGTGCTTGTTAAACACATTTATGTAGCAGATTATGTCAAAGCAAGGAACATAATTCTTAATCAATGCAAACCTGGTTTTCTCCTTTCTTTTCAGTCCACCAACATAACAGGAGAAAAACAACCTCTATTTGAGAAATCAAGCATCTGAAAAGTAAAGTCAAAAGTAGCAGAAACAGTGCTACTTTATGTTCATCTTCCACGTCTAAGCTGTCAACCCTTCAGTCTCTGTTCTCTGAAAGGGAGCAAAAGAACTGTCATTTAATAGTCAAGGGATATTAGCAATGAAAGAACTATCATTTAAATAAAAATAAGAGTTGTGAAACTGATGTTGCAGCTGTATGATCTACAGTTAAGTTTTGTTTTGTATGTCAGGCAATGATATTTCATTCAGCAACTCCAAACCAGATATGAATAATAAAATTCAACACACCTTGTGTTTAGACCTCTGACAAGGAGCACAGACCGAGTGGGTATGTGGCAGTCTGCCTCAATGACTGACACAAAGCAAATGCTAGATTTAGCATGCCTTCATTTGCTGGCTGACCCAGCAGAACAGCACCTCAGTGGGCTGACAGTGTTTTTTATATCTCCACTCTCTCAATTATAGCGTAACATCCCATTTAGCACTCCAAATTCACAGTCATTTACGGACACCACCCAGGCCTAGGCAGCCAGCTGAACGGATACAACCACCTGGTTGTTATTATTAGCCATCAAAGTTCTGAAACGTCATCTTGTGGCAGGTTGAGGACATAACAAGGGAAATAGCCGCTTCCCCAGAGTATTTCCCTGGCCCTGGAAGCAACCAGCATGCCTGGGGAGATTTTGAGTGCAAGGCACATGTAGAAATTGCTGCAGGGGAGTTTCCCTAGTGCCACAGTGTGGGCAGACTGGGACAAACCAAATCACAGCTGGTTTACATCACTGGATCAGGTCTTCAACTTGTAGCACTGTGTATTCATTCCAGGTGTAGCAATGCTCATTAAATGCAAAGCAATTTAGCCATTAGACCCACCTGCTTTTTCACCTGAGGAAGTACCAGCAGTTTGCATATTGGTATCTTGCCACATACATAACTACCAATAAAAATTAGACCTGACAGAGGTTAAAAGGTGAGTGATGGCGACCTAATGCTAAGAACTGCTGTACCATCCCACATTTTCCTGCTTGGTTTTAGGAGAGATCCTACTGGAATAGGTCTGCTGTCTCTGATTTGCACCATCACATGCCTTCTTCCAGAGCATCTGAAGGACATGCTAAACTCAGCACAGTTCTTCCCAGAGATTACACTGTGTGCACTCATTATCCAATAGAACAGTGTGTCACCTAACCTTGAGTCATCACTGAGTCAGTTTTAGCTCTTCAGGACTCAATGCCGTAACTTTCTACTCAAAGTTCCTGAGTCATACAGGAGGAAAGGAAAGGAGAGACACAACAAAACTTCACTTTACACAAACACCTACTTACATGCCCAACATCCGTCAGGGTGTGTGTAGACACATTTGGCCCCACAGAGAAGGAAATATTAAAAAATACCCAGCAATATACCAATGCAGAGCAAAGGTCTGGATTCTCCAAATTTGATTGCCAATGTCAGACTGTGTGTCTCCACAGCTTATGAAAACCCAGGTTTCAGCCACATGTGTGTCTGCCTTCTCCCACTGCCAGCTCTTTGCTGACACACTTGTAGTAGAAAACAGAACTTGCACACTCATCCAAGCTCTTTCATATGAAATCAAATTACTTATTACACTAAAAATCATCTCACAGCATCACAGCTGGACTAAAATAAGTACTTGAAGATTTTACTGCTTCCTAAGGAGTCAAGCCCAAGGCCATTTGGTTCACCTTGTAATAAGTAAGAATTTCCATTTTCATATGTCACCTGATGGACTGTGGATGGAAGACTCATGGAAAAACTAATGATAGTCTCTCGATAGCTCCAGTGAAGATTGAAAGCAAATAGATAAAGCTGGCTTTTTCCATTGGAGATACATGCAGGCATGTGTATGCCTTAAGTGAGACACACTGAAATATCACAGACAGAGAACACAAGAGAAAGTCAAAGGCAGCTAGTCATTGTATGACCCTGAGCAGAAAGAAACCCAGGGGGGCTTTGGGAGGGGAATGCTGGCTGGAAAACACAGGAGTATGGGCAGGAACTATAAGAGAAAAAGCATTTCGTTCCTTGATTTCTATTGATCTGGCGAGAAAAACTTCTATATACATTAATAGATACGTTTTATCAAATCAGAGTAATATTCTCTTCTACCAAAAGATTTCATCCCAATAATAGCAACCTGCAGAAACTTAAGTTTTTGCCAAATACTAGGACTGCAAAAGGCAGAGATGTATCACATTTGGGATCATGTCTAAGACTACTGAACTGCCTGTGAGGAACATAAGGCCACAGTTCTGTGCAAACCAGGGTCAGACTTGGACTTCCTGGGATCATTCAGCCATATGACCCTGACTTGGATTAGGAAAGTAAGCGAAGGTTGTTTATGCCACTCTTAGTAGAGGAGAAAGTATCTGGCTGTGAGCAATATCAGAACTGAGAGTCAGATAATATTTGAGCTGGCATAAAATCTAGTGCATAAATGCCTGCCTCAAAAATCCCTTGAGCACACTGGAGAAGTCAGGGTTACTTTGAACCAGCTCTGTGCTGTACCATATGGCTGTGACATTTTAAAGCCTACATTTAAATCCTGGTTCTAAAACCATATTTTCTGTTCCTTGCAGCCACAGCCTAAGGAATAAAAGAGCAGGAAAACACTGCAAAGATAGCAGCCAGCTAAGAGGCAACATTAAAGCAGAAGTATGCCTCAAATCCCATCCCTCTGTGGGGTTTATTGAATATAAATAGAGTAGCAGGAACAGAACTGAGATGCCTCAAGCACTCCTGTATCGTGTTTATTATCTGGCATGATGCACATTTATTTATTCCACATAAAACAGAAGCTTTAACAGAGGGAATGAGAACATCTTCAGTCTGCCCACAGCAGTTAATCCCAGGTTCAAATCACTTCAGAAAGATGAGAAAAGTTAAATCCTTCCTATCATCACCATGAAGTCTGAGCTATAATTAGTAGGTGAACGATTAAAAGTGGAATGAGATGGAGATGAAGTGAGCACTTCCAGGGATGCTCCATATGAAGCCCAATTCAAAAAGCAGCACTGGAGCATGCTTACCAATCAGTCACAGAGGGAAGCTAAACAATTTTGGAACCTAGCTCAGACCTCAGTCCCTTAGGGAGCTCCACTGTGACAGCATTCTGCGCATGTGCCCTTTAGCTGTCACCAGTGTGAGGCACTCTGAAGCAAGATTACTAACCCAAATTTTGCATCTATTAAGAGCACCAGTGAGGTGGACCCTCAATTTCAGGTGCTTAGGGAACAGTAAGAGCCCAATGCCTGGATGAGAGCAATGGAATAGAGCCACTGCCTGCCGCAGCCTTGGGGAGCAGCAGCTCTTCCCTCTAAGTGCAGAATTGCACTGTGGATTGTTGTCTATCGTGACTGCCTTGTAGGATTGAGGTTATGTGTTTGGGTATGAGGAGGTGGATATTCTGTAACATCCCAGACAAATCTCTGGTGTAAAGTCTGTCACGACCAATAAAGTTTCATCACAGAGGAATTATGATTCAAGGAGTTTCAGGACTAAGGGAAGCAAAGGAGAATGTGTTCACAGTCCTTCACTTAAAGGACAGTCTAAATGTTATTTTTCCAAAGCCATTCATTAATATTTTTTTCACCCATGAGAGTCATACTCCTATAAATGCTGTCTCATATATTTAGAGGCATAAAAGGTGACCGGCCCCTACTTAAATGAATGAAAACAATGTTCCTTTCTAATCAGATTTTAAAGGAGATCACTAATCAGCAATTTTTGAATGAGGAACTGTAGCCAGCTAATCCATATCCTGTGATGCCTTCACCTTCCCATTTACCTTCTCACTGCCATTGCTCACATGGTTATTTAGCCAATCAAATGCTGAAATGTTGGGTTGGCATTTATTCAAGCAAAGTAAGCATTTTTATGCAGACCAAGGGAAAACACCTAAACAGTACTAAAGCAAGGAGCAGATGTCTGCAGTTTATCTTCCTTGATTTAATTTCAATAGAATTTACATGAGGTCCTCTTCATATTCAAGTTATCACATTAGGGAGTCTGGGCTTGTGGTGAAGAGGGACAGACATTTGAGAAATTTGTCCAGCATTTGCAGAGGACAAACTTACAGATAGGAGCAAAGAAATCAGTGGAGTGGAGTTCATTCACTCTTCCAGAGCTGGAAAGGACACAGTGAATTGCTTTTGGGTTAGGTTCAGTGTTGATATTCTTTTCAAATATCTCATCTGATGCAGTATATAAAACTTCTGTATCAAGTCAAGGTCCTTTAAGGAATTTAGGTTTTTAAACTGTCTTAGCTAAGTATCTCTGAGGGTTAATATTTTGGCTTATATCGGAGGGGAATTTTAATGTCATTTACTTTAATTAATTTTCTGAACAGCTGTTAGCCACTGCAGTCACAGAGTCCTGAAGGAGTTAGGACACTAGCTCTACTTCCCAGTCCTAACTCTTGCACTACTCTCTCAAGGCCTTAGAGCAGATGAAACCTTATTGTCTTCACTCATCTCCAATGCTGGAAGGGAAGCTGAGAGGTCAGGATTATATAAATAATCCTCTCATTCCTCTGGAGAATCATGCTACTAGTAGCAATGCAAATGTTCATTTTTTTTGGAGCTGATATTACAGACTTGAAAGATGGCTGCTATCCTGGCTGCTCCAGCAATTATTGAAGTAGACTTGGTGTCTGGAGTCTTTCAAAGGCAGCCCATCAAATGATATTTCGCTTTTCAGGTTAGAAGTTTAGCATGTAATTATAAAATAAGCAAGAGCCAAGAGATGCTACCACTAAAGCAGGCAAAATGCCGTCCGTCAGTAATGCTCAGCATCTCCAGGAGGTAGTGGTTCCTACTTCATGCTGAGTTCAGAGTCCTGTGCAACTGCAAAGTATCAATATCCCCTCTGTGCATCAGCCCTGCTGTGTGCATTTCGGAGTCTGGCACCCTGCAGTACCAACCCATGATGGGGACAATCTCCATAGCTGATGGATAAGCACTTTTGCAGTCAAACTTTAAAAGGTGGATGTGCAGAACACGGAAGCTTTCCAGTGCAAATCCAGTGTGAGTCAAGGTAACCAACCACACTGTCAAACAAACACCATGTATTCCCACAGCATGCTGCTCCCTAAGACTGCAGAACACACAAGGAGACCCTCCTTGGTGGGCATGCATTATGTTCAATCTGTCCATTTGTTCTTCTCTCAAGCGGGTAATTTCTTAAGAGCTGGCCTTTATTTTTTCTCTTGCCAGAGTGTTTCTTGTGCTGTATATTAGAGTACCAGCTCCAGAAGAGCCAATGACTTTCATATTATTGTGAAAGAAGACACAGAATAAGTGCAGTATCACAACTACTCTCACTCTACAAGCAATACATGACATCAGATTTCAGACAAGGGCTATTGTTTGTTCAGACCCAGAACAATTTTTATTTACTCTGACACTAGCAGGCTCACTAAAACACATACTAATTGAGTTTAAAGAAAAAAAAATCAATCAACTTTTGCATTAAATAGTAGTTGCCATCTGTCCAGGCCATTGTAATTCAAATATTTTTTCCTTCCTCATCTCAGATAAAGCATTTACTCTCGAGTACCTCTTCAGGAAAGAGCTTTTACTTTCACAAATGTATAGATATTCATGTGTACATGAACATATTAATTTGAAAATACAGAAACATTATCCATACTTAATCAAGCTGTGCACTTTATTCATCATGCTGCTATCTTTAGTCATGAGTGGTCATTTAAAAAAGCCTTTTAGCAGAATCTTTTAGCTTATTAAAAACTGTGTTACAATACACTTCCTACTGACTAGTCTACAGGAATCCTGAGACAGTGGTAATCAAGAATTTCACAGCTGCAACTAAATTGTACACCACTAAGAGAGGATGTGTACATCTGAGACTGGACTTTCAACCTCCAGTGAAAGACTGGTCCCAACCCCAAAAGTTTACTTCTAGTTGAAAACCATGATAAGTGGGAGAAAGGAAGCATTGTTAAACACAGAGTGCATACAAGGAAATGCAATACAAAGAAAGAACTTGTCCAGATTACAAAGGAAAGCGGGGACAAAGGAAAGCTGGTATTGAACCCAAATGTTCTAAACCACAGTTCAGTTGCCTTAATAGCAACTTTTTCTTATTTTGTATTGTCTTTAATTCTTTTCACTTCACTTAGATATTAAGGTGACAGCTGCCTCACAGAAATCAAAAAAATGCAGGTGTCAAGAATTTAACAAAAAAGCAAGCAAAACAAGAGATTTTCACTTTCTCCAGGGTGCATACTGACTTGTCTGCTGCCTTCATCATAAGAACACAGCACTTTGATAGCTTCCCCAGATCTTTTAAATAGATCATTTCTATAATTGATAGTGTTATGGTGTAAAGCAATCTGCAGCCGAATTAAAGATTAAACCAAAAGTAAGCTCTGAGTCAGTGTGAATGTGTATATTATTCAAAGATCCTGTTTATTATAAGGGTAATTTTACCCTTTAATGCCCCTGAAAAGTGAAAATGTTCAAAATGAAAGTAATGACCTTACTAAGGGATTAGTCTTAATTGTCATACCAGAATAGTCCACCTCAATCATTTTGAAAAAGGAAAAACTGGATTATCTGTACACATTTTAAACAACTCAGTTTCACCTACTATTCTTCTTTGCAAATTTGCAAGCTGGCAATTCATACATGTTCCAAACATTTTCTTCATTAACAGGAAATAGAGAGAACTTCTTTCTTCTTCAACACATAGTCCAGCTGAAATCCAGCACTCAAGTAGACAGAAAAGAGGGGAAAGAAATAAGCAGCCCAGGAAACCTGCAAAGCACTAACCCTAAAGTACAGCTGGTTAAAGAAACAGCATATTGTCCTAGTAGCAGGACAATAAGCAGAAAATTATCTGAGTGTTGTCCACTGGCATTCCCAGAAAATGCAGTATGAAAGGCTTCACTGACCTGGAATAGAGGAAACCCAGGCCAGGGGGGCTGTGTGACCTTCTGTTCTGCACATGATTCCTCTGACTTAACACCCATACCTACATGTAAGCTAGTCCCTGCAAAGTTTATTGAGAGAAAATGAACTCATTCAAACTAGATGTCTCAAGTATGGCCACAAAAACCCATCCTGAAATTGCTTTTCTCTCTCCGTTAAGCAGAAAAAGACTTCTTGGCAGCTTGCTTAGCTGAAAAGGTGCAAACTCAGTGAAACAAATAAGGGCCTAGCCTCTTCTTCAGGCTTTTATAGCAAGCAGTGTATTTGTTAGTCGTGTGTCACTCCCACTATACTGAGATGTAGAGGAAAGGAATACACTGAGCTGTTACAGAAGGTTTGGAGGAGGGCCATGAAGGTGATCAGAAGGCTGCAGCACATGTCCCATGAAGACAGGCAAAGAGTTGGCAGGCAGAGAGCTGGGGTTGTCTAGCCTGGAGAAGCAAAGGCTTTGGGGAAACCCTTATAAAAGCCTTCCAGTACCTAAAAGAGGCTAATAAAAATAATACAGAAATATTTTTTACCAGGGTCTCTTGTGACATTACAAGTGGCAAGAGTTATAAGTTGAAGAAGGTGGATTCAGGGAGAATATATAAGGAAGATATTCTTTACAATGAGGGTGGTGAGACACTAAGGTTTCTCAGTGAAGTTGTGGATACTTCATAATTGGAAATGTTCGAGGTCAGGTTGGATGGGACTTTGAACAACTCACTTTAGTGGAAATGCCCCTGACCATAGCAGGGTGAGTAGAAATAGATGGCTGTTAATGGTACCTTCCAATCCAATCCTTTCAATTTTCCTATGATTTTTTTAAAAAGCAATATCTTCAATACACTACAAATTCAGTCAAGATAACAATCATTTCAGGCCTGGATTTGTGATATTTCATCCAAATGTTCCTGCCCTCATGAGCTTCTCTTTTTGTGATATAAATACGTAGCATTACTGTAGCATGTAGGAGGCTATTCACGGCATGGCCAGCTTGCACTATTTTGGTTGCTGCATATTCACATCTCATTGCCTTGCAACCCTGGTTTTGTTAACACATCTCTGGTGTTGATTTTAACAGTTGTGCACATGTTCTTAAAGGCTATTTTAGTACAAGGCCCTTAAAGCTTTTGAAGCGAATCAGTGCCTTTGAGAAATCACAATTTACAGGCACACAGGAGGCATGGCAACTTTGCCAGCTGGATCTGAAGCAAGGAATGGAAACAAGAACACTTTCCATAATTTAAATATGGACTGACCCTGGTAATTATAGATCTCAGTCATCTCCTATGACTATGTTCTCAGTTTTTCAGGGACCCTGAAATACAGATGTGGTACCTTTCATCTGAGGAAGGAATATGGTCCTGATCCATGGTCCAAGTTTGAACACAGGTGCCCAACAAGAATTACACAGAACTAACAATGCAAAAACATGAAAGTGTGGTCTGAAAAACCTTGCAAACACACAACTTGAAGAAAACATGGATCCTATCCCCAGTTTGTCCTATCTTGAAACAAAATCTATAAGATCTTGTACAGCCTTGGAGTAATATTGCAAAAAAATCCCATAGCCAATGTATCTCTTGGCCAATCAAGTATCACCAAAACTATTTGAAAATTCATTTGAAGACATGGCATATTTCAGAGAAGAAAAACAATTGTTAAAGGTCAAAACAGTTTTTCTGCCATTTTCAAAACAAAATAATTTTAGGTTCAGACTGACAGTTGCCTCAGCATTTACCTTTGGATTTGTTTTGATTTGGTTTGGGTTTTTTTAATGTTTCTCAAATTATCTCCAATGAAATATTCTAAACCTTCAGATTTTTAAAATGATGAGCAACATCCCTCTTAAAGAAATCATTTCAGGTCAGTGTGAATGGAATTTTTTTCAGTCAGTGAACTGAAAAATCAATTATTCAACTGCCACTGCAGTGCACAACTCAAGGGCAATGTGAGACCAAGAGACAAATTGGGAAAGAAGAACTGACTGATCCTGCCCTAATACTTTTCAATATAGTGCTACTCAACTTTTTTTGAACAAGTTCCCTGTTAAAGCTTCCAATTGAGTCACATATCTTGCTCAAACCTTACTAGGATTGGTGTTAACTAAAACGAGCAAACAAAACAACGCAAGAAGGAAAATTAAATCAAGGAAGTTCCATTTCTGAATCTGGAAGCTGAGAAGAGTATAAATACATTTCATTATTTAGTTGAACTTGAAGCCACCTTGAGAAATATTTTATCAATATTTAAATACTTCTTCTGATGCACAACCTTCCCCTACCTCTTCTTTTTCTATAACTAGCTTGGGAAGCATTTAGAGGACATAACACGTAGCTTTGAGACAGTCGATATGTGATTACACTGATGTATAGCACTGCAGAAAAACCAAAGTTCTGTTTACATGTGAGTTCTCCCAACAGCAACACAAACCAATTCTAGTTCTGTTGTTAAAAAATATAGGTAAGGATAGCAATTCTGTTTTCGCCTCTTTCTGCACACAAGGTCAAATTAAAAAAATACAAGTCCCATCAAACTCAAGATCCAATCTTACATACAATAGGTCACCTAGTTCTGTGTGCACCAATATATTCTGTTATAAAAACATTCTGATATTTAGAAGGGAAAATCTATTTCTAATTTCATTTTTCACTTCTCATTATTTCCCTATTTCTCTACAGCAAAAGTTAAATTGATTTCAGTGTAGATGCACTAGTCTGAGAACTAGTCAAGATCTGTGTCTATAAAGTGGTAGGATCACATGAAGTTTGCCATCTGGCCATGGGGCATAAATGTAGATTTAGCATCATGTTTTAGCACTTGTGACTCCCTTGCTTAGATGAATTTACAAATAGCTTAACATTCTTCAACAAGATTTTGAAGTAGTCCTCTTCCATAATCCTGCTAAAGATGAAAATAATTGAGGTGCCAAAATTAAGTGACCTAATTCTCACATGGGAACAGTATTTTCCTACTGCCAACAAGACTTGTCTGAAATAATTTTTGGATTCTGATTTAAAAAAATCTAAGGCCATTGAACAACCTTTATGAAGGAGTAAAGGAAAAGGATAGTAAATTAATTTTCATTTAACTGAGGATCAATGCTTTTTGCCTTTAAGCAACACTACTTAAAAGTCAGTCTGTTGCCTGAAAGTAATGTACTTTTTTTGTTTGGTATAACTTCAGGCTTGTTATAACTACAAAAACTGGGGAAAAAAAATTGTTTCTGGTTCTTTCTAGTCTGTTTACTTCTATATTTGCACGTACTTTGTGTATCCTCAGTTTCATTGTTTTTCATGTTCTGTGACTCTTTCACATTGTAATAACAGAATGAAAATCATTACTGTAAAGCCTTTAAAATTTCCAGAGTGACCACAGAGTAGGAATGTAATCTGATACTACTTTTAATGCTTTTTAAAATAAATTAATATATTTCAAGTTGATAGGTCTTTTTAAATCCGTCTCCTCTGATAATCTGTATTTCTGATTATCTTATGCATAAGTCCCAGCTTGAATTTTTCAAAGAGAAACCTCATTTTCTTATTTTCTGCAAAGCTTTGCAACATGCAGTTTTTGGATTTTCCCACTGATGTTGAGATGAGGATTTATATGACATTTCTAAGTTCTGAGAGCTACTTGATTTTCTACTTCAAACTCCCCAGGTAACTTGTCTTCTTTTAAGCAATCTCTTTCATGGCCCAGTTCAGCAAAAGCACTTAAGCACAGGTTTAATCCTCAATGAAGTAAAGTGCATGAATATGTTAATATGAATATGTTAATATGACTGCATGTCCTAAAGCTAACACCAAAAGGTGTTATCACCTATCATTCTATCACCTTTTGACTTCAAATAACACGTAGTCCAGACATTTTCAGAAAGGCAACATATTTCATTTAATAAAAAAATATAAATATATTTCCTTGATCTTTCAGATCCTGCAAAAGCCAAAACTATTTCCTTCTGACTATTGCCCCATCATATATGATAATAAAAAAATAGCTTTCATGGTTTTGCCATTGAAATTCTATTATTTCCATTTGATAAAGAGAACTCCATACTGAAAACTGATACTCAAAGGTATCGCTGCTTAATATATTTAGATTCACCATCCTTAGTAGTCAGGGCCAGCTGAGAATTTTCCAATGGAGTAGTACTCTGCTGGAAAACACTGTTTCAGGGATGAAATATGCTGCTTTTGGGAGTCCCCTTCTCCCATGCCTGCCGTATCAGGACCCAGCCCTCTGCTGTGCCTGTGGGACAGTGATGAGAAGGAGCAAGCTCAAGAGGAGCAGTGGGAAGCACCTGCCAAGTCTCATGATGGTAAGCAGAACTGAGAGATAAGATTAACAAATATTTTGGGAACCAACTATATTTCTAAGAGCCAGCTGGACTGAGCCACCTGCAGCACTGCTCTGGTTTCAATGAAGCAGCACTTTATAGCGTTAATTTCCTCATTCTTCTTTACTTACGATGTCAGGATCACTGAAAAGATATCGCACACTAAATTTTCATCTGCAGATTGACCCTAGAGCTTTTGAATTCCTGTCAAAATTATTCCCTTTTGCAAGAAAAGCCAACAGTATTTGTTCACTATAAATCAAATTTAGAAATGCTTCATTCTTTAAAGCAACATTTTTATGTCTGAAGTGTCATAGAATCATTGAATGGTTTGGTTTGGAAGGGATCTTAAAAATAATCTAGTTCCAATCCCACTGCCATGGGCAGGAACACCTTCCACTAGACCAGGTTGCTCAGAGTCCCATCCAACCTGACATTGGACACTGCCAGAGGTGAGGCATCCACAATTTCTCTTGGCAACCTGTTCCTGTATCTCACCACCCTCATAGTAAAGAAATTATTCCTAATACCTAATCTAAATCTGCTGTCTCTCATTTGAAGCCAACCCCCCTTGTCCTATCACTGCATTTCATGATGAAGAGCCCCCGTTTGGCTTCCTTGTAGGCTCCCTTCAGATACTGGAAGGAATCTGTATCCAGTAATAAAATATGTACTATTATAAGGCTCATTTGTAAATGTATTAACTTCTTCAGGTCCTAGCAATCTTTCCTTTCATTTCTACTAGGATCTCTACTTGATTTTTTCCCCAGCCTTTAGAAATGGAATATAACCACTGCTTACAGTATCCTGTACTGCTCGGTGTGGATGGCATTCCTATATTAGGACAGATGTGTAATTCAGTGTTTGTATTTCAGGATCTTTGGGCAAGTTCCTATTGTTGTTCACAGAACATTTTTGTAAAGTACATTTGTAAGTGTCATGCTGAATAATGGCTAATAGGGTTAAATGTGGTATGGCATTTGGAAATATTGCAAGCTCAGAACCTTTCACAATTAATAATACAGGAAAAAAATCAAAGAATGGTTTATGGCAGTGTGCATTTATTGTACACCTATGTTTGTGTTGACTGCATTTATGTTACATTAGCATGAAAATCAGGCCACTAATGAGATACAGTGCATTTTAAGAAATACTAACAATGATATTTTAGAAAACCCAGAATGCAAATTCCACCATCCACTGCCAAAAAAAAATTATGCCTTTCATATTTTTAAATGTCATGTTGCAAAGATATATTGGTTTCTTTTCAAGCCCTGTAAGCATTGTATAAAATAGTCTGTGCTGCGCAAATTACCTGGCAATGACTGATGTTCAATGATCATTGTTCCTGCAGTACAGCTGGGAATTCAGAAATTCAGCAGTCAGCATCTGATTAGTCACATTTAATCACCAGGAGCAGCAGTTCTAGGAATATATGCCTAGTCCTGCTAACTCTGTCTTGTCTCCATCTACACAATAAAAAGGTTTCTCCACCTACAGCCTATTTTCTCACTGTTAACTCAAGGGTGAAGTGTCCATTGGACTCTTGCATCACCTCTCCAATGATAGAGGATTATTTCTTGATTTGCCTTGAAGCAAAGCTGTAACTTTTCCAGACTGGTCTGTGAGTTTGGCTGGTAATGAGATGACTGCTCCTTTTCTAGATCTGAATGATTCATTTCAGATCAGAAAGGTTCAATTTACATTACATTACATTGTTCAGCTCACAATGCATGCATTGCATGCACTCCTTGCACTGCAGGTTCCCTTGGTATTTTTGTTTAAAATACATATAAAAAAGTCATTATTTGCTACTTTATTTAAGCCTGCCATATGCTGACATGAAAAGACAGGTTAGGAGTATAATTAATTTTCTCTAGGGAAAAAAGGTGATGGGAAGCTTACAAAATCCACCTTTGGGTTAACCCAATTTTAATAAAAATATTTTTTAACTTCTATAGATATAAAACTCTTACTAAAGCAGGTTAATAAATTACTTTTTTTCTGGGGAGAACATAAAGAGAGAACTATCATTTTAACATTAAGTTTAAAACATGTCATCCAATACTAATGCATAAATCCAAATAATTTGAATTTAGGTGCTTTGCTTTTATATATAGTAAATTTATATATAAATTTATATATATTAAATTTAATACAAAAACGAAAGTGAAGTTTTAATCATTTTGAGCAGCTCCTAAGACTGCAATAAAATGAAAACATACATAATTAAGTCACTGAGACATGTTTAAGGCTTGTAAGTAACCATTGCCATGCTTGTTAAACAGGGGTCCATATGCAGAGCAAAACTGCTAATCACCTTCACAAAAACTTGATTTGAGATAAAATAACTTGAAGAAAAAACTATTATTACTTTGTCACTGTGTGCTCCAAATTACAGAAATAGCAATGCACATATACTTAGGCATGAAAACATTTACAGGCTGGTTTAGCAGCCCAGTCTAAAGGCTCTATCCTGACAAACTCTGTGCCTGGGTGCCTTCAAATGGCTACACAGGAACTGCCACATCTACAGGGATATGCCTGCCCAGAAAGGACAAGGTCATTGGCATTTATTTCACTCAACAGAAATAGTGCCCCATTAAGAATTTCCCTAAGCTTCCAGTGGACAGGAAGATGCATGGTATATATCCTGTTCCTTTTTCTGACCTTTCCTACTTTTGGTCAGTGCCAGAGTTAGAATGCTGAGCTAGACAGAGACTTTCACTGACCATGGCCCACTGTTTTAACAGATCTGGACCATGGCTCAGCTTCTTATGATATCCTGATATTTAGGGTCAATACCTGGTTTGACTTAAGTTTTATTTACATATGAAATTTAAGATGTTTCCCCTGAGTGTTTACAGAAGCAAGTCACTTCCTAAACAGAAGGGTTCTGAAAGTCTTCTTTAGCAGAAAACTGAAACCTTCCCTATTGCCTATGCAGCTGTCAATCTCTATTCCATGTCCTAACCCTGCTAAGATTTGCTGCTGTCTTTTATGAACATCAGAATTGCTTTAGTGCTGCAATGTCCTAAGAAGACATGCCTTTTTCAGATAATCTAGGTCCATCAATCTGTCCAAAACTGGTACATCGTTCCATAGTCAGTAGTTTATTTTGTGACAGTAATAGGCAATAAAATAATGCAGTGAAATATTTTAGTGTGAGGAGTATAGTCCAGTATAGGTTGAAAACATCTAGGTAATTCTTCATGGCACATTATTTATCCACAGTAATTTATTAGGTAGATGTGTGAAATCCCATTGTAGTCAGTCAAAACTGATGTGCTGGATGGCCTTTGGCTTTTCTTAATTTATAACTTCAAAGGACATTTACTCTCCCCACAGCAAAGGAATAACAACCAGGAGTTCTAAGAATTGCATGATTTCTGGTGGAAAAAAAAAGGTGCTGATTAATGATGACCTCTTTTACAATGCAGAGTTGATAAAAGCTTTGAAACTGCTGCTTTTCAAAAGTAATGCATGTCCTGTTGAAAGCTGTAATGGTTAGAAATGTTTTGGGAATTAAAACACTTTTGAATACAGACTTAAATGGTTAAAAAAATACATACATAAACAGAAACACCCACCTAAGACAATTTAAAAAATAATTTAGGCTAAACACTGTAGTTTATATTCTATGACAAACCCCACTAGTTTGAATATGGGAATAGAGAACTATCTAATGTGGATTTATGAGAAATGATCACAGAATACTGAAAATGAAAATATTATTAATTACCTGCATGAGAAAACAGCATCATAAAGCACTTGAAGGTGTTTTCTGAAAACTTCATTACTGATGGTAAAGGCTGAAAACTTAAGAAAAAAGTTCTCTCCTCTCTCCTATAAGCAAAGTATCTCTGGATTTAGCAACAAAACGTGAGTCTGGTCTGTGAGCAAAACGCTGTCTCCCTGGAAACTACTAGAATGTGTCACTTCATCTGATCCCGAAATGAGAGACAAGAAATGAGTGTGAAATCCTGTGTTGTGGAGGTTAGCATTTTATTAACACCTGCAGTTTGATGTTTAACAGGACCTGAAACATATGATTTCCTAATTGCTGCAAAAGGCACTGAATCTCCTTTACAGTTGCATGTCTCATGATGGAGGTCTTTCCTTTCACTGTTATTTTCCTGCCTGTTTAACACATCATAGCTTCAAAACAAAATTATTAATATCTTCCTTACATAATTGTCTAATTAACCCCCTCTCTGCTTCATTAAAAATTACATTAACACTTTCCTGGAAGCAAACTCAGCATGTTAATTTAATGTTATCATTGCAACTTTATCAAGGTAACTGTTATGTGTGTGCTAGACATAGACCTAGGACTGCTCAAAACAAAACCCCACTAATGAACACCTCCTAAGCCAAAGCTGTAGGAAAGGGATACCAGTCAGTGTGCATCACAAGCAACAGTCCTCTTAAAGGTGAGAGAGAGCACTGGGGCAGCAGTACTTATGTGCAGGCTGATGCCCTTCCATTATACGGCTGTTTCCACAGTGTGTCACCCAGCTACATACAGGCCAATACTGGAGGCTAAAGATAATGTGTCTTTAGATTTCTTGAATATATCAGTGCTTGGAGAGAAAAAAAACAAAGTGAAAACCAAGCTCTTGCCTATCATGAGTTCAACACCACACGCATTTTCTCTCTGTTTGAAAGGCAGGCTCTTAGTTTTCTACTGTTGCAGAGAAATTCATTCTCTAGTTGATACATGAGATACAAAACATCTTCACATCCAAACCAGTTACTTCACAGAAACACAGAATGACTTGGTTTGGAAGGGACCTTAAAGATCATCTGGTTCCAATCCCCCTGCCATGGGCAGGGATACCTTTCACTGGACCAGGTTGTTCAGAGCCACATCCAAACTGGACCAAAGCACAGCCAGGTTTGGAGCATCCACAGCTGTTCTGGGCAACCTGTTCCAGTGACTCAGCACCCTCACAGTAATGAAATTCTTCCTAATATCTAATCTAAACCTACTCTCTTTCATATTGAAGCCATGCCCCCTTGTCCTGTCACTGCATGTCCTTGTAAATTGTCCCTCTCCATCTTTCCTGTAGGCTCCTTTCAGGTACTGGAAGGCTGCAATTAAGTCACCCCAAAGCCTTCTTTAGTTAGACGGAAGCAACCTCTCCTGACAAGAACATACTCTTCCCCTGGTCTGTTGGGCATAACAACTCTGCAGTGAACAAGATATTTGAACACAGGACCCTTAACTTCTAGAGTTTGCAGGAAAATGATAAATTAAAGAGTACTGCAGAAAGAGTGCATGAACACTGGATTTGACAACTGGACTCTACACCTGCTGTCTCTCACATGTTATCAAAGCAATGCCAGGTAAAGGTTTTGCATTGCAGTAACCACAGCTGCACCAGTGATGGCAGTTTCTCTACCCATCATCATGTAAGCCTTCAGGTTGTCAATCTGCCTCGAAAAAATGCTGTAGCAGTTAATGGATGGTGAGATATGAAAAGCTAGATAATATTTAGTACTCTGGAAATAAAGCAAAGCATCAGCTGAATCTTGTTAATTTAACATTAGGACACCCCCCCCCTCCCCCCCAAAGTGAAACATTTAAATCTTGAGCTCTTCATGCTTTGGTATCTCCATCTGTAATACAAGACTGTCACAACCCCTTTTTGTAGCATGTTATAAAAGTCTGCACAGTAATAGCTAAGAAGCCCTCACTTTATACAGAAATTAATGTCTTTTTCTTTAGAGAACAGTCTGAATGACACGTCATACGGAGAGCATGGGCCAAACATTTAGCAGTAAGGGTAAAGACGGAATGGTGAATCCCTCATTGTTTAGAGATCATTTACACTTTAATGAGTGGGGACCACTTAAAACAAAAAAAAGTATGTGATCATGAAATTAAAGAAAGCATTATCTCTATTACAATGCAGCCTTTAATATCCTGATCATACAGTAATCATGCTATGAAATTAACTAATATTTAATTTCACTATTCCACAGCTTTCAAAAGGTAAGTTTGCAGTTCATTCCATAAGTAATTATATAAATATATAAATATATATAACTGAGACAATATTCTCTTCTGAGTCTTGTTAGAAACACTTTCAGAACACTGTTCACAAGATGAGATTAGCAAAAGTGAGTACAGGAGAAAAGAAATTGAAGGCAAAAGACTTCTTTGAAAGAGCAAAAATATTTTTTAGATATTGCTTCCCAATGTGTTTGCAAAAATCTTTACAAAAGTACTAGGCAGCAAAAACAGTGATAATAACATTATCAGAACAAGGGACAGTCATTAACAAACTGAAAACCAAACAAATATTAAAAAAATATGTTCTAATTCTGATTCAGCAGACATTTTCCATGGAAGAATATGGTCTCTCATTCCCAGACTGATAACTTTTAAAACAAATATTCTGCTATACATCCCATCTTGCCTTTCTCTGTATTATTAATATTTAGACAGATGACCTGCCTTTTAAATTTCTTTGCATCTTTATGTTGCATTTGCAGAGGAATTAATCTGTGGGTCTGCATCTTATAACTACTGTCATTATTAGGTAATATAGAGAACATCAAAGTGGCTAGTCTGACAAAATATTGACTACTGATAAATTAAAATGCATACAGAAGTTTCCTTACATTTCTAGACAACACCAGAAATTATAACTGTGACTTTTGTTTCTGCATGGAATGGAGTGAAAGATCTTTCAAGGTCCAACATGGGTGTCCTCTGATTCTACGGAAAAAAGACTGTATCAGGACAGGACATATTCTTAATATATTTTTTTTAATAGGACATATTATCCTGAATAGAACTCCGATGAACAATTATTGTCTCAGTTATTTACTAAAAGAAAGTTTTTGAGAAGAGAAGATAAATAAGGGGAGGGGTTGTGTGTGTGTTCTAACTGCACAAGCAACAGAGGAGTAGTACAACTAGTGTCTAAAGGACGTCTGGGTCAGAATCTGAAAACAGGACTCATGGAAAGAATGTGAACAGCAGCCTCAGGCTTTCTGGCAGCCCATCTAAACATATAGATGGAAACATTCTTACTAGCAGGAGGATATCACTTACTTTTTTGATTGCCTCATGTTTCTGCCTATAAACAACTAATAGAGTACCACAGTGTGAAATTTAGCAAATTGCTGATGCTACTTCACAAGAACATTTTTGTTACTTTGATGAATATGAAACAGAGGAAAGAACAGCTTATAATGTTGCATAAGATCTTCGTGTTAATGAAGTTTTTAAGTTACCAACAAAAATGGAGTACTTGGGTGCATCAGGAGCAACATGAACAGCCAGTCAATGAAGGTGATTGTCTCACTCTGCTCTGCGCTAGTGCAGCCTAACCTCAAGTTCTGTGTGCAGTTTTAGGCACCAGAATATGAGAAATAAAGCTATTAGAGAGCACCTAGAGGAGGGCTACAAAGATGGTGAAGGATCTACAGGGGAAATCATATAAGGAGAATCTGAGGCCACTTGGTTTGTTTAGCTAAAGAAGAAGATACTGACGGAAGACCTCACAGCTTTTTACAGATTCCTCATGAATTGCAAAGCCAAGGGGCAGCACTGATCTCTTCTCTGTGGTGACCAGTGACAGGACTCAAGGAAGCAGCATCAAGCTGAATCAGGGGAGGTTTAGGTTCAATATTAGAAAGAAGTTCTTCATCCAGAGGGTGGTTGGACACTGGAACAGCTCCCCAGGGAAGTGGTCAAGGCACCCAGCCTGACAGAGCTCAAGAAGTGTTTGGACAATGCTCTCAGGCACATGGTGTGGCTCTTGGGGATGGGGGCTCTGCAGGGTCAGGAGTTGGACTCAATAATCCTTGTGGGTGTCTTCCAACACAGGATATTCTACAATTCTATGATTAATAATATGTTCCCTAAAGCTTTGAACCTCTGAAAACATCCCTTCCCCCAGCTGTAGTATTCTAACCCTAAAGGAATGCAAAAGGACCTTCTATCTCTGAATTTATGAGTCCATTATACTGATCATAGCATGAACTTTTCCCTTTTTCACTGGCACCACACAAGTCCCCCAAATACATACACTACCAGGAACTCTAGAATTTTCGCTGCCTGTGGGCCAAGTCTGTAGCAAATCCCCAAGTGAACACTTCCTGCCAAACAACAAAAATATACGCAGAAATTGTTGGACTTGTTTCATGGAAGAAGCAAATGTTTTAAGGAGTAGTAATTCTTCTCCACCTGGAATTTAAAATATATGCATGGGAGATATTAAAAACAGAGAAAATTTGTTGGGAGAAAAAAACAAATAAATATTTTTATTGATGTAGAAATGAGTTCCTGATAGAGGAAAAGGCAGAATTTAAAGTACCATGGGCTTCCAATATGTTCACAGTCAACCTATGCTTATCCCAGAAATAAAAAAAAAATCTTTGCTGGTTACAGGAACCGAACTTAAGCAACCCTGTTACTTGTGATTATATTTCTATTAAATCTATTCTGAGTTCTTGCAGAAGCAAGCTTGTGGGGGACAACTGTACTCTTAGAAAGCAGCTCTGTCTGCAAAAATTCATTAACTGTAGTACTGGGGAAACAAACAAACAAACAAACAAACAAACCACAACAAACCCCAGCATTATATATAGTTTCTCTTTCTCAAATGCTTCCCATAGTTAAAATGCACCATTGAGAGATCAGCAGGAAGAGTGTTCAGAAAAGAGACAAATGAAATAATACAGGCAAAAGAGAAGTTGCATTTTCAGTTGAGAAGAGTTTATTGCACTCACATCTGAGAAGAACAGTAAAGGATATGGAGGAGAAAAAGAAAAGGAGTAAAGAAAATCTAAAGAAAATTAGAACAAAATAAGAAAATTATATTTCCATTCTTCCAAAAATATCGAACCAGTGCAAAAGTTTAGTAGTGAGTCCAAAAATAGCACATGATTTTGAAAACTAGGGGTCCATGCATGTCTTCAACTTATAATGCTTCTTTATGTAAAATAAAGCTTGTCTGTTCTTTAATTTTCCTGTCTTCTAATTATGCTTTTCTCCTGAAATAAATTCACCTGTAATACAAATTCTCTTAGAAACTTGTCCCATGCCATTAGCAGTAAGAGTGAGATTAAGATTCATTTTTTTTTTCCAGAGTAGTCCAGGGTTACTACTGTGGTTCTTCATAAACTACCTTGGATAAGTGCAACTCTCAGAATAAAGCTTAGAAAATGCTAGTGTATGCTAATCTCTTGATTTCTGTTCACTATATTTCATCACTGAAATCTACCTTTCCAATCAGATTTTAACAGTGAAGCAAGGAGTAGAACAGGCCTTTGTGTCCCTAATGCTGTGCCAGTAGGACTCAGAGAGGTGCAGAAAGATTTGAGTAATTGTGCACCACTGACTTACATCATGACTAAAGTAATGCTAGAGAAATTCGTTTCCCTGGTTACTTCATTCTGATATTTGGGATTTAAAACAGTGTTTTGGTTATAACAGCTTCACAATGTTGTTTTTTTTTTCTTTTTCCATGTGCAGCCTATTTGATGGTTTCCTTGGTTGATTCGCTGTCAACTATTGCTATGCTTTCCCTCAATGCCTCCTTACCACTAGCAACATTCTTCCCACACAGATTTTCATGACTGCTCATTTGTGCCAAAAGTCTGATTTCCAGCTTATGTCAAGATTTTCTAATACCACAATATTTTTACCTCTCCTAAACTCTCAGATAGAAATTGACAGCACACAGTAAAAAATGTAATACTGTTCTCTGAGGACCAGCTAATGCTCTAACTTGTAAAACTCATATAGTTTTTTATTAATTCAGACTTTGCTTTCGGATGTATGGCTTCTCATTAATTCCTTACAGAGGAATGGGTCTGTTCTTGAGAATCTGATTTACAGGCTAACAGAAGCTTTGTGCCAGCCTGCTTCTTGTTGATAACGAATTTGCTGCAATCTGAAACAGAACTGCTAAGGTTAACCTGGAACCTGCTGGACATTTTGTAGAACATCTTTAGATTTGAGTAGAAAGGAGAAAAGAAGATTAGAATAGATGGTTTCCTCACAGGAGCCTCCCTCCCTGTGCTTCAGGAGTAACCTGGAAAATTGTTAGCTAAGAGAAGTATGACTAGAGAATATTAGTTTAACAAACTTAATTTAAATATTAGTTTAATCTCCATTTCCACACAGTACATCCCCTACTTTTCCAGAAATGCTTATACAGTGTGTGAAATGCCATCCCAAAAAAACTCTTGATGCTGCCAGAACTTGCTTTCTGCAGTGTTCTGAATGGTATGAAAGGGAAAGGGATAAACCAGTAGTGTTGACAAAGGAGTGCTGTGACTATCATGGTTCATACACAGGACTTCAAAATACAGTGTATCGAGTTGAAAAAGGATCAGCCTCCTACTGAAGATAAAAAATTCTTCTGGGCTTTCACAAAATCAAACGATTTTTATGTAACTGGTGTAGACCACCATGAATTAATTAAGCAAGAACTTCCACACAAACCTCCTCAGTTTCATCATATGCAGAATCCTTTGCCCCAGCTATCAGTAAATGCATCATCACTTAGTTCATTCTCACTGGCAACAGATTTTAAAACATATCAAGGGTTGTGCCAGACTCCTGCACATCTTTTAAATTCTGCTTCAGGCTTTGTACAGATAAAGTTACAGCACGCTCTGAACATCAAGCACAAGCAAAGCACAGAGAAACTGCCACATCAGCAGGTCCAACCAAACAGCACTGATATGGAGAATTATGACATTTGACAGTAAAGAGCAGAATACTGCAGTTGCTCTAAATGTAATAAGCAAACGTTTTTCTTACACTTTTCTTTATATATAGCAAAGGAAGAAAAGTATGATCAAAATAATAGCTCATTTAGTAAATAGGCCAACTCAGCTGACAATCTAATATTGCAGATACAGCTACGGAAAGGTAGAAAACAAGGCTGGGGTCCCACTTCCTTGTTAATTAAGTCATTACTTGGCTAGATCCTCTCATTTATGCCCACAGTTAAATGACATGAAAGCTGAAGTTCACAACTGCACCTTCAAAATTCAGGCTGAGTAAGGCTTATCTTCCTGATCTAGAAAAGGTATATCAGAAGACAAAACTAAAAATCCATTAAAATTTCCAAATGAGGAAGAAATTAAGAAAAGCGTTTCACCAAGTTCTGAGCTTTGTTTAGACCAGAAGTCATGGTGGCCCTGAAAATGCTGACAGGCACAAGCAGTTCTGCAGTGGTTGCCAAAATAATGCCATATCTATTGTCTCACTTCCTTGTACAGAACAGTTTAGTGCTCAGTCAAAGGGTCATGGATACCCTTGGACACCCTCCAGCCCTTCTGAAACATTCAGACTTTTTGTCAACTCTGGCTCCCTTCTCTGAGGCACACAGCCAACAGTCTTGAAGCACAAAGCATAGAAAGACACAGTAAGTCCTCCCTGAAATGTGGGAACACTGGAGGTTCAGCGAGTGAAACTTTTCACTTCCTGCATCTCAGTGCAACTGCATTATGGCTGACATTATTTGGTCACATGTCTTAATTATTTTTTCTTCTAATACAACAGATAACTTATCTGGACAGTGACGGGAGCAAGTGCCTCTTGACTGTCAACATCTCGGCAAAAAGTGTTTTCTTAAAGGAGTAAGACATCTTAGAAATCTGACTTCATATCTTCTAGGAGGAAAAGAAACCCACTCAATTCCAAAGTAGAGCATCAAATTACTCATTTGCCTTGAAAAACTCAACTGCATCTCATCTCTGTCAATTAATCAAAACTGAACTTGAACCTAACAAAAATAAAAATATGAAATGAACCAAGGAACAAAAAAATTAAAATACTGCCAACTTCTCCATATTTGTGACCCATTAACCACCTCACTTCATGTTCTTTTCACTTCCCTCTTTTGTCAAGGCTGCTCAAGGTTCTGAATTTTCTCATCCAGGCAGGAGATGAAGGATTCAAAATAACACCCTCAAAATTTCTTGATATTACTGAAAAAAATCACTGTCAGTATAGATCTTTGCATTAATTTCATAAGAAGTGAATGGGCACGTCCAAGTTTAGAATGGAGACCACTGTTGATGGTGTGACAGGGAGTTTGGGGGCATAGAGAACTGAAAACTGAGCTGTTGGTACCCACAATATGTTCCTCTAAGGAACAAAAAAGATGAACTAGTCAACATCAAAAAAGAATTCTCCTTCCCAAATACTTTGACCCATTCCCATGAATTATTCCTTGAAAGTCAACTCATTTTGTCTGTCTTTTGCCTTCTTTCAGAATCCCTTTTCATTGGTAACCTTACCAACACTCTCAAACATGGAGAAATACAGAACACAATAACCCATAATGCAACATCCTTTTTCCAAAATTGTGAAACACAGCCACAGCTCAGAGCAGTTTGCCATTATAGGTTCTCCAACCTAAATCAAACAACAAAACCTGGTAAAAATTAAGCAGTCTCACAGTTTTATTATTTATTTTTTACTTAGGAAAGAGCATTGGAAAGGCAGGAGTGAGATGGATTGCCTGGAGCTATAATAGCACTTATTACTTCAAGTTTACACAATGAGGAATTCATACCTAGTTACTTAATAATATTGATAGCAGCATCAATCTTGCCAGCTGAAAATAGTAATCTACTTTAGCAGCAAGTTCATCAAAGGTTAAGTCCTTTTTTTCCCTACTTTTTTATCTGTAGAAGGGGGTCAAGAAAAAGACCTTCCAAAGAGCACTTGCAGACTATTTCTAAAATAGGCTAATATGGCAATTCACAAATAGGAAGGGAGAGAGGAATGGAAAAATCATAAATTCTTAAGAAAACATTATAGCACATAGATTAAAAAGGTTATTGCTTAGAAAATGAAAGAGTTTTAAATGAAAATGGCTAAGGCAGAATAAAATGGTTACCCACAGAAAAATTAGATTCTAGGAGGTGAGTTAATGATGAAATGCTGAGCTGGAAGGAGGCCAGTATTGTCCAGTTTCATTGAGTTGAGCAGGAGGGATAACGTCAGCTGACACGCTGGCAGCAAGAAAGGCCTGGGAGATGGATGGCAGCTTAAACACAGACTGGTCCAGCAGTCATTGGAAAGCTTGTTGCAATGATGAGACTAATTATTCTATCCACTGGGATCTGGAGTATTTTAAAGTAACTACAGAATCCACCTGAAGCAGCTGGGGAAAGGGAGTCCCACCAACTGAAAATGCACATCACTGGTGGCAGACCAGATTTAGCATCAAGACAGACAGCAAGCAGAATCCTCATCAGTGTGATATTGAAGTTAATACAAAATAAATACAAAGTAAATACAAAATAAACTTTACTGACATCTTCAGATTTGACTCCAGTTTTACACAGAAACTAATGAATTCAGATTATGGCCCTGTTGAAATTTCCTACCAAGTGCACAAAGAAGACTTTTATAAGGAAAATCCACTAGTCTGCAAAAAGAAACTGTACTTTATAGTTGTCAGAATTTCATCCATGGGGTAGATGTTCAGCAAAAGTAAATGGGCACACTTCCATGATAGCAACCTCTAATATCATCCATGGGACAGTGGTGATATTTGTAGAACAGCAGTGTCTCCAAAGCAGATGTTGAAACAGTTGGCAAAACTACTAGAGGAACTAATATAAATATCACTCTAATCTATTACACTGAAACTGAAAATCCAGTCTTCCTGTCCAACACCACACTCAGAGGATTTTACTGTGGGAGGAGCTACAGGTCGCAGCCAGATGGGATTCTATCAGGCCACAGGCTTTAAAAACACACCTGAAGACATCTTCCCAAAAAGAGGGGATTATGAAATGGATAGTCTGGGATTTGATTACATAATTATAACAAAGTCCAGTAGAAACAGAGAAATCATTATGGATATTCTGCCCTTAGAATAGGGACCAAGTCTGTCATGGGGCCAGGGGGCATAGGAGGAAGATGGTAAACTGGTGACTACGTAGGTCTGAAGATAATTTGAGCAGAGGGAGAGGAGTCTGAAGGCTGGAAGAAGATACCAGCAGGCAGCAATCAACCCAGGATGAAGACTTCCATGTCCTCACCTAATGAGCATGAGGAAGAGGAACTGCTCTCTGAATCAGTTCTTGAGAGAGAAGGCTAATGGCAAAATGCTGACACACTCAATCATTCTTATACTTGACTGGAGAGCTTGTAGGTTAGCTTTCCCAGGGTTGGAGAGAAAGATTGTGCAAACTCATAACCAGATAATTGCAGTGTACGGCATAACTCACATTTTATTTTTCTGTGGAAAGCATTCTGCTTTTAATTTCAATTCACATTCTGTGAACGGGGTTAAATAAACACCTAGTTAGGAAGAATATGACTTAAACATTAATGTAAATCAACCTTTTTGAATGAGTAGAATTGTGGGAAAATATGAAAATGGACTGATTTTTTGTCTGTGGTTCACTTTCTACTTTAGAAACCCAAATTAACCATTTCTTCTTTGTTGAAACCATCTTTCTGTGATGTCAAATGTCAATATGCTTCTTCATGATACTTTTGTTATTTATTTTCATCTCTAAGGTCAAAAAGACTCCTAGCTCACATAACATGTAAATAAATTAACTTTTTTTGATCTGTTAAAATCTGTTTCTTCTCTGCTATAACTTCACTGATGTAATTTTGATGTAGCGAACAATCATACCAATGACACACTTCAGGAAACAGTATTTCCCTGACAATATATCTGGTTGTTTCCTTACTTTTCTCAACAGAGGAAAAAATACATTCCTTAACTTAAAAAGTGGACATGAAATTTAACACAGTCACAACACATCAGATTGGAAGATAGCAATCACATCTTCCCACAGATGTCAGATAAAAATTTAGGTCATGAAAGGAATTGATGAAATTATTTCTCCAACTCTCTCTACATTCTTACCAAACTTCTGAAATAATTGTAAACTGTTATAGATCTAATCATATTAAAAAGAAAGAGATTTCCATAGTTAGAGCCCTGATTACAGCTGGGTGCCATACAAGCCATCATACAGCAATCAACAAGAAGTTTGAAACATTTGGTTCAAGACAAGAAATGAGAAATGGAAGTCACTGTCATAATCAACAGACAGCCAGCTGCCTCTCTTGAATGCTGGAAAGGGGTTAGAGGGCAAAGTAGAAATCAATGTAATAGCAGCCAGAACAAATTTAAGATAACTTGTGAAGCATACTTAGAGGGGATAGAATACAAGTAAGAGAAACTTTTTTATTACTTTTAAAATGCTATGGAGGTGCAAAGGAATAAATGGGTTTTTAAAATTCCCAATGCAATCTGTCTGGCATACTATATTCCTCTAGAAGGCCAATCAGATAAAAACTCTGGAGGTAATTGAAGAATCTGTAATTCCATCGAATAATGATTTCTTTTTAAATTGGCTTGGCAATCATAATGCAGTAGAGGCAATAAATACATTTAAAGAATAAATATTAGATGTTTTACCAAGAAGCACTGTTAAAGACTGTAGGCTTCAGTGAAGAGAATAGAACAATCTAGATAACAAGGTCAAAATGTCAGAGTCTGCTGATTTCATTTTTCTCCATTTTTAAATGCATGTGCTTGAATAATTACAGCTGTGCTCCAAGAGATGCTAAGAATCAGCAAGTTTCTCTGTTACCATGGCTGGGGGAAAAGAATCTAGATAGAGAACCATCAAACAAACCCTTCAAATATCTAATAAATTCAAATTGGGCACTTACAGTTTTGGGGGTACTCCTCAATTTGCTTCCTGCTGAAATGCTTTTGTTGCCAGTATGGGAAGCAATGTAAAGTTAAATTCCCAAGTGCCTGTTTAGATTCAAGACCCAAAGAAGGTAATTTCTATTTGTATGAGCTGGTTAACTTGTAGACATTGTTCTTCCCTTCACCATTGCCAAACTTCATTCTCATTTTCAGGTGTCTACAAATCACTGTCACTTGGATATACCATGTTTTTCTTCAAACAGGAGTTGCATTTGGATGCAGTTAGAGTGCTTAAATAAGACCAGTGACAAATGCAAGATTTTTACTCTAATTTTCTAGAATAATAGTGAAAAAATCTTCCATTCCTGGGTCACTTCCATTCTTATTCTGGAAGAAAATGATGTGAAAGTCGTATACACCTATTTTACCCAAAAAGAAATTGCTTTGGAGAAGACTGACAAGGATTAATTTCTTTCTTTAATTTGTTCTGCCACTTTTGCCACCCAAGCACGACATCACAATTTGTTAGAAAAGTGTGTCTTATGACCTAAGTTCTATTATGGAGCACTCAAGAAATGATTCATTCTTCTCATAATGGAAGGCAGTATGATATTTACTTTTGTTCTCAAAAATTTTAAAAGAGGAAAATGTTTAAATTCCTTAATAAATAGAGCTAGTGCAAAATCAAGAGATGTCAAATTAATTCCATATTCAACAGCCTTCTGGCAGATTAAGTGCCATGCTCCTTGGATGCCAATGAAATAGTAGTGAAATTCCAAGCACTAAACAGCATCCTGTCTTCCCTGGCTGCAGCACCAGGATCTTCAAATTCTGGCTTGGGGGAAGTTCTGCACCCAGGAGGTTTTGTCCCTGTGACATCATCTTGCTCGAGAAATTCTCATGGTAATCATGTGAATGGTTGTAGAAAATTCTTGATGAAGCTTCTCTTCCACACAGTTTTTAGTTATTATCAGTTCCCAGAGGATTATTTAATCAGCCTGCTTTACACTGATAACCCACTAATGAAGGACTACTTCAGCACCCTGGGCTCTCTAATCCTCTACCAACACCCCTTCTGTTTAACAACATGCAAACAAATAGAAGGAGTAACAAGCGAAAGCTGGGAATTGCCAGGAAGAATGGTTGTCATCTCCAGAGAGTCTCTCATCTGTTCTGAGTAAGAACTCATTGCTCTAAGTGTCAGAAACAAGCAAAGGTTCCAACTCATTTCCCTCTGTGGTTCAGTTTTGCCCGGGCACAGAATTTGGCCAAAAGACAATCTATTCTCACTTTTGTTTGGAGAAAAAGAAAATGAGGAAAATAAATTAAGACTCTCATGGGATGTTGGGCTTTTGTTGTTGTTTTTTTTGTTTTTTTTAACAGGAATGTAAGGAAGATTTGTACCTATTGAGAACCTCAACAACTGTCCAAATAAGTCAGATGCAGCAGACGGTATTTTAAAGTTCTTGCTCAAGGTGAAATTGTGAACAAATGACAGCCCTGAGCAGAAAAATCTAACTCTTGCAATCCCTTTCTACTAGAGCATTTCTCTCCCAAGTGCCCACTTTTGGATTTAGCTAGAGGTAGACTCTCACGTACATTGGAATAACACAGCAGTAGCAATTTTAGGGTAGCTGTAAACCTATATTGGGCTCTTTCAGCTCCACCCAACAAAAAAGGAAATAAAATGACTCAGCACCACCATTCATGATCATAATCAGCCTTCTGATGTAGCAATGTGCTCAAGGATACCTTGCTCCCACAGAGAGTGGATATCTTGAGAAAAAAAGCAGATAATTGTTTTGACAATGGCCTGAAAACTGAAGGAGAATAACTTGAAGATGACTCTTAAAATATAACACAGACATTGTATGGTGCTTTTCTGATAACTGAAATATGGAGAAGATGAAAAGTGAAATTTATTTACTTTGAGACTGACTTAAGAGCTTTCAGGAATTCACTGAAACACTAAAATTCTTCAACAACTGCCACCATTTATTATTTTAAATTTACTTCAAGAAGCAGATGAAACATCATCTTATCTTTTTTTTTTTTCATTTTTTTCTTTCTTTATTCTTGTTCCAGTTCAACTTCTAAACTAAATGTTTAAGCATGAAACACTGAATAGCCCAGAGACATAAATACTCTGTGCTTCACTTGTAGCTCAGTTATATAAATATAACTGAGATAAATAGTAACAAATACATAATGATAAGTTAGTGTTAAACCTGGTTTTAGAAGATACAGAACGTGTAAGTGTCATGAGTTAGTGTTACTTGGTACTCATTAACATACGGAGGAAGACAAGGTGTTATTGATGTAAAAATCAGAACAAAATAAGACATAAACACATATTTCACATTTTCTCAAGTTGCCCAACTGCACTATATCATTTTATCACATCTGATCTTTTAATTGGCTGCTACTGAGCAAATAGATACTTCAGTGTTTTTAAGGAACAGAGATATACTACAAAACAAGACAAAAATGTGTTAAAACAAAGTTGTCGAAGTCAAAACCAGTAATGTAAACAATTTAAATAAAAGCAAACAAAAAGCAACAGGCCTTCAGAGAATGCAGAATTGTTCAGTGATACAGAGCCTGGAAACTTAGAGACAAAGTTAATTTCAACATTTCAAGGTAGAAAAATGCATCAAACACATTACTTCTTTTGTGTGTGTGTGTGATTTCATTGGTAGAAGCCACTTGGGAAAAAAGCAGTTAAGTCAAACTTAAAATCACAAATAATAAAAAAGCCATCATTATGCACTGATCATAATCATATGGTTATTGCACAAATTCAAGTTTCTCCTTCCTGTACATGGATGATTGAGAAATTAAACCGCTCATTTCACTAATGTCCATAAATATATTAATATTTCATATATTTTCCAAATATTTAGGCTTTGCAATCATAAAGCTCATTTCATCAAAGAACATTGCATGCATGAAAGGGATCAGAAGTCTAAACCAGCACATGGCCAGGGGGCCCTAATCAGGACTTTCTACAAAAAGAATCTCTCCCAAGAGATGCAAGAAAACAACAAAATCATCAGAGAATACGTGATCACAAAAGGGAAAGGTCAACACACAACACAGAAGAAATCCTTACATGAATGACCAAGAAACTCACATGAGAGAGGACAGATGGAAAAACAAAGCAAAAGGAAAATCTCTGCAATCAGTCCTGCCAGCACTGTGAGTTTTGGTGTCACGATCACTCTTGGAGCTAAGTGTGGTTTCTGCTTTACTAGGAAACATACCACACTTCAGAAGTGAGAAGAAAACATGTCTGAATGTTTCAAAAGAAAGAGAAATAACGAAACATATTTGCCTCCTTAGAAGTATCCGAAGCAGGATCACACAGACATTCCTACTCAAAATGACATGGTTATTCTATGCAATCATTACAAGGACAGTAAAGATTGCTGTAGAGGTCGTATCGGCCCATTATTATACAGGGGGTTTAGAGAGAAGCTTAAACATAAACTGTGTTCTCCAGGCTCAGTTGCAAAATGGATGTGAATATGATGAGAACTGTAATACTTAGTCTGGGGACAACAGCAACCAGCCCTGAAGGTCTAACTGATTTAAAATGTATTCTTCTGTTTGCTCTTATACCTGCTTTCTGATGTCTAAGTTTACCTCATTTTTCAGTGCATTCAGCTTATGCACAATGTGCCTGTACATCATTGCATTTTATGTGCATGGACACACATTTTTGTGTGCATTAGAACAAAAACAGATTTGATGTCCTCTGGCAGAAGCACCTCCAGGGCCTGTCTCAGATAGTAACTAGGCTTACTGCTGGTTCATTGCACGGACTGGGGCTCAACCTTTCCTGTGAAATAGTCCTTTACATCAGTCTGATTGTTTTGCAAACCTGTTAACAAGATGGTTATAAAGTAAATGTTGATTATAAAGTACATAAATAATGATGATTATGAAGTAAATACAGATGATGTTGGCTCTTAGAAAGTTGGGGCTGCTCAACCTGGAGAAGACAAGGTCATGTGGAGACCTCATAGCAGCATCCCAGTACCTGAAAGGGGCCTGCAAGGAAGCCAGAGAGGGCAAGGAAGCCAGCAGTGATCAAAGCCAGGTTGGATGGGGTACTGAGCAACCTGGTCCCAGAGGAGATGTTCCTGTCTGTGGCATGGGGGTTGGAGCTAGATGATCTTTAGGGTCCCTTCCAATCCATGCCATTCTATGATTGTATGGTTTGTATATATAAGAATATATATTATACACATATAAAAGTTACAGGCAGGTAATATATTACAGTGAAGGCTCCAGGTTACATGGGCACTGAGAGCCAGATCCCCAAAAGACGTAAATTCATATAGATCAATGGAGGTTGATCAAAAGCTATTTTTTCATTTCTTTCATCAACATTGCAGAACTTTGCCTCACAAATTAATTAACTGTATGAGGTCAAAGAGTTCAGTAAAAGTAGCAGTATATGCATTCTAATGATATGATTTCCTCACTACTTTTTAATCAGATGTGAGAGTGTGATGCACTTCCAAAAAAGCAAGACTTGATTTTGAGTAACTCAGTCTTGGAGATATTCCAGAGATCTTGTTTTTGAGACCTAGTCCCCTTCACTGTGCCTTGCCTTGAATATGCAAGGGCTCTAGGCTCCAAATCACCAGTCACTAGAAATGTAGGTCATAAGTTTTCAGCTGTATTTCTCATTGTTTCAATTTACTGAGCACTGACTCACCATGATGGCTGTTAAACTCCATTACTGCCAGAATGTCAATGTTTAACATGTTTTTCTAAACTGAACCACATGATTTTGTGTCTCTACTGCAGAGTGATTGCACTCCTTTCCTCTACTTTTAATATTTCTTTTGATAAACTATACTACCATAGCAATAACCCTGAACTCTCAGAAGCTACTGCACATTAAAAATAAATGTTCTGAGATGCCATTCTGCAGAATGGGATGTACAATACATTCTAGATAGCAATTCTGGAATTTTTATGAAAAGCATACTGTAATACAAAATAAAACCTACTCTGTAAATTATCTGTTTGAAAATGTTATTCTGCAATTTTGTTTTTTTATTATCCAAAATGAAATAGGTCTTCATATTGAATATTGAAATGACATTGTTCTTCCTGTAATACAGGTGGAATTGTTGGTATAAAGAAAACAAAACACTCAAACCTCCTCCTTTTTAACTACTCCAGTGCAGAATAGTATTCTACATTTGCATCGACATTTATTTAAACTGGAGAATAGGAATGGAATTACCAATTACTTTTTGCCTTACTCATGTTATTTCAAAAGAATATTTAAGAACCAGGCAATGTCAAAAGGAATGGAGGGAAAAAGCTTGTGAGAATTGAAAGACAAAAGGTAAAGTTCAGCAGCTCTTAAAATGTTGCAGCATAGAGACTCAGAGTTTTGAGCTCCTTCCCATTGCCGCACAAAATCCCATCTGACAAACAGCTAAAGTTGAGATTCAGTGTTACAATAATATGCACTGGATAAAAATTAAATATTCAAATTATAGTGATATTATGTATCACAATGACATTTTCCAATAATCTTTTTCAGTTTTGTGATTGAAGAAGTCGTCTTGTCTTAAATAATGTATTGACACCCTATCTAAGATAAAGGTAAATATATGGCCATTGGACATGAAATGCAAGTGGTAGATCATCTATAGGTAATATATACTTTTTATACAGACAACAAACATAAACTAAAATTGATGTATATTTCATGGAGACAGGAGGAATTTGGAGAAGACCAAATGATTCTAAAGTAATTGGAAGAACTTCCTTAATTTCTAAATTTATTTTCTAAGTAAGATAGAAAAAAACTCTGACACAAGGTTTAAATCATAAAGCTAGCAGATTTTATAAAGTAACATTCCAAGTTCACAAAATTACACCTGAATTACAGAGACAAGAAGATAAAATCCTTTCTGCTGAACTCGTATCACCAGTTAAGCCATTGCAGGAAAGCAGAATATGAAGCATAGTGTTAAGGGACGGATATGGTTTTGAAATGAAGTAACTGTGCAAGACAGGAAGAGCAATAATGGCTGGAAGTTTAACCTTAGCTTCACTCTTATGTCTTAAACTCCTCATCTTTCATAAATATATTAGACATAATGGAAAGATAACCTAGTGGTTGGGACAGACATATCCGTAGAACCAATTTTGCTGGAGCAGTATTGATAAAAAGTGGCAGTATTCATTTTGCAAGTCTTGGTAAAAAGAATTATTGTGTAACAGTGTCCATTAAAGCTCTGGTTAAAGCAATGTAGTGGGGATTTTTGCATAGATTTGGATTGTTCTGCCTTCCATTGTAAGTTACACTAAAATCTACAGACTGAGACTTGGTTTGGTTTCAAACTCCAGTAAAATCTAGAGATGAGCCAAGAATGAAAACATCATGCGGGGGAAAGAAAGAGAAAGTTTAAATGGTGGCAGACCCAGATAGAAATTTCTTTTAGCACTGCAAGTCTGCAAAAAATACCTCCAAAAACTGCGTCAAATATTTGACCATAATTTTGCCTGTTTTTTACCCCAATATTTATTCCAGTTTCATAGAGAATAAAGGATTGTCTGCAACCTATGTTTTGAAAAATAAAATCTCTTAGGTGAGTCATTTGAGCTTTTATTTTCATATATGTTCTTTGCTTATGAATATACATATACGTGCCCTTGTAGTTCCAGAAACAGCAATGTCAGCATGGAAAGGAAAGCCATAAGTGGAAGTCAGGGTTATACTAGTGAGCTAAGTTGAGTATGTATAGTACACATATATGTATTGTATGGATCCAATACATAAACACATATCAAAAAAACAGAATTCAAAAGATAATGTCCACACAATGCTTTACATTACTTGCAGTTACCTTCCACATCTCTCACAGAGGCAAATTAATTGTCCCCCTTATTGTTAGACCACTGTTTGGGAGGGGGTGACACTGAGTTCCATATAAAAAATGAGGTTTGCTCAGCAGTCTTTGAAATTTTGCTGTGTTAAATCTGATAGTTGCTACTCAGACGGGAAGTGAACATGTGGAAATGGCATAATTTCAAAATTCTGGTATGAGTCTGTTTTAACTGGGTCATGTTTTCAGGAACACACATAGACCGGTTATCAAGGCAGGAGAAGGACACACTGGATCTGATTCTTCACTTCTGCAATATATTTGATTCATTTTATACATCATAGTGAGTTCTCTCAAATTCTTGAGAAGTTTTCTATTTATGGAACTATGAAAAGAGGGCGAGTATTTTTATTTATATCACTAATGCCAGGATGATTTCTATGAGATACATCCTGGTTGTCAGTGTTTGCAAGCAAGGTTGACAGAGGAGCATGACCAAAAAAAAAAAAATTTACAGTTCTGAAAATACCTGCAAGATATTTAAATGCTGTGAGACATGTATAGCAGTGTCTGTTCTTTACAATACCATCAGAGACAAATAGGTGAGTGGGGAGAGGGTGTTGAACTAGGAAATCTAGTCTGGACTTAAGGTTACATTGGAAATGTACTGAGACCTTTATCTGGTCTCAGTATCTGAGTTTATGAAATTATTACAATAGGGTTCTGTCCCATACATACTTACAGAAGCCTCTGTGAAACACAGAAATTGTGGCAACAGAAAATTATCCACAAAAGAAACATGATTTCTTTGCTAAAAAACTAAAAACTCAGAAGCTATTCTTGGTATAAAATTCCTTCCAGCTTGTCCCAAGATCTTCCCATATATTGGAGATCAGATCAGACACACCAGAACTTTTGTCCTTATCAGGATGTCAATGTTAAATAACAGTGCCTCTGACATTCCTTCAGCACACCTGGGCAAGAACATGGGTAAAGAAAACGCCTTCAGTGCAGTGCTGGACTCAGGTGTCTCTTCTCCTAATGACTTATACACAGTCAGCATCTAAGAAATTGCTGACTTTTTTTTTTTTATTGTACTACTTCATATTCTGATGCCCTCCTGTTAATACAAGTATAGACATTACCTCTTGATCCAGTTAAAATAAATGCCAGTGAATCAGCACATGTTTCTGCACTCTTCATGGACTCCATTTGTGGAAGAAAAACAGGGAAAAAAACCCTCAGCTATTTTCACAAAATGGTTCTTTATCAGTGTCTTATGTCTCCCCATCCATGCTACTCAGCTGCCTTTTAGGAAGCTCATCAGCCTTACTCACCAAGAAGTCTCACTGGCTCAGGAAGGACATTGTGCCAAGCAGCATTTGCAGCACCTTCAGTGACATTCTCCAAGATGTGCAAGATACAAGAGAGGCAGCAGAGACTGCAGCACAGCAACAAACTCATTTTCAGCAAAATCCACCTGTGAATCTAACTGATAATAATCAGCTAGGGGCTAGAAGGCACACATCACTAGTGTTACAAAACAAACGTGTGATACTGTTTACCACATTGCAGTTTTCTTAACTAGCAATATGTCCCACCTTTTTTTATGTTATATTCAGGAACAGGAAGCAGAAAAAGAGAAAATCTCTTGAAAGATGACAGATTAAGTTAGTTTTCTGTGAGGTCACTTTGTTCTTAATGCTTTTATGTTGTTTGGTTGTATGGGGGTTTTTAACTGAAATACCTGCCATTAATTTTAGTGAAGTCATTTCTTGCTCTTCAATGTATAGTCATACAACAAAAAAATTTAATATGATAATATTAATATGAGGGGATTTTTCTCCCTGATTTGTTTATATTTTAGTCAATGCATTGCATAGGATTAAGGAACAAACTCCACCTCTGTATTTACAAAAATCTAATCCATAGTGGTTTTAACTTCTGGGAAGATATATAATTGAAAGCAGTATTGCCATGGTCACTGCCATGGATCCCCAGCCACCTCTCAGTCAGCTGTTAGGGGAAAAATAAGAAAAATATTGGTGTGGCAAGTTTTTATAAAAACACAAGTACTTGCTACACAGAAACTCCTCATTTTGTATTCAATCACACTTGCTTGCAAAATGCTAATGGCACCTAGCACAACAGTGCAGTGCTTAACAGAAATACCAAGCAGCTGGTTATGTTGCCTTGTGACTATTTTAGAATTGCTTACTTAAAATTGAAACCATGAAACAAGATTATGTCATTTTAAAAGAAGTTAGGCTTTTAAAGGGCCTACTCATGAAAGATTATATAGTTATACTTCTAAGCCCAGGAGAAAATAAAAGTAAAAAAATAAAGGATTTTTTATTAAAATTAAGTCTTACTTACATTGCCTACAAACGTTTGTCTTTTAGTTACAGTACCCTAGAGGAGATTAATTAATTGCCTGGATTACAAGGACATGAGCCAAGAGCTTCAGACTCTGCCACCAACATCTTGAATGATCTTCAGAAAGTTGCATCATCTCAAGTACTGTTTTCTTCATATAAGAGAGAGGGATGGAGGGAGGGGGGAAAAACAGCACTAGCATGCTCTCAGAAAGATACTAAGATGTCAGTGGTTTATTTAGTATTTTTAAATTTTATTTAGAACCCAAAAATGAAAGTGCTCTATTAATGCAATTACATTGCCTAAGACAAGGGCTGCATAATGTTTGTCCAAATAATGAAAGTCCAACTTCACTTGTTAGATTAAATTGGTTAGAAATGTCATCAAAAGATCATGGTAGAGAAAACATTTAGCAAAACTACAAAAAGGGACTCAAATCAAACTACTTTATGCTCGTAACTAGTGAACATGAGACATATAGATATGGAAATGAATTAACTAAAATTTTAATCCTAGAGTTTAGTTCACACTGTTAAGTAAATTGATGAAAAGAAGAGCTACTCTACCAGTTTTAGACCTTTTTTCTAATGCAAAGTTTTGGGGGGGTGGGAAGGCTGAAAGGAGCATCCAATATCAGTATCCTTCTTTATCACCTCCTTGATGAGACTGAAAAAAAGATTTTTGTTTTCTTTAGGTACATAAGTCATGTGAACCAGCTAAATGGAAGCTTTTACCACCCTTTTTTTCCTTTTACATGATTCTTTTTCTGCCTCTCTCTCCTTTTGACCCTCCCATGCTTCCATTTAGTCTACTACAGCTTCTTTTCTTACTTGCTTCTGTGATACTGCTGTGAGCACCTCTCATGTTAGAAAGGCAGCTAAAAGCACAGCCCCAAGCATGATGATATTTGACAGACTTCACAATGGGTGATGAGACCAGGAGTTCTGCCTGTCTTTAACTGTAAGATTTTCAGCATGAGCCAGAAACTAAATTTGTAGTCTTTGTTGTTCTTTATTCCCCCTCTTCTGTGTGCATGTTGCTTTGTCATCAGCAAAAGCAACCACAATAGCTCAAATCTCTAGTACCTTCTTTCTTCAGTCTTCCTCCAATAGTTATCATCTTCAGTACCCTCTAAAAGATTGTCAGACAAGATTTTCTAAAAGCAAAGTAAAAAGAAAACCGGTCCCTCTAGAAATACACCAAGCTAGCATGAAAGGGAATAATATCGGCTCTTAAAATACTTTTTTTTCTTAATGTTTTGCAAGCCTGAGTGGATTCCCCCACCCCACAATTTTTTACTTCTTTAAATAAAAACTTATCAATAATTAATCTTGTTTGCTGTGAGCATGAGCAGACTGAAGCCCATGTTGTTTTGTATTTTGTAGTGACAGAGGCATATTAACCCCTTTAATTAGTATTTTTCAAACAGGTTAGCAGTAAGGCACTCTCAATAGACTAGAGAACAGAGTAGACAGATTCTGTGTAGGATGTCTACACATACATTTAGGTCTAGCACTCTCCTCTGTTGCAGGTAGCAGTTAATCTCCATAGGCTTCAGTGTTGCAGAAGACAGCCCTATGGTCATTGAACCTGGCCTGTAGTCATACACTACTGCTGCCATAGCCAACTTTGTTTACTCAGCATCACATGGAACTCCATCTGGATGAGGTTTAGAGCTCTTCAAATAATTGGAGACTCCATAAGGAATAAGGCATCCTTCCCCAAACAGCAAAGTAACAGTGGAAAAAAATGAGAAATATTTTCTTGTTTGATGAGCGATGATTTGTCCCACGTCATTTCATTTCCATCCTGCTTGCCAGCCAGAGCTGTCAGTAACGAGTGCTATTTGGAGAGCACGGTCTCTAAAATATCTCACAGCTTATGATTATTAGATATACAATGTCAAAGTAGCAGTTTTGCCTATGCAATACTACCTTCCTGAGATCTGCAAGGTCAGAAGTTGAGCAAACTTCTCACCACCAGGATATGTTGGGCAATAATCTGAATGTACTGCCCATTGAGACAAATTGCTCAAGACACCTGCAATGTTCCCCCCGGGTGTAGCTCACTCAGTCCTTATGCTGACAGGGGAGATTTGGATCACAGGATTAGGGAGAGAAAATGTAAAAATTGGTCTTTATATAAAGCCTTCATTAGGCAAAGTACTCTGAATTTCAAATGTGAGGGCCTTTGTAACCATGGACAGTTCTACCAGAAATGGCCGTGAGAGAGCAACCAGCTTTCTCGGGAAGAGGTGAAAGTGAAGTCACTTAAATAAAAGCAATATTAAAACAGATGCATTTCCAGCACTGGTGAGGGAGAAACCCTTGGTATATTGTATACTTTTCTTCTATTTTTAATTCCTCACATTAAAAATCACAAATTTCAATGCAGTGTTTAAAATGCATTTATATGACCGGCTTTAAAATGCAGAAATACAACCTAGTTTGTTTTGTTGTCACTTTTAAATCAGCTCATTACCATTTCTAAAAGTGCAATTAACATTAACTTTAGACTTTATCATAAAAAGAACTATCACTCAAAAGTTTTTCCACCTGTCCAAGACAGTTTACTCTAGAAGAAAAGCTTTTAAATTTTCCTTCCACAAGTATTAAGAAATTCACATCACTAAGACTCAGTAATAGAGAAAAACATCTGAGGTTTGTGCAAAAGAAATGCATGAATCTCTCAATGGATCCTACCTTTCAGGCAAAGAAATGGCAGACGTATTTTTGTGGTATATCTTAATTTCCTCATAAATATCTTCTTATCTTAAACCATGTGTTTCACAGAATCATAGTGACTGTTCAGCTTAATGCACTGTGAAATCTTCTAGCAAAATTTATATTTATTTATTTAACTATGATAGTTTTTTAATTAAAATTACATTCATAATTTTTAAACAGTAATCATATTTTAGTATAATTTAATCTCCGGTGGAAAAACATTGAATAATAAAGCTCAGCATATATTACACAAAGAGGTTTTAATTTTAGAAATGTAGTTTATAGCATACAACACAGTATGAGGAAGGATATGTCTCACTGAAAATTATATATAGAAGACCTTGATATTGTTTAAAGAGCTTTAAAACACATCTTACCTAATTTAATAAATCTTCAGTGTACTTCTAATAAAATGGAGATTATTTTAGGATTCATGCAGCTGAAGACTTTGGAAATCATCATCTTATGAACATAGAGTTCAAAATTTTCATTCATTCAAATGCTATAGAATGAAACATCTATAAGTCCTAGCAAAAGAAGAACAGTAATAACTACCCATAGGATTCTCTGCTATATTATACAGCTTATTAAATGGACAATTGGTGGAAATACATATTTATTCTCACTTTAAACTATTAGCTAATAAAGCAATATCTCTATAGCTGCACTCTCATTTCCACTCATAAATGAAAACACATCTCCAAGTTTTAACCTCTTGCCTATAGGAGGCTTTTTACTTTTCAAGTGTTCTTGAAAACCACCATTGATGACAGCTGATTGTTTCATTTATGCTGTATGCATCAGCAACATTCTTACAATATTATTTTTTTTATTGAGGCATACAGAGTTACAGAAAATAATTTGCCCTTTCTCTATTTTGTCTTTTTTTATGTGGTTGTAAAAGGAAATAATACTAGCAGTACAAGACACTTCTGCTGTACCAAAATCCTTCATTTATTGCAAAACAGAACAGAATAATTTGTTATCCCAAACAAGTGATCTATGGGAATGATTTTGGGTGATGGTTTAGTGTGCTTCTGTTACTTCTGCAACAGTAAACAATTGTGCTATGTGATTTTATGTATCTTCACAGTGATGAAAAGGAGTTTCAAGGATTGTGTTCATAAAATTATATGTTAGAATTATTTTTATAACCCAGTTCATTTGCATGCTTTGCTGCATCTGACAGACCACTCTGGCTATTTAAGAAACCTCTCCTGCAAAAACTGCAGTAAGCTTTATGGCTGTTATTGCTATGTTCACTGATCCAGGCAAAATCATTTCTCCACTCAGAATGCAAAGAACTATTTTTGGTGTGCAGTTATGACAGCCTTCTCAAATATGAAAGTAATCCTTTTAAACATGTAGAAAGTCATGCAGGTGTGGAAGAAATTTCTCTCAGCTGAAAAAGGAACTCCTCACAACCCCAATGCAAAACTGCTGCAGAGGAGTGTTCTAGAAGTCCCCTTCACCCCAACTTATTCCGTCATTCTATGATCTGTGGATTGAAAATTTCCCTCAAAGTTATTGCAGAGTCACAATCCATGTGGGAGATAGTTAAATTAACCAGAAAATACACACACACAAAATTCCAGGAATCAAAGACTTTTTTCTTTATTCCTAGCTATGCTTCCTCAAGGCAATCTTGAGACTTTGAGATGTTCTTTCTCAAAGAGACATTCAAGAGATGCTCAGAGACATAATCACCACTTCTCTAGCACCAGCATTTGTTTCCAAACCCCTCTCTTACACAGTTTTCTCAGCATAACAGAACATAGTAACCTCTGTAATTTCTGCTGTGGTTGGTTGCTTTCCTCACTGCTCCGGGAAGGTCTACATCCATAAATGCTGAGGTCTTCCAAAGGGCAGTGGTTAGCTAGTTCATACAGTGTGGCCTAGGTCTTTCTAATAAAACATGTGGAAAGCACAGCATGTCTACGTAGTCAGTAATTAAATTGTCCAGAATACTTTTTCTTTGCATGGTATTTTTATATTGGCTACAAATGCAGGAGTGGATTCTTAAAGAACTTTCATTTAATATAAGGTTACATCTCTGAATTAAACTTCAGACAGAATCCTTACACTACCTTCTTAAGCCACAAAAGGATTTTCTGTGTGATCAGTTTTTCTTAAAACTCTGAGGTTTCAAATGATTGCTGCACTGAAAGCACAATTGATCTACACAGATGGAGCATTCTGTGGAGCTTTGATTAACTAATTCAGCTTGACTCATGCTGAAAATTAAGGAAAGACAGGACAGTAATTTAAAATTAGAAACACTTTTCACTCCAGGGTACAAAAAAACCTACCCCAACATTAACAACAGTCCCTTGAAATAAAAAATAGTAGATACTCTTGATTGAGACAAAATTCACAGAGTTCCCTTTCCAAGGAAACTCAGGTATTAAAGAATCCAAGTGCAAATGCGCTGTAGGCTCAGATCACACCAACAATTTGGGACTGTCTCTCCCTTCCAGGTAAATATCCAAGATAGTTGGGTTTTCTAAGGGATGTTTAATATTTACAGTGTATTTTGATATGACTCTGAACATCCTAAAATGTACCCATCTGCCCTACTCTGCAGGAGCTATTCTATTTCTTCCAAAAGACTGTTTCTAAAAACAGCACAACAGAGCAACAAAGCAACACTCTAACATCACAGGGCATCTTCCTTGGAATCAGACATACCTCAGTTCTCTTCTTTGCCCCTGGGAATGTGCCTTCACAGAAATAGGATAGAGTTCACAGCAAATTCTCAGAGCTTTCTCTGTGTGCTTGCAAGCCTGAAAGCTGGAAAATTAAGATCCACATTCCTGCTAGGCTGCATAGAGGATTTAAATGGGGTTGCTCATCCCCTAACTACTGGACATATCACCATGACATTTTCCCTTCAACAACTGATACTGCTTTTATGTTACACATAAATGATTGAAGAGCTTGAGAAGTACTAAAGATTTACTGTTTAGAGAAAACCTTTGCCCCTCCCCAACTGCAAATCATGTCACACCCACGTGTATTTGTTTTGCATCTGCAGTGAGGGGGCAAGTTTCAGGTGGGGTGTTGGTGAGAGGTTGTCATTCTGCAATGATAATGTCATGGTTCACACGGCAGCCTTTGCTGAGGAGGCTGGCTGAAAAGTCTTGCTTCTGTTTCTGCTAAGTCACATTGCTTTACTGCAGTCAAGAAGGAAGAGGAATAGAATTATCAGCCTCATGAATCATCAGGAAAACTGTCCACTGTCCACTAGTTTTTCATTTCAGGCTTTTCTGATGAGCACTACTGAAAATATATACAGGATTAGATTTGATTTTCAAATACCTATATGAAACAATCCAGGAAATTCACTTTAGGTGAAGAATCTAAGTCAAGATCCAAAGCCATTTTCTGCTGCAACTAACCAGCTCCTGCTGTAATCTGCGGTATCAGTTATGGAAAAGTCCAGTAAGAGGAATGCAGAAATTGCTGATATCATTATTACTTTGGTTCTGGAGTGTGGTTTTCAACAGTTCATTGACTTTCCCTATTTGCAAACTGGTGTCAGAGTAGGGAAACTGGAAATCTCTCAGGAGAAACAAACCCAGTATATGTGCTCTGTTTGGCTGCTAATGTCTGTTCAGGGAACAGAATGAAGCTAGTCTGAGGTAAAGTCAGGGTAAATAAACACAGTTTGAACATCAGATTTTCAGCCACAACTATTTCTCTCCTCAAATTTTCTCTTAATTTATTACTTGTTAATTCACAGACATTATTGATACACAGGTCTGTTGAGGTATTCTAAATATTCCTATACTAGAATTTATCATTTTTTTACATTCAATTTCATACATATTGGGTTTTTTTCTACATCCAATTTTCGAAAGAAATTTTGAAAGGTAGCATTATGGGGAAATTTCCAGCATGGTGAAAACCTCAGCATACAGTATAATGTCATATGACTCTGAACTACAATGGTAAAAAACTACTGACGCAGTTTAAACTGAGAATAATAATCATTCCAGACTACACATTACCATCTTGACTGAACAAGCCTCTTGTGATTTCTTCTGAATTGCACTTGGAACAATGGGTTCAGTACTGGCTATTTAATTTGTCTAGAATTTTGTCACTGACTTTATTGAGAGATCATTTGCTGGTACACCTTACATGAACTTGCCAAATGAATGGCCAGTGGTACTTTCTTTGATCACTTTGATAGCTTTATTCTTAGCACCTAATTAAAATGAGGTGTTCTTCTGACAGACATGTCAGGGGTCTTGCTGAACGAAAAACTCACAGCGTTTGGTGACCGAAAAACAGAAACAATGTGCCCTGCACTTCACACAGTAGAGACTGGATGTCAATAATGATTTCTTCCAGACTTAAAAAAAATGAATCTATCACTGTGCAACAAAGTCTTGTTTGAAGACATTTGAAAAATGAATTTTATTCAACAGGAATAATTGTTGGGTTTTCCCCTACAAGGAACTTCATCAAGGAGGAATGAAATGTCAAGTTTTTTAAATAAATGTTTTTAACTAAAAAACACTGTTTAACAAACTGGAAAACATGGTAAAGGAAACTGAGCAGCAGGAAGTAACATAATTGCCAATACATTAAATAATACTGGCATATTTAATCAATAATCCACAATATAGGAATGGTAGATGAGCGAAATTAGGCCTTGAGCCAAACAGATAAAAAAGAAATACTACAAAACCATGAAAGCATCTTCCATGACACAGCATCTACTTGCACATTGGAGGAAAACTCTCAAAATTTACTGAGGAAGAAAAGTAATTCCTAACAAAAGAGTGAGAGAGCTTTTGGAATCTGAGAAAAACGAACTTCAGAAGGTGAGAAACCACTGCTGGACTAATGTAATCTCTGCCCTTGAGCCTCAGATGAGCAGAACCTGAGAAGGTGTAGAGCAGAAATATTTTCATGAGTTTAACTTTTTGCACCTTTCCCTGCTCATTCACCATATGTCACTACTGAAGGAAGAAGAGTGCTTAGGCAGAGCTTTAGTCAGATCTCGTTTCTTTGTGTCTTCTCATTACCACACATCCTTAACATCAGCTGGTTTTCCTGCAACTTAATTATAAAGTGGAAAAATAAGTGACTCAAGCAGTGCATTATCAGAAGCTCCATCTTTTTTTTTTTACACTAGTTTCAGTAGAGAACGGAAGCAGCTTAACGCACTAGGGAAACAGTTTAGCTGGACGTTTCTAGCACAGCATTTCTTTCTGAATGTTAAGGAGTAAATATTTCACCCTAGCTTACATTAACTCTCTTTCCTGGTTTTCTGTTAAATTACCAAAACAAAGATGGTATATTAGTACATCCAGCAGATCTTGACTGTCTTACAGTTCACTGGTGTAGATATCTACTGCTGCTCAACTAATGACAAGCTGTGTAAGTTCATATGCTTGGCAGTATCTCTAAGCAGTAATGTCTGCCTCCCCAAACCAATGCTTGATTTCTGCATCTAAATCTGCACTAAGATGAACATCATGTTGACACTGGCCTGACATAGACTGAACACACCATTTCCTTTTCAATCAAGCATGCAGCTTAGCAAGCAGGTTATAAGGCAGAAAACTCCACTGAAATTGTTGAAGTAGAACCCGTTTCTCATTCTGTCACATGGATGCTGTATTTGCTCATCTGTTTTTCACAAGTAAAGGAGTGGTAACAAATTGGCAGGAAGGTTGTATCAATTTGCTCTAGTAAAACTGCAAATGGTAAAAATCTATTTAACATTTATTAGAAATGGCCAGCACCCCTCATTTCTTGAGTGAATGTGGGCTTTGTTCCCCCAAAAAAGCAATAAAACAGACTGTTTATAATGGTTGGCAGCAAAAACATCCATACCACAGACCTCTATATCCAGCTATTTGGATTCATGTCAGCCTCTAATATTTTGAGACATCGATCCATAGAACAATCTCAGGGTTATGATTTAAAATAAATTGCACTAGGTATGTTTAACCACATGGCTTGGTACCAGTATACGGGTGTTTTTGAGACCAGGCTGATGGATTGTGAAGTCAATGAACTTCCAAATGTGGGCTCAGGGACAGTTTAAGTGTTCTCTGAGGAACATGTCTTTTTAGACTCTCAGACTCAGGCTCCCCATGTGGTTTAACCCAAGCTGGCAACCAAGTCCCAAACAGCCATTGCTCACTCCTCTCACAGTCAGTTGAGGGAGAGGATTGGAGAATTTAAAATAGGAAAACTTGTGAGTTGAGACAAAGAGAGATTAATAGGGAAAGCAAAAGCAGCACACACAAGCAAAGCAAAACAAGGAATTCATTCACCGCTTCCCATGGGAGGCAGGTGTTCAGCCATCCCCAGGAGGGCACAGCTTCCTGTAACAACAGCTGCTTGGGAAGACAAACACCATCATTCTGAACACCTTCCCCTTCCTCCTCCTTTCCCACTCTTTGTATATTGAGCCTGGTGCCATACGGTATGGAATACCCCTTTGGTCATTTGGGGTCAGCTATCCTGGCTGTGTCTCATCTCTTTCTCCTGCAGCCCCCAGTGCACTCACTGAGGGGGGAGTGTGAGAAGCAGAAAAGGCCTTGACCCTGTGCAAGCAGTGCTCAGCAGTATAGCTCTGAAAACAGCTCTGTCCAAAACGCAGCAGCTATAATGCAGAAAATTAACTCTGCCCAAGCCAAAACCTGCAGACTCTCACAGTGACTGCAGGCTGTCCATGGGTGACTATGCTGCTGAGCTGGTATGTTGCACAAAAAGCTGCTCTAGAAACCATGTCTCCAGAACTAGGTAAAAATAACCATTGCATTTCTCACACACCACATAAAACGACTGAATTAAAAGTATACAATGAGTATCAATTAGAAGTAACAAAGTTGATGACAGCTTCAGTGGAAGAACAGTCACGGCCAACATATTAGACACCATATCTATGATATATGCTTATCTTGACATTGTAGATGGCAGAAGAGGAGCATTTACTTTCAGTAACTAATCTAAAATACAAAAGAAAACAAATCTTCCCATTGGGCATCACAAAATGAAAGTTTCAGTCTCAATATTCTTTGTAAAAAGAACCTTGGTAAAGGAAAAACATTAATATATTTCAAAGGAATTGTCATATTACTCCTCACTCCTTGGTAGTCCAAAGACCATGACACTGTTTTCAGGACCTCACAGATTCTCCTCAAGGCTAAGATACATCAATTTGAGTTGAGGTTTTTGTGTTGTTTGTTTTTGCTTGGTCTTGGATCCCCATAAACATTTTTGTTTCACTGTAGTGGCTAAAGGCATAGCAGTAGAAGAAAGACACTTAGGATTCTGTTTAAAATAAAAAGATGGTTTTGTGAAGATTAGTAGGATCTGGCTTGAAGTTTTGGAATGTTTAAATTTAACTCACAACAGTTTCAATTCTATTTCAAGCCAATGGAGAAATCATAAACTCAAATTGCTATTACATCTTTCAAACTACAAGCCAGCATTAACTGCAGAGAGATTTGTATAGAATATAATAGCAATAGAAGGCAGAGCTGAGAAGAAATGGAATCTAGAAATTAGAATTAGAAAATAGAATTAGGAATAGAATCTAGGATTACGAAATTACTGACTTTTTTTGCTTATGCATTGTTTCTCAGTTGTCCTGTCCAGGGGGAACTCGGTAAGAAATATCATGAATAAGCTTCCAACACTCTTAATTACTTTAATTCGTTTGATTCACTGTATTCCCCCCATGAAACAGCACATTTTTTATAATCCATGAAAATTGACTAATCATGATTAGAAAACAGAATAGATTTTAAAACACCTTCTTAGAAATATTCAAAATAATGACACTTGCTGCTGTATTTAAGATGGCAAAGTCTGTCGTTCTGGCACTACTGGTGAATTAAAGCATGAGGAAGAGATTGCAATGGAAAGGCTGTCCATTACTTCTAAATAAGAACCTTGTAAAAAGGCTGAATTGCTGGCAAGAATGAGAATATCTTCCAGTCTCCTCCAATGATTCATGCAATGCCTCAGAGTGTCAAGCTGAATTGCCTTGCCAAGTTCCTTCATTTTGTTTCTTTGAGAAAAATGAAAACTAAAAAAGGAGGAGCATTCAAAGAAGATGGGGCATATATCAAGGTTCAGCTTTAGCCCAGCAAAACATCCGTCAAGCACCTATTCTGAAGCACCCATTTGAAATAAGGATAAATAAAACTTACAGAAATTCCATTTAAAAGGGCATTTTAAAGTGATATTCAACAGGCATGTGCACATGGGAAAACAGTTTAGCAAATGCTTTGCAAGCAAACAAATGCAAATAATTCATGTTAGCAGAGAGATTGAAAAGTTCTTGTGCATTGTTTCTTTTCTTTTTCCAAAAAAATAAAATCTTTTAACAAAGCAGATTTTTTGTTTGCTATTGACTTTAGGATGCTTCCACTTAATTTACACGTTTTTCATACTGCAGTTTTAGATGCTGACTAGAAGCAGAGGTTAATGTAAAACAGCAGCTGTTACTTAGATACAATTGGATTTCCAGCACAACCGGTGGCTTGATTTAAATATTCTTTATAAAGCTGTAGAAATGATAACTAATGAAGTTGTTATTACTTGTACCTCTTAAGCAATTATGCAAAAAGTAACATGTACACATAGATCAAATATCTGAATCAGTCCTTACAAAGGCTCACCAGTTTTGAAGGAATTTCATTTGACATCAGTATATGTCATGCTATTCCCCCCCATAATGGCTGCATTTTGCAGAGTGGAAGCTGTACTGTAGGCAGCAGAATCTCCAGCCTAGATGTCTGTTGGAACACAGGCCTTGTTTAATTCAAAACAAGGTGATATTCAGCAATATATAATTTCACGATTAGCATTTTTGCCCACAGCTTGTGTCATCTTATCGCTAATCTCTTCAAACTATTGAAAATCAGCTTATGAAAATCCTTCTGTGCTACAAACTGTTTTCTTCAGTGAAGATAACCAGGAGGAAATGTACATAAAGGAAGAATATTAAAGATTATTTTTGTCAACTTTAAATAACAGATTAATACAACTGATTGTTCTCCCCTGTTGTCTCCAGCACAGGTATGCACAGCCTATTTGATGAATGCAGTCCACAAGTATAGTCTGCTTAAAGTCTAATAACTGGCATTTGGAATACTGATCAAACTATATTTCAATGTGAATTTCCTTTGAATATAATCTTTCTGAAGCCAGTTCTTAGTAGAGCTGTACAAAAAAGAAATAAAAAGATAAAAGACAAAATGTATTACTTTAAGGCCAGGTTCTGCCACTCACTGACATAGCAAGTGGTGCTTTGTAATTAAAGTTCTGACAATGGTAATGAGAAAAGTAGCATTCAAGATCAAAGGGAGGGGAGAGCTGAGGAATCATTCCTTAGTGAACAGGAAAATAGACAGACAATGCCTAAAAGAATCAAAGATGATATTTACACTGCTAATTCAACACCATAAGAATGAGATGTGTTTTCACTACTGTAAATAACCAAAAGTTAAGGAAAAAGAAAATGGAGCCTCTAAGGGGTGGCTGCAATAATGAGGCCAGTACTAAACCCAGCCACATGCAGTATTAACCTTGGTATTTAGAAATAACAGGAAATTATTTTGGAATCTAGTAGATGTTTCCCAGAGAAAACACATCAAGTACTGTAAGGATACTGAGGTTGAACAGGAATGTTTGAAGTCTGACATGAAGTGGCAGATGTGACAGCAGAGAAAATCAGTTCAGAAAGATCAATTTAAAACATCTTTGACAATTAAGGAAATGCCAAGTGTCATTGTGAAAGCTAACAGAGAACACAACAAATGTAAGGATTATGGAGAGCTGTGCACATCTGATCTAGAATGTCTCCCTCATTCTTAATTAATAACCATATTTCAACAACTCACTCCCCAGCCTCAGTTGACATGCAGCACAGGAGAAGGAAGGAAGGGAACACACAAAAGTAGGAGAACACTCATCCTTTCAGAAGCATTGACTGGCATGAATTTCCTCTTGCTGAGACCACGTCCAGTCCCGAATTGATTATTTATGATTTGCAAGCAACACATGTATCCAATTCTGGACTGAGCTGTATCATAGATGAACAAAAGTTGAAATAGCAGGTTTTCCATAGAAATAGATTATGGTTATATGTATTTCTAAGGTTGGGTGAGTTGAGCATTTTACAGATTGCCATGTGTCTGATATTACATGGACAAAGATTAAGCTGGAGCTCTACTGATACCCTGGACACGTAGCCCACCAGAGCCAGAGAGCCCTGCCTGTAACTCCACGAGTTGTGCTGGCTGCTGCTTCTTGCAGAGGGCAGCACTGGCACACAACGAGGAGCTGGCACTGTGGGTAGCCATTTGCTCCTTTTGCTGCTTCCTGAGCTTTCTCAGCTGCAGAAGAGCATTGACTTCCAGAACAAGCACTTATTTGCATAGATTTTGAGGATCCTCAGTTTTACTGGACCACAATGTCTGCATCTCATATCTGGCAGATAAGAAATGGCACTGGGAAATACGCAAGACAGTGGGATCTGGAGACAGAACTCCAGAAGAACAAAAATAGTGGGAACATGACATAGGGATTTGTGATGCAATGGGAAAGAAACCAACTCCTCAAAGTAACTTTGGAACTCTTCCCCTGTAAAGAGTCAAAGTTCTCTTCACCTTGTGAGCAGGACAGATCAAGCTTTGGGAAAAAACTACAAGGAAGCTCAGTCCCAGGGAGCTAATAAATGACGATTCCAGACTGATCCAAATAAATGGCTAGGGTGAAGTTTCTATTTGCAGATATCTCTCACAGCCATCATCATTCAGAGAAGAGCATCAGCACCAAGGTCCAGTAGTCCTAGCTGGCACAGGAACCAGAACTATGTTGTGGAACTGAACAATGGCCATGAGGGTTTCAGCCATGCTAGACCAAGTAGGGTTCCTGGCCCTGTGTCAGAGAAAAGAATGGTAGGTATTGCTTTTTTTCCTTCTAGCAATAAATTCATTCCAAGTAAAATGGATTTCCTGCATGAAAATGAATTCCATACACCAAATTTCTTTCAGGTCAGACTATTAGGTGAAGACAGTGTCTGCCAGAAGTTTGCATGTGTTTTCAAACAGCTATTTATAAAAAACAAATATATATCACTAAATTTGAGTTCTTTAGAAAGCAATCAGTATTTGGCTACTGTTGCTCAATTACAGTCAGGACTTTTGATTATTATTACTCTTTCTAAATGCCATTCTGTGCATGATGTCACAATTTTCTTTAGTCTTTCCTTTGTGACAAGCAATTGTGCACAACAATTGCTTATCCAACATGAGGGAACTACCTCTTCCCAGGACAAGTCAGTAACTCAGCATCAGCTTGGATCAAGCTGTGTTGAAGTTGACTGTCTTTTTTAGCAATGCCTACATAGTATTTTCATACCAGTTCTAACCAGCACTGAATGATACAGATAGTGCAGCAGGTGAGGCATTTACCTAATGAGAGCACCAGACACTGGAGAAATTTTAACAGAATGATTTTCACTCCGACAGAGAATATTGCCTCTATTCAGGTTTGGGGAAGGAATCTGTCATGAGCAAAAATGAAGAAAAGTACTGGGATCAGTCAGAAGGAGAGCTCATCCTTGTGCAGCAATTGCTACCTGACAAAGAAAGAAGCAGAAAACACTCAATGGTATAAATGCTTTAAAGTAAAACTCATTGATCATCCAAATTCCAGCACTATGAGAAGTATTTTTCAGTTAATCTGACAGGCCTTTTTTTTTCCTTGTGTGTTTCAGACAACACCACAGATTTAAGTCACTGGAAGGGATGTAAAGTGGAAATATACAGCAGCCTTTGATGCCATTTGGAATGAACATAAACTTCTCTTCTGGCATCAATGCAGTGGAGATTTTCATGTCCCCATATGGTTATTGTCCTGGCTGGAGCCTTTAGAGCAGATGCACAACACATGGGAAGGAAAGAAAATTATACTTAGATAATAAAATTAAAGCTGGAAAGTAAAGGAGAGAATTTCAGGAATCACTAAAGTAAGTACCTCCCAGAACACACTGTTTGGGTTATTCCTTCTTCCAAAAAGAGAAAGAAAAAAAAAAAAAAAATAACCCCACCAACCCTTCTGAAAATGGCTTGCTTTTTGAAGAGAGCTCTGCTGCCAAAGTCCTGCTGCTCTGCAGAAATGTATCCATAGAGAAAAGGCTGAGTGCTGCTTATGCTTTTGTTTTTTCCTGACTCAAAATGGATGGAACACAGATTCTGTTTTCCATTCAAAATACATTAAATCTTCATTTAGGGGTACTATTGAACGGTCATAAGAAGGACAGTTTCTCAGGGAATATCACTTTTTCACTGCCCTCTGACAGCAAGCCTGGATTTGACAAGAGCACTTGATAGCAAAAATAGAGTTTCCAGCTAATAATAAGCTCCAGCAAATACAGCAACTGTGACCTTCCAAAGCTACGTCAGCTGCATATCTCTTCTGTGCTCAGACCAGGCAACGTTATGACTGACTGTGCAGTGAACCGTGCCTCTTTCAAAGCATCTGTGGATTTTAAGTGATCCCTAAACATTTTAGAAATGCAAAGCTATTTAAAATTATGAAATTATTTCACTTCACTCTTAATGGTAGGTGCTTAACTACTCTTGTTAACTGCTGAATTCCATCTCAGTCAGAGATAATAGTGGGAAGCCTGATGTTATGCACACCAGCATCCAGTTTGGTAAATAAAATTAGACTTTCTTGGTTACCCTGTTATAAGGACAGCTGATGGGGCACCTGGAGGGCAAATGCCTGATGTTAGTTTCAAGTACTAGAAAGTGCTAAATAATGGATAAATGATGGGCTTCTTCCATCTGCAAAAATATCCAAATTTCAATAGCCTGAAAGGGAAAGCTTGTGGCACTACCAATTAATTTTCATTAGACTTTACTGTGATGCAAAAGTAGTCCCAGAAAATTTTTCAGTGGAGGCTAAGGGGTTGTGGGGAGTGGCTGAGGAGAGAGGTGGGGAAAGATGCCCAACTTAATAATAAATTATCAAGGATTTATTAAATTTGGGTTAATACAATTGCCCACTTCCCAATTCTCAAGACCTGAATTCAAAGTAGGTTGCAAATAAAGTAACTCTGGTAATTTCAGGCTGGTCCCTAAAGGACATTTGTGTTCTATCATTTCACCTAATTAGTCAGTGGTGAGAAGACATATAGATCTGGAACAAAAAGGATGAACATTGAGGTCATGACAGAGGTACTCCTGCTGCAATGTACATGCTGGAGATGACAACTGCGCAAACTGCATCAATTGTCTGTGAGAGCACCCCCTTCCCTCTGGTGTGAATTGCCAAGAGGTAATCCAATGGAGTTATGATACGATGCTATTTCAGGCAAATAATGCACAGAAAGTTCATTGTTCACTGAATTAATTTCCCTTTTACCCCTTTTTTTGCTGTCTCCTCATTTATTTGCAGAACACACAGTAAACCGTTGTTTGCAATTCTAATCTTACCACTCTTCAACAATAATAGATGAAAATTAGTGTAAAAGTGCTTTATTTTCTGGGTTGCTTATTACACTCAAAATGTATCTTACTGGTCACCTGGTCAGATGGTTTGACACATTGGTTGACCTTCTTGAGTAGAAAGGTGCATTGATGGTATTTCTATGGTATCTGAGGCCCTCATGGACGCACCTATCCCCTGCCTAGCCCCTCTCCAGCCCCCACAAAAAAACCCTGTGGGATTATTTTCTTTCACTTCTTTAAACAAAGGTTACTACAAAGGTCAAAGCCTTGAACCATAGCAAACAAAAATGTGTGTGGAAGGTATAAGTTTTAAATTCACATCTTTCATAACATAAGATAATAAACTCATAACTCAGTCATAAACTCCTCTCTTGCAGACAACTGTTAAGGTTTGCTTTCTGAGAATCATATGCAGAAAAATCTGCAGCTCAGAATTCTAATACAGAAAAGTATGACTAATACCAATAACAGAAATAGTACAGCTGAAGAGCAAATATCAACAGCCGTATTTCAGTTGCTGTGTATTATGCATACAGGACAGCAATAAGGCAATGTACTTGTTGAAATACCTGCATTAAATTCCTTCATGAATAGCTCTTAGAGCCTTGCTGTTTTGAGCTCAGTTTGATTTACAACTAAAGGATATTCTTGAGATAAGAAGGAACTCTGGAGAGAGGCTAAGAAACTTAAATCTTATTTAAACACAACCCATGACAAAACAAGGCATTACTCAGGTTCCATCTAATGTTTTTATTTCTTCAAGACCAATGTCCAAATTTCTGAGTGGACATGAAGCAGAACAGGCCTAAAATTTACACAAGATCTCAATGAGATAAGTTTGGTGAAAGCCTTGGTTCTGACCTTCCCTGCTTCAGAACTTGGGTCCAGATTCCTGAGTGTTTTTGCTTTAGTTCTCTCATTTAGAAAAATATTTTTGGTTGGACCGTACTACGTGAGACATAATTACATTATCTTTCTGCTTTTTTTTGCAGTTCAGTCTGTATGTAAGTCGACTTCCTGTCTTGTATGCTTGTGCTAACATATGCACTTCTGCTTCACACTTCACACAGCTTAATCTTAACTTTTACCTCCTATGTTACAACCCTTTTCCCTGCTCCCTCAAACTCCATCTACATGAAAGAGTGCAAATAAATGAGAAGATTATATTGTCAAAAATCAGCAGATGATAATTGCACATTTGAAGCTGCAGATTAGAACATCCTTAACAAATATTGCACCCATCACCATCTAGCTTTATTGATGGAAAAGTAATGATCCTTCCTTCTCCATCTTGGTCTATGTGCACAAATTGCAAGCAGTTTCTTTTAAAACTAACTCTTGGAGACTTAAGGCCATCCTCTAAGTTGTCATAATGGAAAATATTCACAGTGAAGGGTCTGAATGGAATTTCAAAGGTGAAAATATTCAGGCTTCTCGACTATATTTTAAGAACAGTACTTGAAATGTTTGCACAGCAAGCTTTCAAGGAACCATGTAAAAGACTATCTCTGTATTTGTGTTGTTCTTAGGTCAGAACCAGCCTTCAAAGAGTTGTACAAAGAAAAGTTTCCTCCATTAACCCTTATAATGAAATTCTAATTAATCATTGTTTTTCTTGGAAGGCATGAAACTACTCTTCAACAGCTGGAAAACAATTGAGTCTTCCTGACAGCTCAGTAAGTACTGACTGAGCTTTCTAACTTCCATGAAAACATGCATGGTCTGGATCCTAGGGTTTGGCCTGGGACATTATAGAATTCAGAAAGAAAGATTGCATTGATGGTCACTAAGGATCCCAGCAGACTACTATATTAATGAAGAGTTGCTCTGAATGGAGGCTGAGGTCCAGTGTTCAGTTAAACCTATAGAGTTTTTAATACATTCTTCCAACTTTTCCAGTCCTACAATGATCAGATCACGAGCTTCCTTGAATGGGAAACGTTTTGAAAAATAATTCAACTTAGGTCAGAGTTTTCATAGAGTGCTCCATGGCAAGTGCATCAATCCTTCCTGGGACCCTTGTGCATGAATTTTTCTTGGCTGAGAAAAGTGTAGGTTCATGGTCCTCTCTCACACCCTGCAGTGGTCATGTAGGGACCCTTATTCACACTCCCTGAATAACCTGAACTCAGATGCAAGCAATGCCAGAGACAGTATGTTGGGATATACTGACAAAGACTCCCCCCTTACTTACCCTCTCACAGGCTTTGACAGCAGATCAATTTCCTTACTAATGTCGAGATCGCATCACCTAGTACAAAATGACCATTCCAGAAAACTGGATTTCTTCTCAAACAATACGTAAATAAGGAAAATCTATTTCTAATAGCCGGATTAAAACCTGACAACAGCTGTAAAAACAGTGATGAGCTTTCCTTTTCAAGCGAAGAGAGAAAAAACTATTGCCAACACTCATTCCTCACATTTCACTCCAGTGGATCCCACAGAGAACCACATAATTACCTTCCTTTTAAGATCACCTAATGGAGTAGATAGAAGAATCTGGGCAGGGGAGTGGGGGAGGACAAATTTTTGAGCAGAATCTTTTAAGTTATTGAGAAATCACAAAGATCTTTTTAATCATTATTTTTACATTACAAAATGTAAGACCATTACACCCTTCAACCTATAAAATGCAACTCTGGCAGAAATTTGGCAAGAAGTAGCCTGGAAGGATAGCCCCTAAATAAAAAGAAAAAATAGAAGCTATAACAAGAATAAAAATCTCTGACCCTCAGGGGATTCAGCTTCAACCAAAATTCAACTGTGGAGTAGGAAATGCTTTAAATTTCTTTGCACCCGTTTGTATTTTAGCACTAAGATTCTGTCCAAGGAAAATTAGCATAAGATACTTCAGAAAATGAAAATTATTTTTAATAGATGAATTGTTCTTCTCCTCCTCCTCCATTTGGATGATTAAAATGAATGTTCTTCTCAGTCTCATTTCCTAGTTTTAGGATTTAGCTCTTTCCATTTGCAAGGATTATGCATTTAAATTTTAAAAAATTGTTAAAATATTTTTAATTAATTTGTGTCTCTGGAGCCAACTTTTTGTCCCCTCTAAAAGAATACTATGTACAAGCCTGAAGCTTGTGGATAAAACTTTTAGTGAACATAATTGAGAATTATCATGTCTAATTATAATTTATCGATATATTAAACTAGAATGTGCAACAAAAAAAGGAAATTCTACCAAAAGTATGCAGAGGGGAGTAAGTCTCCCCTACCTGAAAGCCTTGCCTACCCAGCATTTGCCAGATCCACAAAGCCCTGCTAGTTGACAGCAAAAGCCTCATCCCTGTTTCTTTATATACAAATCCCAAGAAAATCTTCAATTCTTGATCTCTACATACTCCCATGGCATCTTTACCTTCTTCTGTACTAGAAACAATGCATTGGGGCACAAGGGGTGAACAGAGATTTCAGAGTGGTGGAAGGACCCCACCTGTCTGGTGCAGAATTTGAAAGGTGTGGGGCAGTGGAGGCAGCGTGTTGTGGGAAGACACCAAATGGCTGCACCACTGAGTGTGATGAGATCTCCTACACCAGCCTCTGTTCTTGCCTCTGATACAGCCATTCTACATCATGTCATTCTCCAACAGATGCATTTCTTACTTTGCCACAGCATAGCTCTCCTTTGAGGGCTCTCAGTGAGTAGTCACTGGAGCTGCACATACAGAGTGTGTATGTGCATGCGGAGAAGTCAGACCCTGTGAACCTTCATCAATAATGATCTCATCCTCACTGCATTTCAGGCACACAGTGTCCAATGTGGAGTAATATTTTGACCATTCTCTGTTTACCAGAATACATCAAAACCTTTAAAAATACACTGAACACAGAGAAAACTTTAGACAACCAAGTCCTATTTCTCTCTGAATTCACCGAAGTCAAAGTGATGTGCACCAAACAAGTTACAGGTCCTTGGGAAAGGAAAGCACAAGGCCCAGTGATTAAAGACTTCATTTTAACACAAGAACAACACAGTGATGAATGAAGATGGATGAGGTGAATTCTCAAATTTCCTAACTCTTAAATGTTTGCCTTACAGAGTTAATAATTAATATAATTTTGGGCATATAAACATGCCTTTTTGGGTGTATTACGTATTCTATTCTGTGATATGACAGTATGACTAATTTATTAACCACTTTTAATGTACTTATAATTATTTTTCTTTTAACTGTGCAGAAAGTATAATAAAACATTATAAAAGAAAATTATCTAAGTCATAAGTGATATAAACTAAAGAAAGAGAGAAATAAAAACTATTTAGACTTCATGGCAACTGCATTTCTTTTGAAAAAAAATCCATGCAAGTCTGACAACTACTAGCCACTTTACTAGTTGTATTTTTCATCTAAACACAAATGTGGGGACTGAAAGCCCTATTACTTGGGTCTGACTTAACACAGACTGAGTGTGAAGCTTTTCCTCTACCTTGTGCATTTGAACAAGACTGTTTATGCTCTGCCTGGCATGGCTCTGAGACACAAAGATGCCATTGCCTCTAGCATACCCATTGCTTGTCACTGCTGCACTGAGAGAAGCTGGCCTTAAGCTTGACTGGCTGATTGGTCTCTAATCTGTTTCTAAGAAATGAAACAGATTTACAAAGAATTAGTGAAAAACACAAGACTATTTGGAGGCAGAGGAGATGCAACCATACAGCCTGGGGTTAGTCTCACCCTGTCTAGATGTCAGCTAGACAGAAGTGGAACAAAAACCTCATGCAACAAACTGACAGACTCAGCTGGAAGACAGCAGGTGACAGCACTACCTTCAGCAAGGAGCTTCTAAAGTTTATTCTCACTGCCACTCTAACTCACACATGCACAGCATAACCAACAGACATGCAGCACCTCGACATTCACAGAGCACAAGTTGATTCCAACTAAACAACCAGGATGGTCCTTAGAGAAGGTGTCAAAACCAGTTATTAACCCCCCAAATCATGTGCATATTTTTGAAGAAATTCCAACCATGTTTCTGGGCCTAACTTGCCTGAGAAATAGGATGGGAAGGAAATGGGATTTTACGGAAAGAAACAACATGAAAAAATTCATAAAGCAGAGATGTCAGTAAAAACTTGGCTGCAGTCAGGGGCACATTTGCCAAGACTGCAGCAGGACAACTGGACCTCCTCTACATTACTGTCATGCAATCATGTTATGTTACTGAAACAGCTCCCCAGCTGGCAGCAACTATCAGCAAGAGTCAAACTGAATCCATACTGTATTTGTTTTGGTATTCTTAAGGAAACAACCTTTCTGCTGGTATTCAAAAAATGGTTCCATCTGAGAAATCCATTAGTGACTAAGTCTGAAGAATAAGGAATCTCTCACTGCTTACTATGTGTGATAGAAATTTCACTTTTTTGAACTTGGATGAAAACTCCATGAGACTGGTGGAAGAGGTATCTTTTTGTTCAACAGCATCCACAAGACAGATTGCTTACTTATCTTTACCTCTTTGAGGTACAAACTGATTGTTGGATGTTATCTGAGTGTCTGGGTGGAATTTCATCTGGTCTGAAGTATCGCTGTTCCATTAGGAATCCAATATCCATTATGTGCAATATTAGTCAAAATTACTTCAATTCAACCCACTCTGAAAAGCTTAACTACTGTCTCAGTGACAAGATGACATGCACTGTTGAAAGCATAATGCAGCTCAGGTAAGGAGTAAAGGCTAAGTTTAATATATCCAGTAAGGATGAGTAATGGTTTAGCCTCAGAATGCGACCTCATCTCCTGGAAGGGAATATACTTTCACAGAAAAAGCTGGGGGAAAACAAACTAAACCAAACCAAACACAACCAACAAATAAAATAACTGTGTGCAATGACACCCAGAAATTTGTGAAGCTTCTGCTCAATTTGTGGTGGCCATCTCAAAGAATTTCTGGTTTCATCCTTGTACTTCTTCAACATTTAAAAATTAAGTCAGAGGGCTGGTTTTTCAGTCTGATACTACTGAAATTCAGGGTGTACCCTTAACCACCTACTTTAAAATTTAAAAGGTTCACTTTTTGCAATTTTTTTCTTTTTTTGGAGGGGGAGATGTGGGATTTTTATTTTTGGGTTAATAAAAAGAAATTATAGATAAAATGCCATGCATCTGGCTTTGGGGGGGTCACAGCAGAATCAAAGCCTGTGTAACCAAGCAGAAAGTACACATTTTCTAAGCTTAAACAGTACACAACTCGACTGGAGTCCTCTTCTGTTTTTCAGAGATAGTCAGGCTAAAATCCTAAGCTCCCACAAAAAAAACCAAACCTAAAAAACCTGTAAAAATCAAGGAAAACAATATGATCAGGACACGTTTTCCATCTTCTAAGTAGATGGCCCCCATCTGTTTCCAGACAGACAGAACCCCAACCTCTAAGTAATGCCAGAGTTCAGCTCCACTCAGTTGTGTCTGATTAACTTAATGCAGGAAGTCATTTCCAGATGGGACTCCAATTCAAATCCAAAAGCTATGCCACTGTCTGGCTCATCAGGGCTTCTGCATCACATACAGCACACCCTAAGGGATGGCAGCTTCTGGCAGCCAATGCTTTTTTAATACCCTACTGAGGTAGACAGAGTTGTTATTCAGAATTTACAGGGTAGAAGTACAAGGTTGTACTTAAAGGTAGGTAAGTAGGTAGCAAGATAAATAATAAAAAAAACAAAGAAACTAGCTCCTGAACTTCATGCCTCACCTTTCTAAACTTGATGAAATGCTCACACTTGAGAAGGTTTTATTAGGAGGATTTTTGTTCATTTTTCTTCCTCTATGTACCAGAGATTTTAAACAGCTCATGATCTCCAGAGGTGATGTTTGGGTTTTTTTTTTTTAAATCACTTGATGCACAAGAAATCTAGATTTCATGAAGTCCACATGTTAGATCATTTGCTCCTAGTAATTTACAACACTGTGAGTTTTTAGATAACTTTTGCAATGAAGCTGTTCTCAGCTGGCTCACATGCAGACTTCCATTCCACTGGCTGAACTGCAGCACTCTTTCACCATTCCTGAGCTACTCCCCAAAACACCTAATTGAGAAATGGGAAGCCTTGCTTCTGCAGCAGAGCAAGTTTCCATTGGGCATTGTTAAAATTCTTCCAGAACTATATTAAGATTTTTCTTCCTATAAAAGCACTGGAAATATTTAAATGAATAGGCATGAATATTCATGCACGAAAAACAATAGAGACAGTCCAGCTGCTGGAGTTATCATTGGGATGGGGAAGTGGGAAAACAAGGTCTACTTGTGAAATTATGTTGTTCAGAATTAGGGGCTCAGAGAAACATTATCTCACCAAATATAAGCCTGACCTTTGACCTATGCATTCAAAAGAAGACAGTGATAGACATTGCTGTTTGAGATGTGGTTTTCAAAAATCAGGTTTATCTTTTTGATCTCTGAATCCTAGACAACCAAAAAGACTGCACAGGGTGCGTCCCAGCTCAGGGCTGGGTGATGGAAGAACAACCATGCTTGCAGGCAACCTTTATCTTCCTTAATTCCCACTCACTCTCCTGTCTACACTCCTTGATCAGCCCCAAACAGGATACTCAAACTCACACCATAGAAAATGCAGAGTACACTGGTAAAAGACAAATGAAAAAAAACCTCTATCTTGGCTTCTTTTGAAAACATTCACCAAATTTCACTGTGCACCTGCCTGACTGATCACATCTCCTCCGAGGAATTTTTAATTTTATAGTTATTACTATAAATTCACTCACAGTCCACTACATTACACTAAATGCAGCTGAAACCACTAGAGGCACCAGGTGTTTTAATACAGACCAGTCCCTGCTGATTACAGTGCAACTGAGGAATATTCAATAAGGAACTACTGAAAATTATGTTGGCAAACAGACACTGTCTGGTGGCCAGTATCACTAACCATGGCCTATCTGAAACATTAACATTATCATCCCTTCCCTAACATAAGTAATGCCCTTAAGAACATTGTCATATAGAATCAGCAATGGATTGCATACAATATAAGAAATATTGATTCCCTAATCCTACTGGTTGATGAAATTTATGTGTCAAGAGAACACCAAGGAGCACTAGATGACATTTTGACAGAGAACAAGCAGGCTGTACAACAGGAAATAACAGTTTTAAGCCTTTACACGAGCATTTCATAGCTGTACTCTTGTGAAAATGCATAGGCCCTCATTGAAGGTCCAAATCTGCTAAACATCCAGATTATATGGAGGACTCATGAGGATTATGAGCATGCAACAGGAATGAGTAGTGTGATTGCAACAGGTAAAGACCAACCATTAAATATGAAAGGAAGCATACTTGTGCTTTCTCCTGTGCTGTACAAAGCATTTCTCTTCTGAAAACATCTGAATGGTACCCCATTAGAGTCCTTCAAATCTCTCCTTGAAGTGCATTGTGTCACAACAGCTACTAAATTGGAAAGATTACACTTTCAATGTCCTCACACAAAGATCATTTCATGTCGCCCAATACCAGTCAGTTTTCATGCGTCCTTCATCTGCATGCGTGTGTTATACTTGGGCTGGAAGCAGATGTGTCATGCTCCACAAGTGGGAATGGCTAGCTGTTACAATATGAGTAGAAATAGCATTATTACTATTATTAGTATAATAATAACCCTGCCAACATTAGATTAGTTTCCCTGCCGAGGCAACCTTAGAAAAAGAATTCTTCTCTACTTCAGCAACTATGCAATGATTGTGCAAGCATACCCCCACAAGAGAAACATGAATCATTCAGAGACATGCATGGCGGATATGAATGACACATTCTTGTGTTTGGATTCCTGATTCATCAGACAGATGTGAGAAAATTCATGAAGTCAGACAAGCCCCAAGTGATTGCACATGTCTGAATGCTGTAAAGCCAAGTTATTCCACCTACTTTGGCAATAAAAGTACTGAGCCTTTTTTCCTTCTGGTCAACTGCTCACTGTGATATAGTTACAGTTGTGCATTATTAGCAGTGCCACCTGTCTTTTCACATCCATTAAGATTTTACAGACCTTATAATAATCAACAAAAATGGCAGCTAATACTCTCATATTTAATCCAATCTCTTTTTTTTTAAACCCTTTAAAAACAAATTAAAACCTCCCAGCAGGCTTCTGAGTTCATGGATCAAATAAAGATGTGGAGAACCCTTTTAAAAATGAAATACCATAACAAGAAATTATGAAATATGAAACAGATGCCAAAGTCACTTGTTAAGTGCACACACATATATATATTTTGCTGTCCTTGTATGGTACTACTCATTACAGCTTTGATAACAAGATACATGTACTGATCCTCCTGTTTTTACTCCCATAGGATCTACTGCTATAAATAGAACTGCTCCTGATGTTCCTCTGTGCCAGAACTTGAGACAAACATCACTGAGCTTCCTGGAAGTGTTCTTGCTGAGCATGCGGAGCTTTAGGTAGGGTGCTTATGGACTCTGATGAAAACCCAAGACGACTGTAGGCAGGCTATATTTCACAGACACTCAGTGCTGTGCCCAGCTCTTCAATACTCTTGGAGTCATTCTCTATAAAGTTTGCAAGCATGGCACTCACGCTGTGCAAACGAGCTATTTGTTTTCAGTTAATGATCCTCACCATCAAGTACACAATGGTACCCAACTTCCTCGTTTATTTCTTTTCCCTTTCCCTCCCACCCTCCTACTGTTTATTACCAGCAAATGTGATCTCTATCATGTAGACTACAAAATCTGTGGACCCGCTATAGTGTTTATGTGTTTGTGCCACACCCAGACTTGATTTTGATCCTAATTTGGGACTGTTACTCTGAACACTGCTCTCTGCAATGTTACTTTCTCTGAAATTCACAAGCATATATATCACTCATGACTTAAAATTAAATAAATGAAATCTATGGTCAAGCATCAGAGTGAGCTAAAAATGCAAATAGACAAAGTCTCTGTGTCTGATCTGCAGGTGATTTCTTCCCTCACAGGGTCTCTGCATCTTCTTCTTGCTATGTTCAGGATATGTGAGGATATATTACAAGTAACTGTATTTTAAGTAGGTAAATTTTGCACTTGTTAAGCTATATGGAACCAATGGCTATCATATGTTCTACAAAATGTGCCCAATATTATGTTTCTAGAGATACATTAATTCCTTAACTGAATCAAAGCAGACAACGTTGGAAAAAATTATGCTGTGTTTACCAGAGGTATTTCTTAAACAAGTCACTTTTTATTCCTTAGGATGTTATATGGACCACTGGCCTTCATTTACAGAGTATGTATACCGTCCTGTAAAAAACTTTGTTTTGCCTCCTGACTCTGTAATTTGTTTCATGAGTAATTACAGAAAATCACAAGTTTATCCAGGTCTCCATTTACCCCAACTGTAAATTTGGCTAACAGCAGTTTACAAACCCATATGATGCCACAATTCATTACTGAAGCTGTTTGGGGCAGGGAATGCCATTTCATCTTGCATTTATACCACAACTAAAGAAGCAGATCTACCAAGGAGATGCCTAGGGAAGCTGAAAGCCATCTCCTCAGCCCATTAGCCAGAAGCACTCACTTGTCTGCCAAATCCCACAGAGCACAGACAGCTCACTGAGACTGGGCAGCTTGACACTGGACTGCTGAAGAGCCACACAAATAGCGCCATCAGTATTTCAGAAAAGGATGCTGTGGCTCTCCAACAATGGAAAGCAATTACAAAATAACTCTATTAAAGAAAAGAAAAAGGCAAAATGCAGTAATTTTTCGTGCCATACGAGACTAAGAGATGGGTGGCACAAAACATCCACCATTTAAAGCAGGCACTTGCCACTTAGAAAAAGCATCTGTGAAGGAAGTGTCTCTCACTGGAGGTCACTACACTCTGAAAGGTACAGTGGTTGATTCAACATAATGCACATCCATCCATGTCACAATATTTTAAGGAATATGATCAGATTTTCTCAGCTAGTTGGATTTGCTGGTGCAGCAGTGTTAACGACTAAAAGCAGAGATGAAACACTTTTAGTGCCTGCTTTTAAATGATGAAGCTACATGGAGGCTAAATCTTGATTAATAGATTGGCAGGCAGCTGTACCTTGAATGACTTGTGTGATGCACAATTTCCTATCATCCTGCTCAGTGTAAGGTGAATGCAATCAAAAATGGTGTCTTGCATGGAGATTTTACAGTGTGATAATTGTAGGAAATGAATATAAATTAATGCTTTTAAAAGACAGATACACTACAGGTCATTGTAACCAACACGTTGCTTGAGATTTTATATGAACAGGAACACTTATGGTAGAATGAAAAACTGGGGTCTAAATCTTCTAGATTTAAGAAAAAGGGGAAAAACCAAACCCCAAACAAACAAAATAACCACCCCACAACAAACTACACAAACAGAAAGTGCATCAAAATCTCTACAGAAAATACCTGGATGGTTTTACATGTTGGCCCCAGTTACGATCTCATTACACCTTTTAACCCAGCTTAATGGATTTCATTTTGTTTTTCCAACTTTACAGCAGTACTTTTAGAAGAAGAAAGATGTAATTTAAAAGGTAGTGTCCTAGAAATTCTAGGAATGTTCATCTGGTATGGTTAATCAGAAACAGGAGCAGCGCATCAGCAGATAGTTTCAAAAAAATTTAGGGTTCTTTTTTATTTTTTTAATTAAATTTATATTGTTTTGGATTCAAAGACACTTTAGCAAAGCCACCCTTCATCCTACTATAGCAGCCTTCATTAATCACTACTATAGAATCATAAAGATAAAATAATTATATTATGTAGTGACTGAAAGATTCAAAGCAAAAAAAGAAATCTCACTTCCCATCTGGCAACTTCTAAGCCAAATATTTACATTTCCACCTAAAAAAAAAAAAAAAAAAAAAAAAAAAAAAAAAAAAAAAAAAAAAAAAAAAAAAAAGACTGCTTTAGACTCAGAATAAAGTCAATTACTTCCTGTAAAGTAAAAATATGTGTTGAATAATGTCAAATTTGGACTAAACCCCAAGATTTTCAGAGTTTCTATTTAAGATTTTTACACCCCAAATTGAGCTGCACATTCTCTGTGAGTCTATTTTAAGAGACCCAGTAGAAATTAAGTCTCAGCAAAACAAAGCGTGCAATCAGAGAAGCAATAAATGAGCACTCTGGGAACACACAAGAAGGTGAGAATCAGTTTGAGAGACTGATATGATGAACAGGTCAGGCAGTGAGAATTTTCAAACAGTTTGACTAAGCAAATAACACGAGGCTTGTGACTAGAAAGACATGTGTAGTAACACATTACTGACCCCTCAATGAATTCATTCAATTGTAAACTGGCTGAACAGTTGGATTTTAATCTCATTTGTTTTGTTTTTTTAAATTGGAGTAGGTGAATAAGTAACACCACAGAATTACTCAAATTTGCAGGTTTTCAGAACAAGCTTCTAGATTGCCCACAAGGACAGCAGCCCCAAAGGGTAGGCTCTGACCCCACTGTTGAGCCACAACAACCCACCTCACCCCCTGGAACCCCACAAGTGCTCCTGTGGGACCACCTGAGCATAACCTGTTGAATGGGATCTGTTCAGGTGTCTCAGCGTAACTTGGAGAAAGCTGGAATAGGTCATCCCTGAAATAAATTGTGATAAACTATAGTATTTTCGCTTCTGAAATCAGAAATTTTCAGTGAAAGTACCCAAGATTTTCATTACCTTAACAGTTTATTTTGGTTTGAATTTTGCTTGATGACAGTGGGGGAAGAGCAGGACTGGAATTAAATACATTTCTTACAGGCACTGGTTTGAAAGCAAGGTTATAACTCCTACTGTGGTATCTACAAAGCCAAAACAAGGCATGCTATGAAAAGGAAGATGTTACTCCAAAAATTACTTTTTCAAAGAAAACCTTCAGCTCGTGGGCTAAGGTCCCTCCTTTCCTCACCCCAGACATGGAGATTGTTTTATTGTAAAATTTAACTTGGTCCCCATTTGTTTGGAGCTCCATTAAAACCAGCTCCGGATCCAGAACCTGACACATATCAGAGAACCACCGGAAAAGTACTACAGGCTGCTTTAGATATTTCTGGAAACAGAACAAGCCCTACAGATGCATGACCTTTTTTCAAGAAAAGAAATTTTTCTACAGCTAGAGGACCATCCCCTCTCTGCCTTCCCAAGATACAAACCCCTCCTTCTCTGGAGGAATAGACCTCTCCATGCCACTGCTGCCAGGTTTGTAGTGGAAGCATGTCCAGCTTTTGAGAAGTTGGCCCTTGACACATGAGCTGCTGTTGCCTCTGGAGTGTGCTGAGCCAGAAAACACCAAAAAAGTTGGAACTCATGAGAAAGATTTCTTAAGGGAAAGGTTGCCAATTCCTCGGCTAGTCCCCCAGGAAAACAAAATTAACCCATCTGTAATGAGAACACTTAGACACATTCAAATTAGTTGCAGCTCATGTGAAAGCTCCTACTGTCTCTGTGCCCCTGCCCCAGCCTGTTGACTTGCATGGAACAAAAGGCTGACCCTGGAAGATTTTCCTAATTAGCGTTCCACTAATGCAAAAATTAGAGGAGATAATTGTGTTAGCTATACTTCTGGGGAAAAGCTTTTATGAGATAGATCTGACAAACTGAGTGAAAATCCCAAATGTCCAAACGCTCTAAGAATTTAAGATAAGGCAGAAAGTTGTTGCAGCTCTGGTTTCAGAAAAGGGAGGTGGGAGGACTTTTGTCCTCATCCCTAGGCCTCACTATCCTCTGCTCTGCACAACTTAGTCTCTCTGGTGTAAAAGTGGAAGAGCAGAGCTTCTGTGCATTAATACAGCCTAGAAAATTCACCCCACATGGTGTGTTATATGAAACAGAAACAATGATGAAGAAATTCCTTCCCCTTATTCCCAACAACCAGCATTTCTGTATTAAAACACAAACCTTGTTGCGTACATGTTGAATCAAGTTCTTGTACCTTAAATAGCTTTGTATCAACTGAGTGATTTTACCTACCTGCTCCTCTTTTTCCCCCAGCCCATGAAAAGTATTGTGGTTTGGCACAAGCAAGACAAAGTTTTTTTTGTACTTATCATGTACTAAGACACAAGCACAGCTTGGCCTGTGGCCCAGACTTAATATGCAGCTCCTCAATTCCTTACAATTAGTTTAAACTACTTAACCAAGGATACCTGATCTTCCCAGTGTAAGTCACCATCAGCTCCCATAAAACCAGAGAAGCTACTCATGCTAAAGACAAGAAATGGGTTACATGAACTCAGAGTAGCTCAAAGCTTTTCATCTTTTCATCTCACAAATCTCAATAAACTTGAGAATGTGGGGGAATGGTTTATTTCCCAAAGCAGTGACAATTAAAAATGTCATTAGTTGATAGCTTAAACTTGACAGATCATCTTAAAGAGCTAAAAAATTATTTCCCAATCACAGAATTTTTGTTTTCTCAAGCAGCCAAAAAGAACAAATGAGGCAGGATGAGAAGAAAATATTCAGTATTTAATCTATATTGGCACACTGTCAGCAAGATAACCAATAATCTGATCGACTCAGAGCAACCTTAGTAGAAAAATTTTTTCCTTGGTAGAAATCCAATAGGCTACAAATTACTGTAGCTCTGTGATAAGGCAAGATTGTTGGGTTTTTCCTTGTTTTAAGGTAAATCAGTATTTAATGGATGCTATGTTACTCTTTTATTGCTTTAAGTTATTGGGTTTGATTTTGTGTTTTGTTGAGATTTGTATTAAGTGACACAAATAGCAAAGAATAGACTTTCTTCTGATTTTCTATGAACTCGAATGATGGTAGGTCCAATTATGAGTTCTTCTCAGACTGTTACTCAGAAAAGAAGGTCTTGCTATTACTGTCCCTGGCACATTTATTTCTCCTTGCTGGTACCAAATAAATTGAGGCCTTTTAGAGATCAACAAAAATAGAATATTTATGCTACTTGAGAGTGACAATTACAGAGAAGATGACACTTTAGAAAAGGCAAACTAGCCTCATCTGGGATCTACTGAAAATTGATGGTAAAGAAGTCACATTGGCTTAGATCAAAAGAGATGGAGAAGATGCATTTTTGAGGAAAAGAGAGTTAGCAGTCATAAGTAGGACCTGCAATATACAGCTAATTCAAAAGAGTTCAATGAACATCTTATCCACACTGAAATACTTTATAAAGAGAAAAAAAATCTATATTAGAAAAATTCAGCACTTGTACACAGCCTAAATAGATAGTTGAATCAATAGCACTTCTCTCTAGAAGTGATCAATATTGTTTAATGCAGAAGGAAAAATTTTAAAAAGACAAAATTTGTGTAAGAAAACTAGGTGGGTATGTATTAGAACTAAGACTTCATTCCCAACTGTCAGATTTAAGAACAACTACTGGCCTATAACAAACAGAAGAGGTTAAATTTAAGGCCTCCCTATCTGAGAGTCAGTAAAAGACAAATATGTAAAGATGTTCCCCCAAAGGTGTGAGAAAGGATGACTGCCTGGAGCAAAACAGAGCAGAGATGCTGCTTTCCTTCCTTCCCCCTCAAGCATGTAGAGAAGACAAGTTCTTCTCTAAGTCAAAAACTTAATACTAATGAAGAAACTTCAGGTGAAACTTTAGAGTAGAGTGGTTGTGGCTCTCACTGTCCTGGTGGCAGGAGGCATGACCAGCCTTCTCTCTATGCAATGGGCTCTACCACTCAGTAAAGCAAATTAATTTTTGTACATCTAAATGGCACAAGTATATGAAAAACATTTTATGTTCAAGAAAGAATCAAACCTCTTTAACACTTACCTCAAAACCAGTTTTAAAGTCTCTCAAACCTTTCCTGAAATTCTTCATCTGCATTTAATAAATAAATAAACAGAAGCACATGGACTTAGGATTAACAGGCAGTCACTTATTCAGTTTGGCTGTAAATGCAGCAGCCATTAACCTCAACAAAGAGCAAACACGAGAACATTTGTAGCCATAACACCAAGTGTTTGCATTAAAGTATAAAGTAACAAAGCCTTTCAAGCAAACCAAGTCCCAGCACTTGGGACTTGTACAGAAAGGTACCAAGTACTGCAGAATCACATCTCCCTTTGCTCCTTGGTCACACACTAAAAAGTTCTATATTCAGGCCAGACCCACACTTCATATTCAACATTTTTTTAAAAACTAATGTGAGGTCAATGATCAGGAAGAGCAAAGACTCTCCTGTTTGTGAGAAGCCTCCTGTGCTTTGCCAATGCCTTCCAGTGCTCACGATCACTGTGGGCTGTGCAGTGGCAGCAGGTACTGCCCTGCTTGCAGGGCTAGAGGATACAGATGTGGAAATTCCCTGAATACTCCCTCATGCACTTATTTGCAATAAACAGACGGGTCAGTGGCAAAGATCCCACATATTTTCAGCATACTTTTGAATGGTGTTCTTTCAGTAGTGTGCAAATAGAAGCTTTTTCACTTTCCACTGTCATATAAACTTTAATAAAATCTGAAAATATTTCTCAAGGCCCTACATCTTGGGAACTGGCCCTCCAATCTAACATGCTGTTCTCCTGAACACCTCACAGTGCAACTGCTCACAGATTGCCAAGCACCATGGCACACAAACACGCCCATCAGTACTGTACTTCTGGACAATTTAAAGGTAATTCTATAAATAAATTATGCACAACTAAATCACATTTCATTTCCCAGATTATTCCCCTTCCAGGAAAGTTATGTAGCTTCTCACAGTTTACCTTGTTAATCAGCCTCAGATGCTAATCCCCCTCTACAGAGCTATAAATTCTAGACTTTTATCTATACTAATACAATAGTCAGGTATTAAAGCACCCAATTCCATTCTTTATAATAAAAGAAAAAATAAGCTTAATCCAAATTTTAAGCCCCTTTTCCATACTTAACTGTAGTTATCTTATCCCTTTTAAGACTACATCACCTTTACATGAGTCTTACATGAAGCACTAGAACAAGCACATTTGAAGTCAACTTTACAGCAAACTTGAATCAACAGAATTTTCAACAGATTGATCCTAAGTTTACATCAGTCAGAGACCCAGTACTTTGAAACCATAATTCCTCCCCATCAAAACAGAGATATAAACAATGTCCCTCTGGAAGCTTCTTGCACCTATGTTATGGGAAGAAATTCCACCACTCTTCCTCCTCCAGGATCAAACAGGTTTACAGTGCTCTTATACTCTGCACTGCAAAAAACTGTTTCTTGAGCAGAGCCAGGTCTCTCTCACCTACACTAGTAAAGTCACATCCATACAGTGGTGCTAAAGAAACCATCACTAAAGCAGAAACTGCAAGTCTATACTGTTCTACTTAAGTATGTGGAGTTGTTTGGCTATTTAAAATAAGAAAGTACTTAAGAAAAGTAATGAGAAACACCTTTCTCATCATAATCTACTTCTTGCTCCTCAGCTGACACAAATCAGTGCTGCTCTACTAACTTGCATTTGACCTGCTTTGACTTATACCACCTGTAGATCTCACTCTCAGTGCTGAATGTAAAGTAAACTCATGTCTAGAGGCCAAATGCTCAGCTGGATTTTATCAGCACATTCCCTTCTTTGAAGTGCATGTGGCACATGGATTTACAACAGCTGTAGCTCTAATCTCGAATTGTTTGAGTTTTTAACTTTGAGTAATCTACCAGGTACAAAGAGTGATAAAATTGGCAAGAACATAGTTTATAAAGCTATGTATTCAACTGCATGCCCATCTCTGATTATTATGCTTTTGAAGTGCATATACAGAAATATATAAACAAATTTCTATTTGATGGGCCATCAAAACATTTTTCAGTAGAACAGTCAATGTGGTAAAAGAAACATACAACTGTCAGGGTTTGCTTATGCCTAGAGTTTAGTTTCAGAATTCACTCTCCCATTTCTGTTGGGATGTTTTTCATGGCACTTAGAATTTATAGAATGGGTGCAAAAAGAAATGCATTTTGTTGCTGTAATACAGTCAATTTTTGTCTAGCTAGAGTCAAGTTTACTGCCATACTTTCAGCTTAGAAAGTCTGTTTTATTTATCAAAGCCAAAATTGTTAAGCTTGGCAGCCTAAACTCAAGCACCAAAATCTATATTTAGGCACTCATATAAATGGCCTACTTTACACAGGCAGTGAAGACCTGAAAATTGAAAAATAAGCCAGCACCCAGCACTTCTGAAAATCAAGTCACTTACTCAGCTGCACAGATATGCAATTACACACATTTGAAGGAAATGCTCTCCTTTGTATGAGTTTGGTATAAAAGAGGCATGTTGTGCCCTATGAAGAACACTTTGAACACACCTTTTGAGAATTGTAATTCCTTCTGCAAGTCCTCTTACAAAAGCAATAACCCTTCTAATTAAATGTACCATTGATTCCTTTCAGCTAGATTGAATACAATGTGACTAGTGAATTGACTAATAACGTGTTCAAAAGACCCCAGTGTTTTGACTTACTTTTTTCTCGTTTCAGCATTGTATAAATCACAGGCATTGTCTCCATGGTGGTTGTTTGTGTGGCTGAACAGATCATCTTCATTTGATTTGTACAATAACAATGTTAATCGAAGTGCTGAGATCCGTGGAAGTCATATCAATTATCAAATGACCTTCTGTCATTCTTACTTCCCATTCTACTGAAACATCTAGTTAAAATCTTTAAAGGCAAGCAATGTTTGTTAGAAAAGTTTATCAGTCTAGGACTGTGATAAAGGATGCTATTGCTAGGATCAGTGTTGCAATATACTTGCTGCTGCACCACTCATCACTAAGCCTGTGGTCCAGTGCCTCTCACTGATCCTAATACATTCCTAATCAGTTTATTTGCAATACAGCTGTTTGCAAGAAATAGTAGTGCTTCAGGCAGACTTGCACTGGTGATATTCAAAAGTGCTCTGTAACTGTGGCAAGGATTTCATAACTTCATTGTAGGGGCTGAACACTTGGGCAGCTGAAGTGAATAATGCAGGAAATAGAATGGACTCTATCTAGAATACCAGCTTTCCTTTCCACTTTGGAGAGACAGTGGGCTTCAGAGCATAAGCAATGTTGTCTTGGTTTCACAAAGGTATGACACCTAAAAACCAACCTAAGATTTCTTTCCTCTTCTTCCAATACTGTGAGCAAATATGCTAGCATGTAGCATCCACTCTAACGTATGGAGTGTGAGGGGTCAAATAAAAGAAGGTATCTACAGTCTTAGCCTAAGCCTGACGGAAGAATTATTCAGAAGATATTTTTTATATTCTGGAGTAGAGCTATAGGCTCCTTGGCAATGAAACATTGAGTTATGTGTATGTATATGTATGATCCTGTGTTACTGTGGTTCCTGAGGAGTCTCATCAGGAGCCAGATTACATGCTTTATTATACAATTCTATTATACTGATTATACTACATGCCCGATAAAGGCCAAACAAATAGGCTCTGCCTGTGCAAAGACAGAATTTCTTTATAATACCTTAATTATGGCAGCCTTTCAACTGTAGAATTTACCTGCAATCTGAGTCATATAAACAGCACCTGCTTGAATTGTAAAAGGAACTAAAAATCCATTTTCTTCCCCAAAGCTGGAATGTCCATATTTTCTTTTTCTTACCATGAATTGACTGCATTGTTACAAGTTTAAGCAAACAGGGAAAGCAATAATGTTTGGTTGCTGATTCCCTGAAGTATCAAAAAGAAATTATGGGATTTTGTCTTACAAAGAAACTCTCTTCTTGATGTTCTTCTTGCAGCATCTCATTTTGCCTGCTAGCTGCATGGTGGTCCATCATATAAACATTTGAAAATTATGAAGCAGAAAAGAAAAAAATTGTAAATACCAGACACAAGAAATGGCTAAAATGTGAAGCATGCCTGGAATGTTGCATACCCACCATAGCAAAGGAGAATTTATGGATGACTTAACAGTGCATTCACTATATGCACCCAGTAAGTATACCTCATAGAAAATAAGATCCCCTCTGTTGTAACTCCATTAAATTTCACTCACTTTCACTGAGTTGAGTATCTGTGCACAGATGTAAGTAAAACCATTTGCTTTATGCCATCATTATTGCACCGACTGTTATTAAAGCCTTCTATTTTTATTGAAAGTGTGTATTTCAAATGAGATTAATTTTATTAAGTCCTAATTTAATTGGAAGCCTCAGTTTCTAAGTAGCCCAAGACATGAAAACTGGTGTTGTTAGAAATCGGGGCTGATATTCACTGGCAGAGAATTATGAAAGGAGTTTTTTTATGGCCAAAGCCATACAGTCTTGTAATTCAGTTTTATTAGGAGGGGTTATCAGTTCCCACAATTTCTTAGAGATCTGTTTCCCAAGAGTCAGGCCAGGATTTGGAAAGATACACAAATAATGATAGAAATAAATGAGAAAAATGACCTACAGCTCTCATTTAGCCTGCTAATTTTCCTGGAAATATGAAAGTATAACAAGTCTGACATCCTCTATCCCAAAAAACAGAGGAAATGGCAGTAAAATCTTAGGTCATTCAGATAGGAAAACAAAGGATACAGTATGGAAAATGCAGAGGATCATTCACTTGTTTATCTTCTGTCAGAGAAAGAATGGCATTTCTAATATCTGCAAGTACTTTGAACAGGATTCTTCATAACTAATTAACTATATTTCTAGCATTTCCATTGAAAGACTAATCAAATAGTTAATATAGTCCTTCTCAAGCAGTAAAAAGTGATAGCTTGTAAGTCCAGTCTACCAATGAGTCAGAGTGCCACCTTTCACTGACAGCTAGGAACTATTCATTACAAAGAATGGAAAGTTTCTTAATTAACTGAAATTAATATGGAGAGAACCTGATTTAAGTCACTCTGCATTGAGAGAGGTGACCTTTTAACTGCACTTGGTGTCCAAGCAAAGTCCAGTGAAACTTTGCACTTACTTAAATGACATTATCTTCTTTTATCTGCTGCTAGACTTCAAAACTGTACTGACCTAACTCAACTCAAAATTGGGTTCATAATTCCAAACTATCCTCAATTATATTATTTTCCCTCTGCTGTAACCACTGTGTACATAAAAAATACACTAAAGATATATACAAACTTCTTTGGGGTGAATTGCATCATGGATGCAATGAAGAAAACATGTAATGCAGAATCATATCACTTTCAAAATTAGGCAATAACACACATTTGTTTGCTTGTTAGACTGTACTACTAGATTCCCACATTTTCAAGTGACTTCATAGTTTCATCCCGACCTCAGCAATTACTCACATAATAGAATGTTTGAAAATGTAGACAGTTCTATTAAATTAAATGTTTCTATTTTTCAAGTCTCTCATGTATTCCCTGGAAAAATCACACTGGAATGGAAGAATAAAAGCCATGTTTTATTGCCCTCATGACATAAGTGTTCTCAGTCAGAAAGTATAGGTACTTTTTAATGATATTATAACAATAAAATAAGACACATGTCACTTTTCCTGTTGTAATTGCTAATAAGGCATATCTGTGCCTATTGTTTGAGACACAATTTGCCTTTGGTATTGACAGTATTCACCTGAGACTAATGGAAAGATGTTAGCATAAAGAAATCTCCTGGATAGGTTGAAAAGCTGATTGCATGGATAATTCCACTAAAAAATAACTACCTGTCTATTGTAGAGGGATTTGTTTTGCTATTTGCTGAGCTTTTAACAGTTTAGCAGCACAATAGAGCTTTTCAGATATCTTGAAACACCTACATAGCAGGTTACATTAATAGGTGTTGATTTAAAAATTCAAATTAATTCAATTGAAAAAGAGATGTGCCTGCATACAGAATGATATCCCAAGAAGCTAAATATATGTATCTTGCATTCACGTATATAATTACAATACACACCAACCAAGTTCTGCTGTCCATTTGCCTTTCTGATAGCACTTGATGCCCTGCACAAGTTGTGAAGTGTCTCAATGGGAAAGGAAAGCCTAACCTTATTCACCTTATCTTCTCTCACTCTACTCCCCCACTGAAGATGAAAAATCAACTGATACAATTTCCTACAGTTGGGATGGAGCTCTTCCCCCAAAAGATAGTAATCTTTTCTTATCATCTTCTACTACCTAGAAGAAAGCTGAAGACAGTAAAATCTTTCCAAGTTCAAGGAAGGTAATGTCCAATTGACAACTACATCCACTGCTAACAGATATCACATAACCACCACTGGACAACCTTATCAGACTTGAAGGGATGCAACTTACAGAAGTCTGACCTCCCCCCCCCCCAGAAACTCTTCTCATAGCTACAGCTATAACAAGCTTTTGGACAAAGAAACTGCCTCAACAAAGATCTTAAAATCATGAAAAAGGCAAAATCACAGCCTAAAGAGGTGGGTGTTGAAAAGTTGGTAGGTATGTTGAAAGCAATATTGTTGGTTTGGAAGGAAGAGGAAAGAGCAGTTATCTCTAGAGAATGCATTGTCAATGAACGCAAAAAACTGTCTTGTTAAAATTATAAAGGTGGAGGCCATCACTTCATCTCTCTCTTAATGGAATTACCTCATAAGAAGACCTTTCCCTCAGAATTTACTCAGCAATTGAATAAATAACTCATGTACTTTTTAATCCACATTTTTGCCCATAGAGTGCTGAGCACATTTTCCAAATTCAATGACTAACAAATTATAATAGCTTCAAGATATGCAAGTGCAATTAGTTTATCAGTATAGTATTAGGAGAGCATCGAAAGGACAATTCACACACAGAGTATACTGTACAGTTCTTCACAGTGACAATATATTTTTATATCAAGACAAAACAATAATCCATTAGTTTATTAGTTCCATCACTGTCTCTTCCTCTTTTTCTCTAGTCACATACACAGTCATCAAAGCATACATCTTAGAACATAGCAGCTGCCCTTGGGAAGTTCTGATTTAGCAATAATTTGTCTTTCAGGTAGCAGGAACTAAAAAAATAACTTCTGTGTCTTTTAAAATCGATTTTTTTTCTCTCAAGAATGGTGCTGCAGTGTATAAAGGAATCTTTCATAACTTATGAACTCCATTAGGTGTTAAAATACCTAGTAGTTATGTCTTAGAAGAGATGTGCTGAAAACCTGTGGCATATCCCTGACAAATCATGTTCTTACCCAGCTCAGTCTGAAGGAAAGCACGCATAGATAACAAAATTCTTTCTTTTAGACCAAAAACTGTAGAAAATATCAGTTGTCAAAGTCAAACAAGTTCTTTCTTCATTTGGTGTCAATATTCAAATCTTTACAAAATGAAGGTAAAGGAGGGTCCTACATCCCCTATGAGCACAGAGGTGTTGGCCTCATTTACTAGGCATTGATTGTGATTCTGTTTTTATTAAACTCAGGATGATTTTTTATGTTTTCTAAACATATATTTCCGTCTTGATTTCAGTAATCCTCACCTGTGTTTTTTGGGGCCGTTCATTTTATTCTATAGCCCACTGTGATGTCTGGATATCTTGTTAAATCCTAGATTTCAGATACTATGCTTATATATGCAAGAGAAAACTTTGTATATTAGCTACTTACAAAACAGAAAACAATGGACTTTTAAAAGCTCAGAATCCATGAGAAAATACCTTTTGGTTGTCTCTTAAAATAAGATACTGACATCTTCAAGTATATTAGTAGACATACTATAGATAAAATTAAAAGTCTTTGAAATAATAGAACATGATAAACTTCTGCCTAGTAACGATAATTTTTAAACAGCTTTCAGGAATGTGTATATTTATGCCAACAATATTGTAATATCATCTCACTTCACATTCTGCTAAACTACTCAGTTTGGTCACAGTATGGAAACATACACTTTATATTATAGCTTATGACAGTGAACATACAACTGAACAGTGTACAGTGATATAGATGTATAGATGAAATAAAAAAGCAGGAGGTTTCAGAGAGATCTCATCAGTGTGTATAGATACCTAAAGGCTGTAAAGAATGTGGAGCCTTTCAGGCTGCTGTCAGTGGCGCCCAGTGACAGGACAAGAGGCGATGGCAAATGCTAAAAGAAACAGTTCACAGTCTCCTTGCAACATTATCATATTAAACACAAAAGGCAAGGAAGAGGTGCTGGGTAATGTTCCAGGATGCCTTAGAAAATACGTAGCAACAGTCGTGACAAACATTCAGAGGTATCCAAACCCCAGGTGCGTCCTGTCTGAAGAGACCTTATTGTGACCCTCCAAATAGGTCATCAGAGTTCATACCTTGTTCCCCAACTACTTCCTTTACCACATTTAGCCTGTGCATAAATATCCTCATTCACAGTATGGGATCCCTCCCCTGGCTTCTTTACAGCTTGCTTTTCTATTATTCTTATACAAGAACGTACACTAGGTTGTTTTTACTGTGAAGGTATGAGTCTATATTTTTAGCTTCCTTCTTCCAATGCCTGAATGTCTGCACAGGGATTTCTGAGGGTTTATTTTATTAGTCATGCATGTTATTTATATCATTCTATGGTTCTCCCTGTGGTTTTCATACACTTCAGTTTAAAATATTCTGAAAAAATGGATGAAGAGTTGGAGAAAATTTGTGATTTTCTGTCTGGTCTTTCTGTTTGAACATTGCCTGCTTTTCTTTCCAGGCAAATGAGCTGGCTAATTCTTTGCAGGCTGTGTTCCAGAACCAGCTCTTGAGAAAGAGCCCCTCTGTCATATCCAGGAAGTCCTAATAAATCAGCATCTGAAAATGATAGCATGCAGAAGTGTGGCATACATGGGCCTTTAAAGAACTGCATGAAAAAGAATAATTTAGCTGCCAACTCCCCAAGTCTCAACTAGTTGAAGTACTCTTGACTGGTACTCTTTTTGACTGTCAAGGTCTTCACAAATTTTCCTTCATTTCATTGCTGTAAAATCCCTCACAGAAACAGACTGAGTACCTTGGATATCTCTTGCCATCACCAATATCAAACAACTGAGTTTCCTCAAGAGATTCCTCAAAGGACAACAACAATATTAGAAGAAATTGAACACGCTGCCACAAAATCCCCCATAACCTTTGTGCTGTTGCACACCCCATCAGGAGGTTATTGGCAAGAGTGTGGGTGTTCATACAAGGTGATGAGAGAACCTAATATTTATACGTGAATACAGCCATTGATTATAACTGAATTTCAGGGAAAGAGAAAACGGCCATATAGCTCATTGGAAGATGCATTTTAAGATACAGCAAAAGCTAATGAAGACACAAAAATCCCTAGTGATCAATTCAGAATTCATAGACTTTAGGACCAGATGACATGATTAAGCCATTTGCTAAAACCACTTTTATGCCTCATTATTTTATATATTGCTTAGAACTCACGTACTAAGATGAAAAAATTCTTACTTATCTTATAGAAAAAGATCCAAAGTTGAACTGGAGACAGTATATGAAGAATTCACTATTAGATATTTTTTCCCCTGGTGATTAGTCATCTTCACTGCAAAAATATTGTGACTTAATTCCATTGGGAACTTGTTTGGCTTTAAATGTTAGCCATATACTTATTTTTAATCCTTTCTCTAGAAGATAAAGAAAGAATTGAGGAGTCAGCAGTGCTTTGTCCCATGGATATCTAAATGTTTAAGTGTTGCAATCAAGTTTCTTCAGTCTTTTTCAGTGCAATGAGAGATCAAGCCTGCCTCAAAAGGCAGCCCTTTTGGTTTATGGAATGGCTGAATCATGGTTGTTAGACACAAGTAGATGATGATACAATTTTATTTCACATGGGTAGTTGATTAACACAAGAGCTGAGCACAGTAATGATAAATAGATGACCCATGGGCTGAAGAGAAGAAGGAAGAAAATAAAAAGGAAAATTAAATTTCAATGGGTGAGTAGCAACAGATGAAAAGAAAGAAGGAGAATGAAAACATGCTGCGTTACCCAAAACTTATATGAAGTTTCCAAGTTCTTTAGCTCACTTCAAGAAGAGTAATTTGACTTGGGGAGAAAAAATCTTTCTAAATTTGTACCTTATTTCCTTGTTATACCAGAATTCTCTTCAGGGTAGCACATGTTCTGGATTAGAAACTACTCATTGATTCAAGACAGTGTTACAAGGAATGGATCGTAGACACCTCATTAATAGCAGTTATTAGTTTCTGAAGCTCTATCCAGGCTCCCTATTTATTATGATACTAGTTAATAACTTGGACACTTCTTCCAGTCTTCCTCAGCTATTGCTGACAGAAACAAGAGAAACACTTTTCAAATGACACTGTCCTCTGAATGAGACAGGCTTTACTTCCCGTGGTTATGCACCTGAGCAGCATCAGGAACACCCTCAGCATTGGCAATAAAAAAAGTGCATGGAAGTATAAGACTACTCCTTCTCCTCCTTCTCCTTCTCCTTCTCCTTCTCCTTCTCCTTCTCCTTCTCCTTCTCCTTCTCCTTCTCCTTCTCCTTCTCCTTCTCCTTCTCCTTCTCCTTCTCCTTCTCCTTCTCCTTCTTTTCTTCTTCTTTCTTCTTCTAAACTTTTCAGGTTTTGAAATCCAATTTGATTTGCATGCACATCTAGATTATGAGTAAAGCACATTGTGGGGCATAGGTCTAGTCAGAGCTGATTTCTGTGTCATATAGGGGAACAAACATCTAGCATGACCTCAATTCTGACTTCAGAAGATTACTCAAAAGATTATTTTACAGGAAGATGTTAAAAAAGTTCTTTACAACAGTAGATTCACTCTGTCTTTTTAAAGGGTAGCTGCTTATACAGTTACAGACCATTACCCTCATAATTTCCCACTCTGTTCTGTTGGCCAGAATTATTCTAGTGCTGAAGCTATGCAGATTCACTAGTGAGATGCTAAATGTTTTATGTATGCAACTGTAGGAATATATGCATGTAAATGTGTGCATTTGTCTTAATGTACTTAAAGGGAAATAGTCAAAATTGTGCCTGAAGTACAGTATTCAAATAGTACACATACAGACAGGTATATTTGTTTACACTTTTCCCACATATGGTTGAATACCAAATTATACACCTTAACCCTGAAGATTCAGTGCTAGTATAAAATGTGTCTCAGATTGAATATTTAGTTCATGTAAGCACAATAGTAAAACAAGGAAAGTAAAGAAGAAATAAGTCAGCGTTGCAAGGCAAAAGAACATGGCTATTTTTGCTCCCAATAAGCCAAAGATAAACATTCCTGAAATGCAAGAGAAGCAAAAACCTGAGGAACCACTGAAATTCAGAAAAATGTACACATTAAAAATATTCTCTCTTGGTGCAATAATGAGTTTACTAACATATATAAAATTAGGTGGTCATCTGGAGGCATTTATTTTCAAACAGTAAGTCTGCATATAAAAAAGCAATTATTCTGAGGATGCTGTCTGCATCCATTTGCATTTCTTTTAAAGGGCACACAAAACCCTGAAGGTGATTCTTTTATGTTTTTATGCTACAAGTTGCAAACCACTTAGAAGAAATGAAGTGCCTGAGTCCCACTCAATAGCAAGTGGAAGACTAATTCTTTAGCCCCTCTGTAATAACCAGTCTTAAAATCTCGATATTTGAAGAAAATATTATCCTCTGAAGGCTGTTATTGTCATCTCTCCAAAATCATTATCGATTGTATTTACTCCTACCCTGAAAGTACCCTCAAGTGGAAATTTGACAGACTTGTTGAAACACAAGTTTTGCAGCTGCTTCCTGAGGAGTTCACATGTTATAATTATTTACATTAAAATGGTGTAAATACTGCACAAAACGTATCTGCCATCACCTAGCTAACATTTTAGGACTTTGGTTAAATTCTACATCCGGAATATCTGTTCAACATTAAGCTAAAGTGAGTCCTAGTTTGATGGTGAAGAACTTGGCCTTCCTCCTTAAATTCCATAATCTACAGCACTAAGATTGTCTGAGAGAACACTTCATTAAAATAAATCTCATCTGTTGCCACTATCTTGTCATTTACCTCATGGTGGGAGAAAAGTGCTACCAAATAGCTAACTGAGCTTTGGTACCTTTTCTCACTGATATGGCTTAATTTAACATATCCCTTGGCTCTTTTTCTTAACACCATCTTGTAAATTATCCTTTCTGAGTTGTTGGTTTGGTTTTTTTTTTTCCTGTACCATTTTGATGCATAGTGAAGCCATCCACATGGAAGTGATGTATCCACTAATGTAAAGCCTACTGCTTCCAGCTCAGTGAGCACATCATACATCTTCTTGAGTGTGCCCACAGCACTTCCACCCTTGTCTGTTTCCACTGGATCTGGCTCCTCCCTGCCTGGAGCAGCTCTCTGATGTACCCCCAAGACCAGCCTGGGGAGCAGCCGCACTGCATGGCAGGGCTTCCTGCCCTATTTACCTGCTGCAGGTGAACTATGTTTCCATTTCTAGATAATTTCCATTTTTTGCTCACCTGCTCACATTATGTATCAACTTTATCTTTTATTAGAAGTTATACCTGTCTTTGTAACTATCTCCCTTCTACTGTATCAGCTACCCAGAAAAGAGCATTAAAAAGTCTGAATATTCTATAAAGCACCAAAATATTCCCACACACCACATACTTTGTAAATACTTTATTTTTACTTTGTCAAATAGCAATAATGTTCCTGTCTTTTATGTTCCCACTCAATCCTCTCCAGCACTGGTTTCAAAAAGTGGCATTCCATTAATCGTGAACTCATTTAATGGCAGGTGCAACTGATGACATAAAGACATTAATCTATCTGACTACACCCACAGGAGTCATTTAGTCTGAATGCTCCCCACTAATCACAAAATCAATAAACACCTTCTTTTAACAAGTTCCTCTGTATTTGGAAGCTCTTTAAGAACTTCCTCTATTTCAGGTATCATTTCTCTATGACTATTCAGAGTTTGTCCAAAAGGAGTCTTTCCAAGATGAGACCAGATTTAATCTATTCTAAAATAGTTACACTAACATAAGGTTTTTTGCATCATTCCAGTGGGCCATAATAGTTTTTCCTTTTTTCTGCCAAGAATCTCAGGACCTGTTCAAATGTACTGAAAAGTCCACATCATATGTCATACGATGACTCAGTGGGGTTATTTGGAAAGACATTTTGGAGAAGAGCAGCTCCTTGGAGTTCCATTTTAATAACATTTGTAGTGTCCATGTCAGACACAGTGCCCTCAACTCTTACGCTTTGTCACAGGTGATGGCAACTGAAACATTAATACAATGATAGCCTGACTGGCCTCAAAAGTAAACTTCCAAATTCAGTGTTTGAGAGCATCCAAAATTAGGCAAGAGGAGTTCACCCACCCTAACTAAATGGCAGCAGAATCAATGTTACTTTTGAATGAGAAAGACAGCTACCTTTCTACTTAAACTACTTTGAAAACTACTTTCTTGCTCTTTTCACAACCATAATTTTTCATGTCATCTCCTTATTATTCAACACTCTGAGCGGCTTTTTCTCTATTTTTGTAGTTACTGCTCAGTGACTGTAATCTTTGAAATAAGTAGAACCTTTCAGTATCGCTGTATTAAGGGAAATTATAATAGCCTATTGACTGCAGTTTAGTCAATGATCCATTCATTATTCTGTCTTAAAGTCTTCTGGAGTTTGTAAAATAATGTATTTAATTATCTTAAAAGTCAATATAAGCACAAATGAGGGACTGCAATGAACCAAACTGGTTAAAATAATTGATGCATTTGTGGAAACAGAGTATCAAGCTGTTCATCCCACCCATTCCTAGCCACCTTTCCCAGGCTAATAGTCTGTACAAAGAGCCAGACATAATCCCACAGCAAGTATTTGTTCCTCCAGAGATCTTAGTTTTAAATGTGGCATGAGTGCACATTTTGCATAGAGATGAAACAAGGTAACAGCTGTCTGAAGTGCCAGTGTTAACATTTAAAAGGTGAGACATGATACCTCATATACCTCATATACTTGGTAGGTGAAGTAGTTTTGTTGCATACTTCACTTTAAATGTCAGGCACCCTGATCAGATGATAGGAGAGACAGACCGTGCATGAAAGTTTGGGTTTTAATTGGATCATCTACTCCTATAACACAGTTCAGTTACTTCCCATGCCATATTCCAATCCTGAGTTTTCAGTTCAATGTAATTCTTTTTCTGAGAGGCTGAAAATGAACACAAGAAAGTCAAAAATCAGACTAATGAAAAAGTAATGGAGTAAAGAATCAAGACACAAATCTTCATTTTTCCCTCAGAATTTGATTTGAGAGGACTTCCAGCATCGACATCCCACATGAGAGGTCAGTTTGGATAAAACTGTTTGAACTAGTAGACTTACATGGGAGGAGGATGCCTTGTTCATTTAGCAGTCTCTGGTAAGTGTGGACTGGCAGAGAAAAACATGTACAACTGACCTTTCACCTCACCTCAGGAAGAACATCATTCACCAGCAGTCGCGCATTTCTGTACCTCCCGCAGTCATCTGATTCAGACTAAAACATTCACTTGGCTTTCAGACAAAAATGGGGAAGGCAGAATGTTCAAACACAGCATGGTCCTAAGCATTCCCCAGTGAGGCAGACACTGAAGCTTCCTTTCATGTTCCTGCCTTTTTAAAAAGCAACATGCAAACAGCTGTCTCCTTCCAAAATCTCAGGACTGCATTAGTTCATCCTAAAATAGCTATAACTAATACTCATCTCACTTAAATTGTGAGATTTCTTTTGTACTTGAAATGATGTCTTTTAGTCATCAAAGCTTTTTAAAAAGCTACTCACTGAGCTTCCTGTCTTCCTTTTTCACACAGAACCAAGTAATTTCTTTCTCCCTCGTCCATCCTGGCTAAAGCAAAGGCAATGAATCTTTACTACATTTTTTTCTCACATAGGCTATTTCAGCAACAGCTCAGAATATTTATCTCTGGGTTAACTATATCTTCAGAATAACTTGAATCAATTTTTCAAATTCCATTTTCCCCAAGAGAAAAAGATCTATGTTTTTCAAAGTAGTTATGTAAATACGAAGTTATAAAATTATTGTTTTAAGCATGTTTCATTGCTGTTCCTAAACTGGCCATGAATAACGTTTTGATTTCAGGCATTTATCTTCTATAGCAGCACTAGTTTGGTACAATAACTATCCATCAAGACAACAAGCCAGCCTCTATAAACACTTATTCTGACCACATATGAAACCTTTTCCCTCTATTGGTCACAAACTTGAGAGGTTTTGTTCATCTGTCTGCCTAAGAAAGCCATGTCCTTCTCAACCGTAAAGGTTTTTTTATGTATCTGCTAAAGAGCAGTAACCCATGGCCCCAAGTTTCAGAAATGTTTACAATAGTCTTTTAAACATCCTATAGTGCATTTTAAGGGAATGTAAGTGCTTCTAAATGTTTTTTTGTTTTTCCATGTCCTTAAGTTTCCTGCATTTCTAATAGCAAACTTCTTTGTCATACCTTCCCCAGAATATGATTTTAACTACTTTAAAGGCAACAAACCAGCACTGATATTTAGGGCCATGGAGGTTAAGCTCCACCAAAATTTTTAAAAATTGGAGTCAGGTATGGCTAGCATACCTCTATTTTCACTTGGTTTTTAACTATTTTTTTCTCCCATTTGATACAGTAATCATGAATTTAGTTGTGCAGTTACTCTGGAAATTAGTATCTACTAGAGCATTTCTTCCTGCAGCAAAGAATGGGATACCTAGGTAAAGGAAAAACTGTAGCACCTCAGGAATGTCAGCAGTGTTTGGCCTTCCCCAGAGACTATGCAAAAAGGTAAGAGTTGTGGCGCAGTCCTCTGTGGAAAAATGGCTGGAAAGCATTCACTCATATAATATGGTCTAAGACATAGCCATCAGCTAATACATTATAAATGGAATCAAGATTTTGTTCTCTACTATTGAAAAAACATGTCCTACAAGGTCTGAATAGGACTTCTGCCAGTAGGGAATAGCATCAGCATGAAAGCAGGTGATGAAGTGGACAGCAACTCAAAACAGCAACTTGAAACATCCTCTCGTATTTATATGCATTACTTTCAACACATCTGAATTCCTTTTGATCTTGTGCAATGGGATTCCCTTGTATAACGAAATTCTTGTAAAGGGAACACACAAATTATCTTCTTGATTTACCAGTTTCACATCCTTTCATTTTCATTCTCTTGATTCATTATAATCCCAACATTTATAGTCTGTTTTTATACAGACTTATTACCCTATGTCTCTGTCGCGTTCCCTGCTTCTTAATCCCACTCTGATCCCGGCAGCAGAGCACTAGCGTGACCCTGAGAAGCTGTCCGTGTTCCAACTGGGGAGGCTTCCTCAGGGAGCCGGCGGTGGGCTCCGCTACTCTGCATCGGGCTGAGGTGTTGGTGCCCTCAGAGCACGGCAGGATAGCAAAGAACTACCCAAAGAAGGAGGACTTTTAGTATGAGGGTTCGGCAGGTTAATTACCCCCAAGGGAGCTCAGGGACTAAGAGCCTCGAATAGCTCATGACATGGGTATTTAAGGGAGGGATAACATCCAATAAACTGAGGGTGCAGGGGCGATACAAGGGAGGGTCCAGGGTGCGCAGTCAAATGAGGTTTAGGGAGGGGAGGGGGGAAGAGAGAACAACGAATGAACAACCAGGTAACAGGGAATGTTCCAGAACTGGGATACATAACAGACAAATCAAGGAACCAATAGCAGGAACTTGGGGTTCGTGGCTTGGTGGTCCAAGCCATTGTCTCTGGCAGCTCCGGGGGGAAATTCTCTGTCTGTGGAACATGCCACCAGAGGTCTTCGTCCTTTGCAAGTCTATGGAGGGACTCTAATCCTTCCTTGTTCAGAACCACCGCTACATGTCTCAACCACTTTTATCTCCTATATTTATATCAATTCTCTTTCCATAACACTTTCTAGGAGAAATAATCAGATTTGACCACAGTATTCAAATTAACTTGCTTCTGAAACATACATAATAATATTAAAGCATCTTTAGGATTTTTCCCCCTACCCTGTTCATACTACAAACAGTCTGTTGCTGTTTTTCTTATTTTCAGGATTGTACTCCTGAAAGAGGCTTTTATTGAGCCTTTAGGCAAAGGTTAGTAGAATATCAAGGCTTTCTCTTAACTTATAATAGAAAACCTGCAATTCTGATTACCTAAAGTTCTTTATTCATTTAAAACAAAAATTGCCTTCCTTGTTTGGCAATGCTTTTCTGAAACTGTTCACAGGCCTTAATTCACTAAAATTTAGTCCTTCAATTTCTCAGAGCTGCATGAAGAGCTTGAAGTTCTCTCTATCTTCTCTTTGTAACAACGATTTCAGTTTTTTCATCTGCATTTTCTGACAACATAAGTTTAACTCTCTTAACTCTGTACTTATTAAATCTTAATCTTGGAGTCTCCTCAGCACTTTCTCAGAGGTACATTAAAAGAACATGTAAGATCCAGTACATTCATATTCAAAAAGGGATCACTGCATTTTGCCTTATTGATACTTTTCCTGATTATTGAAACAGGGAGACTACATCTTTACCTAAAATCTCCTCCACCAGAATACTTTTGCAGGCACTTGAAGAATAGATCAGTCTTCTTTGCTTTTTTATTAAGAAATCAATTGAGATACAATTCCTTAGACACTTCAGCAACAAATGCTATCAAAATACAGGTAAACTAAGGCAAACAGAGCTCCATTGTGTTCAGTGCCTGTAAAGCTAGCTCCATAAATAATTTTGTCCCTGCTTCTCTTCATCAGTACAAAATGATTGTGGCTTCTTAAACCTGGATTCAATCTGTCTCATTTTAGCCACTTATTTGAAAAATTTCAGTCTGGAAACTATCACAGAGGACAAAATGGGATAGTACCAGAGGGACAGTCCAGATACTAAAGAGGCTGAATTGCCTTTGGACATGTCTATCAATCTTCTTCAATTACAGAGGTGCTTAAAGTAAGTCAGCTCTTAGCTCAGGCATTGCAATTAAATGTCTGAAGTTAATTCTATTTAATGTGTTTCCAAATCTGATTTAAATCTGTGAAAAGGCCAAAGGATCTTTCTATTGCTTTAAGTGGCTGTCAATCATCTCTCCATCAATACTTCTCACTTTGCCTGTGGCGGGGGAAGGGACACAGAGCCTTCTCTCTACCCCATTTTTAAGTTATCATGTCAAATTGATAAATACTTTTGATATTTCCCTTCACTTCTATTGCAAGAACTGTAAGAGTTTGCTACAATACTTCAATTCTTTTTGAAGTAAAAGTTCTATGCTAAACTCTGTCCAAGTTCTGTGTACTGGCGCCTGAGAAACCATATCAGCACATTCAGCCAGTGTCATCTTCTTTTCAATACATGGTGCCCTCTATTCCAATCAAGCACTCTGCATAGCCCTTTTCCAGATTTTTCTTGGAAACTCCTCTACAAATGCAACATGGAATGCTAGAAACTTTCAAAGGTGGGGGGAGGAAGCATCCCCAGTTTATTTTCCTAAAAATATTTTTCCAGAAATTACTAATGCAGAATATGAAAACACAATAATTTTATTTTGCAGTAGAGATGTTATTTCTTCTAAAATCCAAAATAAATCATCAAAAGCTTTCAAAGCTGACGTTTAATCCATGAATTCAAATAATTTCTAAGATGGATGATCCATTAGAAAGACACTTTCAATTCCTCATGCCCTTGTAAGATTTTAATGTATAGCTAGCAGAAAATGCATTTACACAGCATGCTTTTCATAGCAAGGACATAATTTATGGATAAAGTCTTTTGAAAAAAATATTCTGTGGCTGGTTATGTCCTTTTTTATTTGTTTATCTATAAATAATAAAGGGAGACTGAGCCATCTTATCACTTATATAAACCTGTTGGATAACATTTTTTCTAAAGGAAGAAATACCTGTAACTCTGCAAAATAATGGGGATAGTTCAAATGGCAGCAGATGTTATCATAGGTACAATGTTAGATGTATGTACAACCAAATTAAAGTAAAAAACCAGATGAACCCAGCTCTCCCTCCCCCTATCTAGAAAGAAGACTGCCTGTGTTTGCTCTTGGTGTTCTCTAGAAGTGTTATCTTGAGTCTGTGGCATGCACAACCTGCCTTTCAAACAACTTGAGAGGTCAATCTGGGAATGAAAGGTAGAGAATATATCTGCCTGGGGTATTGAAATACTGATTGAGTCAAAATCTTATTTCCCTACAGTCCTTTCCTTTATGCCAGCATCTTGCTATGCATAACTTCAGCTAAATCAGACACAGGAAGTATCTGTTTCAACATCAGAAGGATTGTATAAAGTCTTTTTCGATCATCATATAATATATTGTTGTCTCATTCTTCCCATTGCAGAAGCACACTCACTTAAGCATTTCTATTCACTAATGTGAAATCTTGTATGTAGGACTATAAATTTAATTTAAGAAATAAGAGTTTGCTACATTAAAAGTACAAATAAGAAATATAGGAGATTAAGAGGTTCTCTTAAATTGACTCATTAAAGTCTTATGTTCAGCTACATCCCCTCTTCCCTATTGTCCACTAATCATCAGACAGCAGAAATGTTTTTCTTTCAAAAGACTCCCATAAAGAAGATGTTCCCTTATATCAAACACATCTAAAGAACAGGATTCAGTCTCCAGATATCTGAGATTTTTGGGCTGAGAACAGATAAATTTATATAGACTTTTACTGAAGAAAAGTTAGATAGAGTCTTTTTTAGGACTTAGTATAAAGCCCTTCAGCTGCACAATCAGAGCCTGTAGAACCTTATTTATTGAAAAAAAATCTTCCCTGAAGCATCAGGGAATTACAAATTTTTTAATATGTTATTTCACTTTTAGCCAAAGGAAGGGAAAAAAATTACAAATTTTAATTAATCATTTTAAATTATATTTCTGTCTCAAATCAAAGGATGCAGTCTGGATTCAGATGAATAATCTCTCTTCCCTGATCAGGCTTCAGGATGACATATATTAGACATGCACTTCATCTCATTCTCATGAAAGCTTGTGTTCTACTGACCCTCTTTAGCAGTCCAGACAAAACAAGATGCTGCTACTGGAATTCTGTTTCAGTAGTGGATTTTTTTTCCCCCTGAGCCATACTTTTGTCTTAGAACAGGTTTGATTAAAAGAGAAAAATGTTGTTATCAAAACAGAGAAGCCAAAATTTGTCTTGCTAGATTATGGATGCTAAACTAAAGTACCAAATATGCTATATGGATCTTTAATTCAAGACATAAAATCCAGAAAGAGCAACAACTCCTTCTTCTATGCCATCATCCACTGTCAACAGAATTCAGGGTGAAATATCACACTTGCAGTCATGAATATTCATAGTTTTAGTTATATGCATGTGATCTCCAGTAGTTTGTTTGCTTTTTAATGGTTCCAAATTTGTGAAGCATAATCTGAAAACTCCTAGCACAGAGATGTGTTACTGGGATAAACAAATGTATGTGCTTGAGACTGTAATAAAAAGAGCTACTCAAATATAATAATTGAACATTGTTTATGGTAATTATTTGCTAATGCCTCTCTCACCTGAATTAGTTTAGAATACCATTTTGATCCTAGTTTAGCCTTTTTGCCATTCCAAGACAGTACTGTAACTTACATCACAGAATAATTGCTCTTTCTGAGATAATGGGAATTTTTATACAGGCCCTGGAACATTGGGTTTTAGTTTTGGTATTCTGGATTTAATCAAAAAGTAAAAAGTATTGTCTCCAGAGGAAATTCATGGCATGCTGGATGTATAAATCTCACAAATTACATAATTGGCTTGGTAATATTTTCTCTGTTTTGCTTTCAATAAGCATAGAAAAATCCTTCATCAACCGAAAAAGACAAACAGCACATGCATATATATATGTATAAAAGTTATATTTGAGGCATTTGCAGTAGTCACATCAGTCTGCTGGAAAACTACAAGTCTGGAAGAAGGTCTCTTTTTTCCAGTTAAAAGCTTTCCATCATTCCCTTAGAATGAGTTTGCCTGCTTTTATGTGATATCACAAGCTTTTAAAACAATTTATTCTTTACCAGTTCCAGATGTAGGCCCTCATGGGTGCAAAATTGGTTGCTTTTCCTTTCCTTTCCACCAGCTCCCCCCTCCACGTTCCTCCTGATAATTTTCTCTCCATTTGCTTTTTCCTTTTTTTTCTTTTACTTTTTCCCTGAAATAATCAATGATTCTTCCGAGGATTAAGGTCATTTTAATGTATTTGATTAGTGCAAGTGTAAGTAAATCATTTTAAATAAGCAGTTAAAAATTTTTTTCAAACACAATCAAATTGAATAGAAATTCAGATTTGGGTTCACTTTGAGAAATACATTTACGAAAAGGAATAAAACCCAAAATCTTTGCAAAGAACCCTTTAAAAATGTGTATTTACAGGTCAGAGCCTGAGACTGTCAAATTATACATTAATCATCCTTCAAAGGAAAATAAATCCAACCACTTTTGTGCGGACAATGCATCAGTATTGCATTGACATGATGGGCCTTCGTCAATCCATGTGAAAACTTTCTTATTAGCCTTTTCTACTGGACAGAATTCATCCATTCCCATAAAGTTTTTCAAAGCATGAATTATATTTGACAGCAGATCTTAAATAGAGGGTCTGGGGCAGTAGGTGAGTAGAAATTCTGTCTTAGATTTGCCAAATAAATCTACGGTTTGATCCAACTGCATCTGGAGTTGATAGATCAGCCAGGCTGACATATCGTGTAACTAGACTGCAAACATTCCAATCCAGGTTGCCAAGCTTCCCACCGACAATAAAGAAGACTTCCCACAGTAAGATCTAAAAATCAGAATGTAAAGCCAATAGCTTAAATCAAGAGAAATCAGGTGAGATTTATGATTGGATTTGCACTATAACATTGTTGGAATCAACATTTTTGAATCATACAGATTTCTACTCTTCAAAATCATTGTTAGCAGATACTCCTTTTATACTTTTACAAGTCTCTCCAAAATAAGAACCTGTTCTTTCAATATTTCTCCTACAGAAAAGAACCAAATTTGTATGATGTTACTCCTTCCTATGTGTTCTTTTAAAATCTATGGGATAAGTGGGGCAAGTTACATAGCCTCTGAGTACAGCAAATCCATAATCACTGAAAAACAGAAGGGGTTAAAATGGGGGACTTTAGATTCCTTTTTTTGTTCTGTTTCATCTTTTGTTGTTTTACTTTTAAATATTTGAGCTGCCTTTTCTTTTTTTTTTTAATGTAAAATGGGTGTTTATTAAGAGCTAAAGCAACATTCTGGAAAGCACTTTCTTTAATATACTTACTAAATCAGAGTGTCTATACAGCCTTTAATTTATAAGTGATTCTGAAATGGGCAGTCATTCACAAGGAGTCCTCAGGCTTGTTGCCAACATGCTTTGAGAGGGCCATTCAGTGACTGTCAGCAGGTGGAACCTGTTTCTGGTCTGAAACCGTGCAATATCTAAGGAACAATTAACAAAATTGGCAAAACCTTAACTGATCTTACTCAATCTAGATTTGAAACAAGCCATGTAGGCTGCAGGACAAAGTAAAAAAAAAAAAAAAAAAAAAATCATAAATATTTGAAAAATATTTTTCTTTCCTGTAATAAATCAGGGATAAAGGGATGCTTCAGCCAGAACACAATGAGAGAGAGAGGGGATTCAGGGGTAAGGTGTTATCAGAAGTCACTTCCACTGAAATGAATAATTGTGCTTTTGTAGTAGAGTAGCCAGTTGCTGGCAAACAGAAATGCAAAGCTACAATTTCTCAAACAATAACACATTGGCTGCATGGCTTGATATGAAAGGTTTTCAGCAGAAAATACTACTGATATTGCTAGATTCATCTTCCTGTAGTAACTGATGGATTTTTAGTGGAAGTGGGTCAATACTTCTTTTGGTATGGCCATTGCTAATCCAACCACATCATTCTCCTTTTCAGTGCACAGCTTTGGAGCACTGCTGCTGAAAAGCCTCTTGCAGTGACCGGTTATTCATTGAATATTTCTACATCTAGTGCAATAAAAAGTCAGTGATCTAATATGAGGGTTTAGCTTACAAGAACATTTCCCATAAGAAGCAGTTACAGTGGCAACCACTGCTGCTGAAATGTCAGAACTACATGGGATTGTACAGAAAATCATAGAAGAGGGAAACAATTTATTAAAGCACAAAGGAAACCTTCGTGACTGCAAAATTATAAATGGTAGGAGAAAGATTTGATGGGACTTTTAATTTTGCTTTCATGCCCACCTAATAAAAAAAAAAACTTCCTTTTTTTATATGGCTGCAGCAACTATTTAGAAAATTCACTAGAGACATGACTGAAGGGAGCAAGGAGAGAAAATATTGCAAAAGCGTTGCTTATACTAAAGCAGAAGTCTTTCCAGAATATTCTTGTTATTCCAAGAACATTCTATTGAAGAATATGCATATTCTGGTCACAATGTCCAAAATCTAGAGTGAAACACAGTTCTCTTACACAGTATTCTCAAGAGATGGGGAAGAGCTAAAACAAATTAAATCTGTAAGCACTAAAAGAGAGTGAGACAGATTCCAACTTCTTCAGAACCCTCTCAAGTCCCACTCACCCTCTGTTCAAAAAGTTCAACAGGTTCTTTTGGACACACCAGTATCATCAAATGTTCGCACAGAATCACCAGTGACTGGGTGATACTCAAATTGCTTATCTAAGAATTCTGTTTACAGCTCCTTCCCTATCTATCTTAACTCAAAAGACTGTTAAATTGCCACACAGGGACACATCAGAAGGGAAGTGTCATACTGCCACCATTGCAACGACCAGCGAATACACAAACTACAGATGACACTTTCCTGGGTCAAAAAGCATTGCCTACAAATAAAAAAGAAAAAAAAGTGATGTTTACGTCATCTAGACAGAAAGGGGAATTGGTTCCAGGAGTAAAAAGCAGTTGCTTGATCACATGACATCATTATACTCATCGCATGCAAAAGCAGTGGGGTCCATATCAAGGGTGTGTGTTTGGGGCTTTCAAAGACTACTTTTAAGAAAGGAATGGAACAAACATAAGGTGGATCCTCTGTGAAAAAAAATTTTAAATAGATCATACATATAAAAAAGAAGAAAATTTTGATCTGGAACATTTCCCTAAAGGCCACAAAATTTCCAAAGCTATGATCAAGACAAGAAGAGACATTAATTAATAACCCAGATGAAGCACAGGAAAACAAACAAATCTCTTGGAAAATGTCATTTAGAAAATGGGATGATAATAGCAATGAATATAAATTAGCCACTGGAAAGCAAACCGCTAATGAGGAAAGTTGAAAGTCATAAGAAGAGTCTGTGACCACTACAATTAATGCCAAAGGAAGAGACTTTTTATTACACTAATAATGATCAGTATCTTAATTGTATTGGGATATTGTTCAATAAGCAAGGGGCAAGTGTTAATAACACAGACACAGAGATTTTTCCATAAATATTTCTACCATGTACTTTGCTTGTAGAAAGTAAATTATGTGGTTATAATGAACCCGTTCTGTTAGTACTGAGACAAGATATTACAATAGAAGCTATTTTAAATTCATTTAATTCAAAAGCAGTTCTAACTCAGCATAACTCTCCAGATAACTCTCAACTAATAGCTAGAGAAGAACTGGTATAGGAGAAGAATGAACTGTTGTGGATTTTCAATGAGATCAAAGACTCATCTCCAATTCTTAATGGCAATTTTCAGAGGAGCAAACTAAGAGAACAATCTTCTGCCAAGACATAGAAAGGGTAAGTGGGGCAATATCTGATGTAATTACAGACTTTGTTATCCTGTGTTGACCCAATGAAAATAATGGAATAGCTGATAGGGGACTCAATTAAAGGAGAGCAATACATTGAAGTACTAATCTAAATGCTCTTATAGATAATAGATCTCAATATAGTTCAATATTTTTATGAGATTACATTCTTGATTGATAAAGGTTAATAGTGTTATGCAATACACTTAGATTCCTGTAAGGCACAACTAACTGCACAGCACACCATATCCTAATTAATAAACAAGGACACAAAATCAGCATTGCATACATTAAAAGAATTAAAACTGGTCAAGGATAGATCTTGTTGATCTCACTGGAATGCATCAGACTGTGGCTGTATTTCCAAGGGCATTGCCACAGAGCAGAGTTGGTGCCCAGATATTTAATATTTTTTATAAATAATTTGTTGGAAAGGAATCAAACTGAAACAAAGATTAAGGGAGTTGTAAATACTGAGGATAACAAGTCATTGACAGAACGACAAAGATCATATCATAAAACAAAAAGCATTCAGGATGGTGTGAGCAAATCAAACTTTTTTGACCATCCCAGGCAGACCATATTAGCTTGAGTAAATTACTGCTGCATTGTAGACCATATTTTGGACCAAGCATTAGATTAGTTTTAACTCCACATACAAGTGAAATTTAAGCTTTCAGAGGAATTTCTAACAGTCTATAATTTATAAAGACACCTATGAAAGGCAATGAGCAGAAATAATATCTGAAGCCATCAGACACCTGAAGGGCACCTGAGTAGCAGCTTACTTTACCTGGAAAATCTGTAAACACACATAAAGACCACTGAATTAAGGATTTACAGAAAATAAAAATTATGTAGAAATTAAAAAGCAAATTTAATAGGTTTAAATGCCGTCAAGTTTTAACCACCTGGTAAGAAAATTAGAGCTTGAATAGCTCAGAGGAAAGCTTCCACAACATTTTAGATCTTAGGGATTCATCATCGCTGGTGAATGTTAATAGAACCGGAAGAGACAAGCCAGACACATTTTGCTGTTGAAGGAAAATAACAGCCAGACTCCAAGTCTGCAGAAACTTCTTTTGTATTTACAATTGATGAAAGCCTTGAGAAGAGTGAAAATGCTCATGTTGTTGACAATCAACAGGGCATGTTCACCTGAATACTGAAAAGAAAGCATAGCCATGGGGTACTTGTTTTGTATACTAACTCAATGTAGTTACAGAACAAAATTATGTAACCTTATTTACACCTAAATATAGGCCTATTCTTCAGGCCTCAAAAGCTGGAAAAATTATATCCAGGACTTACTGGTATGCCATGGATAAACAAAAATCACTTCCCCATCTACTACAACAAGATTCTGATCACAGGGAAATTTTTCCTTGTATAATGGCATTACAATTATAAAAGCAACAAATGTCAAATGAGAGTGGAATAAAATGTGTTTTCATTATGCCATTAAAACTTGCACTATGAGCAAGCAGTCTTGTGAACAGCATGAAAGTACAATGATTATAAGAATTAAATGCATATGCAGTGCACAGATTGTTCCTGGAGACATTTCTTCATTTATTTATTTTTAACTTGAAGCCTTTGTTTCCATAGGAATCAATATTTCCTTGCAAAGTTAATGACTGCTATAACATGTTAATGAGCTATGTTAACAGGCAATAATGATACTATTAATGTTTGCCACCCCTATATCTGTGAACTAGATTCAACAGGGAGCAAAAAAATAGTACTACATGGATCTGTCAATTATTAAATCCAGAATGATTTCTCTTCTTATTTATTCTTAAATCTATTTTCACTGATTATATCAAAGAGTAAAACATCAGCATCAGCCATTTCTCTTGTAACTATGAAATATCAAAAATATAGTTACACCCTCACAAAGTTTTGCAAGTCCATTTATGATTTGATTAAAATATTATCAGTAATATGTTGTTAACATCTCTCAATTAATAGTTTATGGAATTTTCCAATGGAAGCCTAACTTTTAATATTGTGTGGCCTTCACTGAACCAAATATCCAAAAGAGGATAGACACCTCAGGCACAGTGGAAATCTAACTGGTCTGTATCAGGGGGAAAATGCAAGCAGTCTCCAGAGAAGGTGATTCAGAACAACTAGTCTTGATGCCTAAAATAGAGGTTATAAAAAATTTCCTATACAAGTGAACTCATCCAGGCTTCATTCTCTGCTGAGACAAATGTTAAACTTCAATAAAGTAAAAGTTGGTTCATCCTCATTTTTTTTTCCCACTGGAAGGATTCCCATGATTTCAAGTTAATATAAAATTAAAAATGTTCATGCTATAATCTATGATAAGAAACCTTGCCAAAGTTTACTTTGAATTTTACTATTGAAACTATTAAAAGTGATATTGCACACAGATTAAAAAATGCATGTGGCTCTTAAATTGATGCTTTGGATTTCATAGTCCTGAGAATTTTGTAGCAATCAGACTGAACAAGAAGGCTTGTGTTGCATGCTGTTAGCAAAAGAGAGAAAAAGTTATGGCATACCTGGGTTTACCTTTGAAGAAATAAGTGAGCCCTGCCTGAATCAGAAGCAACATTTACAGCTATTTAAACAACAGTAATCTGTTTGTTAACTTCTTAACTGCACACTAGCCAACATGTGCCTAACCACATCACCTTTTCTTCCCTGACTCATAATTTATTATGAGCAGAGAAGCATCCATCTCTAGCATAAGACAGGCAGCATAGCAATGACACAGAATATTTGTCTGAGGCGACATCAGATAGCAGCATATCTGCCACTTCAGTGGGGAGCAGTGAAAATGCACACATTTCCAAAGGCAGGGGATTTATCTGCACAGGGCTTATCTGCACAAGAAAGCTCCTGCATAGTTACTCTTGTGCCAATGGAAATGGGCTGACTAAGGAGTTAAAGAGCTAAAAGTAGGAACAGAATCTTCACCATTTTGCCTTCTCTATCAAAGTGCTTTTGTGGGAGGTGAACAGAGCTGCAATTCTGATCCTAATAAATGGTTCAAAGGGAATGCCAGTGCCCTGCCTGCCTACAAACGTGCCAGTGACTCTGTAGACTGAGAACAGGTTGTATAAAGACAGCAGGCTACCTTCCAATCTGTTCATAACAATGCCATATTTGTCTCCTAAAATGTATTTTCTGCAGGACAGAAAAAGCAGTATTGGCAGATCTTCAATGCATAGGGGAATAATTTGTTCAAAGGTTTGAGGTATTTTGGTTGGTAAGGAACAGAAATGTTGATGTGTTCTTCCAAAATAATTAAGCAGGAATGTCTGAAGCACATCAAGCACTCTGAAGCTGAGCCTCAGGTTTCAGGTTTTATGGGTTAATAAAATTCCATCCATGCTTACAGCTTTAGACTCCAGCTTACTTTGCATGAGCATGATGTAGCCAAAGAACCACATTCCATCCAAAAATCTACACTTTCTTCTCTGATAGGACACAGAAACCTTATTCTGACTTTTAGCACATATAAGAGTTATGGGAAAAAAAGTATTGATTTTAAAAGCATTGACATTTTGTGTGCTGAACAGTCATAATTCCTCCTTAAAACCTATGACTGGAAATACTTTGTGTAGCTTGCACTTAATGATTCTGTAAATTACTGGGATGAAAAGTAAAAGGAGATTTCAGGATAATATTTTAACAGCTCACTATCATACCCAGTTTTTGGTGATTTTTTAGTCATTCAACAGTTTTGAAAGAAAAATTCCATTGCGTTGTCATACCTGAAAACTAGAGTTTATCATTAATTACTTTATTTTTTGGATAAATAATTGGATTACTGCAGTGTAAATGTTTACAACAGAGATCAGGATACAACTTTCAATGCAGTTAATCTTGAATTTCTCCATATCTGAATACAAATTAATAAAACAAGTTAAAGCACAAATATGCAGATTAAAAGAGTATATTAAAGGAAACTGCTATCTTTGTTTAGTATCTTTGCATATTTCTCTGTGTCAAACTATAATTGAATTCATTCAAATTCAGGGTGTTACCTGGATGCAGGAAAGTTGCACAGAGAACATGTACATCTAATGGAACTTGCTGCTTTAGTTACCACCAGTGCTTTCTCCTCTGTCTTTCACATATAAGATTACAGATAAAAAACACGAGGACAGAACACAGCAAACTGTAGGCAACAAGCAACTACTGGAGATTAAGAACTTCCTGCATCTAGTCCTGAACTGGGATCCTGTTGCACATAACTTGGAGCAGTGACAGTCCATATTATGCTCTTAGATGTAGTAGATAACATGACTACTCTCTTCAACAAATCCTATTTAGCATCCTTGATTTTAAAAGCAGTACTTCTTGTTCCCAAAAACCAGCATGTCAGTGAAACATGATATGGATACCTTCTATTCACCACAGCATGCCATGATTTTCTACAGGTTATCTCATTTGCATAACCTATTTTCTGTATTTTACTTCCAAAATGCAAAGAAAAGTGAAAAGAATAAAATTGCATTTGTTCTTCATTGGGATTTATTTATTGACACTTGATTGTTAGAGGGAACCAGTTAGAACAATCTTTAAAGTAACATTCATAGAATCATAACATGAAAGTTTGAAGAGACTGTAAAGACCATCCAGTTCCAACCCCCAGCTGTAGACAGGGGACACCTTCCACTAATCCAGGTTTCTCAAAGCCCCATCCAGCCTGGCTTTGAACAGTTTCAGGGATGGAGCACCCACAACTTCTCTGGGCAACCTGTTCCTGCGTCTCACCACCCTTATCTGCTTGGAAAACTCACACCCACTTTTGACTTGGTGAGACATTCAAGATTTCAGTGCAGTTGGACGTGTCTGGAGGTCAAAATTCAGTGCAAAATACTTGACATTATGAAGCCACTACAGTTTCCTTAGGAAAATGTAAATTCCCTACTGAGCTTTACAAGCAATAACACAAAATGTGAAGCTCCCATATCTTCACCTGGAACTAAGAAAACTTTGAAAATTTTTATTCACTTGTTGACACCACATGTGCATATGCACAGATAATGTTCTCCCCATTACGTTACAGCAGGTCAGGAAAAAGAACAATTAATACATTGCTATCCCAGCACAAAATGCTAAAATCAAGAGTTAAAGCACTGTTTAAAAAGTGGTGTCTGGTTTTCAGACAGACTACAAAAGCTACCTTTCAAAATTTCAAAATATTTATGGCCCGAACTACAAAAACCATACCCTTTCATCTAGCCTATTCAAATTTCTTAACTAGTCAAGTGTGAGAAGAACACACAGAACATCAAGAAGGAAGCTGTGCAGAGTATTAAAATGTAATAAAAATGCAAAACAATGAGCTAGTCTGGATTACACTGCATAGTACTTAGCCATTATTAATTATTTAACTCTAGGAGTTCTGTGAAATACGTATAAAACTAAACCAAGCCTTCCTTTAGTCTTCATTTGTAATTTTTTGAAGTCCATCCCGAATCTGAGCTTTTTGGAAAATTATCTTGAAACATTTATTTATTAGTTAAGTTTTATGCTGAAATCATGACAAAACTAACAGCTTTCAAGCCAAGAGCTTTATTGGATTGTTTGAGCTAGTGATTGCCTTTTTTCCACTAGATTTTTTTAAGCATATTAGAAAAATGGGTAAAAGTAAAGATTAGATAATCTTCATTTTTGGAGTGAAGAGCAAAAAGGTATGAAATCAAAGCTTTATGTGGTAAAGTCAGATTAAACTTAAAAATGCAACATTAAATTATTAAACAGGTTCCTATGATGTTCTTCTCTAAATGTAACCAGAAAATACAATTCAGATTGCAGAAGAGAAATTATTCAGCAAAGTAAAAGCAGCTACCTCCTGGCTCCATAAAACAAGCCTTTGGCTCCTATAAAATCAAAAGTGAGAAGTTCAGGCTGCTTTTTTGCGTCTCACAAATTTGAAAGGAAGTGATTTAACATGCTTCTGTCACTGAGAAATTCTCATGCTATAGATTGCAGTGATGCAACAGGCACAGACTTACATGTGATCAGCACAACTAGCCGGTTAACTGACCTCCAGAAGTACTTTTCATACATGCTTTGAAAAGTCCTCTGACTTCCTGGGTAACTGGCAGTGATCTCATTAAGTGACTTTACAATTTCCACGTGTGGCCTCAGACTGGGCAGCTGTTAGTGCAAGAGGTTAGAATATGTAGCTGAGAGTCAGCTTCATTGCTTGTTTTGCCAGGGAATCGATGGGCAACCACGGGCAAATGACAAAAGCCAACTCATGGAGGGTTATTAATTTTAATAACCTGCTGCCAAGTTTAGGCTCTACTCCTCACAAGTGTGTATAAGGCAGCACATCACCTCCAGCTACAAACCAACAAGTTCAGATCTTGTTTCTGGTTTCCTGTCATAACTCTTACTTGGAAGCCATGAGTTATGACTCCTTTATGACTCTGCTTTCTTGTAATTACACTGATACATCTTTATTAGGATTGTTAAGTATGTGTTATTGACAAATATAACACTGATTAAATTAATATTGGAATAAAAATGGATGCCCACAAATTATTATGCAAAGGACAGAAGTTTGCAGCACTGTTATGAGAAGTTCCCAGCACAAAGTGGCATTTATTAACAGCTTATATCAAGCAAAAAATGGGGGGAAAGGCATTAAAGTCCAAGTTTATCTACTTGAAAAAGATCCTGAACTATAACTTGCACATCTTTCATGTCAGATTAATGACCTTTAGCTGTTAAACTTATGTTTCACTATATATCATTTAAACACATCTATGTATCAGCCAACAGGGCCTTACCAATGACCATGGTCTTTTAAATCAATTACATCACAGAAGAGGCTGACAGTTGAGCTCATGTCTCTCATGTGTGACAGTGAAAGTGTGTACTGCAAAAGAAAAATCATTCACCATAAGACAAACATCTTATATGGCTAACAGTCCTGCACAGGGAGTACGAAAGCTTTCATAAGCCAGTGCAAGAAGCAGAGGCCACTGTGAATGCACACAAGTCCCATGGTTATTCTCCTTTCTACATGCCAATCAGCATCAGATCTTTGTGCTAACAAAGCACTACACATGTTTAGTCTTGTTTAACCACAGCTGCCTAAATGGCATTCCTAATAACTGCCAAATTTTGCCAAATAATCTAGCTCACACAATGTACAGTTTAAGTGTGCTTTGCACTGGATTTGGAAGGGAGCAGATGGTGCCACTCTGGTGAGAGACAGGAGTGGCACAGGCAAGGCTGATCAGTCACAAAGCCTCCAGGTTTACCTGCCAGTGATTTCTAAATGCACTTGGACCAGAGGGGCTCTGTACCACAGGACCACAGTGTTTGTCATGTAGTGCTTGGATCTGCAAGGGCAGATTTACGTTTTCATGAAACCACAACTTTAGCTAAAATCTCTGCTGCCTTCATTCTGAAGTGATGTATCGATAAGAAAAATGGCTGTTAGGGAGGAGAAGATTACAGAACAGCCCATCAGGGAGAACTCGGCACAGGAGACGACAGAGGCTTGAATTGAAATACATAGTATCTTATAGCTGGAGCAATAGAGTCTATTTTTCTTGCTTTCTCTTCTTTTCCTCTACTGTACTGAACACCATATTTCTTCTCTGCCTTTGGCACCTTCTATAAATGTAAACCATCCTCTCTCTGTTTCTGCAATGGTATTTCATAAAAGAGAAAATGAAGAAATATGAAACCAAATTTCCACAGAAAGCCATTAAAATTTCTTTGTACTACTTAGGTATTTCTGCTTTAACATCCTATTTGAGTAGTTCATAGGCTATGTAAGGTATTGGCAGAACATGAGAGAGGGTGGTGGCATTTTATTCTCAAGGCAGTATTAGTTCTTTCTATTTAGGTTCAATTTATTACTATTGTTCTAGCAACCCACGCTTTTAAGGACTCAGGAGTTGCTCGGGATGGGTGACCTTGGCTGCAAAACAGATGACAAGTGCTTGTTCATTCAAGGGTTAACACACTCCCCTCAATAAAATTCCTGGTGACACTGCTCAGAGCTAACCAAATTTCCATTTCTTCTTGCTGCTAGGACTGGCTTTCTGAATGAGCCAGGCTAGAAAATTGAAGCTTAAAAACGGGATGGGAAAAGGTGGTGGAATGGAATTGTAAAGCATATAATAATCCTTTAAGCATGGGCCAACGGCCAAAATTCCCAGATATCAAAACCATTGGGGCTCAGATTCTCTGACTCCTTTGGCCCTCACTGAAAGCTGAAATGCACTTAGCATCTGTCAAAACTAGGTCCTAACCTTTTTTCCTCCATCATCTGGGATGTCTCTAAGCCAAATAAGCACCTTCAATCTTTTATTTGGTTGCTGATTTCTGGGATGTCTGCCACAGATGTATCTCTACCAGCCTTTACTAGTGTTGGAAAGTGCATTTTTACTTAGTGGCAGGGAAAAACACAAGATTTTTTAAAAAATCAAAATGTTTTCTAAAGTTTCAATGTCATTCTCAGTACCAGTTAATGGATAAATTATTATCTTCTCTCCAAACAGCAAGATCAGCAGAACTGCTGTAGTCAATTGCCTGCAGATCTGGAGACCTGATATTGCTTAATTAGCACAGATTATGTGTTACCTTGAAGTAGATAAATTTGCCTCACTAAAATGTTAAAAATCAGCTTTGTCTCCAGTAATGAGAGCATACAATTCCCAAGTCCTTCAGAAATGCTCACTAGTACTCATTCACCCAACCACGTATCTCTTTGTCAGGTCATCTGGACTGCAGCAAAGCTCAAGCTGGAGCTGTTTAGTCTTAACTTCCTCACAAGTACTTTTAAAAACGATTTCAGAATTTCAAGACAGATATTTGATTTCTTCTTTCATGTTTTTGCAGAGCAATGCTCTGGAAAGGCTGGTGCTGTTAGCACTTTACTGACAGCAAGAAAAAAAGCTTTATTTCTGTGGCTTTTATTTCATCTGAGGGAGTCGCTTGTCCTGATCATGGTACTACTAAGTTATCCCTGTCAGCAGGCATTTATCTTTGAGGTTACAGTTTCTTGAAGTCACAGCTTTTTCTGACAGCAATTCTTTGCCTTTGAACATGACAAGATAGCATCATGTGATGGTTAGGAGAGAGAATTAGAATAGCCATGTGAGTCAGCAAATGTTCTTTCGATCTAGTGACCAGACAAGAACCCTTTAAAAAGATAATCCAAAGGAGAATAAACTTCAGAAACTAAAATAGCCAACAGAAAGAACTTTTTTCAAAATGTTAGAAACCACCCATTGGCTTATTAACCGCTCAGCATTTAGCAGCAGCCACTGGATGACAGGAGACCTGGATCCCAACAGTGCTGGGCAGAAGGAAACCCTGCAGCCTTTCTGCCTGGAGGCAAGGATGCCTGTCCCCTGTCTGAGCCTGCTGATTTTCTGCACAAAGACCTTTACATCTGAAGCCTGAATGCCCTTCCACAAGCAGTAAGCATCAAGTGCAATTACGCCATTTTTTTTTTATGCACAGGGCTGCAAAGAGATAACATTAAGGGAGATGAACGAAGCCTGAACCCGAGAGATATTTCAGCGTCTGTGTGGCATCAGAGCAGTATTTGCTTATAACCCCAAAGGAAGGGTTCAGTCTTTGAAAGCACAACGTGATGTATTGTCTTTGAAATTCACTAGCTAGACACAAGCATGGGTGAATTATGAAGTATTCAACAAGACAAAAACTTATATCACGGCGTTGTGTATTAGTGGTCCTGAGGCCGCGATACATTAATGTAGGCAAACTGACAATAGCTCAGGGAGAGCTCGAGCACATGCAGCCCGAGATAAAGAAACAAATGGCACAGCTCAGCTTTATAACCACAGTGGGTGGCAGCCAGCCAGTACAGTCCATATGAAATCTTCAGAATAAGTTCTGTCAGGCTGGAATTAGTCTTAAATACAGCCCAGGTGCAGGGTAACACAAAAGACCTCTTCACACAGTAGTTTTACTCCATCAGCATTTCTTTCAAGGTTATCAATACTACAGGCAGACCAGGAGAGTTAACCTTTTATACTGAGGCTGACCCCAAAGGAACAAGCTACCTTTTTCAACATACCTCTCCTGTTTTCTTAATCCTTTGTCTCAGGCTGTGATCTTGCAAGATTTCACAAGCTAACTGAGGTTAGCTTGGGTCATTGGTTAGATGCAAAATCCAGGCCACTACAGTCAGGACCCTTCCCGAGTTTCTATTTAAGGTGGGTCTGCAACAAAGTCCTTCAGAACTTCCAAGAGCTTGGCATGCTGGAATCAAGGGCTTTGGTGTGGAGTCATCACCAGGTCAGAGCTGAACATGGTGGTACTGAAAAAAATTCTCATCTACTTGAATTAATTAAAATTCTCACAATCCCATGGAAGGGCATTTTTCTCATTGCTACACAAAATCTGACCTTAAGCAATACTATGGAAATCACCAAAGTTTCCCAATTACTTCCCGAAGTGAATGATTTATGTACAGAAGTATGCATAAAGCAACAATTTACCTTAAAGGTCCTTCAAGATAATTCTGGATTAATATTTCAAGATAAGTATAAAATATTATTTTCAAAAAGTCCAGGTATCTGACAGGTCCCCACCAAAAAGAAAAAAGTAAGTTGTTATTCAGAAACACCGTTGGGATTATATTTAAATCTTAAAGTTTTAAAGTGACATTGATGGTTTCAATTCTACCAAAATAATAATGCAATGAAGTATAGAAGTAATATCTGAGTAATTCAAGGGCTTTAATGAAACAATTAATAAGATTGATTGCAATTTATTTCATAGCATCAGAAGAAGTTTAGCTATTTTCCATTTCAAGTGAAGTAGAAATATTTATATTCTGTAATAAAAATAAGGTAAGGTTGCAAATACAGAAAGAAGCCTAGGGGAAAATTATTCAGAAGAACATACTGAGAGTTTACCCAATATATTTAATGCTTTATTTAAAAGTCTGTAATTGAAACTCACTTTTTAGAGATTATTTGCCTAAAAATTAGAATCAGTGTTAAAAAGTGGTCATCAAGAAACTGATTCTGTATATGGAAATAGAAATTACCTATATGAAATAAATTTTTGCCATTCTTACAGCCTTATTAAAACAGGTTCAGTCGGCTAGTATAAGAGAGAAAACTGGAGGCTGAAACAGTGTGATACATTCTTTGTGGAGTCTGGAAATTAAAAAAAGGGAAGCTGAGATTCTGCTGGTCAAGACTTGTCTGCCTTTTGGAGGCCAGAAAGTTCAAAGGATACAAAGAATCTTCTTTTAAACAACAGACAATGCCACTGTCTTGGAAGTTTGGATTTAGTAATCTGGTCTAAATAAATAGGAAAGATATTTCAGATTCTTTTAGGCTTTGAAAGACCTGCTTTCCCCAAATGTTTTTCGTCTTGTCTGTGTTATCTCAATGAAGAAAAAAAATCAGTCATAAATAACTGTACATTATGAACTGGTCTGTCTTTTCAATGAGTATCCCACACATGCCAAAAATTAGTTCTTGACACAAGATACATTCAAATAAGCAACAAAAGAGTCTTCCTTGGACACACAATTTTAAATACATGACAAGCCCATCATAGAAAATAGATTTATTTTTCCTTTCTGACAATCTATTGTATTTTTGGAATCAAGGCCAAAATGCCAAAACAAAGGGAGGGCTTTCCAAAGGAATGGTTTTCCAGTCCTGTTCCTGTTCATTTGCCCTCCATGCCAGGTCTAACAGGACAGTATATGAAGCATGTAAAACTGACAGGCTTTGGAATCACAGAGCATAGTTGAAGACATCTCAATGCTTGAAACAGAACAGAAAGTCTAGCATCTCCTCACGTTTGACAACTTTGTTGCAGCTCAACACAAGTGATGTATCTTACAGCTGAAACCATGACAATGCTGAGGAAAGGCCCTTGCATAGCTAGTGAAAGTGGCTAACAAAGACAAATGGGCCTGATGACAGACTCCACCGAGCCTTGGGTTTCCTTAATACCTGCAATAATCCTCTACAAAGTGGAAGGGATTTTCATTATTGGCTTAAAAATAATGCATATAAAAATAATGCATATCCATGTGCCTGTGCTGTCAGTTGCCTAAAACTGACATGCTTTATTTGAATCTGCTGAAGCTTCAGAGTTTTATATCTACCAAATCTTGTAGCACAAACAGAACATATAATAGATGAGTACTGTATTTTCAGAAACAGTTATTTCTGCCCACCACCTTACAAATACATTGCCAGTTCCCAGAATAGGAATTCCTTATCTCATAGCCATGGTATTGCTCTTTTAACTCTACTTAATATGCAGAGAGAAGTAGCAGTTGGTTAATATTGCTTTCTTGACACAATACTGCATCAGAGCAGGTGCAGTTGCAGAAGACTTATGAATACAAAGTAGAACAACAGTAAGTTAGTACGGATATGTCACTTAAGGCTGTCTTTTTTAATTCAACTGCATTAGTGAGAACAGGAATGGAAAATACATTTTACTAGTCTGGTTAATATTTATATCCTGTGGTACAGTCCATTGGCATGAAGGGATCTCTGTATTAAATGTACCAGATGTTATGGGAGCAGTGCTGGAAGGTAAACAAATTGAGTCAGAGACCATATCATACACAATCTCAGACAAAGCACAAAGCTTGGAAAGGTAGAAAATCCAATATGTTTCTATGCTAGATGAAACACTGATTATCATCTTTCCTTCATACATCTCTGAGCCTGCTTGGAGATGGGGTTCAATTATCTTGTGACAGGAAGTAAGGCTGATGCCTTATTTTCTGCTATGTTGTAGCCAGGACAGGTGAGCTGATTTGGTGAATTCAGTGCCACGTTCATATGTAGATAAGGCCTTCTCTTTCCTATAAAAAGTCTTTACCTTTCAAAAGCTGCCACTGAAATCTTCAAAATCAGTTGTAACTAATGAAATGCTTACAGCAGAAATCCTAAAACAGCAACAACGACTCCTTCTCTGGGGCATTTGTTTGCACAACTACAGTTGTTGGATTAAATATTAGCATTAGTAACTCTTTGCTGACAGAAAAGGTGGCAACTAATTTTGTGAATAACAGTGTTCTACTTCCTTCCCACTCTTCAGGATGGAGCTCTGAATGACAAGGCTTTACCACCATGACCTCTCTTTGTGTCAAGAGTACTGCAGAAGCTGTTGACTTTTTCTGTTCATTTTGATGGGTAGGTTAGGAAGCTCCATTTTCTCTTGTTCTGTACATGAGGATTGTTCAGCCCCAGGAAATGTTACAGATTTTATGTCAGGAATAGTGCCAGAGATTAGCAGTGGACACAAAAAAATATTCTATAGCATCCTGATAGTGCCTTCAGGAAAAGAAAGGTAACCCAGAAGACTCTGTTTGACCATCCACCCATTCTACAAAAAAAAGGATTATTTTTGTGTGCATCTTTTCCACTTGAAAAATTTCCATGAATAGCATTGTTCTTTAGAGAAAACTTGATCAAAATCTGATAGTGTAAATACTGAGAATTAGCTTGCCAATGAAGTTCCAAGCTCTGGAGTCCAAAAAAGAGTCCAAGTTTGTTAAGTGTGTTTCACTCTTCTTCAGTCCCAACTATTTATATACTTTACTCTTTAAAATTTCCTGTACTTATTTTCCTCCACTTATTCCCAAAGTAAAAAAAAAACAAAACAAACAAACAAAAAAACAAAAAAAACCCCACAAACAAACACGCACCAAAAAAAACCCAGAATATCAGTCCATACATTCCAGCTGCAAAGACTCAGACCTTTATCCCTATACTCTGGCATATTCTTTCAGAGACTTAATGAATCTGGGCTAGAAGTTCATACTGTAGTCATGTTACAGGGTGACATTTTCTTTAAAGAATGTTTGAAAGCAGAAAAGAGAGGGAGGGGTTACTCCTGAATCAGCTTTGAAAAGTCAAAAGCCAAAAGAGTAAAAACCTCCACTCTAAACCAAAAGTCATCTATAGAAAAGAGGCTCTAACCAAAGAAAATATGAGCACAACAAATTCTGATGAACAGCTTATTGAAGCTAAAGACACATTTTTTGTGATTTCTAAAGGCTCTGTTTTTGAACTCAACCTTAAAAACAAGTTTAAGGAGAATGAATGCTCCTGGCTTTTATTTGAACACTTCCTCTCTAAATTGCTGCATTATTGGTTTTCATTCAGCTCAGCTTGGTAAAGACTTGCCAGTGGAGTACCCAGGACAGGCATCTGTGCACCGTATTTAATGAACCAGAAATTCAGTCAACTTGCTTAAGTACTAATGAAGGATATATTGTTTTCATTCAATTCCATGCAAAATTTGACAATTATGCTTTGACTTTGAGGTCCTCTGGAGGTAAAAGTAGGCAAAAGACAGTAACAGAGGTTATACAGAATAATAAATCTTTCCATATATATTATTGGTGTCATTCATATGCACTCAACAAAAACTGGAAGAAGACCACAGTTTTGTATTTTCCAGAGACCAGAAAATTTGAATTGGTAGCAACCTGCTGTTGTCAACAGGTGACAAGACCACAACATATGTACTGAGACCTAGCAGAGACTAACATCCTGAAAGAAAAAAAAAAACAAGGTCTGAACAAAAAACAAAATCAAATTTACAAGTGAGCAGGGAGGTCCAGAAATCTGATCAGACCCTTAAAAAGAGAATATCCACCTTTGACTGCCAATTTCCAGTCCAAACTTCAACTTTTTTCCACATTTAAAACCTTTAGAATAGAGGCTAACAACTAAAGTGACAGGCTCATAACTGCAGTGATACTACTGGATACAGGGTCGCAACTATATTGACTAACCCATCCTAACACCATCAGGTAAATCAAATTCTTTGCTTAGTACACACAAACACCCTGAGTTGAAGCCAGCAACTAAGAGCAGAACATTTTTATTCTACTTTCATCACCTTTGGCTACCCAAACTACATTCACTGCAAACCCCAGCAATTTGTGTCATCCAATTCACCAGTTTCATGTAAAATTTCAGGAATTTGACTACTGTTATATATCAGAAGGCTGAAGGCTCATTTGTGATCATTAGAAAAGGGTGATAAAAGAATTTCTTGGGACACACTACACAAATCTGATTCATTTTATGTTAGATCAGCCACTCTCAGTGTATAAACCACAGACTCTGAGGACCTCTGTCCACTCTTACAGATTTAGTGAAAGACAACCAAGAAAAGGAAAATCGCTGTCATTAGGACTGAATTCTCTTTGTAAGGGCTGACAGCTGCTTCAGAAAAAATACTTAAAGACCTGCAGGTGAAAACAGACTAACAAATGTGTTAGAATAATATTAATATAAGCTTACATAGATATATAATCTTGACAGTGATGTCTCATCTCCACTGCTGTTGAAATGCTACACAGCTGGTGACTCTCTTCAAAACTGACATCCAGTTGAAATCAACTTATTTCCAACAATAACCTTGCAGAGATGGAGAAGAAAAACTAAAACATTCTTTAAATTTCCAGTTTTCCCAGATTCATAGATTTCTTTCAGCTGAGAATTTCTTTAAGTTTACAAGTCTGTTTGGAAACCTAAATAATAAAAAAAGAAAATCCATCCAAAACATCTTGGTTTTAGCAAGGTGTTGCTGAATTCACAGCACATTTCTTAAGGAACCATACTCAGTGTCCTGCTGAACTCTTGCATGGAACAATGCTTCTGCCATCCTGGTACATCAGGTCTATTCAGAAGCATGGATGGTTTTAGCCTCTCCTCACTGCCATTGACATTATGTCCAATTTCAATACCACTCTTCACTTTGAAAGTGACCAGAATATAATTTTTTTTCAGCAAATCCAGACATCTTCTAGTCTATGGGAAAATGTAGGTTTGTAAGTGTGTGTATAATAGATGCTATATTATACAAATGTTTTAATACAATAAATACAATGTGTGTGTGTATCTTTTTCAATTTAAGTATAAAAACCCCAAACAAACAAAATCCTCAATAAGTAAAAGGAAAAGCCATTACAGGGGAAGGGGCGGGAAAACTGTTTATTTTCTTGATGTCAACTCTGTAAAATTACTGCTTCAACTGCTAAACATTTTGATCTTTTCCCAAGGGCATAGCACCTTCTATTTCTTCAAAAAGCTCCATTTTTGTCTCACTTCCTAAGCCAGAAGTTCACTGTAGGTCATTCTTCTTGTTATCACCCTTCTATGACTTCCCATCGCTTTCTGCATCAGTCACAAACCTCATCCCCAGGGCACAAACTACAATCTGCTAACATCCAAATTCTCATTCCCGCTGTCTGCGTATCTGAACTTCTTTCCACAAAATAAACAGTTCTCCTGTACAATTTCCCTGGTTATCTTAATTCTTTTTTTTATGCCAATTAATTGGCTTCTTCCTTCTGTACCATCCTCAAGGTACTTTTCATTAAAGCTTCCAGCAATGTATCTGTAGTAACATTTTACCTGGAGCTCTTGCAGGAACTACCACAGGCTCCGGACACACTTTGCTGTGGCCGGCTAGAAGTGTACTCCATGGTAACAAACTCTATGGCACGTGACAGGGTCTTAAATAGACATGCTTCTAGTTTTATTAGCAGAGGATTCCAGTTCTGTGACAGAAATAGGAGGTGCAGCAACTCTTAACACTGGTCCTCAGGATTTATAGCAAAGACATTGTACTCCATGGTCTCAGCTCATTTCCCCTCTTTGCAGTATCCTGAAAATAATGGAGTCCTCTCTGACAAAGCAATGAAATGTTGTGACCATGTGCCCTCTCAAGCAGCTCAAGCAAAGGCAAATGTGCGCAGCAGACTTAGCAGGTTACTTAAAAAAATCCCACAATGCTTTAAATGTATCCTGGTTACTTAAAAAAATCCCACAATGCTTTAAATGTATCCTGGTTATCATGGATAGATGGTGCAACAGCAGCTGTGCTGCACCATCCCTCCAGTTCAGGCTGTAAATAACTGGGGACATTCATCAAAGTAGGACTTCTGTGTGATTCTGCATATATTTGTGGCATGGTCATGATTAAATCCATAAAAAAACCTCCAGGTTACAAGTATCACACTAAGTTCTTTGGGAAAACTGCTGCCAAATGGGATGTGTGCTTCTCTATAATTTGCAGGGTTGATTATTTGCTGCAAGGAGATGTGCCACAATGACTGCCCTTTTCATTGTAAACAAATATTCCCATCCAGGCCCCAAGTAACGCTCCATCTAATCCTATATCCATTCTCCTGCAAAAGTCATTCCTTCATTGTCTTGCTCACGCAGGTGTTTGACATGTTAAGTGATTATGATGGACTCTTCATTACTGACAATTTGTGGGGGTTAGCTGTTCATGGTTGAAGTCTGTGTCTTAGGTATTAGACCCAGCAGATGGACTGCAGATGGCAGCTCTGCTGCCCAGAATTTAAAAGTGGCTGTAGAAGAAATTGTAATGTTTGCTTTCAGCAAGTGGGAGACTATGACACTTCAAGCATCAGGAAGCAACCTAACAAAAGATGCAGTGATGAAGAAACCTTAAGAAACTGTGTTTCAGTAGAAATTCAGATTATTTTAGAGCGGGAGACTCACTCAGAATATCATGTCACTGTTATTGAAATAAAACAGCATATGATCCATTATATATCATTTATACTCTACAGGCAGTATGCTTATAAAGACTAGATCTCATACTTCAGGCATTGATGCTTGCTCTTCCCATAATCCAACAAAAAAAGTGATAAAACAGCCTAAGCAGGGTCCTGGGAGGTGAGTAAAGATAGGAAGGATGGAAAACATTGTGAATTTCAGTTTGGAAATAGCATTTCCATAAAGTGAATATTGCCAAAAAAACCGAAGCAAACCACCTCGTAAATCGGGATAAATTGCAGGAAAAAAATAAAACTTTTTAAAAACCCACGAACAAACAAAACTACCAAACCCCACACTGTTTCAACTGCGTTGGGAAGATTTGCATCAGGAATTGTGATCCACTTTCAGAAACAAGGGAAAGCTTTTTGTCATGAGAGGACTCCTGGTGGCTTCTCTAAACTATTTGCTACAATCCCCCAGAATTTCCCTTCATACTTCCAGAATGGAGAACTCTCCTCATCAACACAAATTCTTGAGGTATCTCAGCTTCAGCATGGAAAGAGGTTATTTTACTTTTTTTTTATCCTTCCCTTTAGGAATGATCGTTCTCTACTGTACAGCCTTGGTTTTGCCACAATTCACTTTGTGCCATGTCCAGCTTTTATCATGTTAGGACTCCTAAAGAAGGAGGAGAAAATTAAACCCACAAGAGTTTCAAATAAAATTCATACCAACAGTGAAATCACAACCTCCCATGTGAATATTGAACTCCCTTCTGCACAAAAGCAACCCTGCTTTCCCATCCTTGCTTTCCCATCCCTTGGAACATGTTTCATATCGTATTTTCCATTTTCAACCTCCTTCCAATCAGAAATTACCATCCACCTGTTTGTGGTCTTTCATATAGATTTCCACATATTTTAAAACACTCCTGTAAACAATAAAAATCCTTGACATGATGAAAACAACAAGGCCACCCATACCAGGTCCATGTGCTTTGGACACAGACCCACAAATGGTTCATTTTTGTAGCCATGCACATTTGAGGTACTCAGATGGTGCAGAAACTTTACTCCTCAATGGTGGAATTGCTGAGATGGTGTAAGATTGCCACATGAAAAGTGCTTCTCCACCACAGAAACTCTTTTCCCATTTGGAAGAGCAGTTGTGCTCTACCACCCTAATTATGTCACTGAATCTTCCCATTCCTGCTCTCCTTTTCTGTCACACGGTCATCAGAAACAGAATCTTAGACAAAGCAATATTTATGCCACCTAGATCTCTTCCTCTACGATGTCAAGCAAGTCATCCACTTTCCAGCTTTGCAAAGAAGGAAAAAGATATAAAATCTGTTTTATGAGACTCACAAATACATTCTGCTCCTTCCCCTATATTGAATTCTGGGAATACCTGCAGGAAATACACAGCACTATGAAAAAAGCTGTCTAGCATCACACTTCCAAGATCATAGAAGATTTTCAAATTGCAGCACACTAATGAATTATGGGATATAGCTGCCAGCCTCACACATCACTTCTGAACATTCTGATAAGAGTGCATGAGGCCTTTGGTAAAAGCACAGTTGTTTGCCTTTACCTCTCCTTGGAAAATTTCATTCAGAAATAGCATCTGGTATCTAACCAGCTCTTGTCTTTCATCCAGTTTTCCTTTTGGAGCAGGCAAGGAACAGGGGGATTTAACTAGCTGCCTGTGGTCACAGAGGCACCAGTTGCTCCACTAGGCTAGAAGCCAGAATTCCTGCTCACCTCTGACTTCCTCAGGACTCTGCAAACCTTGACATGCCAGACCCACCGTGCTACAACACTTACTCATCTGGCTCACAGGCTGGATACAACTTTTCTTTCTCTCTCTCCTCATTCTCAGTCTGTGGCAGACATGAGTCTTTGTTTCAACCAGGTTATTTTAATAAAGAGAACAATGGTCTTTCCAGTATATTGAAAGTTTGGGAAAACCCACATCAAAGCCAATTAGGGGCCAGATGTTTCTGATATGGATTGCCAGCAAAACCAACCAGAGGGGAGAGGGCAGAACAGTTTCCTAGAACCATGAGCCAGAATGTTAAATTCATAGCTTCAGGTTCCCCATGACCTGGCAAAATGAAATTGTGAGGGTGAGATCTCTAGTGGCATTAATACACTCTGTTCAAGGCATACTTCTGGTGTGTCCATACGTATGCAACACATACCCACAAGTATTTTATGTAGGCACATTTAAAGTATATTCCAGAATACAACTGTGTATATGGAAAAAGTAAGTAAAGTTCTCATATAATGGAATGCAGCAATTTTAGCCTCCAATATGGCCCCTGTACATTAAATCATTAAGCAGTAACCTTATAGGGGAACACATTACCTAAATGCACATACAGTCTTCAAGTTCAAACAGATGCTTTAATGGGAGCTAATGGGATGATAACTAGGAAATTTTGAGTCTTAAAAATGAGTAGAAAGGACCTGTTGCTTGGAGATTCATATTTCATCTAGTTTCAATCTTCCCAGTTATACCACAGGGTGATTTTTTGCATAAACACATGCATATACAGAAGACCTTCAGTAAACTTTAAAACCTCTGTGTACCATTATAGCATTGCAAGCTCAAAACTGAAGTGTGAAACAGAATGAAAAAAAATCTGCTTTTCTATGACACCTTTCATATTCCAAATATCCTAGAGCACTTTAAAATAAATTACTTGGAAACTGGTAGTGCAGTTGTGCAGCAGTTAGTTCAAACTCAGGCCTAGATGTCGGAGCTTATTTTGGTAAAAGGAGGAAAGTACCAGCCAAATCCAGAAGTTTCCTCCTCATTCTTTCCACAGTGTCCATTACCTATTTAGATCTGTCTTGATGTAAGCAAAAGAGTTCAGACTGGTATCTTATGTTGCCACTTTGTTGTTACTCGTTGCTGATTTAAAAACCCTTTTAAAGCATGTGCCCAGAAATGCTCACAGGCATTTCTACACACGCGAATGTCTAAACAGCAAATCAGTGCAAACATTTTCCCATCTCAATTTCCACTAAAGGACCAGAACATTTGCTGTCCTTGTCAACAGCATAATCCTCACACAGGGAAAAAGATTACAAGACTCTGTCCCCATTATAACTTTCAACTGTCTGCATGTGCAGCTAGTGGAAATCCCATTTCAAATCAAAAATCACCAAACTTTGAGTCAGTCTCTTAGATTTCTTCTGCCTTCTGTATTAGCCTAGGCTAAGAAATACTTACATCGACATTTTTGCCTTCAGGAATTATTTCCAATGCCCCATAAAATCCATAGGCACTACCAGTTCTGGATTCGGGCTGTTTTGCTAAAAAGTTTTCTACATCTGCTGAAAACCTAGCGCTTTCATTTGTAGGCCAGAGTTCTGTTTGTTTAAATATCCATTTCCAAACAACTATTACAGAAAATAGAGCAGAAGCAGCTAAAACTAAACCCAGATGCATTTCAGAAAGTGGCACGTTTTCCTAGTAATAATTTCTAGAAGATGAAGGGCAAGAGAAAAACACAGTATCTTCCTCTTCACCTTCCTCCAGAACATAGAATTCCATCTACATCAAGGTTCATATAGCTTGTCTATTTTTTCCCATTCTTTTGGAATTAACATCCTTTATTAGACTAACACTCTCATTAAAATAAAAAAAAAAACAAAAACAAAATGGATTTTAAAATGTCTCCTGGGACCAAAACACCAGGACAACTGTCAAAGCATACACTGGACTTCTATTTAAGTCAGCTCCTAGCAGATGGTGGTAAGCAAAAATAGTGGAGGTCACACGGTAGAAAAAGGAATAAGGGAAATAAGAATCTTTTTTAACCAGTCTAACTTCACTGACTTAGAACCAAAAGTTCTAAGGTATCATCAACTGTGAGGCGTGTAAGTCAATAGACACAGGTAACCAAGGTGACCACCAAACCAGAGCTGAAATGCAAAGAGTACATTTATGTCATTACCTCACTAGCAATGCCAGGTGGCAGAGCCACACAGGGACCCAGGCTCTGTTAGGCTCAGCTCACCCCAGCAGGCAGAGCCACACAGGGACACAGACTCTGTTAGGTTCAGCTCACCCTAGTGGACAGTGGGGACCCGGCTGTGATGCCTTCTTCAATACATCAAAGGGCTTCACACATGCAGTTTATCACAAGGCTGTGCTTTTATGACCTCAAGCATGTCTGTGAGAGTGTGTCATCCCTACACTGGAACTCTGCTTCTCAAAACTGGCAGAGGATGAACAACACTAGGCATAACAAATGTTTTAGCATTCCAAACTGCAAGATCACTTTGAAAAAAACTATTCCTTCCTTGCCAAATCTTCTAGTGTTGCCCCTTTCCTCCCAACTGGAGCAAATAAGCAGGGAGATACTCAGATGACATGAGCAATATCCAAGGACCAGAGAAGTAAGCTGAGTTTATCTTTCCTCTTACCACAGTGATAAAGACCACTGGGCTATCTGGGGAGTTGTAGAAGATAGGTAAGTTTTTTCAGGAGGGCCACCAACACAGCAGAGGGGCAGGCACAGCACCTGACCTCACCACATGCTAGGAAGATGTTACTCATTTGTTTATGAGTCTTGTTCTGCTGCAATTCAGATGAGAAAGAGGAGTAATCAAGAAAGCAATTAAATGAGAGCCAGTAGGATGCAAGCAGAAAAACCACCTGCTAAGGAGCCGGAAGAATGGGGGATGTACTGTCTGCCCCCTCTTTTCCACCCATCTGCCTTCTCCTTCTGCTGGGGGGCTGCTGCAGTCAGCACTATGCTGACTTCTGTGTGACCTTCTGCAAAGCAGCACACTGAAGAATTCAGAATGATCAATGGGGGAAAAAAAAACCCAAACCCTTACTTCCAGTCTTTATTTTTATCCATGCTTGTGCCCTTCACCCAGACACTGTGTGAATAACAACAGCTGAAGAGTCAAGTTAAATGGCAGGTTGCTATCTATCTGAAATGTGGCAGAACTCTTTGTCACCTTGCCAAAAGGATAAGAAAAAATCCTTGAATAATTCATTGAAGGGTTTGACCAACTGAGCAGTGTCCCTGCACTCTCCTGTCCCCTGACCACATCCAAGTAAGGGAAGAGAGTTCTCTGTGAGATTTCTTCTCACACTCTGTCAGCAGCACACCCTGCTTGCAAGCTGAATTAACTTGACTGTAGTAATATTGTTCTGCTGAGACAAGAACAATGATCAACACAACAGCACTGTTAAAAATGTTATAGGCTTCATAAAAACAATCACATCAGCTATAAAACGGCAGGTGATCATGACTGCTGCACTGCTCTCATCATAACTTAGCTTGACTTGCCTGGATAGAGAAACAAATTACAGACAATTCCTTTTCCTTTCCCCCATTACTGCGCAAAGTGATACGATGCCCTCATTCCCTGCTAGACCTCTGTCACTGTAAAGATAGAACAATGATTTTTAAAAGACAGAAGATGAGGCTTGGGGTTGAAAACTGTCTGGACAGTGTTACAAGGTCTGTTAAAAAGCAGATCTAAGCAAATTGTTAAGGTTCATGAGAGCCAACAGCAGCACTCTGTACAGCTCAGCTGTAAGTGGGGAATGGATTAAGCAGCTCCACTTAAAACTTATCATCTGCATTTTGCAGAGGGCAAGGACCTTTTGCAAAATTACTGATAGTTCAGGATCAGGTCCTGAGTATATGTTGTCTGAAAGGCTTATAGTAATCTATAAACATGATTTTAATTCCTTCTCATGCCATGCACCTGTTTGCACTGCATTAGGCAAACAATACTGGTAAGATCCATCATTCAAGTAAGACTTTACTTGACTTAGGTCAGAAACTTGAATGATAGTGTCACTCAGACAACAATTTTCAGTTCAGAGTGATGCAGGACTCTTCAGCAAGGTCTGTTTCAGGAGAGAGGATTTGTCTGTCACTGTGAAGACTGTGCAAAAAACTAATTTTCCAGAAGACTGTCCAACTGCAAAAGAGAGACAATCAAGAAACACACTTTAGTGTATACCATCAGATTTGGTTCGTTCATGTTTTTGTTTTCTTTGTTAAAATTAGAAGTCCAGAAAAAAATCAGTCCAAGAGGTCCAAAACTGAATATTCTGATTTGGATGAACTATGTAAAAGGCAAAGGAAGTACATAACAACATTTAAAAAGGACAAGCAAGAAAATGCCTTTTTTTTCCTACCCACAGTAAAGAAAGATTTGGTTCATTTTTTTCTCCTGTTTGAAGAGACTTGAGTAAAACTTCCTGTTGATGCAAACATGAGTTACCACAGGGTGGGAAAGAGGAAGCAAGGAAGGGAAGTGAGCCTTGGTCCTCCCTTCTTACTAAGTTCTACTTCATGTGTGTCATTTAATATTGATTGGAGTACCAGTGACTATTCAGTCTCACTCACCCTGAGCTTTATTTCTCTCCTAATTTAAGCAACTTTATAATGAATGGGCTTTTCCCTTTAAACTACTAGGAAGATTCATGCAGTTCTTCCATTTCCTACACTTGACCTTTTGACTTTTGAGTTGCTTCAAACCCTAAATATTAAGTTTTCTCAATCTCACAACATGAGACGCATACCAAATCCAGAAGAAAACAAAGATGTGACACATAAGAAAAGATAAAAATAACCAGAAATGGAAAATTTATATGATTATCTGTGTCAGAGAGAGAAACACAACCTAAGGACAAGACATCATTCAGAAGAGCTGTGTGCCTTACAGAAAGGCTAGGGTCTTTATGCTCCTTAAATTCTCAACGTATAAATTAAAGTACTATGACTACAGTAAGAGATAACCATAAAAGCCTCAGATGGAGGGAAACAACAATTAGCAAGTTTTAAAGCTTTCTATATTCCATAGGCAATAATTCAGGTATACTAAGACTCACATTTCCTGAAAATAGGCACTTTGAGACAAAAACCTTATCTTGTTGGGAAATAGTGAGTCATGATTTTGAATGACAGCAAGCTGCAGTGTCTATCTCTGATGGTTCACAAGGCAGCAAATCTCAGACCTGTCACTGATCCAGATGCACCTATTTTCAGTTCTGGGCCCTTGGGAGGGAAAACTGGACTTGCAGACATCCCTACGAAAGATGCCACAGAACAAACAACATAAAACTGAAATTCTACACTGACATAAGCACAAGAAACATTTTTTTGTGGTCTGGTGTATTAACTGTGATTTATTACAATTATGTCTATTTGAGAGAGATATATCTCTGATGGAGATAAATTATTAAAGAGCTTTATAATTTTAATTGGATAGCATAGATATCATAAAGACATATACAACTGGCTATTATGCCATATACTGTTATAACAATGATTTTTCAAACAACCATTATCTCTGTCCTTAGAAACATTAAAATGTAAAACATACCGTAAAGTAATTACAAGATTTTAGGAAAAAGGGCTCAGCACTGTTTATCATCCACTACTGCATACAGCGTGATGGTTTACACCCACAGTGTAAAATGTTACAATGTGATTTGAAAAATCACTCCACTTGAAAAACTGAGGTGTGGCAGAGCCTTCTCAAGAGGAAATGTTCTAACATGATTTGCTGTATTCTTTTACAGAATTAGTCCTTTGATTTCACAGTTTGCTGCCCCTGCATTGATTCTCCCTAAACTCATCCTGATTGTCTGAATGTAAAAACCCACTACACCATGCCACAGACTTTCTGTCAGTGGTAGACAATATACAGACAGGCTTTGCAAAAGACACAATAGCAGAGGGCAAACTGAGGGGTAGGAGAGCAGATTGAAGCAATGAAAAGTGTTCAAAAGCTACAGAGTCTGCTTTAACAGCTCAGCACACCCCAGGCCTCTGGAGCACAGATTACTGCTACGTGACTGTGAACTTCAAAACCAAAATTAACTAAAAAGCACAACTTAGTGTGCAATGAGCCCTTACCACACAGAAGGTGAGTGGTATCCTGGGCTCCATTAGGCAAGCATCCCAGCTCAGCACTGGTGAGGACACACCGGGAATATTGTGCTCAGTTCTGAGCTTCCCACTACAAGAGAGATGTGGACATATTGGATAGAGGCCATCAAAGGGCCTCAACAGTGATGAAGTGACTGTGGCAACTCTCCTGTATGGAAAGGCTGAGAGAGACGGGGCTTTCAGCCTGGAGGGAGAAGGCTCAGGAGGATCAAAGTGTATAAATACATGAAGGGAGAGCGCAAAAGAGGACACCTTTTACACCTAAAGGGTGTAAAGAAGATGGACCAGGCTCCTCTCAGTAGTAACCAGTGACAAGACAAAAAGCAACAGGCACAAACTGAAACAGATTGAGTTTCAGCACAAACTGAAATGCTGAAATATAGTCTGAACATCAGGAAACACATCTTCACTGTGAGGATGACTAAGCACCAGCACAAGTTTCCCAAGGAAGTTTTGAAGTCTTTGCCTTTGGAGATATTCAGTACAAAAAAGGGTACAGCTTTAAGACATCTATAGTGGCTGTGGAAGCTTTTCTTTCTAAGCTCTGTTTAGCAGAAAACCATAGTAGATGCTATGAGTTTGTGTCAAACACAAGTTACAGTCCTGTCACAGTGAAATTCATCTGATTTAATTTTAAACTTTCATCACTGAAAAGGCCAAGCAGTGAGGTGCTGACCTACCCACACATCCTGGGTACTTTCTGCACCACCCCACAGGACAATTGTGACACAGACATACCCAACCCTCTGCTGCAAACATGCCTGTGGTGGGTCTGGAAATGGACTGGGTACAACTGTACTTGGCACTGCTAGAGCTCACTCAAGACCTCTGCAAACTGCAGACAAGGACTTAAAGCTGGGTGACAGATCTCCCGCGTCCAGCTGTTACAGAGGAAGACAACTGAAGTTTCTGACATTAAGAAAATAGGCACTTTTTTACTTGACTTAAAATCTGTGCAGATTTAATCTAAAAATTCAGCCCTGATTAAGAATTTCCTTCTCCTCTTTTCCTCCCATCTGGCTGTTTATTGCTGATCCTCCTTCCAGCTGAGAACAGTAACTGGCACATCACCACCCACTGAGACTCTCTAATGATCCAGGGGAAAGTTAATCACACTGTACCATCACATAAATCACAGCAGTTGGTCTGTGACTTACTCAGCCCTATTGAGGGCCAGCACTTGAGCTCCCAAATCAACCTTTCTTCTTTCTTTTTCTTCTTTTTTTTTTTTTTCTTTTTTGGCAATAGCACTATTTTCATTCTTTCATTTCACCTATTGAGTCAGTCTGAAGCATCATAATGGCCCATAAAACTACCATCTGGGATATAAAATGTCAGGTTTGTGCACAGGAACAAGATCTGCTGCCTTTTCTAGCCTCCCCTGCTATGATGTGCTCTGCTTAGCCCAGGGCACTTCAGAGGGAGATCGCATATGTAGACAGACAGCACCCTAGAGTGTTAAAGCCTCTGCTGTTCTTTCCCTGCCAATATTTTAATGTAACATAAATTAATTTATTTCTAGGGAAAATTCCTATTCAACGCACACACAAGGACATGCAAACACACATAAACAATTCCTAGCAATATCCACGCTGTTTAGATATCTACGGTGTGGTGTTGTGATATACCATAAATATAAAAGGAAAACAGATGCTCCAACAGCATCAGATAAGCAGAAAGGCTATTTCTTCCCTTGCCCAGGAGGCTATTGTTAACATGTAGCTGTGCTGAATCTCAGGAGTAAAAGTACCCAGAGACCAATAGGTCCTGCACCTCAAAATTATCCATTCTTTTGAGCACCCACAACAATCCTTAACCATGCTGAGAATAGAGGATTCAGTTCCACTTGTAATAAGGGAATAAACACACCACCCCAACAAAAAGGAAACATACAATATGAAATGAAAGGAAAAAAAACCCCTCTCCCATAGAAACCTTTTTGTGGAATCAGACACTATATGAGGTTTATGGTACACACATGAGGTTTATGTTATCTACCTGACATTAAAACAAAAATAACTTCTCAGAGCTTGCTGTGGCTCAACTCCTCCCTTTCCTCCTAGTTTTGACTTTAGACAAATGGCTGAAAACCTTAGTGGATAAATTTAACCAATTCTGACTAATAGCCCTAAAATTAGTTATCAGCTATGAAATCAGTATTTAAAGTATTCCTAAAACCTTTGTTTATCAATACATCATATACATGGTTCAATAACTGTGATAAAACATTTAAAAGATGCACTAAAACAAATGTGACTCATTGTCGTGGTTTTAGTCCGCTTATTCAGGTTTGTGGCTAAATGCTAGCACACTTACCTAAATTTACTTGATTGCTTGTTGTGAGATAAGGATTAGGAGTAGGCAAAGCAGGCTCAAACTTTATAAAGTACAAAGAAGTTTTATTAATATATCTAAGACAAAGGGAAAAAAAGAAAAAAAAACTCAAGAAAAACCAGAACAAACTCCCCAGACCACCCCTCCTTCCCCACCTCTCCATTTCATTCTCCCTGACAACATACAAAAGACAACACTTTGACTTCCAGTCAGTTTACCACCTCAGAAACAGCTCTTGTTTCAGTTCATTTAGGGAGAGAAGTTTCTTTTGCTTACACTATGGATCTTCTGTAAGAAAAATACAGTTTTTATGGGTCTTCTGCCTCACCATTAACCGCCGCCCGGAGCAAAGTCCAGCTTAATGGTGGATCTCTCCCACACCAGTAGCCTTCCCACAGCCACTATGGTGAGTTATGAACAGTCCACAGGGTACCTGTTTTAAGGATGCTCAGTTCAATTGCAGCAACAAAGAAAATCTCTTCTTCTGTGCTTAGCAACACAGGTTCTCCTGACAACTCAGGTTCTCTAGCATTCTCCCCGGGACCAGGGCTCTGAGTCACAGCCTCTCTTCTCTCTTAGTTCTAGTTTCTCATCAGGCTGTACTTTTTCAACACTTACTTGTCTGTACTTAGGTATTTCAGTTCATTGGCTGCAATAAGAACCTCACATCCCCCTTTGGACTATATCTTCATATATTACAGAGAATTTATTAGCTCAGTCCCCAACCATAGTTCTCCAAAAGAGTTTTCAGCTTCACTCTTGAAGCAACTTCCCATGCACCCCCTTTTTAGTATCAGTTCTGCTTTCTTCACTGACTGTAAAGTCTCTGCGCTGCACTATGTAGATGTCCTCACTCGTTCCTCTCTCTGCGAGGAAGGATGGGAGTCTGTGAGTTTAGTCCAGGCATGGAGAGAGTTAATTTCTGTCTCTCTCTCTCCGGCAGTGTGAGGATCACGTGCTCTTTGCCGGGCTGCTTGAACAGGTCCGAGCTGAATGCCAGACGCTCTCAGAGTCTCTGCTTGGCTCGGCCAAGCTGGCTCGGCCTGCTGGGGCCATCTAGGCCTGGGGTGACAGGGCAGGGCCTGGCCCGAGCTGGATGGAGTCCGGCCTGGTCCTTGCCTAGCCCGGAGCAGGGGTTTGGCTCTCTCTCTCGTGTAGCTGGCACACCGGCTGAGCTGTATCTGCTGAAGATTTCAGCCGTTCCTCCCCCATCCCTGCCCGGCTGCAGCGGCACGGCTGCCGTAAAACCTCCCTTCCCCCCCCCATCCCTCCTTCGGAAGGAGGTAGGGGGGGGCCTTACCAGTGAGAGAAGCAGGAGCTGCTCCTCTCTACACAGCAGCAGCAGGTCTAAAGAGGAAGAGCGTCAGAAAGTCTCTGCTTATATATGGTTTTTTCCTTGAAGGCGGACCAACTTTTTAATTGGTTTACCTACCTATCAATTCTTAAAACTACCTGATTATTGGCTCTCTCTCTCGCAGGAAGGAAGTTGTATTTCTTCCTGCATTCCTGCAGCCCAGATCACTTCCTAGATTTTGACCCCTCTGGCCTAACCCAGGACACTCATTTTAGTCCCTGACCAGAGGACACAGTTAACAGCATATCAATTTTTTCGAGGTTATAACACTGGCTTCTGCAAGATCAGTCTTCCAGATTTCAGTACATTTGAGGTCTAATATTTGCAGATTTGCAAGGCTAAGTCATGAGTCCTTCAGTAAAAGTTATTTTTTCTTTTCATGTAAAATGAAATCCCAGTATGACTGTCTACTAGGACAGCCATCTGAAGGAAAGATAAAATACAGAAAATAAGCTTTTGCACAGAATATACCCACTGAGGCATCATTTAACTTTGCTTGTGTTCTTGATTTATACATAGTTTTCCCAGCTGGATGGCTGAGACATAAAGTAGTAGAGTGATATCTCTCAAGATTACCTAGAAGAACCTGAAATCTCTTTCCTTAGCTCCATCATGAACTGTGTGACTCCGATATGGGAGGCAACAGAGCCCCATCTTAAATTTGTGTGAGAATATCAATTCAAACCCTTAAATTCTAAGACCAGCAGATGCAAAATACTAAAATTTCCTTTATAAAAATACTGTAAGACATAAGCAATCTGATATCAAGATTTCAAAATAAAAAAAAATAGTTACCAATTACCAATTTTAATTGAACAAGGTCTAGTTAATAGCTCTCTCATTTTTTCCTTCAAAAGAAACAAAAATTCTAATTTATGCCTGGTGCAGCCTGTCAGGGATCACTGCTGAATTTTAAGACATGAAATGGGTCAGTACTGCCCTTAAGAGGAAGCTGATGTCAGTAGAGCTCTATTATTATTGAGATTATGGTCCAAGAGGAAAGTAACAGAGGTCTGTGTAACAGAGTTACGGTCAAAGGAGACAGGCAAAGCACACTGAGTTAGGTGGAACCTCAGGTGAGAACATTCACGTGTTTGGGAAAAAAAAATATACAGACACATTTTTGGGCTCATAATCCCACAGGCAAGGGTTAGTAGAGTGTATAAGAAATAAGTAAGTGCAGGTGAAGATGCAGACAAGTAGATTCTCCTGTAAGAACATGAAAAGCAGACAGAGTGTCCTGCTGCAGACCAGCACTGAGTCTGGTCCTGGCATGAGACCTCTGGACACAGCTGGCACACAGCTGCCACACGTGTGTTTCACATCCAGGCGTTTGGAGAGAGTGCTACAGCAGCTCCAGCTCACCAAGGGGCTCTTCTGAAAGGACAAGCACAGTCAGGAGCTGCTGGAATTCACCCTGCTGAGATGCCACCCCATTTTGGTGCTTGTTCTCAATTGTTCTTGCTCAGCCATGGGAACCACTGATTTGGTTCGGCTGAGGTAACTCCTTCCAAAAACTGTCAGAGAGTAAAAGTATCTTTGTATCTTTTTGGTGCTTGATAGAGAACAGGCAACTTGTCGAACGCAGCTGGGGCAGCTTGGTTTCCCAAAAGACACTCAACAGGAGGGCTGATTTGTCAGGATTTACTGCTTTCAGGGAGAAATAGAGCAGCCCAGGTCTTCACTTTCTCATAGGCTTCAAGATGAACCAAAGCTATGATTTCTTTATTTTCATATCATGCTTTTATGCAGCCTGAGACACATGGGATACAACAAAGCAAACCACTAAGCACAATTACAACCTAAATGGAAAAAAAAAAAAAAAAAGTAGAAAAAAGTAGTTTTCTTGCAGGTAATCACCTAACACAGTCTGGATGCTAGAGCTGGGGATGCAACACTCAGAAGAAAATCCCATTTTCATAATCCTGGATTTAATGTTGGCCTTAAAATACTCTCTCCCTGTGAGCCAGCAGAGTATTGTTATCCCAAGTCAGGTGTGGGGGCTTTTTTTGGTTGTTGTTTTTTGGGGTTTTTTTGTTACTCTTGTTGTTTGGTACTTTTTCAAATACAGAAGCAGTCTGAATGACTTGCAGCTTCATTAACTCTGGGCATTCTCAACAGTCTCTTCTGGATATAGTGTTTGGGAAATTCCAAGTCATTTCCTATCCCCTAACCACCCCTGGTCAGTCAGAACTGAGGAAGCTATGTCACATTGTAACAGCAGGGTGAATCTGGAACTGAAGACTATTCCCCCTCACTGTTATTCAGCCTGATGGCTCTTTCACTGCTACCCACCATAAACTGGTCCTCTTATAACGTGCTCTTAGGAATTAACTGAGTTATCAGTCATATCTATGTCAACACACAAATTCTTTGATTTTAAGCAACTTCTTGCATTTGGTTCATTGCTAACATTGATGACATTTGATAGTTAGATGCACTACTTCAATGTACCCATGAAAGAACATATTCCTTACACTCACCCTGTGCATGAGATAAAGATACGTTATAACATTCTGCTATGCTGTGAAGTTTAGGATTGTCCAACATTAGAGGTCCTTAAGAAAAGGCTGAAGAAACATTTGTTAGGAAAGATACGGAGTTAGAAAGACTCAGCCTCACAAAAACATGTTGGATTTGATTTTGCTGGCTCTGGTCTATGAAGTCAGTGTCATAAACTGTAATGTCTTCCTTCTTTAACAGTTGTAATAATAATTAGGACAAAATCTAATTCAGAAGCTGGAGTTAAAAGGAATTAGCTAATAATGTATGATTAAGCAATAGTAACCAAGGTCACTGCATGACTAAATATTCAGTAATCAGTGATTAGATGTTGTTGGTCGATCTTTTAAAGGACCTGATTGAAGATGACCTCTTTCTTTCAGATTAAATGTCTGCACAGGCTGAGCTATTATTGATCAAGAAGCTGATCTTACTGCCAGCACTTGCATTCCACATTACTGATCTCTTTGCATATGGTGTGCACGTAGTTGCTGGAAAACTTCAAAGAGATTCGATCAAGTTGATGATTGCTTGGTTAATTAAGAAGGTGCCATATTTTGGTATTCCAGACTGGTTGCTCTCTGCATTCTTAGAGAAATCACTCCTAGCATTCAATTAAAAAAAAGCAGGCAAAGAAAAAAGACCCATAAAGCTTGCATTCTACAGGATAAATCTTGCCCTGAGAAGGGGAATGAAAGGATTTTTTCCCACTCATAAGTGGAGGACGGGTGCACCAAAAAAGTGGAATTTTTCCTCTCTGCATTGGTGGGCTTAAGACACAGAGTGGGAAGAGGTGCTCTGCAAGGCATCAAACACAAGAATGACACAGTAGAGGCTTTCAGCAATCTTAGAGCCCCAAATGCTTCTCTCCAGACAGTTCATTTGATCAAGTGATAATAGGCAATTATTTGTCTTTAGGACATAAGGTCCATCTCACATCTACTAATTAACCATCAGCTATACTCGTTGTTGGCTGCATGTTGCCATAAAAGCAGTTAATATTAATCTTCATTCCCACCCAAGAAAATGCTGCTTTAACTCTTTTTCTCAAAGTTAAAAGAGCAATTCTTTCTAGGAGAAAACATCCAGTCATGCAGTAGGAATATAGTCCTGAGACTATATTATCTTCAGAAGAATGTGGTCTTGTCTTCGTGTCAAATGTCACGTTCTCAGGAAAAAATTCTTGTCATAGCCTGTCCTTGAGTGGTAGGAAATTCTCTTTTCAAAAGCCAACGAAGTTATTGGTCAGGGTTTAAGGAACACTTGGGCAAGGGGGCTTGGGGGTGGAAAACAACCAAAAAATCCCCCACACCAAAAACGTAGGGCCATACAAAATCTCAATCAATTCTAGAGATGCAGGCAGCTTCACAAAGAAACAACTTTAAGTGGGCACAGAAGCCCATTTAGGCTGAGAAATTTCACATATCTGTACAAAGACAGTCCCAGATTTCTCCTTTTAGGCAGAGATTTATTAAGAGACCCCGCCATTAATTTTGCCTTCTGCAGTGCATGCTCCCGCTGAAAATGTGGGAAGTCACCTGCAGAGCACCTCCTCTGTGCTCCTTCTGTGCAAAGGCTTTGGATGTGCCTCCCCCCAGCTCTTATCCTGGGCCAGCATTGCTTCCCTGGATCTCCACTAGGCATAATAAGGATGAGCACACCATGGCGCAGCGCATTTTTTTCTCCAGACAATTCCAGACACGGTGATGATGTAATTAACTTTTGCCTCCCCTTCATTTAGTTGCAACAATTCCTAAACCAAAGTATGCAACCCATTACAAATGAAGATGGAAACTGGGAAAGGAAGTTGCTATTTCCCAGGCCAAAGCAGCATGGCCTGCAAGTGAATACTTTCCGTGCTGTGTCATCCTTGGAAGGAAATGATCATGAAAAATAATACAGATACTTCAGTATAGTCCAGGGAAAGTATTCATCTGAATTCTATCACCACACAATGGGCTGTGTGTTTATATCTGTAAAAATATTTACTCTTGTTAAACAAAGAAAGGCTGAGTTTACAAGCAGAATAAACAAAATTGTTCATTCAACAGACTGCTCTGAAAATCAAGACCCTAATTCTCCAGCACGCTTTATCTAGCACTCATCTAGTTACCTAGATGACACACGTATATATTGGTCCTAATAGAAAATGACAGTACTGATAAATATTGTTCAGCACTAGACTCTTTCTGTGCCTTAAAACAAATCAAAATTTTCTTTAATCAAAATTTGGAATCCCTCTACAGTCTGCTGTTGCATTTGCTCTCATAAAATAAGATAAGCTTAAATTAATGCAAATGGAAACAAATTTCCAAGTAAGTATCCATTTCAAATTCCTAAGTAAATTTTCAAATTAATAATTTTATAAATAATATTTGAATTTGGTGTCAGCTGTGGACGATCATTCTATAAAAGCACTAGAAGGAATAAAAGCTGGCTCTTCTTAACTAATATGTTTGTTGTGTATTTAAAAAGTCACTGTAGGTCAATTCTTAAAATTAGAGAAATTTAGGTTTGGGAGGTTTTTGTTCCTAAGTCTTTTTTAAATTTTTAGAAAGAAGAGAAAAACACTTTGGGGAGTAACAAGAAGTGTTTGATGTCATTCCAATATTTATAGATTACTGTGTTTAAAAAATTTAGCAAATTCCAAACAGAGGCATTGTTTAAAAAAATCATAGAAATGTTAAAATTAAATATTCACATAATCCTTTTTTGTGGAAGACAAAACAGAAACCCCTTCACTGAAATCTTTGATAAAGGCAGACTTGTTCTTCAGTGAGAAAAATGTTTTGGCTTAAAAATATGACCTGCATTTGCAGTTCTTTCCCTTTCATTTAGCACCAGAGAGTAAGGACAGGGAAAGGTTTTTACTCACAGAGAGAAGCTATTCAGAGCTAGGTGCACCTCAGAATAAGGCTGCCTCAAGCTTGTCTCCCTCCCACCCACAAGTCACTTTGTGGAGGCAAAAGTATATGGCAAACAGCAGGGAAGTCTTATTAAAAGACTATGTTCAAATAAGAAGTAAAATCAAATCTTCCCACCCCTTTCCCCCTCCCCCCCCAAAAAAAAATAAGGTCATAAAACTGTTGGGCAACTTTCTGTTGAACATTAGTTTATTACATAAGACACAGCTCTGGCTGGTAATTCCTATCAGATACACATTCTTTAAACTATAAAAAGCTGCTTAAAAATAATAAAGTTGGCCTGGAGAGAAGTATTGATTTGAGTATTTGATTCCTGTGGGGATAACCTGGGTTTAATCTACCAATGCTATGGTATAGATATTTTTAATGACTTTACTTAGATATGATAACACAGAACATACTGCTTTTAAAGTTATACTTCTGTGGGAAGTGCAAGGTGTCTAACAGAGAAGAAAACAAGTACATAACATTCCCTTGAATAATTTTCAACCCTGTGAAGCAGAAATCTTCCTCCAAATTCAATGTCATAATCAGACTGCAGAGGACACTTAGTGAATTATCTCCAAATCTAGAAACAAAGGTCTACCCAAAGTAAAGGGTTAAATGTGAGAAGTCTGAAGAGACAGATGCTGATCTGAATAAATCACTGAATAAATATGAGGCAAGCTGTAGCTTTCTGTTGACCTCCTAAGTGGTGGGGATTGGGAAAGAAAACAACAGGAAGAAATTCAAACAAAATTAACTCCTATAAAATAGCAAAATTATTCAGAAGGTGTGGAGGAATGCTAATGCTTCCAAATGCGTTCACCTTTCCATGGTGCCCTTGAAAAAGTAAGGAAAAGTAATGCACCACACAGACAAGCATATGGAGTCTGCCTCTCTGAACAGCCCCTGTCTGCTCATCCCATTCTAGCTGGAATCAATTCTTATGATCTTCTTGATTGCAGTGAAGTGCCAATACCAAAAGCACCAAGTGATCTAAAAGCCACGGCAGTCTCACCTCTGGTATGTCCTTGGGAATGAGACAAGAGACATGGAGAGAAGACCCTCTAATGCTACAGACAACCCTAGAACAAAGAGGAGTGAAGCAACCCAAATGGTAAATTAGGAGAGCTCTGTAGATCAGAGTGCTGGGAAACTCATCTGCTTTTCTGTGCTAGCCAAGACAAAAAATATCACAAGGGCTCAGCCCTCCTGAGCTTGGGGGAATCAGCCCTATTTCAGTGAGATGTTCTAGTCCCAGCTTTGAGACCCTTCTTGAGAGTCACCCATCACACCTCACATTTTTAAGCTTGGACACCCTCAGGGATTGTGTAAAAGGACATTTTCAGTCCCACCTGGATTGAATGGCAGCTCAGGGCAGCAATCATTTAACACACAGGACCAGGGTTAGGGATTCCCCCGCTGAGCAACAGCACAACACCTTAACAGCTTCTGTGGCAAAGGCAGCCGATGAGGTGAAAGCATCCCACAGATGGGACCTGAATCACGGGAACAGCTGAGGCACATCCAGTGTGGGGTCAGGCACACACACGTCTGTAGGGACAGACAACATGGGGGGAAAGGGTGTAGCTGCTGTGGATGTGTCCTTGGAGACCCCAGGGGGAGATGACTTAGAAAAAGAGAAAGCTAACTGGTGGAGAAAGTCCAGAGGGGCTAGGTACCCCCTGGAAAGTGGAGTGACCATGGTTTAACCCAGGACAAACCAGAGCAGCCACTGCTAGTGTCCATCATCTCCTCCCTCCCCCCAAGAGCCTTTGTACTATTCCATGCTATCTCCTGGGCCCCTTTCCTTCCCCATCCCATAGGACCAAGTTACCCTGGAACTTCCCTATCCTCCCCCAGACCCCCTGGTGATTGGTGGTACGTGATAACTCTTAAGGCTGTGTCTGAGGGCCCCTCGGCCTCTTGGATTCCTGCCTCCCCTCTCTGTAGAGCCTCCTGCAATAAAGCCACTCAGAATTAAAGGCACTCCAAGAGCCCTCTCGTTATTCATCTTCAGCTGATAGCTAAACTGGACCATTCCTGCACCACCAATGCAGGCCGCAGTTTCTCTGGCTAAGTGTCTACGGGACGCTGCCAGAGTGCCCTGGGGACAGGGGCACTCCTGGAAATATAGCCAGCTGGAATCTGTCATGGCAACGCCAGGCTGGACAGAGGAACCAGCGAGCTATAAAAGGGGACAAAAACTGATTTATAGCTACCTTCTCTGAAGCTCTACAATGAGTTCCACAGCCTCTTCCTCTGAAGGCATGAGTAGAGAAATTAGTTTTCATTGCCAGCTCAAGAGTTTCACAAAAATACCTGTAAGTGCTCTAGTTAAGTCACAGCCATTCCAATATTAATTCCACATGGGCTATGAAAAAGACCAGGTTTACCTTCACTTCCCCATTCATGTTTCCTTTCCTTACTCAAACATGCATTCTTTATGGGAGGAGAGGCAGAGAAACCACAACTGAATAGAAGACGGACTTATTTTCTTGGGGAGCTAGAAATTTACCATGGCCCATCAGTAAAGGTGTTTTCTAGTCACATTATCCTTCAGTTTCTGATATCATCCAAGACCCTATCAGCATCTTTAAGGGTGCTCTGTCTCCTCTCTTTCATTTTATCACAGCCTTTCTTTTAGTTCTGCAAGAAAGTGATGTTTCTATTGGTTTATGATAGAAAATAAGCTTTAACTCTTTTCTTTATGAATTGCATTATCAATTTCCATTAAATAAAATAAACTAAGACAGCAAAGTTGTCAAGTGCTATTTAAGGCCAAGTGTGTTTTATGAGCTAGGAGTACAGGTAAGAAAGACCTGTGTACGAGGGTTTATAAAAACTGGGTACCTCTACCAGAACAGATTACAAGAAATAGACATATTTCTATCAAAACAAGCAAATACAGAGAGGAAGAAAAGTGTGGCATAACATCAAGATCATGGAATAACAGAATAGTGTGGATTGGAGGGGACTTTTAAAGATCACCTAGTCTGACTCCCACTTTGAGGTGCAGGAACACCTTCAACTAGAACAGATTACACACAACCGTGTACAAACTGATCTTGAATGTTTTCAGGGATGGGGAATCCGCTTCTCTGAGGAATCTGTTCCAGTGTTTTACCAGCCCCATTGCAAAAAATTTCTTCCTCAAATGTAATCTAAAGCAAACCCTCTTTCAAAGGTTTTGAACCATTGCCCCTTGTCCTACCACAACAGCTAAAACGTCCGCCCTTATCTTTCTTATAAGCCCTTTTTTGTACCTGAAAAAATTTCTCCCCGGAGCCACCTCTTCCCCAGGCTGAACTCGCAGCCCTCCCTTACAGGAGAGGTGCTCCAGCCGTGTGAGGAGCTTCATGGCTCTCCTCTGGACTGGCTCCAGCAGGTTCCTGGCCTTCCTGCGCTGGGGACCCCAGAGCCGGATGCTCCATGCGGGGTCTCACCACAGGGGAGCAGAGGGACAGAATCCCCTCCCTCACCGTGCCGGACGCGCTGCTCTGGATGCAGCCCGGGGTACAATTGGCTTTTTGGGCCGTGAGCGCACACTGTAGGGTCATGGGCAGCTTTCCACCCACCAACACCTTCCCAACCCTTCTCGGCAGGGCCACTCTCGATCGTTTCAGCCCCAGCCTGTGTTGGTACCGGGGGCTGCGCCGAGCCCCTGAAACGCAGCACTTTGACGGAAAGGGGGGAACCCAGCCAGGGTCCCCCGCTGTGGTGAGCGCCGAGCGCGGCCCGGAGCCGCGCCCTGAGGGAGAGCCCTGCAGAGCCCGCGGGCACCGCCCCCTGCCGGCCGCGCACCCGCACCGCACCCGGACCGAACCGCGCCCGGACCGAACCGCGCCCGGACCGAACCGCGCCCGGACCGAACCGCGCCGCCGGGAAAGCAAAATAAATACATAAGTACATAAATATATAAATGTATAAAATTATAAATGTATAAATGTAAAAATATATTTATATATTATATATTTATTTATATATCTTTTTATATTTATATATAAACATACAAATCTATAAATCCATAAACATATAAATATATAAATACATAAATATATAAATATATAAATATATAAATATATAATATATAAATATATAAATATATAAATATATAAATATATAAATATATAAATAAATAAATAAATATATAAATGTAACGTGCGCATACAGCTAAAGTGACCCTGGACGCTCTGCGGGTATGCCAAAAACTACTCAGTGTTGGCAGCTAAATGCTTGCTGAATGCTGCTCTGGTCAGCCTGGTAGCAGCAGTCCCTTTCCCAAAGAGTGAGCCTCTTAATAAAATTAGGAGGCAGTTCATTGTGTTCCGTTTTTGTTTGTTTTTTTTTGTTTTGTTTTGTTTTGTTTTGGGTTTTTTTTTTTTGAAACTTCCCTGGTGTGTATGTGTGTATATATATTTAAGTCCTTGACAAATTTGGACTCCACTGGAGCAGCAAGAAAGCTAAAGTCAAATTAATCAGAATAGATTACCTAGATGAGACAGTCATTGCTGCTGAGCAAACCTTTAGGGAGAAAAGTTGTCCTTGAAAAATATTTTATGAAGCTGCTGCACTAAGAAAGGGGCTAAATCTATGAATAAAACAGCCATGGAGAGCTCCAGGGTCCCCACAGCCTCAGTCTGTTAAGCAGAGAGAGGCAAGGGAGAAAAGGGAGAAAGAAAGAAAGAAAGAAAGCAGCAGATAGGGAGATTTCTGCTTTATACAGCAATTCAAAACACCTCTAAACCCAGAGAACTCTAGAAGTCTGTCCCACCAAGTATAAGCATCAGAAACAATGTTTTGCCCCAAGGTATGCCTTCAGCTAGTCAAAGCATTTAGATCCCTTGGGTAGGTACCAAGGAAGAAGAAGGGAAGTGTCTTCCTAATCATATTCTGGAGTGCTGGCTTATCTTGGGGCTCTGCCTCTATTCCATAGCCAGAAATAGCAGTAGAGGTGTTTTCCAGGTCAGAATCCAGCCTGGGGACACCCATTCTCCTCCCATTTTAGCTGTTGTGACTTTTGCTCAAAGTCAGTTCAGTGGGGAGGTCTCTTGTGCCATCCTCAATTCACATCAGATTCAGCTCACCTGCATTAAAGGCAACACAAGGGACCATGATGAAGTTAGACCAGGATATCAAGAATCCCTCATCTTTCAGTGTATCCCTGTAAAGCATACAAACAAATATCTTCTTTTTTGTTTTTCATTTACTTTTAACATTTCTAGAAAGCACAAGTCGTGCAACACACACCTGCAAATTTGACAGGCAGGAATGATTTGTCTGGACAACTTGAAATTCACTAAATTAAGAAGAAGACACTTGGCAGCACCGAAGATCCAGCTGGCCCAGTAACCTGCCTCCAGCTGACCAGCAGCAAAGTCAAGGGAAGAGGACAAGAACAGTAGATATTTGTAGTGACAGCCCTTCAGACTGCACTGTCACCCCCAGTGTTTTGTAGCTCAGGGACCTCCTGAACCGAAAGAAACACACCTGTGTATGGCAATACCCATTTTGTTGTTGTTCTCTTACTACCATGCACTTGCACATTTACCTTAGGCACCCATAGGAGTTTCCATTTTATGCAACACCCTATGGCAAAGAGTTCCATTACTTTATTTTTCTTTGTGCCACTTACAATTTTACAGACATCTATCTTCTCCCTTATCTCCCTTTCCATACTGAAGTATTCTCCTTTTAGACTTATATTCAATCTTCCAGCCAAGTAACTGAAACAATACCACACAACTTGGTGAACTAAACACACACTTCTACCAAAAAATATTTATTTAAAGGCAGGGCTGGGGGGAAAATGTTTTTCAGGTGTTTCTTAAGTGAAATATGGTTTAAGTAAAACAGTGCTGAATAACTATAGGTTACAGGCATTTGTTTTTCTTTGAGCAAATTAGTCACAAGAACTAAACACCTTATTACAAAGAGTTCCCCTGGTCATAGTAGTAAAATATAAAATACTAGGAAAAAAGAAGGCACTTTGTGATTAGGGGAAGGTTTGGTAACCTGTCATTTAAGCAGCCAGCTTCCTCTCAAACTATTATTACGCATTTTGCACCCTAACAGTAACAATAATAGGCTTTCTCAGGGGTATTTGTCAGCCCTCCTCTCATGTAAAACAAATTATGTCCTCAGGGGAATATTATTTTTATATCATCACTATGGGTTTTAATAACTCAATAGTTCCCTGCAGGAATGTTGGTCCTCACCTTTATGAGTGCCAGGACAGAGGTGGCAGCGATGAATCAGCCCTGATAGGGTGGCCCATACAGCACTGAGAGCAGAGGGTGAGTACCACCACCTCCTGCTGCAGCCAGTCAGGCACTGTCACAGATGTCCTTGAGGACAGCGTGAGGAGCGCCCTCAGAGGTGACTGAGATGTTATAAAAGAGCTGCACTACTGCTGGTTTCACTGAATGCTGTAGGGTAAAAACCTCCCTCTGATTCAAGCCGTACACTAAACTCTGCCTGCTCCCCAATAGGAATTGTATGTCCAATGATTAGGACAATGGCAAACATAATGGCATATTTGGTAGGCTAAACTCGTCTCTAAACTCATTTTTTCCTATGAGTCAGTGAAAATAACATAAAAAAAGAAAGTACCCTTCATGCTCACCTTGAAAAGCATTGGGACAAGTTGACATCCCAGAAAGCCTGTCTGCCATTGTATCCTTTGCTTCCCCACTGCTTTATCACTTCCAAAGGACATTATGGGGATGTATGTAACTTATTTATCAGCAGCTGAAGTGATTAATTTAGGAATGAGAACAATGCACATTGTTATCTGATTAAGCCAAACCCACTTAACAGATTTTTTTCCATTTATTGTAAATCTTCTGGTAGGTAAAACTTTCATCTCGGTACTTCATCATTGATCTCTAAGTAAGCAGAATATGTATGACTATACAAGTTTGGTTATGGGGGTGTTTTTTGGAGGACAAGGCACTGTGTTACCAAAAAACTCCATGCTAATATTGTCAGACTGATGCAGAGACAGGTTCATGTGACATTTGGATCATATAAATTACCAAACATAGTTCACTATGAAGCTTCTAACCCAAATACATGTACTGACTGTGGACAGTGTGAACAGTTAAATATATGAATATGTTCACCCTGAGCCAGTACAATAATGTCTTATACTGTCAGAGGAATCATCCTACAGAAGCAGCAGAAAAACAAAGCCCTGATGACCAGTGATCATGAAATTTTATCACAATTCTTTCTGTGGGGATAATGTCCTCTCAAAGTGCATTTGAGTCAAATTTTCTCTATGCAATTTAACTCTGTTTTCCCTTCATCCAGCAGCATTGTGTAGTGAGAAACAGCACCTTCCCAATGCTTTTCTCTATGGGCTGTGTAACAGTGCTGGACTGCATGCTGCCCCTCAGCTATCCCCCAGGCTGCAGGACTTCAAGGAGGATTTGCAACTGTTATTTCAGTGAAGTTATTCCCACATATGGTTTATAAAGCACTGTGAGGTCCTAAGGGATGAAAGGTGCTATATAAATGCAAATTGTTGCTGTTGTTATGCATGAACCATAGCCAGGTTTTAAACTAGACTGACTATGAAAAACGTCATTTATTCTGACCTTTCCTGATGAGAACCACTGCGAATAGAAAATCTCTAAACTCTTTGGACATAAAGACAAACTCCAGTTTAAATTCTCTGGAAGACAACAGCAATACTCAAAGTAAGTGAATGAGTTAAGGGAATAAAAAAGGAATGCTCCCTGACTTAAGCAATACTGGTAAGAAATCAGCCTTCAGGCCAAGGAATTTGGGCTCTAATTTTGACCCTGTGCTAGACTCTAGGACAACTGGGAGGAAATCTGTTCACTGTTCTGTGCTTCTGTTCCTGACTCTCCTCCTCCCTCACCCACCATCTGTTTTGTCTATCCATATGGTACATGTCTATCTACATTGCAAATTATCTCTAAGCTCACTGTTTGTATAGTGCTTACCCAAAAACCTCCTCCTCACAATTTCCAAGAGAACAAAGCCAGCTAAGTAGCTGCAACCCTGTCAGGTGCCCAGGCAAATGTAAGTAATTGGATGGTACTAATGGGAAAAGTGGAAAGCAGGGCCATGACCCTCCAGTACACCAGCTTCTTCCTCACAAATAAATATTTAGATGCTATACAGCACTATTTTGAGAAGCATGAGCTAGCTCAGAGTTGATTAGCTGGGGCAGAGCATTGCATTAATATAGTTATAGTGCCTCAGGTGTAAGCTAGATTGTGCAGAACCAGACTGGGAATTACAGCATGACTGCGCTGGGCCTTGAAGTGTTATGCTCAGTACTCACAAAGGAAAAAAATTATACAGAACAAAGACACTGTGGAAGAAGTCAAAGGTCTTTTTTCACTAATGATCTTGAAAGGGTCTTCCATCAGTCCTTAAAGCTGACAACCTTTAACATGTTTTCTCCACTGTTTATCGCTATCCTACTCTATTATCCAGAAAAACATGGAATGACCCATAGCCTGTGGATCACTCTGCCATTGGAGAAGTTGAATATGGTAGTCAAGAGACACCAGATAATTGCATCATACCTGTTTGCCAACTATTGCCTGACCTCTCACCACGATAGATCCTCTAATAGAAGTCACATCTTTAGCCAGGTGTGACAGCTGTAAAAACCAGGGTGAGGTGCTGACAGTCACAGCTGGTAAGAAAAGGAGCATAGATATCTTTCATGTAGTTTTACTATTGGAAGTGCATTTTCCTGTATTAATGCAAAGATACTACCAGGTTTTTTAGTTGACATTTCATTTTAAAATACGATGATGACTGAGCAGTTAATGCCAGGAGTTAAGAAAATGGACTTTTGCCCTTTTTTTTTTTTTTTATATGGGAAGGTGCAAACCTTCTAAATTTTCTAAGGGCCAATTTCAGCCCAATCTAATTTCATGGGAAGTTACACGCATATTGTAAAAGTCAGCAAGACTACAACAAAGCAGATGTTGGTTCATTTTGAACCAGAGTAAGACCAGAGTTCCTATCCAACCTAACAGCCTATCTGTAACAGCACTGATCCAGCCTTTTCTGGACAACTCTTCCACAAGAAATTATGAGGTGTGAAATTAGTCTTGGAAAGACTCTAGAAACTCGTTACTCCATACTGGGCATAGATCCCTCTCATTCACAGATCTATCTACTCTTGATACTGGCACAAACTGTCTCTCAGTGCCCCAGACTTGCACAAAAATAGCAAGGAGACCAAACGTATTGTAATCTTGTGAAACACTCAGTTTAAAATTGGGCTGGGGGTTTGTTTTGGGGGATTTTGCTTGTTTTCTTGTTTCCCCCCCCTAAAAGGAAAAAAATTCACCTCTTTGGGCAGTCCGTAAGTGCTACCTCACATGCAGTGGTGAGTACTCTCTGACTAAATGTAAGAATTATTACAATCATGGAACATTGTGTAGTAAAATTATTTTCATTGGAAACTCAGAGACATCAAGAAAAATACGATGAGAACATGCACATTATTTTAATCAGAAACCATATCTTTTTGCAAAGTAACATAGAAAAGATACTTATTCTGGTCTCCAACCATAGAGATAACCAACTATTTAGTCTAACAAGGAAAGGAGTTGGACCCTAGAACCTATCTGGAAAAACCACATTCACCTTTATATGATGACAAATTAAATTAAAACCTCATGTAATTAAAAGGAAAAAAAAGGTTTAAATCAGAAAAGTTAGAGATAAGGATAAGCAAAACAGAGAATTCTGAGGAAATTTGCATTTCAGACTGTCAGCCCATCTGTAGGCTCTTAGGTTTCAAAATGAAGAATTAGTCTTGACTTCCTGTGTGTGACATTAAAGGTGTATTAATCACAGCTTATTGCCATCACGATTCTAAAGACATAAGCACAGTTTATCTTGCCTTAAGTGGGATATCCAGAAGCTGTTGTCTGAAGTAAACTATTGAATACCTCCTGTTTCCCCCTCTACTTCCATAAGAGTATTATTTATGTTTATATTAGAAAAAAATGTGTTCATCCAGTCTAGGTCAAAACTGCTTTTTGTATTATTCCACAGAATATGTGTTCTTCAGTTCCTTTACTGGCATGATACAGAAGATACTCTTGTTCAATGTATAAATATATGATTAATGCTTCCATGTGCTGACTGCATACACCTAAAGCTAGAGTTTAGCAAAACTTTCCCAATGGTTGTTAATTTAAAATACAGTTTTGGTTTAAGAGTCTCCAGTTCTGAATTCTAAAGCCTAAGAAAAATGATAGTATTTCCTGGTTGCTTCAACTTTTATTAATCCAAATATTGCTACATTTTTATTAATTGATTTGGTGGTTCGGGTTTAAATGTAACTCCATTGCATTGTTAGAGAGAATCCCAAAAGCCAAAAGAAGGATTTGGCTCTCCAGGGCCAAGAGCCAACTGCTTACATGTGACCAGCTACTGAAACTCAGCTGGTGCTTGGATACTGGGTAAGAATTACTCCTATGCCTGTGCCTTCAAGCTCCTGCCTTCTTTATTCACTCTCCTGTATCTTCCTCATCTTTCACACATAATTGAATAATTATTTTCACATATACAGAGGAATGTCCTCCCTTTTTTATATACATGAAGCATATAATGTGTGCCTTAAGCCAATGCCTGTCCTTTCAGCAAAGACAGATCCGGAAACAATTCTGCATGATAATGGTTACTCTAGCATGGACTTGACCCAAACAGAATCAGGGGCACACTGTGCTAGATCCTCTCCAAAGAGCAGAAGATGGCCTCAGGTTTGAACTACATTAAAGGGTGACCAAACACCATGGTTTTAGGCTTCTGAACACAGAGGAATAAAAATTACTTGCTGAAAAATTAAGGACTAAGTCAGGTGCAGAATCAAGGATAAAACCAGGTCTACAGAATCCTAATCCTAATGCTTAAGGATGACCTATTTTCCACAGTGAAGAGGCTCATGACAAATAGGATTTGTACTTCTGTTGTGCATAGGGTACAGCCTGTGCTGTTAGCCGTCCAACGATATGCTGCTTCACAATTCAGAAGGTGGGAAGGTTGAAAATATGTCATTTATTCCTTTATGAGGAGCATTCTGACATCCTATGAAAATATCCTTCAATGCAAGCTATAAAGGTCATGGGAACATATGCTGCAAAAATGTGCTTATTTAACATCTGAAACGACTGAGGAATGTGTTGGCATTTTCCTTCAACTGCATATCTTTCTCTTTTTTACTCATGGTTAGTGAACAGTTTTTGGGAATTGATGAATCTGATTGCATGAGCACTATTTAATTTCATGAATTGTTATAGCTAAAAAACAGTTGTTTGTAAAGCCTGGTTTATGACATAGTGTAAGTTATTTATATTTTACACCCTTTTCTCTAAATAGCCTTTTCATTGCCATCCACTTTACCATCCCACAATTTCTTCTAATAAAATGCCTTTACAGAGAATGAAGATTTTGCAGCCCAGAACACTGGGTCCTTTTGCTCCATTTCTGAGCAGATTTGTCATCTCTTTAAAATTGCTAGCAACAGCACCCATTCATGTGTTAAGAGAAAAATAATGGGTTTTTTTCCTCTCTAGATATCATGCTTTACAAGTTACTCCATACATCAAGTTGTGCAAATACTATGTAAGTGTCCTTAAAAGATTTATGTGTTTGTGGCAAAAAGTGTAAAAATTATGTATTTGTATATTTTATTTTTCTTCTGCGTAATCCTAGCTGAAAGATGCCGACTCTTGCCATGGTCTGTAACACTATATATGACTGATATACCCCAGCATGGTAAAGATTGATTGCAGATATTCAACTGTGTGACCTGAGGACTTGCCTTACATGTTTTATTTAGGGTACGGAACACATGGAGCCACAGCTGGGGCTGCTGAAGCACCACAATACATTATGTTGTTTGACCTATAAAAGAATCCTTGTGCAGAGCAAGTGGGGAAGAGCAAAAAGAGATAAGTAAATCTTTGCTGAAAATTATAATATTCACGAGGTAAGGAACACAAGAAAGAAAGGGACTGCAATGAAGAATCAAGCTTCAACATCTAGTGTATGAAATGGGTTAGGATGTTGATGTCAGCCAACAGCTCCGGCCCAAATGAAGGAGGTGTTTGTATTTTCAAGATTTTCTCCTTCCTCCAAGAATTTTGGTTGGGATTTTTGAGCCAGAAGTCAAAGGCCCTTTTAAAGTGAACAATTTGTACTTCATAGATGAAGATCTGCCTCCTAACCTAGACCACTCCTGGCTACATCTCACCCTAATTTATACTTGTCCATTTTGTCTTTAAGCATGATGAACCAGCCTATGCCATACTAGTAATAAGCTTTGGGATGGCACCATAGTTCCTACAATGTCTTATTTTACTGATTTCAACAAATCTGGCTACCTATTCTTTTTTGAGATGAGTACTTAGCAGTAGAAGAAATAACCAGAGGGAGAGTTGAGATCTCTAATATTCCCTGTCATCACTTGATATCTGCTGCAAAATTAACCAAAATAGTTTAAGTACCATATAACAGCCTTATTGTCATAGACCACCTTCCCTCCCACTAAATTTTACATCTATGTAAAATTTAAATTTTAAATCTATGTAGCTATATCATGGCACGAGGATATTACTATCTAGAAAGCATCCCAGAAACTGATTTAATTGCATTCATGCTCATAAACACCAAAGACAAGTAGGTGGCTTTGTTTTAAATCACTGTTTGTATTTGCACTCAGCTAACAAACAAAATATATCTTTCAAAAAATCAGGGTCTAGTCTTAATTTTATTTAGTATTAAAATTATTCATAAATGAAAATTATTTAAAGTGCTTTCATGTAAAGAGGAGTGCAAGCGTATGTGGTCTTGTACACAGTAACCATTTCTACTGCTTATTTGGAACTCAACAAGTCTGTCCACAAATCTATCAAATCCAGAGTTTATGGAGGAAGCTGTGTGTCTGGGCTAGACATCTCAGAGAAAATTAGGGCAGAACTGCAGGATGCACTGAAGAATGAATCTGCACTGCACAGCAAGAGCAGACTTGCAGAGCTCTTTTCCAGAATATCTAAACAGAAAATTCTTTTTAGACATGCACCTGTGTCAAAGTCCAGCTTCCCCAAAGTCAACAGCAAAACTCCTTAAGAGTTGTTTAGCCAATAAATATTTTCCAGATAATAAAAATCTTGCTTGTGAATCACTTCAAATCTTTTCTTTCACTTGTATTTTATAACTATGACTTTAACTTATTTTTATATAATCTGCTTGTTATATACCCTAAAGTCTAGAGCACAATTTTTCTCCCACAAACCTACAAGTGCACCTGACAAGACTGTGATCTGATATTGCAAACTATGACTACAACACCATGTAGGATCAAGTGCTGTCACTTGCTGAGCATCCTTATCTCCTTACAGAGATGAAACTGGTCCAAGGGTTTATACAGATAATCACAGTGTAAGGTACAGAAACTATGTTATGCATTTTATCCAAGTGTTGGAGGTTTTCTTGCCGATGAAGACAGTAGGGATGAGAAAAGTGGGAAATTAAGGCAGCTGCACAGCTCCGTTGCTTTCCTATGACTCTTCACATGGGAATGAGCTGAAGACAATCTGCAGGGCAGCATTAAGGATGCAGGAATTGTTACCTTCAGAGCAGGAAAGTGTGACATCAGGTGTACACAGAGCAAGAAATGTGACTGAAAGTCCCCTTACTTGCCTCCTGATGAAGACTGCTCCTGATCATCCCTGAGAGAGCTTGTCAGTATAAATTTATAAAAACCTTTGTAACTATTTAGAAGTTAATATTCTCAGGTCACCTTTAGTGGGGGGAAAAAGGAGAACCAAACAAAACCCAGGCTGCCTAACTTGGTTTTAAGACAGTTTCTTTTGCTAAATTTAAACAGAAAAGGTGCAGATTTTGTCCACTTTTGACAAGTGTCTTACTTGACATTTTATATCACTCATGTCAGTCACACTGTATCTTCTAATGCAAAGTGACATGGGCAGCACCAAGTCAGAGTCACCTGTCACACTGTTGTGTCTGCAGGAATTTCTATGAGCTAGAATTTGCTTAAATTCAGAAGTGGAGTAAGGGTGCCTTACAATGAACTTTTCTTTCCAGAAAGCAGATGATATAGTGGAGCACATCTTTCTGATCCCCTGCAGTTTTATTCCCTGGCATAGGAAATGAATTATTCCCATAAATGGCAAAGGGCATACTGACTCTTCCCTCCATTTAATAGTTTTGGTTTTAGTGAGCATCGCAATCATTAATAATCTACTCTATTAAGATTAAACTAAACTATGCCAGATGTTAAAACAAAATGTTAAAAAGCCAACAGCTGAAATGGGACTGGAGCGGTATAAATTATCCTTCTAGTACCTAAGAGAGGTAGTCACAGAGAGGAGGTAAGTACTCTCTCCCAAAGGAAGGAAAGTGACAGAGCAAAAAGCAACATGCAGAACCTGGGACATTACACAAAAGTTATTTACTGTGAGAATAGTTAAACACTGGAAGAGGTTTCCAAAGAAGTGGTGGGATCTCCTTTGCTGGAGATATTAAAGATTTGGCTTCACAGAGCCCTATTTAACCCAGTCCAATGCCCTGCTTTCAGCTAGAGCTTGTACCAGATGACCTCCAGAAAGCCTTTCCAACCTAAAGGTTTTCCATCATTCCAAGATTCTAAATAATTATTTGTAGGGAAAAAAATTGTTTTAAAAAACAAACAAACAAACAAACAAAAAACAAACAAAAAAAAAATCACTGTATGCCAGTATCTTCATGTGTTATTTTTTTTCAAACATAGCATAACAATGTATACTAGCATGTCTCAGATACCTTTAAAAATAAAAATGAAGCCTGGAATTCACACTTTGTTGTGAGCTGAGGCAAAAACTATTATTCACTAATTATCTGTATGGCACCTTGCATATTGCTGATCAAATGTGTGTAGCTACGGGCACCGTAACTAAACATTTTGTAAATCCTCCAAAGCACTTAATGCACTTGGCGACAGCACAACTATTTTCGCACAAATACCTTGCACATTAGCCCTTAACCTTATCTACAAACAAAACCCAGTAATGAACCATAACCCAAAGGACTACTTAAAAACATAGCAGAGAAAAGAGAGAGATCAAAGCTTGTGTTTAATTAATCCAGCCTCTCCTGATGCTTTCTGATCTGCTTGCTGACACTTAGCTAAAAGCCAAAACACTTGGTGTTTAGTTGTAGACCCACATAAAGAGAAGCTTACAAACATTTATTTATAATAGACATTAATTAATTAATTAATAGAAACCAGGGACATCAGATGAGATTCTGGAAATAACACTACTTAAGATTTTCTGGAAAGGAAATTTTATACATATAATGGAACTAGTTTACTGACAGGGCTGTTAGCAAACTTGGACTGTTTTGTATACCAGACCAACCATGTTTTTCAGTAATTAATTTATTTTCCCAAAGTGCTTATTCAGTTGACCTGACATTATTGACGGAAATGTTTAGAAACTGGCAAATGCTTCCAGTTAAGTTAAAAAATATATTTAAATAGAAAATACATCTATCCATTTCTATCCCTGTCCTCTTGCCCATGTACTTTCTGGGAGATCCTGCAATTCAGTTTTCTGAATAACTATTTCTTTAAAGATGAAATTAATTTTTTTCCAGCTGCCTAGATCATACCAAGTATCTTAATCAAGACACTCATATTTACCACTGGAGTGCCCCAATTACCAGACCACAAGAACAGTCTGTCCCAGGATATCCATTCTCTCCTGTTGTGCTACACTTAATATTACTTAATATCAGATGCAAATGGGACAGCAATACTCCTGTCTCCACTGAAAGAATATACTACCCATCATCCCCACCCTCCCTGATACTGCAAGTACTCAATTATTTATGTCCCAAAGAAGTTTCAGAATCAGTCCCAAATGACATACATAACTGGTTCTTTCTCTCTTCTGTGAACCTTTCATTTCTTTCTACATGTATTTTAAAAATAAGACCATCTAAATGCAGAGCAGAGGAGAAGATTCAGAAAAGTGGTCATAAGATAATTTTATTCCTAAACAGAGCAGTTCAAGATCTGCATATGTTTGTGTTGACCAAATTTACATCAAATTATCTGCTGTAGTTTTAAATCTTTTTTTCACGTGGAAATCTGGTATTTGCTAGCTCCTAGCCTGTAAGAAAGACCACAGGTAGACAATAGATAAGTACCTGTGTTCCCTCTGGGTCAAAGTCCCACCTGGCTGTTTAGAAGTTCAAGGACCTTTCTTAAGGAAACAGCAGGTCAGACAACCACATCTATTCGGTTTTGGGTTTTAGGAAAACTCTTCTGTTTTGCTGAAACAGAAGGCAAAATTTGGAAAAGCCAAGGGAATTGCTTGCTGGTCTGCACCAGACCCACAAGGCAGAATAATCTCAGGTATAAAGAAGAAGTTTTCTTGGAGTAATCAGTAGTTCCTAAAAGGCAAAATCGGTTGATTTCAACAACTTTGGTTCAAACAATTTCTTACAAAATGTTTCATTTTAAAGACATTGAAGAAGTTACAATCATAAGATCCAAGCCTACAAATGAAATCTAGTAGGTTTTCCATAGGTTCTCCAGGAGATTTTTCTATCATTCTTCTCAAATACTTATTTTTCTCTCAGGAATGAAAGAATATACCCCTTTTTTTCTATCATTCTTCTCAAATACTTGAGAAGAAATATTTTTCTCTCAGGAATAAATGAATAGGCCTTTTGGTTGTTACAGTTTTTCAGGTAGGATGTATGTATCTTTCATTCCCTTTTAGGTTCCTCTTGTTCACTCTTACCCATCTGTATTCAATAGAGCCTCATTACTGAATGATTTTATCTCTTTTTTTTTACTATATATTTTTGTGTTTATATTAAAAACAGTTCTCTGAAAAAAATAACAAGATTTCTGTAAGCAAACATTACTACACCACTTAAAGTTAGAGGGGAATTGGAGAGGATTTTTTTGGGGGTGAGGTAGTTAAGTCATAATTCTCAAGAAATAAATAAGAATTCCATTCAGGATGTTGGATTAGTCCTTGGCTATTTCCCTGATCATAAGTCTTTCTTTGAACAATTGCACTACAAAATTAACAGGCTGAATAACCATGCTGTTGAATTAATTAACATGTTAAATTTATTAAACATATTGTTACAAATGTGTATAAATAGAGCAATTCAAGTGTTCAAGGAGGATTTAAGGGAAAGCAAATTTCAATTAGTTCCTGAAGTTCCAGAAGAAAAAACTGAGCTATTTCCATATCAGGGTATCCTTTCTGTAAGATGAACAGACCCATAACATTCATAATTTAAAGAACAGCTGAGATTTAAGGACACCACAGTAAATGTCTTCAATAGTCTTGCAAAGAAGATACTATGACAAAGGGATCAAATGCACCCTCAGCAAATTTCCAGGTGACACCAATTTGAGTGGTGCAGTTGCAGCACCTGAAGGCTGGGAAGCCATGCAGAGGGACCTGGACAAGATCAGGAAGTGGGCCCATGGAAATCTCATGCAGTTTAACAAGACCAAGTGCAAGTGCTGCACTTGGGTGAGAACAACTCATGGTATCAACACAGGCTGGGGAATGAACAGATCAACAGCAGCTCTGAAGAGAAGGACTTGGGGGTGCTGGTGGGTGAGAGGCTGGAAATGACCCAGCATCTGCAACCCAGAAAGCCAAACTTGTCCTGGGCTGCATCAAAAGCAGAGTGGCCAGCAGGGCAAGGGAGGGATTCTGCCTCTCTACTCTGCTCTGGTGAGACCCACCTGCAGTGCTGCATCCAGCTCTGAGGCCTCAGCACAGGAAGGACAGGAACCTGTTGGAGCGAGTGCAGATGAGGGCCACCAAAAAAGATTAGAGGGCTGGAGCACCTCTCCTACAAGGGAACTCTGAGAGAACTGGGATTGTTCAGCCTGGAGAAGAGAAGGCTCCAGGGTGGCCTAATTGAAGCCTTCCAATACCTAAAGGGAGCCCACAAGAAAGATGGAGAGGAATTTTTACAAGGACAGGAAAAGAGGGAATGGTTTCAAACTGAGATAGTAGGTTTAGATTTGATATTAGGAAGAAATTCTTTACCATGAGGGTGGTGAAGCACTGGAGTAGGTTGCCCAGAGAAGTTGTGGATACCTTACGCCTGGAAGTGTTTAAGGACAGTCCTGTTTAAGGACAGTACCTCAAACCCATGGAAACCCAGGGAAGCTGTAAACCAGACTACTGTGGCAGTATTACAGATTTCTCATGGCAGAAATGCCAAATACCATGGCTTGCTTTAAACTTGCACAATACAAACACACTATGGGTCCTTCCACAGACATTACTGTATGTGGTTGGTTAGTGTAATGACATTTAAATTTTACTCAGATAAAGGTAAACCAAAATAATGCCTGAGCTCTCCAAGCCCTTAAATTCTCCACTGGAATTATGGTTACATGCCACTCAACAAAAGCATTTGCATTAATCAGTCCTAGGCACCACTTTAAATCAATGAATATCATAGGCTTTCTACAAGTCAATGAAGACAGACAAGGTCCTACAAGGGGACAAATCCACAGTATCCAAAATGAACTCACAATTTGAATTGCCCTTTTGTGCAATGCTGTGATCACCCTTTTTTCCAGATGCAGAGAGCACAAAGGACGAGCAGTGAGGTATCTGTCCTTGATGTCATTCTCCAGCAGTGGCACCGGATTCCCATCCCAGTCCCAAGTCAAGCCTTACCTGTCTAGCAGATCCAGACTTGCTTCAATTTATCATAGGGTCATTCAGGCCTCTGCTTCATGCCCTTAGCTTCTTACTGCTGTCAGAAAGATGTACAGAACTTTTTACAGCCCTGAAAGATATAAGAATGTCATTAAAATGAACATAACATTACTAGAATAGCAGAAGGTGAAAATGAGCTCTTACTGTTTAATCAGCCCACTTAACAGTTTGGATTTGTTTTATTATTCTAATTTTACCTCTCTGATTTTACGAACATTTACCCTAACCCTCGGCTTGTTCAGATTCCTCCTCAAGTCCCAATTCATGAGTGTTTGCATAATACTTGAAGGGATTAAAGCAGTGAAATTCAAACAATTTACCACAGGTCTTTAAAAGGTTTCTTTTCAGTTTTACTAGTGGCTTACTCACTTGATAGATCAGCCTGCTTCTAAAGCTTGCCTCTGGTCCTACACATTACTGCAGTGGGCAAGTGAATATATCCAAAAGAGGTCTTATGAAATTCAAGTCTCAGGCTGCAGTGTTTGCAGGCTCAAGCTTAAACATGTGCTACAATTTCAGTTGTGATTTCCAGGTTGTGAAAGATCCTCTGTCACAGAGGACAAGAGTAGAACATTTGGCTTGAAACATGTGAGAATGAAATTGTAAATTGAGGCTATGCAAACTAAAGAGAAATAAGTTTGGGCATCCTTCTTTAAAATTCTCCTGATCTTTTGGAGAGTTTGAGCTGGAACAACAGGATGATGGAACAGAGTGTAGAAGGCTGTGACACACAGAACACACCACTTGGGCCAAACTGCAAATATATTGATACCCATGAAGTGGAAGCATAAAATAATACTGATATGATAGTGTCTTTGTGCATACTATGCTTTGATAGAGGTAGCAATGTGAGATACAAATTAGCTGAAACCAGAAATTCTGCATGATCACATACAACTCACTCACCAGAGCTTGACTATCTGAAGGTAAATGGAAGTCAATCAGTTTAACTCCTACCCTGCATTCTTCTAAACTGTCAGTCATATAAACAGATAGAATGCAAATGTGTTAAGCTGATGTGAACTGAAATGAATAAAAGCCAATAATGACACCAGAATATTTTGAACAAAACCTCAGACTTGCATTCATTCGATTTTTAAATTTTCCTGCATTTAAAATTTATGTTTTGCTTCATGTTATGGGAAATGCAATAAAAGCAGTTAACAACATGATGTTAAGCTTCATTTGTGAACTGTTTGAGAAAAATCAAAATCTGCCCAGCCCATTAGTGAAGTGAAAATTGTACAGGCAGAATTCCAGCACTTTTGAATAATTGAATCTAGATTTGTTCATTAGAGTAACCTTCAGGGAACTATAATGCAGATCCATGACATCAGCAGCTCTAATAGGAACAAAAATGTGAATTTGTCCAGAAGAGCACCATAAGGCTGATCAGGGGGCTGGAGCAACTCTCTTATGAAGACAGATGGAGAGAATTGGGATTGTTCAGCCTGGAGAAGAGACAGATCCAAGGAAACCTTAGAGCACCTTCCAGGACCTAAAGAGGGCTTACAAGAGAGATGGAAAGGGACCTTTTACACAGACATGCAGTGACAGGAATAGGGATGATGGCTTCAAACTGAAAGTGGATACATTTAGATTAGATATTAGGAAGAAATTCTTTACTGTGAGAGTAGTGAAGCACTGGAACAGATTGCCCAGAGAAGTTGTGGATGTATTATGCCTGGAAGTGTTTGAGGACAGGCTGGATGGGGCTTTGAGCAACGTGTTCTAGTGGAAGATGTCCCTGCCCATGGCAGGAGGATTGGAACTGAATGATCTTTAAAGTATCTCCAATCAAAACCACTCTATGATTCTGTGGTGACAGATATTCTCAATATTTTTCAATGCTAAATTTCATTTCGCCTATGTACAAGTGCATACTCTTTATATCCCCTTACACAGAAAGTTATTAACTTTACCTCATGCCACATGTCAGCAGGAGAAAGTGGCAAATATAAATATATATAAATGTTTTCTCAGGCATGAGGGCAGCAGCTGTGGTGTAAGACTCCTCTGCCATCTCCCATTACAGGGTTCTCAAGAGGCAATGACCGTGACAGTGTCTTAGTGATTTATAAGTATAAAACTTACCAAGGAAGTATTGGTCACACTTTTCTACTGATTTCTCCTCTGCCTGAGCCTATCCACTTTTTGCCCAATCCTATGGCCTACCAGAAATCTCTATTTTCTAGGCCTGTATATCTGCAACACACATCTAATATTTTGTTTTCAGCTTCTAAGTCTCACCTTACTTCAGATGATTCAAAAATTTGGCATTAAATTGGATGGAAAAAAGTTTCCAAGTAGAAGTATATGGATCTCTTACTGCATTACACCTTAGCCTAACAACTGAGTATCTTAATCCTCATCTATCTTGACTTCTTCCTGCATGAAATCAGACCGCTTTGAAATGGATAGTAACATTTCCTTTAATGTGGGAACAGGGTGGCAGGAGAAGAGAAAAACTGGTATCATATCTCCCAAATCCTCTCTTGCTTTTCTGGCCTATCAGTAGGGTGGAAAGAAACATGAGAAATGGCTGTGGGAATGCTTTCTGTGGATAGCTGAAGCAGACTTGTGATAATGACAAAATACCATCCTACTTTTGTAAGCAAGTGATGTTACATTTACGGATAAGTTTGGTATTTTACTAAACTTGGCGGTCCATGCAATATTCCCCATCTACAGAACTGCCTGAGTTTCTACACTTTGAAACTATTGCATAATAGAAATGACAGGTCAATCAAAATGCAAACAGTTTTTACTGGTTATGGCTTCCCATTATTTATAGCTTCATGTCCCTTTTGGGAAATGCCATCCCAAAATTAAACTTAATTTTAGTCTCCAAAATTAGGCAAGTCCTATGACTCAGTGGAGGAGAGAATGTTACACATGCATGCTTCTAAATGGAGCGGGCAGTTTAGTCTATTAGAATTCATTAGAGACTGAGTCATAATTGTGAAACTGAATTTACTTAGGACAATAACCTTCAAGAGAAAATAAGTATGACAGTGAGCTAGTTCTCATTTCAACAAGAAGTCAGGCAGCCTCCAAGCTTCCTTAAGTGTGGTAATCCCTTCAAGTTCCTGCCTGGCAGGATTTAGGCTGCCTCCTCTACTTTCATATATAAGAACTTTACCACATATGACACCTACAAAAAATGTCACATGAAACTGGCATTTGGCTGCCTGGAGTGTTTAGTCTGTGTTACATCATTATCAAGACACTAAGAATTCATTCCCAGTCTAGTTAAGGAGTAAAATTAGAAAGGGACCACATACAAAAATAACATGAATAAGTGGAAACAGCTGAAATAATTCCCTCTGCACACAGCAAATAAAGTCTAATAATAATTTATTAAAACAAAATGTTAAATGTCAGCTGAAGATCCAAGGTTAAAGTTAAATATTGGAAGCAGTATTCCAAGAATGAGAAGGCTTGAGTACCTCACACTTGATCACGGATTATTGACTCTTGCTGACTTAAAAGTAAGTGCTTAAAGAATCCACTCATTGTCTGTCAACAGCTTCTGAGTTTGGCAGGAGAGCTGCACCCCACTCTGTGAGGGTATATTTCAGTACTTAATTCTCCCAGGTTGAGCACAAGAGATTCTTCAGAGTTCAATTCTTTCTTCGTTCTGACTTCGGAAAATACTTGGGGGAAGGATAACTTTAACAGGAGAGAATTTCCATCTATTTAGCCTGTTATGGGTTCATAGAAGCAACATTGCTGAAGACAGGTTAGCTCAGTTACAAACTTTGACAGTGACGGCAGAACAGCAAGCACTCGCTCTTCATTCATTCCTGCTTGAGTGGCTGCGCAGTGTGTGATATTCATGTACACTCAGGTGGCTCCGAATTTAATTTTGTCCCTGAAGTACATCATTAACAATTAATACTGATGCTTCACAATTCATTTACACATACAGCAGTTTTCTGTTTTTCACAGTGGCAGTTGCGTTCCAACTCAATTGGGACCCTCCCTAAATCTATCCTCTAATAGCTTTCTTAATTTTATTTTTGTATTCCACAGTCCTTGATAACAGCAAGCTAATTTCTGTAACTCCGTTTGATGAAAATGTGCTGATGGAACTCATATTTCACTTCATTGACTGTAATGAGCTATTTCATCAAACTGTCCATGTGACACTATTATAGAGAAAATGATAAATTTACTAATTTATTCACTAGAAATTTCACTGGAAATTTAAAAAGGAAAAGAAAAGAGCCATGAAGTGAGTTACATTAGACTTCCACCAAATGATATGTCAGGGTCTACATGAAACAAAAGCACTGACTACTGCTACACTTAATGAGGTGTAAACATTAAGTAAGTGTTGATTAATCAGTGGGTTGCTTGAAACTAAGAACAAAAACCTGCATCACGATACAGGTTTTCCCTTGTAAATATTTATAAGCTTTACCTTTTCATCACATGAGGTGCTGCTACTGTTAGAAATCAGTTTCATTCACACACCTCCTCCCTGCCTGTGAAGCCTCTTACCCATGTTAGGTTCGGGGATTTGGATGAATTCACCAGCTGACAAGCAAGCTGTCATAGCAAAGAACTCATTCCTCCAAAGATCATTTTTACAAAGATTACTTGCATTTACCTCTTTTAAAGAGGAGGTACTTGCAACTACAACATTGTGTGGGATGAAACACTATTTTGGAAGAACATTAGGAAGTATGTAATTATATGAGACTATTCATCTCATGCTAATATTAGGCCTGGAACTAGAGACAGTATCACATGGCCTGCCTGGCTTATTTTAATTAGATGTCCTCCACCTACTATTACAGTTATGATCCACATCTTTGATTGCTCTGCCACATGGTCATCCGGAAACCTAGGAACTAGCCTGGAGAGCATTCCACTGGAAAAATCACAAAATCAACTAGGACAATTACTCATAATTCTTCCTTGCATCCCATTTTGTACCTATTCAGGGGCTTTCTTCATCTGTAGTCAAGCCTGCAGCACACTTCTCCTGCAACACTAACTTCCTCCACTCACTTATTGTGGAAAGGCATTTTGTAGGAGGTTAAAAATAATTTTAGAACCCACACAATTTTAATTACCTTCAAGACATTATAAAAGCAGTAACAAGGTTGAAAATAATATTTCATGTTATGGTTAATTAATTATTGGACTTTTCTGGTCCATATAGTTTAGGGGAAACCATTTTACACCAGGAAGTGCACCAGGGGCTTTTTCACTTGGTTGGTTTGGGTTTTTAAATCTACTTGACTGTCACTTTCAGAAACTGCTTTCTTTCCTAGTCTAAGCTAGTCTTTGCTTGAGGGAGATGATGTCTGGATGACTAAAATCCAAAACAGATGACTGCATAGAGAGCAAGACACATCTTAAAGATATGGCATTCAACATAAATAGAAAACTACCATAGGGAGACAGCAAGAGGGCTTGTCTTTTCCTTCAGAACCTGAACATTTTAAAACAGCCCACTCCCTACTCAAAGATGAAGATAGCCACCTGAAGGCAGTGACTGAGGAGCAATCACCTTGCTGCTGCACAAGGGATGTGTTCTTCGGGTACATTACAAGGAAGAACTGCTAAATTCACATGCTTTAAATCAAACCACAAACAAAGAAATCAGTGATTTAATAATGATGTGATTAACTGACAGTCAGTAAACTATACATTCAGGATCAGTATCACAACACATAAACCAAAATATTAGAATAAAATGTTAATTAATACCTATAAAATTCTAAGCACACCGTAACTAATCCCAAGAGTTGCAGCATCCCCCACATTCACAGTTACATGCACACCACTCTCTCACAGGGCTCAAGGGCAACAAGCCCTCACCACTCTCTTCTGGGAGTGCAGTTTCCCCTACTTGCACGCCCATCTTTCTGGAAAAGCGGGTGGTCTTGCTTTGTTTGTATCCATGCTGCCCTCTACAATCCCTATGAGGCTGAGAAATCCCACCACAAGTTATAACCCTAACACAAATCCTTAGTTTTTTGCTCCCTGTCCTGTGACTGCAGTGGCTGGATCTCTCCAATGTGAAGGATGCTCTGTCAGGTCTAGACAGAAGTTGTCATGCCAGAGGATGACTTTTGGAAGTATCAAAATAGGTTTTGACTGCTGCTCTCTTCCCACTTCCCTCCCCCATCCTGTCATAAATTTATGGTGCTTTCATACTTCTTTTCAAGTTGACTCATTAATTTATTTTAAAAACTTCTTGGTTAGACGGAGGGCCATGTGGGTACCCCAATGAGGTTATATCAACTGGTCCAAATAGGGAAAGAATCCAGTGAAGAAGCTCTTCTGGAGATGAATTTATCAGTTTCAGTATATTTCTACCCTCATCTATCTGAATACCATCTGTTCAGAAAATGCTCACACTCCATCAGGGCAATGCATGGGGCAAACTCACCACTGGGGTTAGTGGACCAAGAACACAGTGGATTACATTGCTACCAAACTCCTGCTGGACTGCACTCTCCCTGCTTGGATCAGACACTGGGAAAGCACCATTTAACCTCCTGCTCTGGCTTCAGCTTTAATTAGTCCTCAGATTGTCCCACAATTTAGACATATGGGTGATCAGCACCTTGTTCTGCTGAGGTATTCAGTCCTTAGGAATGTAGCCTGCACAGAAGGTACTTTAGAAGTAAAAACTTGCCTTTAAAACTAGGTAAACATTGAGGAATGGAAGCTGCTCTCTTTTATGAGAGCAAGCTCACCACTCTATAATTAAGATATATAATTATGTAAGTCCTGAGCGCATCAAGCAGCAAGAGAGTCTTCCTAAGAGATTTGTGTGTAATAGGCCAACCAGTCCCTAGACCCCTATCCTGGATTTTGAAAACAATGAGAAGATCCAAGAAAGACTGATTTTTTTGCTATTAGCAAAACATACAACATACCCATCTTCATGCCGGGCAATCAGCTGATGATACTTGTTCAGTATCTTTCTGAAGAGAAAAGTTCCCTTTCAGCAGTCTTTTCATAAAGCATAATTAGATGAATTAAACTGTCCCTGCTAAATCTGCAGTCTCCAGAATACCAGTGTATGGTTAATTTACAGGTCTTTGTTCCAGCCCTATTGTGCTGGGTTTTGTATTACATGGATTGATGTAGCCATCTATAAACATGAATACAGTCCTGGCATAAAAGGAAAAACATGCAAACAAACAAACAACAGTTTCCTCTGCCATGCAAAAGAATATCTTTATCTCAGGCCAGGTAGTTTTTATGCAGAGCATGGAAGTAACTAGGAGAAGCAAGTGGCCTCTGAAAGTCACTTTTGTTCTCTCTGCTATATCAAGGAAGAAGAAGACACAAAATAAAGGAGACATTAAAGATATTTTGGTCCTCTTCACCAAAGATCTGAGTCTGGAGGCTGTTACTATAAAATGCTACTTTAAGGGGTTTTCCTAGTGGAGTCACAGTCTGTTAACAGTAAACAGAATGGGAACACAGCAGAAATATCATAAGCATCCCAGTTCAATGCAATCAATATTAAATATTTAATCAAGTCTGTTAAAATGGATAGCAATGCAAGTCTTCATGGAAAACAAGAACAAAAGTGATTCAACAGAAAAGACTTATAAAATACTTTTCAGAACCTGATTCTGCAAGCAGAGTAACCAAGCATCAGAGACTACAGATTAGCCAAGTCTTTCCCCTTTCCTGGTCTCCTTACACATGTTCCAACTCATATTCAGCTTTACAGCAAGACAGGTAGCACCCATTTATACGAATATGAAATAACCCATTTACAACACTGTCAGACTGTGCTCTGCCCACCATCCCTCAAGCATCAACCATGTGCATCATCTCAATGCCTCTAATTTATGGAACCTCTGTGAGGAGAGTGATCCTAGAATCACTTTGCAGAGCAATAGACTACTAATATGAGTAAAAACTGATCAAAAAAGGCTCACATTAAAAACTACCCAGCTGTCAATAAAACATCTAAAACATATATTCTTTTAATGGTGGCAAATGACAGTTGCTTGCAATTGAAGGGCTATTCAAGTAGCTCTATATAAGTAGAGGCATACAGAAGTGAAAAATTATTAACAAATCTCAGAATGAAAACTACATTCAAATTTTGACTTGTCAAGCTGTTGGCAGTGGAACTGAAACAGCCATTCCTTGACTGAAGTGCCCTTATACCATGAATATCATACTGAATAAGTAAAAAAGTAAATTTAGCAAAGGAGAGACCAGTCAGAACAGAATGATGCTTGACAATCACCAGGGTAACCTTGTAACCACAGGGAAATTACCATCATTCAATTCTAATACTGAAATATCTTGTTTCATAACAATTAGAACACAATTTACAAAACACAAAAATTACTTCAAGTTTCAAGTCATCATAAAACACATTCTTCCTATGAGGTGGTGAATTCTACCAACACTAAGGCCTGCCTATATTTTGGAGCATGCAATTCAGCTAGAATTTCAAATCTAAGGTCCAGTTACTAACATGATGCCAAAACACTCTTGGTGAGCTGCCCTGGGACTAAAACATGCTTATGCGCTGATTCAGCTGCACTCTTGATTTGAGTTGGCACAAACCATTCGTTGGGCAGTTCAGACAAAGTCTGCAAGCCTAACCAAACAGGCTTTTTCATCTGCTCAGAAGAAACTAGTGTTGACATGGCCACTCATGTGGCAGTATAACTTGTTTTGGTTCTGTTTGCACAGACAAGATCAAAACACTTGTCATGGTACTTGGAAGCCAACTACAGCTTGCATGTTTTATACCTGCAGGGAAATATTAACAAAGTTTTAAGGATGCTCTTAAAAATGCTATGTTTTCTTTCAGAAGACAGAAAGAAATTTTTAAGCACTGTTTTGAACGCTTAATCATATTAAACGTTTGAACAACTTAGAGGGCTCAGGAAGAATAAAAATTGACAACATTTAATAAAAGCACAATTTCTTTCGCAATTTCTATCTTGTTAACCTTACAACACCAGTTCCTAACCGGATTCAGAGAACACTCTGTTGGTACAGAAGAAGGAAATTTCTTGTACTCTATCACTATTTGGTGATGGACACTTAACAACCTGGCTGATCTGAAGTGTGTTAATGAGACCCTAAAATGTTTTAAGGCATAGAGTAGGTATTAAAATTTCTTTGATACATTCTATGCATTTAAGGGCAAATCATTTAAAAGTTGCAGGTCTTCCTGATGGGCATATTAAAAGGTTTGTTATCTAGAGATTTTTCTCATTATTCGCTTTCAGAGTTCATTTACCCTTGATTCACTTATTAATTCCAGCAGACTCCACTGTTCTCAGACAAGGAAAAAACACTATTTCATATACTTTGGCACAGTTATGGTGGATTAGGAAAGAAAAAGACAGGATACAGAAGAACAATCCATAACCCAAAAATGCCAATAAACTTCACCGATATTGCTCATTTCTCCTCTAATTTATCTATCCTGTAACAATTACATAGCTAAGGGCTGAATTCAGAAGGCTTCAGAAGAGAGAGACACTACTCCATTCAGGGGCAAGGTGAACTGGCCCTAACTATTCCAGGGATAATTATGTTTCACTAGCTAATGAAGAGTTTTCAATGAACCTGTTCATTAATTGAAATTCAGGGAGATTTTTTCACAGTGCAAACCAGCAAGAGTTTTGCTTTATTTCCTGTACAAACAAGTAGAAGGTATGAAACTGAATTAACTGCTCTTCAGGAAGAAAGGAAAGAACTAAGTAAGGTTCTGAATAGTTATCAGCTAGGGAAAAGCTGTGAGGAACAGCAAACAACAAAATTGTCTGAATTACAATCGGTTGCCTTACCTACTCATAAGAAATACTACAAAAATTTAGGGATGTTTTCCAGACTGTATCCTTGAATCTAGATGCTTAAACTCACAAATAGCATCATCAACTTTTTGTTTTTAGATCTAAGGAGATCCACTTCAAGGCACCTGCAGGGTTTTTGCCCCACTATCATAAGCACTCTGTTCTAAAACCTGCTTGTAACAATAGCTAGAAGCCTTTATAAAGTCTAAACCTATTTTTCCTTATGGTCAGATTTTACTTATTTCCCTTTATATCAAGGCTAGCACTCACCATTCTTTTCCTTTTTTTTTTCCCCCCCCTCTCCTCTGTGGTGTATCTGGACTCAGAAGCTTTGTCCCACATGTTGTTTGTCTTACTAAACAAGAACACCAGGTTCTCTAAAATCATTACTTTGGCAAGAGCTGCCCACAAACAATGTAATTGCATCAAGGTGGTTTTACAGCTGAAGCAAATAGCCCTGCTGAGAAGCACCACCTCTTAGGCTAGGATTCAGTTAACACGCCCATGCTGGCCCAGACAGGCTAAGATAATTGGACACTGCCTTTGGGGTCAGGGCCACACTTGGTGATGGACCATTTTGTTCTGGATGTTTCTGGGATCTGCCAAAAAGTTCCTACTTTTCTTTTATATGATGTAATTTCCATAGCACTTGCCAAAAGTCTCATTTGGCTAACCAATCTATCAGGAAAAGCAACGTATCTCTGTGAAACTGTACAAAGGACAGAATGGGAGTAGATATTAAGGACAGATAAGCCAAGACATTTTTTACCATTTGAGGTACTGAGAATTGAAGTGTGCACTGTTTCAAGGTAGAGATGCACCACTGAGTTCTGTCCAGAAATTAAATTCCCAAGGTTTTACTTGCTCTATTTCCATTAGTTGTAATTTTCTGTTTGTAGTTTACTAGATGTTGGGACAAAAGGCAAAAGAGAACATGAGCAATGGTTTGCTTTTCATAATTGTTTTTTTTAAAGGGATTGACAGAGGCTTTTTTCCCGTGGTTATAACAGCTGCTTTGAGAAGACAGTCAAATAACGATCCCCATATCCATGGCATAAATCTTTTTTTGTTAGGCTATGTTTTACCATTAGCATTTGGCCTTCCTATGCAATTACAGTTCATCAAGCACAAAAAGTATTTGTCAGTCTATTAATTTTGTGCTGGAATCCTCCATTATTGCTCACTTGAGTGTGCAGATCAAGCTTCTTCAGGATTCAGCTGGTAGTGACCACTGACATTAAAGAGGAATTCCAACCACTGCTCAGCCCTCCCCTGCATCAGCGGCTCCTAACTTTCTCATGCAAATTCTGTCAAGCCAAAAATGTCTGTGCCTGTTCTCAGTCCAGTGATGAATTATTTTGGAAAGCATGAGTAAAATCAATTCAGTCACTTGCGTTAAGCCAGCATGAAAAATAAGCTGCGCTTTCGCCATATGTGCTGATTGAAATTTTCAAGCATGGAAATCTTAAAAATGGCTAATTCTCCACACGTCATTCCAGGTTGTTTTATAAATCCTCACAGAGGAAGGAAAAATTATTCATGGCTAATGAAAAATGGTTCAGTAATTGTAAACTTATAAGCATTTAAAGTAACACATTTGTTTAAATTTTCCCTGAAATAAGGGGTGAGTTAATGCTGCTCAACTTTAAAGCTAATCAATCACCAATAATGCCCCTTGCTTTAAGTCTGTTGTAGTATACAATAAGGGTGGCTGTATCACATTTTTAAGTTTTTTTTTCTTTTAAAAAAATACAATAAATAACACTGACATGACATTCATGAATCAAGATCTAGGATTCTAACATATTCCCAGAAATATGTGATTCCTCCAGTATCAATTCTTCAATATTCAAAACACTCAGTACTTAAAATGACTGCTTTGCACTGTGTGAATCTTGAGGACATATTTTTTTCTGTTATTTAAACTGTTACCTTGCGTACAATGTACAGAAAGAATACAATGGCTAAAACAACAAATTTATGCTAGTATCAGGTCATATATCAGGGATAGGGATAGGGATAGCTCCAGGCAGGAGAGAGGGAGGGAGGAGGAACAGGCTGTGCAGTCATATGACCTACAAGTCAGGGTACACCAAGCTTGTGAGACACTGCTTACAGAGAAAAGGGGATGAAGCTTTGAACTTTTGGACCCTGCCTCACTAAACTGGTATTCTCTCATACGGTGCAGGAGCCAAAATTTCTTTAGGACTCCATAGAGTCAAATGGAAGGAGACAAATCCCACTTTCAGAGCTTTCAGCTTTGAAGATAGTTGAGGACAAGCGAGATATTATGTCAGTGGATCATCACAGGTATGAAAGTGCCGGTCATCTTGGATTTATTTTATTCGACGACCATGGAGGCAAAGTCCGGAACTATGGCAGATATAGGGTTAAAACAGTCAAAGAAGTATAAAAGTAGGGTAAAAATACTCAGATGAAGTAAATGAAAATAGCTATAGTGCAGAGCACTATAGAGAAGATTAAAAGACCTGCAATCCTTTACGGAAATACCACTGCCTAAAATGTAAATCAGTGAAGAGTATTGAACAAAAGACTGTTTTTCTCTCCCAATTTCCTAACTGATCTCTCTGTCAAGAGCTTTATCCATCTAGAATTAAAAGGAGAAAAAAGTGCATAAAAATGAAATAAGGACCTTAGAATTTGGCCTCTAGTATTTTCACCTGACCTATTTTTCACATCATCACTAACAAGCTACAGCTTTATGTTAGAAAGGTAAAACATCTGTGTAATCGTAGTCAATAGTGTTCTCATTAAGAGTAACTAATGTTCTTACAATTGTTTGAAACACTTTATTTGCTATAGGAGCAAGCTCTAAGTCTCGCAGAAGTAAATTAATTGTAGCAGTGGTTGTGCTAGTCAAGAATACCTGCAGCTATTCCTGGTGGTCAATGTCACTAACCTAACCTGGGAAGCAATGATATGGAAGTAATGATCTTGTCAGATAAATAATCTTGCTGTTTTAAAAGATGAGGACTTAAAAAGAAACTCACCCTAGAATAATATTTTACCATAACTAATAACTTTTAAATAACTAAGTCACTGTAAAATCAACATCATGGCATCAGTACGTTCCATGGCGCATTTTCATCTCCATTTATTCCTTTGTATTTCATTTTAGTGGAATTGCATGTGTTCATCTGCATCGAATATACAAGTGCACACTGCTCCATGTTTCCATTGCAGGCAGTGTCCATACAAGTTTGTTCACAGTCCTGCTGAATCTGATCAGAACACAGGCTCTCTCCCCCAGACAGTGTCCAAATGCTTTTGAAACAATCCATGTAATGGTTGATCTCAGTCATGAATTAAGTCTGTGTGCTGCAGAGCTAATACCTTGATGCTAGTCAATCATCAAAAGCTCTCAGTGAGAAAATGCCTGCTGCTTCAGGCTATGTTTCAGATTAAAGTCACATCCATTGTTAAGTTTTTTATATATTATGTATTTGTATTACAATTTTAAACTTTTCCTGAAAGTTTTTAACACCAATATAAACACATCACTGAGAGGTTAACACATTTTAACCATTTTGATTCCTTCATAATTGTGAAGTCCTCATGTAACCACTTCCGGTGAAAACCAATACCAAAAAAAATTTTTTCATCCTGTTAATAGTGTGAACAGATGCCAGCAATGGTGAATCTTTCTACCTCTAACAGAGCAGACGTTACTGGATAGATGATCTGCTCATATAAGAAACCAGAAGTGGGACTCCTGATATATATCTGCCCCATGCTAAGACAGCACTGATTCTCTGATTTGCACAGGATTTTGAACCAATCTGCAGCAGCTGCATCTTTTCAGTGTAAGTGTTTTCGTTATGGTCCTTTTCTTCCATCAGTAATTGCTTAGTGGCTAGTATGTTTAAATAGTGTGGAAGAGAGTAGAACTCTCTTCTTTTACCTCAGGGGTTTAAAACTTTTTTGACAGGAAACTTAACCACTTGACTATAAGTTAAGGGGGTACTCTTGTTGGTGTGGATATGCCAATGCATAGCCAAGAGAACAAAAATTTTATGAGAGGTAATGTTTCAGCAAAACTGTAGCTGAGGGTTAAAGCTTCTCTGTTCCCATATTGAGAATAAAGTAACTTTTTTTAATCAATTGTACTTCCCTACTGTGACTTTTACAGGTCAGCAACCAGCATGGTTCCAGAATGGGCAAAAGGACATAGTCACCATGTGGCCATGTTGCACACACGCGTGATAACCTGGTGTACCAAACCTCCTGGAATGTGACAGGGCTATTTTAGCTGAAATGCAGCTTATGGATCTAAATCAAGATTTTAATTTGTGGAGATGTAAATATTGAGTGAATACCTAGACCTTCACCCAACACTAGGATAGCGTATTCCAAGCATTGTCACTGAGGCATCTTTTTGCAAGTGTACGGATGAAAATAAAATACATAGGGTCCTAAAGACCCTCAGTTAAATAAACACTGTTGCCGTCTGTTATCCTTTCAATTAATACAATCTATAACTCCAACAACTACAACTCAGTGCCAAATATATGAAGCAGTGCTGCCATCTGAAAAACATATGAGTATGTCCTGAGAATGGAGCATATACTGTGCACCACCTTATATTTAGTAAATAACTTCTGTTTAACATTAAACCTCCTTGTACTTCTCATGCAGTTGCCTAGTTGCAAATGCAATGTCAGGTATTTTTATCTTGTGCAAGACTATGCTTCCATGAGCAATTATAATCTAATTAAAGTCATTAATGTTTATGCCCTAGGGCAACTTCAGTTATTTGTAGGCATCTGAGTTTTTCCTGTCTTCCTATCCTTGTTGTAATTTATGCTTTGTTGAGCACTTCTAAATATCCACAAGTTACTTCACTTGCCACCTTAAAGCTGTGCCACCCTGTAGCCTATGGCACTGTTTTCAGTGCTTCTATTTAGAATCATACTCAATAAAAATGGGTAATATATCTATTAAAGTTTCTGAACTGGAGCTACAGCTTTTAAAGCCATGGCTTTTTTTTCTTTTCACCAAAGGATGCTCAAGTTTTTCATACTACAAATCATGCCTTAATCAGAGTTCAGAACTGCCTGTGCCTTTCAAATGCAAGCAGATACCTAGGAGTGTCTGAAAGAATACACCAGTGATTTCAGAACCTAGAGCACTACTATAATCCTCTATAAAAACGATTTTGGAGCTAGGAAGTGTCTGTGAGGTAAAGATTTTAAGATAGGGTTGGAAAGTTTCCTATTATTTACCAATTATACAGCAAATCTTTTCACCACTAAATTAATAATAATTTGTAAAGTCCTAGAGTTTTATTTTCAGAGTTCTGCTGGGACTTGATCCACAGGCATTAAAGCCAATCCAAAGAATCCCACTGATTTAAGTAGGCTCTGGAGCTAACTTCAGTGGCTCTCAGTGTCAGTACACAGGCCATGAGGCAAAAGAAGGAACGGTGGCATCATTACCACAGGGTCTCTCTAATAACTTCCCAGGTTTCCAGGCTAGGACTTTTTCTGCTTGGAACTGAGAATGTTTGGGTGCAAGGTGAAACAGCCAGCCAAAGAGCACATGATTTCATTTCAAGCAATCCAACTCAATTACTGCAGAGGGTGTGGGAAGTGATCTGTCTGTATCACTGCTGTCAGCCCAAGGGAGGATCACTGCTGATGGCCTGTGACAAGCAAAACATTTTCACGGCTGTGCCTACTAGTCTATCACCAAAAAATGTTCCCCATCACTTCAGAGAAAAAGGGATTTTAACCACAGCTGTGAAAAAAGTATTTTCTCATGTAATTCCACATTTCAAACATTTTTCACTCTACACGAGCGTGAAACTAAAACTTCTTGAAGGTTTTCACCAAGAGAAAGCATGCTTTCCCTGACACTTCCAGCTCAGGTTCAACACGGTGTACAACCTGGTCTAAACAAGGGGCGTAAGTTTAAGCCTTTTTCTGACATAGCATGAGCACCAAGCTGTCCTGGGGTGGAACTGTTGCATATATATGCTATCTATAAACACAAACATTTTACTGCAGCCAGGACTTGATCCCAGTAGAGTTTGTGAACTTGATTGTCGTGGTTTGGGAAATCTGCTTGTCCATCTTTATCTCTTTCCAGCACGGGGTCAAGATAGCTGTCCCAAACTAAGCTAAATATACTTTGGTTTGACAACCGGTCATTTAATGACAAAAGTAATTTCAGTAAAATATTCCCAACCAGTGGCAGTGATGTTCCTTTTGGAACACATTCTAAATAGCAATCAGCATGGCCAGCCTGACCTTGTCTGAAATCTGTCCAGAAGACATTTAGCTAATGAGACTAGAAAGCTAGAATAGAGTCTGACGTGGCCTGTATTCTCCACAGACTGGGTGTTTTTTAGCTAGAGTGCCCTTTAGTAGGGGTCTGCTGCCCATACAGAACAGTCCCATGGTCAAGGCAGTATGGGTCATTAACGTGGAGTCAGTAGGATTTAAACACTTATTGTTACATACAAGTCGTTCTAAATGTGGATTATGGAATCATTGATTCTTGGGAATTATTCTTAATATCTGCAGAATTAAGAAATGCAGGCATTCTGTCTCAATAGCATAAGCATAACTTTATTTACAATGTTTTCTAAGCTGACTTAGAACCTGTACAGAAGCAGTCTTCTTTCTACAAACTGCTGCATCCGCAATCCTAGGAAAAAAATGTAAAAGGAAAAACATTTTTCCCTATTTACAAACTAGATACATGTCAAGCAGTTATGAAGAGCTCAGCTGCTTGCATTACTCAGCAGAAGTGTTCATCAACATTTAGGCATGTAAACTCCATATATTTTAGGTTCCTTCAGCATACCTTGTTTAGTGTGCATGTCAGGACATCGTAAATTTAAACATTATGCTGAGAAGGTTTAATTATCTGCTACTTGCATCACATATCTCCAGCCCACACTTTACTGTCCAAGCTATTAACTGAAAGTTTGGAATATGACTACAGGTTAAAATGGATTTATTTGATTAATGTGTGTATACAAGTGTGGGTTCTCTTGTGAACTATTCAAGTGTTGAGTTTAATTGAGCTACAGCTGGTGCTGACTGTGTTTTCAGAGAGTAGGGATTTACTGACTGATTGACTGTCTCTCCCTTTTAACCTGGATGAAGACGCGTTCATGCAGAAGTGAAATTTCCTGATGATACAAAATCACAGGGAGAACAGTAAAAAAAGAAAAGCGCAATAAACTGAATGAAAATAAGAGCACACAAAATCAAGTAGTTTATATGAAGGGAATGAAACTAGGCATACCAGTTAGAAAATGCATGAAATCAGGGATTTTATTTGTAAATCTCCAATTCAACTGGAGAGGAAGGAAGAGGGGAAAAAAACAAATAAGAGCTACTATTCCAATGACAATGCAAATCTCCTTTGGAGAGGCAGAATAAATTAAATTAATGAACTTTTAAAACCCTTCAGCTGAGAACCTCTCTCCCTTGTTGGCAGAGCTAGATACAGCTGTTCAAATGGTATCACAGAGGGAAAGCAGAAAATCAGAAGAATAAGAAAATTTTTAAAATTGTCTTTCCTGCTCAAGGATGTCGAACATCCTGTGTGACTTGTGATGAGTACTGCTTATCCTAAGGAAAAGCAGTGAAACCAAATGCAAATTGCCAGGGTGTCATCGAAAGTATATTGAAAAAATAGAGCTATCCAATTAGAAACAAAACAAAACCAAGTAAAATCCCCCAAACCTCCATAGACTTATATGGAAAAGCACTCCAAAATTTAACACTTGTCATCATTTTGCCTGAATAGAAGTTCTGGACAATGATCCAGAAAAAGGCCACCACAAGGGCCATTCCAGCTATTCTGGATGTGCAAAACCAACACTACACATTTATCCTGCCCCTATTCCATCTCCCAGCATTAACAGAGCACATCACACCCTTCTGTAGGTGGGAAAGTAATTTCTGTATTTCAGGTTTTTCTTCTGTTTGACCTTTCCTCTTTTTCACTGGTAATATCATGGCTGTCTTTCCATAAAATGTGATCTGTTCTTTACACTAAGGTTTAATACACCTTTTTTTTTCCTCCCTTGAAGGGGAGAAATACAGTAATTTTTAATTCTCCTTAAGATATATCTTGTTGCTGCTCACAGTTATAAATTAAGATGTTTGAGGAATATGGTTTGTTTTCAGGATGTGTATTTTCATACACTGAGAAAGAATGGTTCTATGCCAAAATAATTGAGGAAATCTAATTATTTAGAAAATCTTAGTACTTCTGAATAATGTCCCTGGTATGATATTGTATGTACAGTCTAGGAAGCTATAACATCAGATTTTCAAGTAGTTTCTTGCATTTTTATACTATGATAGGAGAAGTTATAAGAACACTCTGTGCCAGGTTTGCCAGTATCTCTAAGGCTTGGAAATCTCAACTGTCATCTGACTCGATGGGTCATGGAAGCAGATGTACTTCTAAAAACACACACGGGAGCTGGGAGTGAAGACATACAATGTGTGGGACTGTGATGCCATTATGTCACGGAGAATTTTGCCTTTTAACTCAGATTTCAAAGCATAAACCCCTCTAGTTGGCCAAGCTTAAGCTCCTTTCCCCAGTGTTGTGGCTTCTCTCCTGTTCTTATAACCCTGGTTGCCAGATATATCTGTCAACAGATGGCTGATTGGAAGAACCAGCTCCTTTTGGCACAGGGGGTCACCAACCAGGAAGGAGCCATGTGCTCAATATATTACGCAATAAAATATGAAGCTTGAGCTCAAATGACAGAGTCTATTCCTGGTAAACGAGATCTGACAAGTCTAAAGAATATATTGGAAGTGTAAGATTTTGTTCACATGCTAGTCAGAACAACTCCCCAAAAGTACCTATCCTTATTCGTGTCAGAGGAATTGAATGCACGCAAACACTAAAAAGTGAGAATAATAGAAAAAAATCACAACCCACACAAAACCACCAGAAAAAACACACGCTTCCAGTAGTAACCTCTGATTGCTGAGTATCATGATGGCAGAGAGAGCCATCAATTCCCCAATTCTCTGTTACACTGTGCACAGTACATACAGTGCAGAATAAGAATGAGTAGGTGCTTCTACTGTGACACTTCTTTAAAGAGAGTCCCATTCTTACAGATAAAAAAGAAACAAATTGTGAGGAAAAGTTGCCGAGAGTTCCTTATGCTTAGCAGAGTATAGAGAAGGTGTTTACAGTGTGGTATCCCCTCCTTTTTTCCTCTAAGTATAATCTATTCTTTACACCAGAAATAAATTAGGTGTCTTTCCAGATTTCATGAAGAACATTTAGAAGAGAGATACAATTATGGCATAAACTTAAAATATATGTAAAAACATATACAAACATTAACATGTTGAATTTTAAAAAACTGTACCAAGATTGCGGGTTTGTATGTACATTACCAAATAATGCCAAGACTGTATTCCCATTTTATTGCAACAAAAGGAGATAGCCTTTGCTTTGGCCATCAAGTCTGTTACTTCTTCTGTGCTAGAGTAATTAAAAGCAAAACCATAAAGCTTCTAATTCCTAAAAGGATGTATTGAAATCTCACATTTTTTTTATTATCTTCCTCCAAAGTGCTATTTATAAATCCTGTCTTTGACAGCTTTTCTGCAAGCTATTTGTAAAGCACATTCACTTGCAGAGTAATCTGGCTCCACCAAGTGACGGCTGCTGTGATTGCCAGTCTACATCTGGACCTAAGAGAACACAAAAGAGTACTAAATATTAACCTAATTTGGTAACATGGGATTTTGTTGAATAGCTTTGAACTTCAGTATGTCATACATTTTAAACAGATTATCTTGTTGTGTAGATGATAAGTGAAAATACTGAAGCAATGCAAGGAACTTATTTGTCCCACTGGATGATGATGAAATTTTGTCTTACAAAAGTACTCATTGGATTGCTATTAGTAACTCCACCACCTGTGAGAATAATTGTAGGAGGGTAGGAGGGAGGCAGGACAGTAAATCATTTTCCTGAAATTCATTCCACACCTTCCAGGTGTGAATAAGGGAAAGCCTGTTGGAATATGAAGAATGTGTATGAATGACCTTGCTACACAGTCCTTAATATAAGGTCCAAAAGAACATACTTTGGACAGCTAAAAACAAAGTAGATGAAAATCACAGGTGTAAGGAAAATTATTATAAAATGTATTCTGCAAAACTATTTTTGAATAACAGCACATTCTGAAAGGGAAATTTTTAAAGCACTTCAGGTGGCTGGGGAGATACCATGAGAAGCCTGACTGTAAAACTGAAATTGCTTTGGATGCTGCCTGCATTGACCTTGTGAATCCACCCAAAGACCCCGGGATTAGCTTTTGCAAGCTCATGGGGGCATGAAAAAGTAGCTCTGCTGAAATTTGAAATTACCATGATGCAGTGGATAGATTTTAAATACCACTGTTAGTCAATTGTAAATTTTACTATAAACAGCAAGATTTCCTTTATCATAATTGTTACCTGCAGTTATTTTTGGTGAGGAAGACTATGAAAAGGATGAGAAAGCTGTCTTTTGTTACCTCAGAGTTTTACTTTGATTAATTCTTAACAGAGAAGCCAATACAAGGGGTCAGCAGAAATGCGAAAGAATCATAAACCCACGCCCATGGATACACACGTGTACACACACATGGGGCATACAAACTATTAGAAATTAATTTATATTTAATATATTGATATCTTTGGATTATAGTTCTCTCTGCCATTGGCCCTAGCTATACAATAACATCGTTTGTTTAATTTGTGTGTTCTCAGTTACATGTTCTGTTCCTTTGAAGAGACTGGTTGAGGAGGAAGTCTGCTGTCCACATAACAGGAGATAACCCAGCATGCCCAAGGGAGAGAAAGCCAGAGGGGACCACCAGAAGGAATAGACAGGACACTCACATGAAAGAACAGCCTGGCTCCAGAAAGACTGGAAAGAACTTGCAAGCATGACTATACAGAAATTGTAGGCACCCAGCAGCTCAAACCTAGGGTCTGTCTGCAGTGATAGTGGACAAGAAGAGAACAATGCATAAATCTTTTTTCTGTTGTGTCATCTCAAGTTGTCTTAAGTTTCCTTTATATAAAAAATTAGAAATGCAACTATTTATTTAAATGAAGTTTAGCTTTTTTTACTTTAGAATTTTTTTGATCTTTTGGGGGAGCTCATTATAAGATGAAAGCCTGAGGCATTTAACATCAAAGCTGTATTCCACTCTGCATCTTGTCACAGGAGGGAACAGACAACCTAGCAGACCAATAGAAGCTGCTAGTGTCCTAGATCCTGGTGTTATTCTGAGAAAGGGCAGGGGGTGTGCATAAAATAGAAAGGAAAATCACCTGTGGATCAGAATTGACTCCTTTTGAAGAACACATTGAGATGCTTCTAAAAGCCAGATTTTTGCTTAGATTCCTTGGTAGTCTGACACAATATCCAAAGGGGGGGGGGGGGGGGGGGGTTACATTTATTCTCCATGCTGAAAATCAGGGAATAAAAAAAATCTTGGGTTTTTTTTCTAGATTTTCACCAAGCTTCTGTCCTTAGCATTCTAGGATTTTATTCCTTTGAAACTGCAGACTTTTTATGACTTACAGACTTAAGTATCAATTAGTGAGAAATGCAGTCCTTGGAATCCTGAACAATAAGTGTTGATGTCATTGTCTCTAACAAATGCTAGCAACACCGAATTCCACTGGCCCATAAGAAGACACCCACTCTAGGGTTAAAATCATAGTTATCCCAAACTGTAAACTGACCATCTAGCAAACAGCTAGATAACCAGGAAGCAGAGAGCAATAAGCTGGTAGAACACAATACAAATTGAAAGAAGAATGTGTAGATCTTAGTAAAATCTGTGCTGAAGGATGCACTGAAGAAAAGAAATATTCAGTTGAAATATCTGGTAATTTGGCATTTAAATTGTACTTCAGTGCAAGATTTCAGGATTAAAGAAAGCTGAAGTGAGTTTTTGTGAGGCAACAGATAAGCTACAATAAGTCAGTACTAAGGCAGACATGTAAAACATCATTTTTAGCAAAAGGATTATGGCAACTGCAGACTCCCTCATTCCTTGCTCCCTAGCAAGTACTCCAGTTGACTACAGAAGACCACACACTAAGACCTAAGCCTCTTTACTATCAAATAATGCACAGTCTGCCAAATTATATAAAAATAACAGAATTAAAATGGGTTTGCAGCTGGGTTAATATGTGGTTGTTCAGCCTACAGGCAATCAGATAAAATACGGTGTGCACACGGAGCTCCTATTCTATGCATAGTAGTATCTTCCTCCTATTTCTAGAACTTCTGTGTTTCTAGACCTCTTTAAAAAAGAGAAAAAAGAGAGGCCTAGGTTAGCCATCATTTCTTAGCTGGCCTAAGCTGACCAGGAGTATCTGTATCTGTGTGTGTGTGTGTGTCTGTGTGTGTGTTTATTTCCTTTGCTGACTGGGGCAGCAGCCAGGTTATCTGATGGAGGTGCAATAGTACCTGCAGGAATTAAACTAGGAAAGCCAGAAATAAGTAGCTTTATCTAAATGTACCACAGGAACCAAGAGACTCTTCTGCAATTGTCTACATCTACTTTCCAACACAAAAATGGTAGGAGAAATGTGTAAGGAGGTGGCTGCTTGTTGAGTGGGCTCCATGTCTGCATTTTCTCTACATCGCCTGCACAGAAAACTGTCATTTGAGCAACTCTGTTCAGATTTGTGCTTATTTCTTGGCAAACAATTACTTCAATCTAGTTTATCTCATGGAATTTCTATAAAACTGCTTTGCACTAAAGCATTTTGAAAGTTTTCTATTAGGTCTCCTCACAACCTTTTATTTTGGAAATTGTTGGCATAACTGCAGTGAAAAACATTCTGGGAACATACTGATTACATTAAAATTTGTGACATAATAGCTTAATTACTTTTTTCAATGATATTCCAGCATTTTACAATTATTTTATCATGACAAATGCTGTGCTCTATTTTTATTGATTTAAATAGCTCAGATTGAAGGAAGTTTGGTCATTTCTCAAATGTTCTTAAATTTCTAAATCTTTGAATTATACAAAATAAATTAAAAGAACCATGGAACATCCATTAAAACATAGTTTTTTTCAACATACTGGTTTTTTGCTTCCTCTTTCTTAATACAATCTCTAGTTCTTATGGTACCTATTGTATCTGCCTATAAATATAAAATAACAATTTTGTATCTTTTTCTTCTGATTTCTCCAATAAAACAGAGAGAAAATATTCTGAAAGGACAGAAAAGCAGATAGAATTGTGGGAAAGAAAAGATGTAACACTGGACACTAAAGTACAGTTGCAAAGCACGATCATAGAATGATATAAGGTACCAAGACAAAGAGAAACATAAGAAGAGAGAAGTGCAACGATAACAGACCTTGGAGAATTCTGCCTCTGTTCCACTTTTCTGTCAGTCAAAAATCTTGTCACTTTGGAAGTTCACATCTGCAGGAGTTCAGCTATCTTTCCATATCTCTTTACCATTGTCATGACACGTACAGCTTTTGCTGGTGACAGATCTGTTTCAACTGTTCAAGTAAACATCAGGATGTTAGTGGCAGGCTAAGCTACAGAAACAAAACATCCTCAAACCTTAGAAGCTATTTTAATGTCAAATGTTATCATGTCGTTTTGGCCATACAGTTATGATTTCAGCTGATCCTCATGAGTGTTTGTCATTCAAACCCCTCACTTCTTCAAAAGAAAGAGAAGCGTTAGTGAGAGTAGATCCATTATCAACAGAAGCACTGAATGATGGCTGCAGTGTATTGCTTTATTCTAGAACTGGTCACTATTTTTTTGTCTTCCTTTTCTGTCTGGTACTATCCACAGCATTTCCCACAAAGTGTTTGAGGAATAAAACAATCCTGTTTTTTTTAATACGGGCAACATACCTACAGCAGAATCAAATGGAGTACTGTGGGGTAATGGTGTTTGCTTCCTTATCTATCTTGGGCTATTATGGTTATATAATTTATTGCACCCTATCTTCCCCCTCTCTACCCTACCTTGTTCTCTGTGGTGGACTGAAGTCAATAAAAAGTGTTTGTGCAGGACCTCTTGTGAGAGAACAAGGTGTCAATCTATATCTCTGTCTCCTACCTATGAACAATGATTAGCTCTTTTAAAGTCATTCACCCATGACCCAAACATCTGAGAGCTGATTGCAGCAATATAACCCCAGCAGGAAGGAAAATTGCTTTTCCACACTCCATAAAAATCCTCCTGAACCGAATATTCTGATCTAGAGGCAGTGCTGGCTGTCAAGACATTTTTCCCTGCCCAGTACCAATGTGCTCCAGCCAATGTGCATGCCAAACGCTGCTGTTAATTTCTTCAGTCTTCTGTCTTTCATCATGTTTTACCAGTGGCTTTAGGAGCCAATAAGGATTGTACACACTTCTACAAGGTCTCATATAAATACTTGTATGTAATGTGCATATACAGAGTAGTTGTGTTTAAAGAGAAAGGTAAAAGCAAAGAGATCAGTTCTAACCCCAGGTTTACTCATAAAAACCAAGACACTCTCCACTGAAACCACAGTACCTATAGAGAGAAAGTATTTAAGAGTAGGAAGCTGGTGACACTCTGCTCCATCAGGATCCAGGATTTCTGCACTTATTATCATATGATTAATATTCACCTCTCAGATTATGACAGGTGTATTAGCATTAAGAAAAGCTACACTAAAATATATTCTTGTTTCCATGAATGAGTTTTGTTCCATTATGTCTGATAGTATCATCATCATCATCAAGTTCCACTATGCAGCTCATTTTTACCTTTGACTTTTTATGCTACAGTTCTACCAGTGGCATATTCTACTACTGAGCTATTTATTAATCAGGTAAAAAAAACAGGGCAATAACTGATAGAAAGCCACATATTTGTACAAACAGTAGAAGGAAAAGAGATCATTTTGTCAGTAAAAAAACAAGCATCACACTTCAAAGCTTAAAGAAGTTTAATATACGCTTTTAATGCATTTTTCCTCTTTGCGCATTAGACTATGTAGTTTCAAGATTTCAGATTGGTATTTATATGGTTGCAATACTGCAATGGATTAAGACACTCTGTTGGGATTCTGGATTTTTCCTGGCACTGAAAGGAAAGATTTTGTGGCAGCTCAGACATGTATAATTCAGAGTGTCTAAAGCAGAAGACAGCTGTATCTGACCCATATAATAATCACTGCTTATAATTTTGTCTCTGAAATATCTCTCATGAACAGATCAAGATACTTACTGATCTTTCACATCCTTACTTACATTAAACTGATTAATAATTGAAAACATTTTAGAATTAATTAGAACATAAAGATTTATATATATATGTGCATTTAGAACAATTTAGGATACATATGTACAACAAAAAGACATTGATACAACCAATGTAAGTATGCTGACTTATAGCTATTTAATTTTAGCTTAATGAAACCCTTGTTGCCTCATGCTTCAATTAACTCAGGCTTCTTTTCCTCTTACATTTATGGTTTTGGTTGTAAGTAGAACAAAGTTATTTTTGAGATAGAAAAATAGTAGCATTGTAATTGGAAAGTGGTTATGGATAACTCAGAACAGAGAATGTAATACTGATAACATATTCCAAAATAGAAATGGTCTCACCTTTAGCAACTTATGGCTCTAATTTGATAAATCTTTCTGAAATGTGAAAGAAATAGCACACATGGACATACATAAAAATAATGGAACCCCAAAAATGCTCACATTTCTTTTTGACCTTGCTGAGGACAAATATTAATTATCTGGTTGCCAAAATATTTTCAGGTCATTATTTCTGCAAGATTTTCAGCCAAACCAAGTCAAGCTAGTACAAGTACAAGTCAAGTACAACACCTTTTTTGCTCAAATGTCTGTGCCAGCTTCTACAAAAAATGTTTGCTGCTGCTCTGTTTTCAGGGAAGAAGAGGGTGCATCTGCTTCTTGTAGTTCTCACACATCAAATATTCTTAGACTCCTGTCATGATACTTGCCAGATGATGATAGCTACAAACATCCTACTCCAAGCTGATCAGAGTTGAACAGTTTGAAGGCAGCTCACAAATGAGCCATCCGATGGCCAAGCAGAAAAGCACTGGAAGGCAGCATCAGCCTGCAAGTCACAGCAATGGAGAACAGAGCTGATTCAGCAAGACATAAATGATCTTCCCAAACCCCAAAGGTAATGGAAAGCAACACAATCCTGTGTGCTACTAATCAGTCTCTCTCTTGCTAAAGAAGAAAATACTGCTGGTGTGTAAGAGCCACTCCTAAGGATGTCCTCTAACAGAGAACACTTTGCAGTATTCAGTAATTTGGTACTGTACATAATAGTACATTGCATACACTTTTCTTTTTGTCCTCACAGCATGCACTGCATTACGTACACTGTGATTTCCACCTCTGTACCTCTCCGTGGTAGAGGTAGTAAAATATGAGTCATATCTACCATCCTAACCAAGCTACTCTGACGATTAACACCAGACAGTACAAACATCACCACTGTGGTTGCCTGACACAGAGCTGGATGCGGAGCAGCTGAAAAGATAGGTGGAGTATTTAAGTTGGGTGTCTGGAAGTCATCCAGCTGCCTGCATCAACAAAAACTTGCCATTGGTCACCACATCATGGCTGCTCTTCTCTGCCCTACTGGTGATCACCAAAAACGAGTGAAGAAGTACATACAGCAAGTCTAAACATCTGTTTTTACAGAGCCATACACTTCATTCTGTTATTGAAACTAGTAAAAGTTTTAAAAATATTTTCCATCAAGCACTGGATTATCAATTTCTCTCGTAAGTATCCACTCAAAAAGTTAAAATTCCATTTCTTTGAAGACTTTGGTGTTGGTAGCAATTGAAGTAACTAATTCAAATTGCATGGAATATTTCATATCTGATTGTTTGTATAGTTGGGAAAAACAACTTTCTAACTTTGAGCCCCAACAGAATGTATTGGATATCACCATTAAACGCCACACTCAGATGTGAACTCTCATAAGAAGTATCCAGAATGCTCCCAGAACCACAGCTCCAATTCCTGTAATTTGCTGTCATTATATGAAGCAACTCTGCCTTGTAATGCAAGACAATAAATCTAAGATAAGAGCAAATCTTTTCATACTGCAATTCCAGTCACAGCAGCAGCTGTTTTGCCACATGAGCACACCCGCTAGAAATAAACTAATAATCCACAGCAACTCTGGCATCAATGACAGCATCAATCTTTATAGAGGAAAACGTGAAATTGCTCACAGCAAAGATTCAGTTGAGCTAGAAAAATTCACTACTTGGAATCCTCTGCCATAAATAAATAAAATTATACAGCGGGTGTAACCTGCAAATAATCTAACTGAAACACAACTGTCTAGAGATGAGACTAATGCACAAATGAGCACACCTCAGTAACAGTGAAAATGCAATTATCAGGATATAGAAATTCAAATACAGGAAATCAAAGATAATCTGCAGAAAGATTCCAAACTGTCTCTGAAAGAGCTGTAACAAAATTGATGTAAACAATAGAACGAAGAAAGGCGAAGAGACGATTTTTAATCTTGACATAGAAGTACTCAGGACCAAAAAAAGAAATTTAATTAAGAGTAGCTCTTAGATAGTAATGAGGAAAGCATTATTTTTTAATCAAAACAAGGATCATTTAATCACCATCAATGTATTTGTGTCAAGCTAATAAATGACTAATGGATAAAAGACCTTACCAGCATTGCTGGGAACTATCAATTGCTACTTGGCCAAATGCAAAATACCTACTGCCTTTAAGCAAGACAAAGTTTGTAGGGAAAGGTATTGCTGTGGGTTAGAATAGCTGTGCTTAGCTGGAAAAAGAAAAAGCTGAAAAACAGCCCTCCAAGCCCCCAGAAGCTGACTTCAACAACAGTTTCATCTATGTTTAGAGACAAAGAGATTTGCAAGGCTCCAGGTGACACTGTTTGCTGTGGCTGAGTGGAGGAGTGTGCCCAATTATTGCCCTTAAAACAGTGAGAGGCCTGAGGGAAGAAGATGCAGAGTTAATCATACAATACCAGAAAAATGGTATTTCTACAGACTGTGTGATTTTTAATGTCCCTTACACCCCTATTTTTCTTCTGGTTTGGTGGGGGGGGGGAGGGGGGAGGGAAGGAGGGAGAATTGGGGAATTTTTTGTTTTAGTTTTTTTGGTTGCTTGGATGGGTTTTTTAAAATCTTTATTTTCTTTTTTCCCCCAGGCCTGTGAGACTTTTTTTTTTTGGTTTTGTTTTGGGAGAGTTGTTTGGAGGCTGGAAGGACGGGTTGGTAGATGTTACTTAGGCTCAGCAAGCAGACAGGCGAAGAGCAAAAAACATGTAAAGAGAAACTAAGATTGTGGGTCGCTGTGGTTTTGTGTGTCACTAGTAAGTGGGTCCAATGTATGCAAATTGCTCATAATTCTTCATGCTGAATCCTAGAGAAAATATGGGGTTTTTTACATGATGTCATATCTCCAAAGGGGATTGTCACGCTGCATCAAGGGCTGGGTTTGCAGGACAACTTCTTTGCTAACAGGAATGCAACACCAACTTTAACAGTATCTGCTGATGAAGAAGAGCAAGTTAAATATTTATTTATACTACTGTAAAAACTACATAGATGAGGCCAGCAATGCTGAACTGAAAAAACAGAAATTACATGACCTTGCAAGGAGTGGCAAAGGACAAATGCATGCATATCATGGTTTCTGTCACAATCCGCGGGAATTTTTCAAGTTTGATTATCAGATTGCCACACTACACCCAAGCTATAATGAATAAAACCAGGAAATCAGCAATAGCTGTAAGAAAAAAAAAAAAATAAATAAAGTGGAGCAACTATGAAGCGCTGATTTAACAGAACTGAGAATATAATTTATTCTCCTAGTAAGACATCATTTCGCTGATTTTTTTCTGCCGTTTCTCTCTGAGTTTAATCGAGGTTCAGCACGCCATGGTCAAGATGCATATGAGCACATATAAGACGTAACTTCCCTCACGCCTGCCAGGAAAATCCACAAACGCCAGAGGTTTATGTCCAAAAAGGAGACAGAGGAGTCCTGCAACTTTATTCGAATAAGGGGAGAGAGTCGACGGTGCAACACGCCCGCGAGGTTTTCTTCCTTGAGATTTCGGAGGGCGCAGCCTCCTTTTATCCCGAAGTCCCGGCCGCACGTTGTCCTTGTCCTTTCCCCACTGCTGAGGTACCAGGGTGGTACGGCCTTCCCGAACTGCCCACCACATATTCCCCCCTTGAACCCACTATTTTACCCCAAAGCTCCGAAACTCATGCTTGTGCAGACCCACTTCTTTGTTCCATGAGCCAAGTTGTCTGGGCTCTGCAACAAACCTGCCCAAAGTTAGTGGAGACACCAAGACCCATTTCAGAGACGCTAACACCCACACCTTCACCCATCAAATTGCCTGTAAAGACATTAGCTTTCCTCCGTGTAACCCTCACAGCGCAACTCCAGAGCGTGCCGTTCATCAGACTCATCCTGCCACTGCTGCCAGAAGCGGTCACTGGCAATATAGCCCCAGACGAAGGGGTTTAATGCCCCGGCCCTGCCATTTATCCCGCAGTTGCTCGCTCCGCCCCCGCCGCTGCCCCGCGGTTGCTGAGGCGGTGCCGGAGGTGGGCGGGGCCAGGCCAGGTTGCGCGCGGCGCTCGCGGCGTGACGCGCGCTCGGGGCGCACCAATGGGAGGCGGCGGCGGCGGGGTTTGAACGGCGCGTGGCGGCAGCGGCGGTGGGTGCGGGTGGTGCCGCCCCGCGGGGCCGAGCGGCCGCTCCTGCGCTGCCCGGGCGGAGTGGGGCCGAGCTCGGAGAGGGGCGCAGCCGGGCCGCGGGGAGACAGGGAGCCGGGTGTGCGGAGAGCGGCAGGACCGAGCTGCGGGGAGAGGAAAAATCTGGGCCGCTGTTGCTGCCGCTGTGTCCGGATCCTTGCGGGCCTCCTGCTTCCGCAGAAGACTCGGGGCCCGCGGCCGGTCGGTGAGGGGTGCCCGGCGCTGCGCTCGCCCTTCCGAGGAGGTACGGACGGCCGGAGCGGGGTGCTGGGGCGCTGTGCCTGCAGGGTCAGAGGAGCCGGGGGGCGTGGACGGCTGCCGGTGCTTCGGGAGACTCCAGCCCAGGCCTTGGCTCCGGCCCCGCTGCTTTAAACCCTCCCCGGCCCTGCCGCGGGCACCGAGCGTTTCGCAGCAGCGGCCACGCTGCAGCAGCTGCGGTGAGAATGGCCCTAGCTGCGTGTCTTTTCCTGGTTGCGGGTCTCTGCTTTTTGTGTATCTCCGCTTAAAACTGCCACGAACTTTACTCGTCCGTCCCTGTGCCTTTTTCTCTTGGCGTTGGGGAAGCGTAGTGCAACCCCAGCTTCATGGATTCTTCACCTTTTCTACTTTTAAAGGTAGAAGATGGCAGAAAACTCGAGGAAGTCCTTCAAAGACAGTCTGAATGATATAAAACAACGTATGAGAGAGAAAAGGACTCAGAAATGGTCAAAGCTGGGTAAAACTACCCAGTTATCCACCGTAAAGGCCAAAAGTGCAAGTAAGATGCTTAAATATGTTTGGATTTATAATTTATTTCTTTTGAAACCCAGTTGAAACACTCGCTGTTCTGTTGCAGCCAACAACTCCAACAAAATGAAGATCATTCAAGCAAACAACAGAGATCTGGCTCTGTCCTTGCAAGAACAAAAGCTCAAACTGAGGGAAGCTGAAGATACCATTCTTCAACTAAGGAAAGATTATCACATTTTGAAGGCTCAGATGTTTGACTTGCAAAGAAATCAGAGGTTCCAGCAAGAACAAGGACACGTGGAGGTATTTTTAACAATAACTTTATGAGCTGTGAAGCTGAACATCAGAATCTGTACCAATCCACTGATAGATATCTTTGTGACTTTAAATGTTTTATAAAACATTAACTCAGTATGTACAACGGGGTTTTTTTCACCTAACTTGGTATGCTGGTTTGGATACCATGACACCTGGTAATGAATTTTTTTTTTTCTCACTACTCTTTCTTATTTATTTAAAATATGAAAAAGTAAACCTAAAATCTTAAAAATCTTAATTAAAAAAAAAATTGAAGTCTGTCTTCTGTGAATTTTATGGGGGGTTTCTCACATGTGAAGAGGTTTCACATGTGAACCTGACAGGTTTCTTCGGATGTTAGTTGTCTCCTAATTCTGATAAGCTTGTAGATTATACTAGAGTATGATACTAACAGTGTTACTGTCCTTCCTTTGTCGTTAGAATCGACTGTCAGCCTTGAATGAGATAATTTCCAAAGTCTCTCAGAATTTACTGGACTCAGTCACTCTCCTTGGCCCAGCAAAGGATTTATGTTCCAAAGGCATGGTAAGTACCTTTTGCTCTTGAGGAGCAGGACTTCTATTGCTGATTGCCCTCACTCCTTCCACCACAGATGCACACAGATTTTTAGATCTGAGCCATAGTTCAGGGGAAGGACTAGTCCCACAGTTCTCAGTATGCCAGAGTGCACACTGTTGGGGGTGTGTCAGTAGTAAGTGGGACTGAGGCTCTGCTAGGAGGTCGTTGGGGCACCCTGATTTTCTGGGGGTTTTGTGCACAGTTCCTTCCCCTGTCCACTTGCTGTAGGATTGGGCTGGTGATGAATGTGCTGATGTGCAGAGGCTGAGAAGGCGGCTGGCTAACACCCATAGCACCTGGTGTTAGCCAGAGTCAAGGGCCTCTTTGGTCCTTCCTTGGGTAACTTGGCTGCTGTCTAAAATCTGTAGATGGCGCAAGCTTGTTTCAGCCATTTAATCACAGTAAGATTTATTTTGTTGACAGAATCAAAGCGTGCTTTCTTCAGGTCCTGGAAACAGTTGCAGTGTCACAGGACCAACACCTTCAATGTAAGTATCGCTGGTTAAGGCCTGTTTATGTTTGGAGACTCTGTTACAGGAAATTTAATTTTCTAACTGGAAAAAGGAAAGAAACCCAATCTAATGAAACTGTTCCTTGTCATAAATTTCATTGCTGTTCAGTAAATACTACCTCTGGTATTTTCTCTAGAGGGCCTCTAAAGCGTGTTCTTGAAGATAGTCCTGTACTTCCAAGTGGGATGGAAGCTGGTGGTGACAGAAATTCTTTGTCAAAGATCTGTGTGGAATCTGACAGTGACGTTTCCTTTACCAAAATAATTCCAAGTGAAGGTAACTAAATCAAAATATCGGACATTGCTCTATTTTGAATTAGGAAAACAATGTGTGAGTACAAGTTTAAAAAATTGCTGCTTTTGAAGAAACTGACAAGTAATTTTCTGCTTATTGTCATAAAGGTGGAATACTAATGCTGTCCACTGGTAAAATGTTTGACTGAAGAGGCCCAGCAAAATGGGGAGGAATTTGAAACTGTTTTATCATCTCTATACCTGCAATCCGGTTTCTTATCTACCAAACAGTTCGACCAAGTAAAATTGCCTTTAGACAGGCATTAGCATTTATGAAATCAATAAAAACTTATTAACAAAGCAAAATACTCAGGAGGACAAATAACCTTTCCAAAAGGAACAGTTTAGAGGAAAACACTAATGTTATATACCTAACTACTTTCTGCCTGGAACCAGCTCTGTATTAAACAGAGTTTATGTCAGTTGCCAAATCCTAGTTTATAAAAATCTGTGGAGAACACCCAAAAAATAGTCAGAATTTTTGCACAAAACTTTAAATGGTGTTTCTGTTTAATATTACCTTTTTCTTTTCAATTACAAGGACAGCCATCTGATTTTCATCTGTACAACACAGAGTCAGAGCTGGAAAATATTTCTTCAAGTATAAAGTTTGGATTTGGTAGCATGTTACCAAAAAGTGTGTCCACCAGACGTCACTTTTCAAAGATGAGGAACCTTGATGTAATTTGCACTCGTGTCTTGGACCATTCAGAAGTACCTGATTCAGTAAAAGAACTTTCTGAACAGAGTGAAATTAGGCTTGAGGAAAGTCAAGAGGAGTGTGCTACAGAAAATATAGATGCAGCTGTTCCTCACTTGAATGAAAGCAAGATTGATTCAGAGCTGATGTTGAGCCAGAAAAATTTTCAGAATACACAGTTCAAATTAAAACGTAATTCTGATCTTAAACAACCAGACTGTAAAAGCAGAGCAAACCCTCAAAGAAGAAAAGAAAAATGCCAGAAAGGAAAACTGGCATCGCCACTTACTTCCCTACAAAGACCAGGAAAACAAGGTAAAGAGGCTTCTAAAGAAAAGCTGAATTTCTTGGGTGACATCAGTGATGCTTATGACTTTCAATTGGAAGAGAGTGTCCATCTTACACCTTTTCGACAAAACAAGGTGAACAACAGTGATACTGAAGTGGAGGACAAAGAAGACTCAGCTGAAACCAGTTCCCCTGAGTCAAGCAGTACTGCAGGTGACTCAGATGACAGCCTCTATGAGCCTTACAAGAGCAAAAAGAAAAGGCGAAATTCAGTGGATGAGAACCCTATATCACCAATCCATCCAAGGCCAAGGTCTAAAAGACGTTTGGCACAGCGTGAGCTGTGTCATGAAGAAGAGACTGAAAACAGCAAATCAAGTGATAAGTCTATTAGTAAGTGCAGAAAGTGTTCTGTAATTGGTTTTGTTTCTTTGAAAGATAACATTGTTGAAGAGGTTTAGGCTTTTTTATTTTAGGGTTTTTTTTAATGGCAACTAAAAGAGTAATGTTCTAAGAATGGTTAGATTTTCTTTTAAGCTGGCTTACCTGAATGACCTGACCTGTGCCTAATTTCTTCACAGGGCCACCTTCTGAGCCATCTCGTGGGCATCTCTCTGATGTTACCAATACAGCTGCAGTGCTCCCCAGCACTGGGGTTGCAGAAATTGTCCCTGGAGGTGATGGACTTCAGTCTCCAAAACGCAAGCGGCGAAGCTGTAGTGTTACTGTGAACTACAAAGAACCAAGTATTGTGGTGTAGGTGTCTTTACTTTCCAGTTTGATTTAAAGTTTGTGATATTCCATCCAATAGAGGATTTGAGAGGCTTATTTAGACCTTAACAAAAGAGCTCAATCAAAGAAGTCTAGAGTCTATATTTTAGCTAGCTTACTTAGCTGAAAGTTATTGTTTTAAGTGATGTAGGGAACAGTACTCAGTTTTGCCTTTTATTTTTTCAAACAGGAAACTCAGGAGAGGAGATCCTTTTACAGATACAAAGTTCCTGTGTTCTCCAATTTTCAAGCTGAAAAACAGTGCTAAACGACGTTCTCATAAGCAAGATTCTATGAAAAAATACAACGAGAAATTGGTTAGTTGTCTTTGAGATTTTCAGCAAAACCATGCTTGTGCCATGAAGAAAGTAATTTCCTGGATGAAATAATTTGTTGCACAATATTATTATATAAATATGTAAATAATTGTGTACCTAGTATTATCAAGGGGCCTGGATTTATTCTAGTGACTTGTTCTTAATGATATGGATTGATTACTTTTATAACTAAAGTGATTCTATTCAAGCTCCTTTTGAATGGATCTGAGAGTATATGAGAAATCTGATGGATAACATAGTGAATGTCATCTTATGGGTGAACTTTAGGCACTTAAAATGTTTTGGGCTGGAAGTATTTTTAATAAGTATTTGTACAGATCTTGTTTATGTGATGGTTGTAGTTTCATGTTGAATCTTATAATAAACATCTTAGTGTTTGGGAACAGCTCTAAGTGGGTTGGTGTTCTTTTGGCAGTTTCCATAGTTACTCCAAGGGCACTTATGTCAGCAGTGGGCATTACTGGCCTGTGCACTCTGTCCCCATTTAATGTGGTAGCATAAGCACTGTTTAGAAGCAGCTTAGCAGCTGCAATTTGATTCTGTAGCTGCAGCTCTCAAAAGCAGCACTTCAGGCTTAGTTGGTCCTGCACTGAGTGCAAGTTAGAATCAACCAGACAGAAACAAAGCAAATTTCTCGTGAAGATTGGTGAAGAAGGCTCTACATTGGTGGAATGTAAATTATTAGTCCCAACTGTGGTGGGACATTCATAATAGTTTATAATAATTTTGTCCCTGCTTTGCCCAGTGCCTTTACCAGAGGAAGAGCTGCCATATCTGAGCTTGTGCTATTTGGTGCTGCACACAAGAACAACAGTGTTACCAACTGTTCACCACCCAAATTACTTTTATGTTGCTTGAGACACACTTAAGCATTAATGGGTTTGTGAATATCCAAATGAAAGCTACCTAAGGGGAGAGTACAAAAACTATATGCTCATCATTTGTTTTGCAAGACTGCCTGTCCCACTTCAATAGGTGTAAATCTCTCCCTTTCTGTAATAAAACTGTTAATTACTATTTTACTTGGAACTTCTTGCATGACTCTGATCAATAATACTAGTTGCAGCTACTGAGTGTTTGAAAATAGCTGTTCACAACACTGCCTTTGGATGTTTGAACAGAAACTTTATTTTACTTTTGTATCCTAAAATTCTAGCCACAAGGCCTCATAATCGCAGTCTGGAATTCTAGTACTAGAGGAACTTAAGCAGAGTGGTTGAACTATAGTTGGTTAAAGCCTGGTGCTAATAATGCCAAGGTTGTGGATTCAATCCCTGTATTTGCCATTCACCTAAGAGTTGCACTTACAGATTGTTGAGGGTATTCTGTGAACCTCAGATGCTCTTTCATGAAACAAATCCTCAACAGCTGTGTTATCAGGGACAAAAGACAGGTGTGGCGAGTCTGGATGGTTTTTCTTATTGGATTGAGCAAGTTTGAAGAATTGAAGTGATGGAACTGTGTAAGGAAGAAATTAAGTCCTTGATCTCAGCTCCTTTCTCTAGAATTGTTCAGTAAGAACAGCTCTTGGCCACTTTCACAGGAATGGGAAAAAAAAATCTCTCCCTACTCTTAATTATCTGTCACATATTGGACAGGTGCAGGGTGACCATAAGTGATCATTATTGGTGATGGTACAAGCTCAGTCTGGACTGCAGTTAGCTGCTACATCTATTATGTATTGTGAGTTAAGAACTCTTGAAGGCAAATATCAGCAAATAGCGTAAGCATATTTTGGAGGTGAAAACATCAAAACTTTGGAATAGGTAAGTCAAGGAACTGTTGGAAGTGGTGAGGAGGTGGGAGTAACAGCACTGTATTTCAGTTACCATAAAGCTGGGAATGCTGCTTGGACTGGTCACAGCTCAGCTCAGCCCATCGTGCTCCTGGTGAACTCATAGGCCATTTCACGTATTTTCTATCCTACCTGGAAGAGGCATTGACAGCACTCCTGTAGCTTCACTGTGCTTGGTTGTGAAATTGCTTCAGTATGTATGTTTGTATCACAAGTACTAAGTAATGAAAAAAAGAGACCAGAATAAGTAGGGTTTTGTACATATATAATTTAAAACTATTCTGTACCAGTACAATATATTAATTTGACAAATGTAAAGTTCATCAGCTGTTAAAGCATTTGCAAAACCACATATCCTACCATAACTTTATTGCACAGTATCTATGAAAATATTAATTCTTAAATTAGAAAACACATTTCAATATAGAAGAGACAATCTGATTGAAAGACGATAAGAAAATCTACTCTGAAAATAACAAAAATTCACAGGTTACCAAGCTTAACAGGTGCATCTGTAGGCCCAATCTACAAAACAGGTTAATAGCATCCTGTTCTGGCTATTAAAGAAAAAGTACTCACTGTACCTTTGTTATAGATCCTACTGTAGGTCAGACTAAATTCATACAAAACACGATGGCAAGTCCAGCATTAACATTTTGAATACCTTGGGTACCACATTTACTACTTTAGATAGTTCCTGACATCTTGCTGAATTGATCTGTGATCTAACGTTACATAGGCATTTTGCAGGAATAGATTCTTTGACACAGCACAGGATTGGTTTTCTCAGTCCCATTTACCAGTGTAACGTCTGTAAATATAAAACACCAAGAATGAAAGTTTAATCTGTTTTTCACAAAAGCAGTTATAATTTACAAACTCTAATTAGAAAATGTCAAGGGACCGCTTTTTGGCCTGTACTGATCTCCATTAAGGATTTAGGTGTACCTCTTAAATGTAGTGTAAGCAGCAAAATATATATAAAAATATATTATATTATATATATATATATATATATATATGAGTATGTGTGTGTTCTTTTGAAAGATATACTAACTGCTGTAAAATGTTAATATGTTCCTGGGTTTAAATAATCACAGTTAATAAGCATTTACAATAAAGCTTGGTAGAAAATCCAGTTTACCACAGAGCCAAGTATCTAAGCCCAGAGCAGTCCTATGTAGTTTTCCTTTGTGTACAATAGTCTTATTTCTGTTGAACAATCTAAAGAATTTAGCAGTGAGGAGTAGTAAGTAGGGTGGATCATGAAGTGCATCAAAACCTTAACTCTACTAAGCCAATTAAAATTGTGTAGTAGATGCAAAGTAGTCTCTAAAGTTATTTTGGGTACTTATGTCCTGCATAAGCCAAGTCACTATGACATTACGCATCTAGCCAGATTTTTTTTCTTTTTTTTTTCTTTTTTTTTTTAAAGAGTGGTTATGAGATTATAATTTGCAGGTAAAATATTTATCAAAACTGAAAATTAATAGAAAAACTTGCATCTATCAAAGATGACAGGCCGTCCTTTTTCAGAACTGACTGCTCTTCTCTCACAGCTTCTCAACCAGCTGAGTGTTTCTTTTAAAAAATAATATCTTATAAAAAGATTCTACAAAGAAACAAATATTTCAGAACCCCCCCACACCTGTTGTTTTCCCTTACAGTTTTCTTTTTCACTGGAAAAAATAATAAAACTTTATCAAATAGGTACTGCATTAGGTAATTATAACATCTGTTGTCTGGGAATTTTCTTAATCTTCCCAAACATGTGCAACTTCCCCCATGTTTGTGGGGTTTCTGAGGCTGTAGCTGATAAACTTATTAGGAACATAAGGTAATCGGCACACAAAAGAAATTTTCCGTAATTAAATACATTATAAAGCATTTTAATAAAATAATTTTTGTAACTTCAGTATAATACATGTTTGCAAAACTAAAAGGGTTTTTAAAAGTGCTAAGTATTAAACAGAAGTTTCTTGAAAGTCCCAGAACTCAGATATAGAACGGCTTTCCCTGTCCATAACATAGGCACACTATTTGGTTGTAAAAAAGACAGTGTCACTTGTCAATTAATCCAGCTTCTTTAATTTTTGTGTAGAAGAATTTCTCCAGTATATTGGCACATTTGTAGTATTCACTCTCGGGGGGGTTGTACTCTCTGCAGTTTGTAAAGACTCGCTGCAAGTCTGCCATGAATAATTTCTTAGACACGTAGTACCTGTTCTTGAGTCGCTCACTCATTGTTTTGAGATCTGCACAGAAGAAAAATAGATTAACAGCGTTTGATCCAAATACTTTGTGTGTGCAATATTCCTTCAGACTGATTTGCCATTTAACATGAACTGGCAAAGCTAGGATTTGGAAGGGAAATTGCCTTCATCTAAGGCATGGTCCATATTTTAGCTTCAAAAGCAACTGAGCTGCTGGAACTAAGCAATATTTCACTGTAAGGATGAATTTATGTAGAGTTTATTTTTTATTCTTTACAACATTGAAGGGTTTTTTTTTCTGTTCTCAGAGCTCTGAGTTTTCTGTGGGTAGTAGATGTCCCTAATGCTCCTCTGACTGTCCTGAGACAACCTGTTCTCAGCTCTGCTGGAGGAGGCCTTAGGGCTACACAGGCAAAGAATTCAAACATCACAAAACATGTATGTTCACCTAAAATCCTTACTGCTGTGCAAACACAGCAGAGAAGATACGTTGGTCTATCCTACAAGCAGAATTTGCAGCTTTGAAAAAAAAGGATTAAATTTGTTCTACGCTCTACATATATTTTTATTACCTCTTCAGACTTTATAGTTGTATATCCTTTTTAAGAATCATGTGACAAATGATCTCCCCTGCTTTCAGAGCATAATGCAAAACATTTACTTACAGCACATTCTTTAAGAAGTGTTCTCCTTTATACTAAAATCAGTCATCCACAAAGTATGTAAATCCTCTCAGTGTTCTCCACATAGTTGCTTTCCCAGTAATTCTCATCAAGCATTTAAAAATTCTGTCTACATTACAAGTGTTCTAGGAGTGAGTACAGGAATAGAAGTAGTGGGAGGTGTGCTGGATGCCTTGGCTTTTCTCACCTCAGATGCTCTAACAACTATTTTTTTAGCAATGCTTGAGCCAGGCATCAGCAGCACCTTTGTGAAACTGTAACAGAAGTAGTTGAAATGAAGAAGACTCAATGTCAACGAGTATTGCAAGGACAACAGAGACCAAAGACCTCCAACGCAAAGGAATTACAAATATTAACTTCAGATTTTAAAATGTGGTTGTGTTTTTGTTTTGGTAATGTTTTGGGTGGGGTTTAGGTGATCGTTTGGGTTTCTCCAAGGGAGATTTGAATTTATTAAAAGAGAAGAAAACCCTGTCAAATTGACAAGATGGGATTATTTAAGGAAAGTTTGATGGATGCTCTCAAATGCCTTTCCCAATGATACAGAACTTGCTACTCCCTAGTTTTGCACAATATTTTGCAAAAGTAAAGGCTCATTCAGCTCCCATTAAGTCTGAAATTCAGGTGCCTATAACTAAACTAGATGCCTATAGACTAATTATAGCACCCAGATGAGAAGGCTGTTCAGCTCACCCTAAAGCAAACGTTGCCTGGCTGGAGAGTTAAGCTGTTCTCCTCTAACTACAATGAAAGTTTGGTTCCATCTGCCACTCAGCCATACAGCTTTTGAATGGCAGATGAAAACGGAAAACAAAACCCCCAAAGAGTATTGCTTGACAGAACACCTGAAGAGCACTTAAAACAGGGGTAAAAAAGCATTATTCCATGAGAACTGACCTTAGGAGGTAGTAAAAAAAATTTCCAGCCATACCTCTCAAAACCTGTACAATTTAATCTGTACACAAACATAAAGGTAACTGCTATATCTTGTCTGAGCAACTTTTTACAGTATCAGCATGCTGGCAGGGAAAGCAGAAAGAAATCTGAAGGTAATCACGAATCAAGGCACTGTTTAGTCATGCTTGGTTCCTTAGCTGAAAAAAGCAAAACTAAACCAAAGACCTCAGCTTAATCCTCAAAATAAACTGCTGCCCCCACCTCCAGTGTAATGCATCTGAACAAGGAAAGGACAGACAACATTCCTGCTCTGAGTTTGCCAAGTCAGGTAAATTCTTTGTAACCACTGCTCAGATTAAAGAGCCAGCGAGATCTGCTTAGAAAAGCAGATAGAGAAAACTGCCACAGAAGGGGATTAACCATCCCTTTCTTCATTGGTAGAAAATAAATCTGTGTTGGGGACACAGGAAGCCAGTGATTGGTTTATAAAGTACATCTTTTTCTGATTTGGAAATGATAAATTGAATATAAAATTAATTAAACTACCTTGATATACATGGGCTTGGAGCCTATGCAAAGCAACATGAACAAACACTTTTATTCTCTGAGAAACTGATGGCTAGTAGCCTGCCATGAACCTGTATTTCAATCTCTAATGATATTAAAGGGTTCAGAAACTGTGATCAGAATAATAGAAATGACTATTGCATAAACAAGGAAAGAGTGCCAGAATTCAGTTTTAAATCTGGTGCATTACAAATTAAGCATCCGTTTAGAGTATCACTGCATTATCATTGAAATTATATGTCCCAGAAGTCAGAAGCTGGGTCATAAGAGAAGCAGTCAAAAGAAAAACATTATTAGCAGTTGTGTACTTCCCTTTGCAAGCAATCCTACATAAACAATAGCTGCATTACTTATAAGTAAAAATAAATAAATAAATAAATAAATAACACCTCAGACTATGGCAGATCTAAAAGACAAAGATAAAAGTTATCGTACAATAAATTGCATGAAGCATTTTCCTAAACTTAAACTAGAGCAAGTGTTAAGACTTAGTTAGAAAACCCTAGGACCTTTGACAATGTTTTATCTATGTGATTTAGAAATCTTAAATCTGTATTTCAAAGCAACTCAAATGCTCAGGTGTTGCTGAAAGTTTGTCTTCAGGTTTTTTAACATATGAGTAAGATCTACAAATGACTAGGTACCACACAGAATAATATATTCCTACAACTCACCTACACCAGCTCAGTCCTGAAAGTTTCTAGCTAACTGCATCATTTAAGAGCTTGTTAGGGTTCTCTAGGGCACAGTAAAATTTCAGATATGTACACCATACATGCTTCACAAAGGTCACAGAGCACTCATCAATTTCAAATGACAGCATCACACTCTTGACACTTCAGAGCTGCAAGGTATTCAGCTGCTAGTAACATAAATCTTTCACCATAAAACAATCAGAGATTAAAATTTATCTGCTATGTCTGCAGCTATAATGATTTTTAAACTCTATACTTAAAAAATGTTAATGGCATTACCCATGGGAAACCTTATAACTTCATAATATCCAGGAGCTTCTGTTCTCTTCACGGGTTCCATGAAGGGCCAAGCGCTTTGATGGCTCTTTGGTAAAGAAAAAAGTAAGGTATCTAATATGGAAACTAGATATTGGAAACAATTTAAAAATTTTTACAGAAAGTAAACCAGAACTAGCACTCACCTTCACTTGCTGCAGGATAGTTTTTAATGTGCTGTAAAGTTGATCTGGATCCTTGGGCTCCTTACTGGAAGGAAAATATAAATACAAAAATATTAGTTTGAATCCCATATTTTCATTCCTACAATTTTCATCTTACCTAAAAACAACTCCAAAATTTCAAGCATTTTACAGAAGAAATAAAATTTAAAACAAGCAAACCAAACCCAAATGAAAATCATCAAAAAAGAACCCCACCACCCAAACCACATTTGCCCACAAATAAAAAACACCAAAAAAAACCCACTTAAGAACTCATCTCTTGCAGATTATTTATCTGATTTCCATTGGATGGAAGGAAATATCAAATTATATTGTTTAAAGACTTTTCTCAAAAGAATATCCCAATTGCTTCAACATTTTACTTTGTGTAGCACTTACCCTCTTTCTTTGCCGCTTGGTTTCCAGCCAGTCTCTCCTGTACACCAACAACAAGAGATATTATATGGGAACTACAGTAGGTCAAAACATTAACTGAGCTGATGCAACTCAAAGAAGAAAAGCCATTTCAGCACTGCTGTAGTAAAATGGGTTTGTTTTAATAAAAGCTACTCCTAATAAATAACAACCATCTAGCCCACAGCTCCATTCAATTTCCTACAAGCCTCTTCCTCCAGACTGCTGAAAAGATTCTAAAATATTTCTATATGAAACACATTTCTTTTCAATAATTCAATACATACTTTACTTGCAACCAACCCCTGTAAAGAACAATGATGACAAAGTTATTCAATCTGATTCCCTAGGAACAAAGAATAAAATGCAGAAAATCATAAATGAAAAAAAATACCCCAAAACATGATGCTTAATTTTTTAAAATTCTATTTTTCCTGTAAGTTCATGCCTAGCACAGAAATCATTGTTGTTCAGAAGTGGAGTGCATTAAAATGGTGCCAGAGGGAAACTGCCACCTATGCTGTGATATAAATCAAAGAGGGATCACATATAAGTAAAATTATACACACATACATAAAAGAGGATCAGCCTGGGATGCCTTGGGGAAATCTCAAAGACAGCAGTTGTAATGGAAACACAACAATCTTCACAGAAATCAAATCAGCAGACCAAAACTATTACATTCTAATCAAAAAGAACTATGTGACTACATTAGTATTTCTAGTCTTGGACCTTTCTTGGGCTATTCTGCTTCTGTTCTACATTAAAAGAGATTGATACATACTAATTCCAGGAATGCTTTCTATAGGAATCTGCCGTACTCCATCTTTGAAGCAAGAAAGGCCAGGATAAACTTTTCGTATTTGAGCTTGCTTCCTTTCTATGAGCTTTTTAATGATCTGTAATAAAGCAGCACAGAAAACAAAAAATAATTATGTGGTCTAAAGTAACGCAGAAGATTAATGAAAAACTATGATGAACAGAAACATTCTCACTTCCTAACCCTGCAGTCGTTTTCCATGAAGCCGGTAATGGGGCTGAGCTACCTGACCAAACACTGATTCTGCAAATGATGCTATCAAGTCTCTCAGCTATTTTGACACAAATCTAGAAAACAAGGAGTCATTGCTTGCTCTATTGATCACAAGCTGCACAACTACTGGGAAGACAGCAGCAGACACAGAGAAAGAAATTTTCTGGAAGAAGGTTTGGGAACTGGTTATAAAATTTTAGCAGCTGGAGCTTCTGAACTGCTTCAGCACAGCTGGTCAAAAATTTCAAGGCACACATTGAATGCTTATATTTTGAGGTACATATATGGTCATATTCCAAAATTTTAGAAATAACCTGTTCACTTCAAAGTCTTCATGTATCTGTCTGTAGGAGTTGCTTATGAATCAATTGAAGATACTCTCATGGAAGATTTTCTCTGGAGGATATCAGAATGATGTCACTCTTCAGAATCAAAATTCTACTCTGTTTGCAAATGCTAGGGAAAGGCTTTTGCCACTCCTGGGTACACTCTGTTTTACTTTTCAATCTTATTGCCTCAAATTCTAAACAATTTGTTCTGGTGTTCTTGATACTGATTTAGATACTTATCTAAGTGTTGTGTGTCCTTTCAAAACTTCATGACTTGGAGTAAACAAATCCACAGCAATTCAGACCACAAGTTTGATTTACTATTTTCTTTGCAAATAATAAAGATGGACATATTTTTATTTTTAAGGACCTTCACTCCTTCATACATAGTATTTCTTCTCAAAGAAGAGAAAAAGAGAAAACCAGACTTTCAGTAGAGTTTAGAAACATTAAGAAAAATACAGCATACAAAAGCACCATGGTCAGATTCCAGCATAATATGAAAATAATTTCAAACTAATTATTAATCCAACTTAAGCCTTCTTATCATTTAGGAACTAGTGGCTCTGCCTGATTAAAGCAAGCTGTTCAATCAGTACCAGTGATTGCTGCTCACAAGTCAGGAGGTCGCAAAGCTTTGTACAGAAGGATTTGTCACACTTCTCAGAATGATTGTAAACAAGCTACAAATACAGTGTCAGGTGATATGGTCTTAGCAGCCATAGGCATATACTCCAGTTCTTTAAATAAAAGCTTAGATCCCATGGAAAACTTCACTTCTAAAAGGACACATCCTGAAAAGTCTGATGTCTAGTACTGGCCAATACCAGCATTCAAGAAAATCAGTACATAAGACACACTGTCAACATTCAAAATTGTTTTTATGTCCAGGTAGCATTCTCACTGCTTTTAATATGAGCAGACAAGCAAATACTCTTCATAAAGCTGCAGACTGTGAGGGCTATTTCTAAATCTCCTTGCAACAGGGAGAATAAAAGGCTTGATCTGTGTTTCTGAGTGTTAGACAGACAATCCGAAGACGCAGCTCCAAAACTGTATATAATTATTCTCAGAGAAGATCAACAGCACAGATCAGTGCATAACAGCAGCTTTCTTCCTAATAGTTTTAGACATGAGATATCTGGAGGACCAAGAAACTTCATCTACAAGAGGACTGTCTCCAAGTTCTTTAGAATAATGTGGACATCCCAACAAATAAGAGAGTAAAAAAAGTTAATAAAGCAATCCCAGGGGCAAAATTTTGAAGACTAAAAGTTTTCAGAAGTGGCATGTTATGTTCAAGGTTTGGGCCCAGAACTGTACTACTGCAGTCAGGCATGCCTAAGATGCAACAGGCTGCAAGAGACACGTCCACTATCCACACTGACAACATCCCATCCCTAAGGGACAGCTGGCATGAACAGAACTAGCCTGGAATCTGAAGGGTAATGCAGCCAAGCGGAAATGAAAGGGAAAAACTTATGGCCCCTGTTGTACGGACATATGAAAACTTTCCCAATGAGTGAATTAAAAAAACCTTGTAAATTAAATGTAAAACCATCAGATACTGTCTTTCCTACTCCAAGCACAGGTCAAGTCATTCTATTGGAAGAAAAATGATTGTCCCATAAAGAAGCTTTTTAACAAAATAAAAGGTCAGGTTTGAACAACCTTGAAAGAACAAATTATAATTTGTATTTCTTTAAAAACCAAAGAAGGGTTTTCCACAACTGGAAACATCATAATTATTTTGCTAATAAACTGCCTTATTATATTGAATATTATTATGAACTAAATAAAGAACATCCCACATAAAATCCAAAGAGTGAGAGACTGAAGACCCTTGATTTATATATTAAAAAATGGCAAAAAAAATTCCTCTTTCTTCCCCAAGTAAAACAGGCCATGTAATACAAACACTCTATTTAAATGTCACTTCAATGAACACTATTGATAAGGGAGGGAAAGAACTAACAAAGCCATAAAAAAAATCAATCTCACAAGATTTTGTTTAGTTAACTACCACAAAACTGAACTGTGAATTACTCCTCAAAAAACTAGTACTTTAATAGTCTTGTTCTTGTTAAGTCAGTAAGTCAGAATTTGATGCTTCAACTACAAAATTTTGGCACTGGAACTTGAATGAAGGGATTATATTAACTAATAAAAGTATACACTCAAATTTAAGCACCAAAGCAAAGAGAGCTAACCTGGCACCCAATGAATTGTTTCTAAACATCTGAATAGAGGATAACATTAAACAGTTTATTTAAACCTTTACCTCCTTTTGCTTTTTGATGATGACAGAAAATTCTGTGTAGGGGATCCTCGGATTTAGTTCACATCCCATTAATGTGGCACCCTCATAATCCTTGATGTAGCCAACATATTTTGCTTTTGGTACTTTAATATCTTTGGAAAAACCCTGATAAACAAACGAAAAAAAACCCTTATATTGTCATGATGCCATTTTTGTTTTACATTTGTTTTAACTGAAATGAATGAGGATTTAGAACCAAATTCGGCATAATGTTAAAATACAAAAAATACAACAGAGTGAGTTACAGACCATGGTTCAGTGTTACAAAAACCTTCTCATGGGAGACACTTGTTATAAGAACAGTTCATGGCTAAGAAGGGAGATAGGGGAGATTGTGTTAATTTTGAATGTGTGAAGAGTAAATTGTATCAGTTTTATATACAGAATCATAGAACAGGTTGGAAGGAACTTGAGGAGTTCATCTAGCCCCATCTCAGCTCAGAACAGGTCTCATCATACCTGGTTCAAGGTCATGGATCAAGGCCATGACCAGTCTTGAAGACTGTAAAGGACAGAGATTCTACCTTCCTAGGGAATATTTTTCAGTATTTCACCACCCTTAGGACAGGAAAGGAAAAAAAAAATTCCTTCTACCTAGTTGCAATTTCCCACTATCTAAGTCATCTTCACTGCCTAATACTGTACACCTCTGAGAATTTCCTGAGTCCATTTTGCTGACCAGATAGTAGACACCTGTTTATCAGATATATTTGACAGAATAGACACTGCCATCTTTCCTGCATTTGAACCTCATACTTCAAATCAAGAGGCGATGTAACTGCAGGTCAGGTAGGTTTCAATCTGTCATGGGTATGTCTAGTCCTTCTTTATACTTCTTATAGAATCAGTGAAGGAACAGATAGTTTTCTAGTTTTTAGACTAGACAAATTATAGACTATGCCATATACCTATATTCAGATGATTCTATCAAAGTAAAATGTATTAGAAGCCAAATACATTACATGAGCACAGAGGACATTTTATAGATAAAAAATATACACATGTAAAATTGCACTATGCATTTTATCCAATTACTTTGCCATGTCTAGTTATGACTGCTAGATGTTAAACTTCTTGCACAAAGTAAATTCTTGCATTGAACTTACTTGTTTTTTGAAGTAGCCAATTGCATATTCATCTGCATACGTGAGAAAGTTGAGAATGTTGTGTTTGATGTGGTACTCCTTCAGATGGTTCATGAGGTGAGTGCCATAACCCTGTGTGAAACGTATGAGGAAAAAGCCATGACAAAGCCTTTGGGGACTGCACATGCTGTGCACTGAGGGTTATTACACAATTTTGCAAAATGCAGTTTTTCCTCTAGATCTTGTTTTCAAGATTTTCTCTTAATTAACTTGGTGTTGCACACTCAAGAGAAAACTTTTTTCAGCCTTGTAGGGGTATCTTTGTGACCCCGCATGGAAGTTGTATTTCAAGATAAGGTGCCCACCTTTTTTTACTTTGTTCCTCTTTTAAATTAGACATCAACCATTTAAATCACGTACTTCACCAACAAAATTGCACATACTGTAAAAATAGAGCATCCTTTCTGAGCCATATCACTTCACAACTACAAAGCAGTAGCAATACTGAAATTATTCCAGTGTTCCTGCACCTGTAGCAAAACAGTCTCTACCTCAAAGAATTTATTGTTTAAACTTATCATAAAGAATAAAAAGGAACAGTGAACAATTACCATAATAAGGAGCAGAAAATTACTGAGTCCACAATCAAATAAATAGCTATGCCTTCTGACTGCACACAGGCATGATTACCATTTAAATTCAGCCCCAAAGTAAACAAAAGGTTGCATTTATTCACATTACCAAGTAAGCCATAGTCATCCCCTTTTGCTGTGATATGAAGAAATGTAAAGCAGACAGGAAAGAATGTTTTGTTCCCGCTTATGTTCCAATTTTCTCATAGTGGAGACAAACTGGACACTTAAAGAAACATATATGGATTCCTTTTGGGTATTCTGTCCTTGAAAACTGGGAACATTTTTACTTATGTACAAAAGCCAGAAGAATAAATTAGAAAGTACAAACTTCTGGTTTAATTTACAATTTAATAGCCCCAAATATGGTAATTGCCAGATAGGAAACTAAGCCACATACAGTAAAATTAAAAATAATTTTGTAACAGGGGAGCAAACTACCTAAAAAACAATTCCGTGTGTTTGGGAAAACAGTTCCTATATTTTTTACTCTGGCCTCAAACTGAATTAAAATAGGAATTGATTTTTCCTAAGACTAGGCAGGTCACCCATGCATCAACATTTTTTTTCTCAGTTACCTGTTGACAGGGTCAGCTTACTCAGAGAGAAAGGTGGGAAAGCAAATTTTCAGTAACACTCGATTTATACAGCGAAGCACCCAGAGGATAAAAGAATAAATAGTGTGTTATGCAACCCAGGGGGCAATCTGATGAGTCAGAATTGTTTTCTCTATTATTTTGAAAAATTATTCCTAGAAAATCACAACACACCTTTGGCAGCCTCACCTGTGTAGTGCAGTTAAGCATAATTTAGGCATATTCTGTTAGGGTTTGCATTTGCTAAAGCACTTTGAATGCTGACAGGTCACTGCTTAATGCAGGGGAATGCTCCTCTCTAACACCAGAGTTGAATAAAATCAAATATAACCTGAGTATTAACAGTTGTTACAGACTTTCAATCCCACTGTGTTACCCTTTTGCATGAGGGTGTACAATTTTTGCATTAACTGCTAAACACTCTGAATGAACCCACATCTCAGCTCTTGCTGCTTAAAACAGAAAATCATGAAGCTACAGCACCATCTAAAGGCAAAATACTGAACCAGATGGTCAGAGTAAGATCTAACTAGTAGCTGGAAAAGCTGGAGGAATCTCATGTATTCGTAGTGCTCTGTATTCTTCCAACACAGATGCTAATTCTCAAAATTCTGAGAAAACGTTGTGACATTAATTCAAAAAAGAGTGTACAGAATAGACCCTGTGTTTATTTTGAGATATAAAACTACACCTAATTTTTTACTATATCTCATTTAGATTGAAGTCATGTAATGTCACAAAGTGATTGAACACAAATTACTGTCCCACACAAGCAATACATATCTCACTCACCCACAATGTGTTACACTACAGAGACACAACTACTGGGGACAGAGGCATGAAAAGTCCAAGAATGGCAGACTACTGGCCACTATTGCTTTGTTGAGAAAAACTTAATTTAGTTCATTAATTACAGGTAATCCTAATATTATAATGATTATTCTAAATCTGCACACTTTAGTTTGGGTTTTGTATATTATATTCAGAATCACTGTATCTTTCAAAATCTATTTCTGTCTGGCAACTGAGCAGCATATTCAACATGACAAAAAATATTAGGAGCACATGCAGTAGGTGAATGGGACTCAAATCCATTTTAATAAACACTTGTAATACAGAATTCCTTTTACCTTGACTTGTTCATTGGAAGTCACAGCACAGAAAACAATCTCTGTAAATCCTTGGGAGGGGAACATCCGGAAGCAGATACCACCGATAACACGGCCATCTTTTATTAATGCAAGGGTTTTATGTTTCCTGAGCAGACAAAAATAACAATCACTTTAATTCATGTATATAGCACATAAAGTGCCATTAACCTTTCTTTTTTCAGAAACCTGATTCACTTCTTTCCATGATGAAAATGCAATTGTACATGCCTCCTAAGTTAGCCACTTGTATCTACAGGAGTTGTTCTTTTAATATCATCCTTTCAATACACCATCAAGGTCATCATCATAAAGCAAGCTCCTGGCCTTGCCAAGTACTCTGAGATACTCAGGTAATGCCCAATAAATAAAAGTTGTATTGCCTTCATTGAATGTATTGCTGACAGTCGCACCACAGCAAAGTTCTCAGGGTGATTTTATCCTGAGTAGATTAGAATTTAATGGAGTTACAGGAGAGCAAGTCCTTTCTACGGGATTCCTGTTTCCTTGCATGCACTCTCCATAGCTAAGGTATCAGTTTCAAATGAGCTGATGAAGTAAGAGAGGACATTTATTATTTCTAATCACCCACTCCGATAGGAATCAAGACCAGAATAAATATCCATTTCTGTTGCACTTATATGGACTTCCAGGAAAGATGTAATGAGGTGCAATCTCACCTCTTATGTCAAGGATAAAGAATTTTAGTATAATCCTCAAGGTGTGAAAACAGTGCACCTTTCTTTAGATTATTCAACACACAGTATTATATAAATCATATAAATTATACAGTTAATTTACAGAGGATGTATTTTGGGGAGAAAAATTGGTGTCAAGAGTGAGCCCCTGCCAAAAAGCCTGAAGAGCAGTTACATTTTATGTGCCACCATTGAAGAAGATTTTATGCATATTTTATATTCTTCTTTTTCTTGTACTTATTTTAGTGCTTTTTACTTGTGGAATGACAGCAGCAATGCAGTAGCTTGAGCTTTTTTGGTGGTTTCACCCTGGCTGGATGCCAGGTGCCCACCAAAGCTGCACTATCGCTCCTCTCCTCAGCTGGACAGGGGAGGCAAAATGCAATGAAATGCTCATGAGTCGAGATAAGGGCAGGTAGAAATGACTCAACAATTACCACCACAGGCCAAACAGATTTGACTTGGGGAAATTAGTTCAATTTATTACCAGTCAAAATAAGAGCAGGATGATGAGAAGTAGAACAAATCCTAAAACTACCTTTCCCCTCCTCCTTCCGGATTCTCTACCTTCTCTCCCAAGCAGCGCAGGGGAATGGGGAATGAGGTTATTGTCAGTTAACCACACGTTGTCTACATCACAGTTTCCTCCTCAGGCAGAGGAGTTCTTCTCCTGATCCAGTGTGAGGTCCCTCCTATGGACTACAGTCCTTCAGGAGCTGCAGTAGCACGGGTCCTTTTCCATAGGGACACAAGTCCTGCCAGCAAAGCTGCTCTGGCAGGTAGTGTGGGCAACTCTCTTCACAGGGCCACAGGGTCTGCCCCAGGGTGGGCTTCCCACAGGGCCACAGCCTTCCCCCAGCCATCCACCTGTTCTGGCATGGGGCTCATTCACAGGCTGCAGAGGGACATGTGCCTCACCATGGTGTCCACCATGGAAGGTTAAACTGATGGAGCAGCTCATGAAGAACTGCAGCCTGTGGGAAGGACCCATGTTGGAGAAGTTCATAGAGAACTGTCTGTTGTGGGAGGAACCCCATACTGCAGCAGGGAGAGAGTGTGTGAGGTCCTTCCCTGTGGAAGAAGAAGCAGCATGCACCACATGGGAACTGACCACGGCCTCCATTCCCCATCCCCCTGCACTGCCTGGGGGAGAAGGTAGAGAATCATGAATGAAGCTAAGCCTGGGAAGAAGGGAGACATGGGGCAAAGGTATTTTAAGATATAGTTTTTATTTTCCCATTATCCTACTCTGATCTGATTTGTGAAAAACTAAAATAATTTCCCCAAATTGAGTCTCTTTCGCCTGTGATAGTTATCAGTCACTGATCTCTCCTTGTCCTTGTCTCTGTCCAAGAACTTTGTACTTTCTCTCCCCTGCCCAGCTGAAGAAGGGAGCAACAGAGCAGGTTTCATGGGAATCTGGCATTCAGCTGATGTCAACCCACCACAGTCCCACAAGAAGCCCCTTACCATTAATACAGCCACTAAGATGGCATTTGGGCACAATTAGACCGACCAGGAATTATAAGAATTAGTTATATTTTCATCTATATGAAAAGATGGCAAAAGCCTAGTACAGGCAGAGCTGCTCTCCACCCCACCTCTGCTGGCACCTTCCTACAGCCCTGCCTGCAAACAGCACCAGACTCCCAGTGCCTCACACGCCAGCCCCCTCTCCAAGGATACCCACGGATCAAAGACCAAGCGGGTGATGTATTCCTTCGGCATTCGAGGCAGCTGATGGGAGAACACATTCTGCAAACCAACGAGCCACATCATGATCTTCTTGTTGGGCTTCTGGTTCAGGGAGTTGCCAACCACGTGGAATTCAATCACCCCCCTGCGCTCCTCCAGCCTCGCTGCCTCGTCCCGAGCCGAGTGTGCCGAGAGGAAGTTGGTCTGTACCACACAAGAGAGGAACAAAATCACAGTTTTGAGATTTCACATCCTCTGACAGAACAGCCTTAATGTACAGACAAATCAAACCCATTCTCTTTCTCCAACAGAGCTGCAAATGGCTGCCTTCGTTTTGTACCTTTGCAGAAGGGACACCATCAAATAAGCAAGATGTAAGTCCACACTATAGTCTGCAAAGGCCTATCTGAATTTATATTGGTACAGATTATATAACAACAACAATGGTTATGACTCAAAAAGTTCCCCAAAAACTCCTCCTGAGGCATAGCACTCATTCAGTGGAAGCCTATGCCACTAAATATTTTCTTTAATCTTAGCCAGCTTGGGCATGACTTGTGGATTCGCCTACACATACTGCAAATCACACATTCTAGTGGTGGTGCAGGAAAAGTAATTTTTTTTTCATTTTATCACTGCTTTCCACTATCTCTGCCACAACTGTAAGAGCCTAAAGAAAAAGATTTTAATTCCTACAAAATTTGCTGTTACATATCTAGCAATTGCATCTATATATCTGAATGCAGATTGAATTAATACAGAAAATTTATTTAACTCATTTTTTTCAAGATAATTTTACAATGCCAAAACATCGCTATATGCACATACTGTTTACTTTTTTGAGCAAAGTTTGGCTGCTGGGTTTCTAGTCACTGCCAGCCCCAACAGCCAGGCTGGCACAGCATTTGTAATATGCAGAGCCATCAGTCACAGTACATAGTTTGAATAAGAAATGTAGGTGGTTCCAAATCTTCAGCAGTTTCTAGCTAAATCTTGGCAAATGAGCTGCTGGCAAAACATAGCCTGGCAGAGAGAACAGAAGGAGGAAAAGCCAGCCAAGGAAAAAAAGTGCAATTCTGTACACGGCACAATTCTGCAATTCTGTTTGTTTTTCTCTTCCAACCGAAAAAAAGAGCAACTGGGGAAGACAGCAAATAACTGTTTAGATCAGTTTCTGCACTAGAGAGAGGTTTTATCTTTAGATCTTTCATTCTGCTGCAATTTTTGAATGCCACTTAACCTTATCTTACGAGCTGTATCTATGATTAGCAATAAAAAAGCACTGTCCCATAGCAAAAGTACCTTGCAGAATAACCTGAGATCTACCTTTTTACTATTACTGGTTTACGAGTCTCTTTGCTAACTGTACATAAGGCATTAAATTGTAGAATTATTCTTCATGTTAATGATATATTTCACCAATATTTTTTGTTCACCTAATCTCTTTGAAAGTCTATTTTTCTTGACAGGACTCTTAGCTTATCACATTCTAACCATGTGGAACATTTACTAAAAACAGACCATTTACAAACAGACCATTTGCAACACCACGTCTATCTCTCACCTCTGGCCCAAGCATTGCTGCAGGATCTGTAATTGTTGACATTACTTCGTTGATTAGCTCAATAGGAATATCTCCTACAACCCTTGGTCTTTTAGAGTCCTCCAGGGAATAGGGTTCATTATTTTTTCTCTTTTCCCCTATAAAATAAAACTCAGACAAATTAGAAATTACCAAACTGTTACAGACTAGCACAATGAAGTCTAGCACTTCTGTTAGATCCTGCAGTTTATATGACAAGTTTGAGGTTGGGTTTTTTTGGTTTGTTTTTTGGTTTTTTATCCCCATTGACAAGAAGAAAGAGAAATAAATGAAACCTGGAAAATATCACTTCTCAGTTTTTGCTGGGGTATTAGCATGAAGCATGATAAATATACCTCTCCTCTCACTACACCTGTGTGAATTCACAGTTTAACTATTTGCTTTTTCTTTTTCCTTCAAAATCCTCTGCATGGAACCTCTGTGCTGCTGTCTTGGAAGGTCAGTGCTCAATACACAATATGCATATTTGTGGATAACATGAAATCCCTCTTTTAGGATCCACTGGAACTAAGTATCCATCATATATTTCTTTCACCTTTTCTGCAAAACAAGCAGCACATACAGTCTCATGTGTCATACATATTTGAGAAGCCATATAAAGTTTCCAAATCAAAATACACCAAGTTAATTTTTACTGCACTACTGACTGCAGAAACACATATCTTATATAGCAAAAGCAACTAGTTAAATTCATGGAAGAAAAGTCCACCAAGGACTAGCAGAGGTACAGTAAGAGAGAGCCAGCTGCTAGCTCAGGATTATCCCACTCATCACCCTACTCATTCCTACTTCTGAGGGACAAGTTGAGAAATGTCCTTAAGGAAAACTGCAGTTTAGGAGCTGCCTTAAACTTCTCTGTAGTGAACACTGAGACTAAAAATTCACTTTGGTTTTGGTTTTCCTCCTTCCTTGAGGACTCACTTTACATAAGCTTGTGATCATCTCTCTGACCCAGCAACCTCTCTTGACAGGCTCATTAATCCTGAGGTATTTGAAAAATGATTTATTAGGAAAATTTATGCATAAACCAAGTTTTATTTTTTTTCTGACCTATCCTCATTGAGGTTTTAAATTTAACATTGTTGGTGTGTCTGTGTTTCTCCTTAATGCTAAAATGCATGCATCTTCAGTACCTTGAAAGATTAAAAACCCCAATGTGATGGCCTTTTCTACTATGCTATTATTTAAATGAAAGCTTTCCTCATGGCTTATAATAGACATACTCCAAGAAAAGTATTTTTCAAAAACCTCTGACACTAGCAGATCTTTCCCCATTTTAATTTAATTCAGATAAACCAATTTTTTTTTTTTTTTTTGCAAATACAGTTGCCATTTCTGTTAGTTAACCATTACCATAGTGGAGGGAAAGGTATGTATGTGCAGACCTTTCAGCAAAAACACCTCAAGTTTGCTAATGCAGAGTGAAGGCAAAGGTTACCATATACTGCAACTACTGATAATATCAACAGAAGTCAAAAGGCAAGGCTCCTTCTCCATTACCTAAGTTTGGGTCAAGGGCAGAAGAAACTTTACATGCTGGACTCATGTTTCCACTGTTGGATTGCTCCAGAGACGAAGGACTTGCACTGTACGCAACAGATCTTGCAACAGGAGGTGGACTGATAACTGCAATGACATAAAAAACAAACACAAAAACATCAGGTCATGGAACCCATCCTGGTGCTGTCACAAAGATGGACACCCACCACCCAAAAAGTAACAGTGAACCCTGTGCAACAGAGCAATGCCACCAGCTCACGAGTAGAGATGTTAAAGCTTTATCTTAGTGTATTTTTCTAAACTAAATTCTACCTAAGGAGGGACTGCTGGATAACAAGGACTGCAAACATCAAGCTTTACAATTTCGCTGTGCTGAGCAGAAGCTAAGAAAACAAACTTCCTTCACATACCTGCCAAGCCTGCTGGCATTTAGCTTCATGAAAAGGTTTTTTGTAGGGCTCTATTGAAAAGCAAAATCTCATCATTCAGCTTCAGCTGTCCACTTTAACAGTGCTCTAAGACTGGTTGGGCAAATCAAACTCAATAAAGGGAGTTGTTTCACCAATTAAGAGAATGAAACCATTATTTTAAAAGGTCACAGACTAACATCTCTAACTCATACATAAAAAAAAGCCCCATATTAGTCCTAAATAATGCAGTTGTCATTTGTGTTAGCCATCACTAAATGCAAATTACCTGTCTGGATTCCCAGCTGGCCAGTTCGGGAACTAGACACCATGAAATCCTGATCCCAAATGGGAGAATTCTGGCTGTACACTTCTTCTTCCAGCATAGACAGAAACCTAGGCACAAAACCAGGCAAAATATCAACTTAATGGGATCATTCCAAACAGGTTATTTTTCAAAATAAGCACTTGCAAAATGTTTTTAAATTAAAAACATTTACTAAGTCAGTGAAAGGATTATTTTCCTCACATCAGTAATAAAATGCTGCTGGCCAACACTATTAAAAAAAACCCACACACACAAAAATCACAAGCCAGAGTAGACATAAAGAATCATAATTCTTACCTCTTACCTCTGATTACAAGCAATATTTATCTGATTTTCAAGTGCAGAAAAAGACAGCTACAAACTACTTTCATAAAACAAAACTCCACTAATAAGAAAGCTATGAGTGGATTGATGTTATACAATGATGGCAAAATATGTCTGTTTTGATAAACCAGTATTTTGCAGATGCACTCGCTTTCTGCCTTTGATAAAATCCCAGTGTTACTAACAATGCTCTTAGGAAGGTATTTCATTCCTTTAAGTGTCCTACTGTAACATTTAATTGCATGTTTGTGGTTGCATAACAGTATTTTTAACCTTACTTTGGTACAGTTGCACAAACAGCATGATTTTAAACCTCTCTTTACATTATTATATTCCACGGATCAGACTTCCCAGTAATTTCACCCTCTCAGGGCTAATACACCAATTTCCTCCCAGCAGCAAGACAGCTGCTTATCCTATGTTGCACAAAAGGGGTCTTCAGATCAGAAGTTGACACGGCACATTTCTACTCCCTGGAGTCATCTATATGTATAGAAACTGTTCAGCTGAAACCAACAGGACTGTTGAGTAAAACTTCCTTGAACAGGATAGGGATTTTCAGGATCAAGTCAGATTCTTGTACTGTATACACAGGACAGCCACACCTAAGGAATGTTCAGTGATTGCTGCTGTCTATACAGCTGATAATGGCTAAAAAGTTTGTAACAGTGACCTGACCATCTGTGATGGAGCAGAAGGACAAATTCAACTTTAGCCAAAGCTCCATTTCCAGGCAGCACAGAGGCTCTGCCTTCAGCCCTGCTACCAACTGCTTCCTAGGTATGCACAGACACAACCCGTGGGTGCTCCCTTTGCCCAAAGGGGGAGCCCAGGGCAGAGGGGAGCCCTGTGCCAATGCCAGGCTCCATGCTCTGAGACACAGTTCCTCTGCAGGGCTCACTCAGCACAATGCCAGAGGAGAGACAAATGCTTCAGACAAGTATAGCCCATGAAAGATTCAAAATGTTATTCATACTTCCCACAGATCATCTGCAAACAGTACTTGTCTTTTTTCCCCCAGCAGAATATCAAAAGGAACTGCAGTGAATAATAATGCTTTTCAAATTACTGCAAAAGGTTTTAAAAGGCAGTAAAAACATGGGCATATGCACACCTACTTCTTCCACAAATCTGCTCCTTGCATCAATGGGGTGTAAAATCCTTCTTTATTATCTGTTTCAGGGCCAGATCATGATCCTGTTCCCAGATATGCACAGACATTCCTACATATATTCTATAACAGTCTACCCCAAAGACAGTGTACATCCTTCAAAGTGGTAAAATAAACTATTAATAATAGTAGAAGCAACAAATCCTGGCTCTACTCAGCTTAGGAAAGGTGATGTTGTTTTTCATTCCCCGGAGCTCTAACCCATCTTCTGGCCCAACATAAATTGCTTGCATAGATAGCATCAGTGCCACCTGGTCTACTGTAGGTTCAGTTCATTTGTTGTTAGGAGGGACAGGCTTTTAAAGTATGACTTGGAGAACCAAGCTACCCTTGTAAAACAAGGATATTTTGAAAATTATATACTTCTTTAACAGGAATTCATTATAATAAATGATCCTGTCACCATCACTATCCCTCTTTACCACCAGTAAAATGTTTGAAATTAAGGACTCCCAAAGTTGAGCATGTTTCAATACCCCAATATGTAATTATTGCTGTCGTCTAGTGAGAGGTTGTCACCAACATTCCAGTACTGGAATGACTGAAATAGTCAGTATGAAATTTATGAGTTTAGGATTCAATTACACAGTTTTATAATGACTCCTCTCTAATAAACCCATGTCCTCTGGGGGTGGGGGGACTACTTTGTTCACAATTAAAATGCTGAATTAAAACAAAATTCTTACAAACTCTGTACTACAACACCCCCCTTTTTTTAATGTTCCATCACCAAAGCAGATGTGAGCATGTTTTTGGAGGTCTGGACCTACACTGCTTCCAAGGACTACAGTAAAAGTAGGTAATGGACCAACAATACCTGCTAGCAGGCAAAAAGCAAAATCCCCCAGCCATATGAATAATCCTTTTCATAAAGTAAACCCTAAGACAAAGCAAAGTAAGCAGTTATGTATATAAAAAGCACTAATGTAAGTTATGGTAGTAAAGAAAGCTGCAGTATCTAGTTTGTACTGAATAAAAAGATAAATTATTTTAGCTGCAGGTAATTTCTCCCTTTCCATAACAAAGTTGCTGGTTAACTTTGAATGCAGGTGCACTGTGACCCCTTACTTTGGAAAATGAGTGAGGATTAGTGTTCGTTTTTCTTGAGGAAGCTTGTCTTTTTCTTGCCTGGCCTGCTCCAGCAGTTGTCGCCTCATTACAGTAAAAACAGAGCGAAGCAACGTCCTACCAAAAACCTGGGTGGTTTCATACCGAGGTAGACTGTCACAAAACTGAGGGACATTGCAGTAACAAAGCCACCTGTGAAGAGGAAAAAAGCCAGACAATTATCACCATCTAACATATGACTTAATGGAGTAAAACCACTACCCACATCATTTATAATGCAGCTGAGAGCTATATGACCCTATAAATCAGTTCCACTACAAGGCTGGGCAGAGCTAAGCAGCATTTATATTGCCCAGTTTTTTAAAGAAATGACAACCAAGTACTTTTAAGTTTCCATCTATTCTTTTTCTCTGCAGTCTAGTTTACACAAAGTGCTTTTGTTCCAGACAACAACCATAGATTACAGAAAATGCATGTTGATGTCAGGGATTCTCTCCACAGCTCATTCATTCAGCCTCAAACATCTCCTGCCACTGACTCCAAAGACCCTCAGCATAGCCTGTTTAACCCTCTAAACTTCTATCTTTCCTCACATAGAGGACAAATGGGTAACACTTTTAACTAGCTCCATCCCAATCACACTGGACTCCCACCCTGGTCTTCCACCAGTTGGCTTCTTCCCATTACACTCGGACTTGTTACTCTTTCAATGCCAGTATCTCCATCCATTATAAGCTTTGCACTAAGGAAAATTACAGCATGTTATGTTTCTTTTCTAGGAAAAGGGATTATGGTACTGAAGAGATAATTCAGGAGTACACGGCCTATGTAGGTGACAATATCTGTTAATCTTTTAAACAAGATTTTGATATCTGTGTGTAAGTGAACAGTCATTGGTATCTGGAGCTTTAGCAGAATCAGACCACAAACATTATAAAAGCTCCAGCAATGAAAAGAAAATATGAGGAATTGGATGCAAACACACTGTGCTGGATCCTGCACACGTTTCCTCATCCAGACCCCAAGTACACCCTGTCTCAAAATGTTCTCCCAAACTCTTGTGCCTTAATCTTTGCAAACATGAGTTGCAAAAAAATTGTGAGGTAGAGTTGTTCACAGGCTCCCTGTTCTTGGCTGATAAAGCACAGCTCTCAAAATACAAGAATGCATGTGAAACTCTGATACAGCTTCATTCAAATCCTCATGTTCTTAAATGAAATTGGTGACTGCAAAAATTCAGGTGTGCCCACGGTGCACAGCAGCACCTGGAGCAATGCCTCAGCCAACACAGAGGAGAGAAGCTCAAAATGACAGCTGAGATCTGGTGGGAAGAGTACTTTGGGTCAGGGGGAACCTTAGGGACTGTGGGCAGGATGGTTTGAAGAAAACACAAGTGACAAAATAATTAACAACAAAAAGCCATTAGCTATTGATTCCTAATAAGAGTTAACTCCTACCACCCCTGGCTGACACCTGTTATCACAAGCAAATGGAGGTCAAACACCCACTAAACATGGTCTAAGGAGCACCATGGATTATAAGAGTCCTTTATGGCAATTATTCGAGGTGACAGGACATCTGGGTTGGACACAGACACAGCGCAGTCTGCTCTGTCAGAGTCTCAGCTTACACCAGGTTTGCTGTTCTCCTTCATGGAGAGGAGGTGTGTCAGAGGAAAGGCCACCAAGAAAGCAGCCAGAAGGTGGAGCTCATCCTCAGCCAGCAGAGATGTCCGGGCCGTTCCTGAGAACAGGGTGCTGACTGAGGTTAACTACCTGCTGCCTGACCGGCAAGACCCTGAACTGCTCTCACTGTGCTCACTGAAAAAGGCACTGCACTCCTCTTGTCAGGAAAAGAAAATAAAGAGAGACATGTCTTTTTATCCTAGCTCTTCCTCCTCCAGCGACTAAATTATTCCTTTGAATCCTAACAACGCATTAAAAGTTCATAACAAAAGCTGTAATTTTAAGGAACCTAGTAATATCTGTTCCCCATTTAGCATTCAAGCACTCGCAAAATTAGTTTGATTTTTCAGCTCCTCTGTGATTTGGTTTCAAACAGTGATGCTTTATAATGCTTAATGTTATCTTCTCTCTTTTTCTTTTTTAAGTTGAATAATAAATAGGGATGGCTCATGAGGCTCATATCTTAAGACCAAGAGCACTTCACAAACACAGAACTTGCAAAAGCATTGTTAGTTACAAGTGTTCCAGACTCCACTCCCTGTTCTTGGCTGATAAAGCACATCTCTCAAGACACAAGGATACATGTGAAACTGATATACTCTCACTAAAACCCTTAGGTCTTCATGTTAAATCTCCAGCTGCAAGAATTCACAAGGTCCATCAATGGCATAGAGATACTGGTGTACTCCTGAAGTTTGTACGTGCCCTGTTTGTAAGGAAGACTCCTGGTAAGCAAAAGCAGCATTACCTGGTATAATTCACTTTATATCCCGCAATATCATCATTGGGTGATCTTAGTCTTCGCTGAGAAGGTGTCTCCAGGTGCCAGTAGTTAATGCGGTTCAGAAACATTTTAGCCAGTTCCACTATTGTTTGTCTTTCCTTTGAGGGTAAGTGGCTAAATTTGTACTGCACAAAATTATTCACACCCTTAAAAAGTAAGAAAATTCTGTTTAATAACTTAGCCATAATTTTTGTAGCAGCATCCTCAAACATTCCTCATTTTATGTTTATCATGAACTTGCATAGTGTGGGAAAGAAAAGAAATATTGAAGACCATAAACTCCTTGCTCAGCTACTCGTGCAGCTGCTGCAGGCTGGTACCTGTGTACACAGCAGAAGGTACATCCAGGTACTTTTAACCCCCTGTCAGCAGCTGATGTAAAGGGAAAGAAGAAAAAATTCCTCTTTTCCTTCCTTCTCTAAATCAGCAAACAGAGAAAGTTCTGGTAGGCTTTCATCTATACATAAATCAACTGTCACCCTCAAAACTCTCCAGCTACTTTTCAATAATAGATTAGGGCTTATGGACTTCTACTTAAGTTTATGTCTACAAATCATATTATTTCTTCACAAAGTCTTAATACTTCACAATCATGTCTCCTCATTGCACTTTGGATACTGTCCAGTTGGAAGAAAAATCTACTGAACATGATGAAAATGGATGACCAGAAGTGCTGCAGCACATATATTTTATAAATCCATTTTAATACTGGTGCTTAGCAAATAATTTTGCTTGAGTTGCTGAGCTGTTTAAAACAGAATTGAAAATATTGGTCCTTTTTAAAGAGAAAATTATTTCAAAATAAGCTGTAGGAAGAATCACCCTTTAATCTCTGTGCTTTGTTTTCTTTAGCAACTTGAACATTATGAAGAATTTGACAAAAATTTGCATTGTACAAAACCTTTTTAATAGTGTATTTTAAGGATTAGGAGCCTATAGGGAATACATACACATTTTTTGTTTATACTCAAACTAAAGGAGAACTTAAAGTGAAGATTTCTCAGAAATTCAGCAATAAAGTGGTTTGATCTCCCTAAATGATAAGAAGTGAGAGTTGCAAAGAAACAATTACCACACATAACAGTCTTCACATTTAAATTATCCTGTTTAACAACAGAACATCCTTTCATTCACGGATGGGAAAACACGGAGCTCCTGTTTCAGCGAGGTATGTGAGCCTCTGCATAGTCTCACTGGAGTTCATGGGCCCACTTGTCTGCCAGAAGTGCATTCTTAGGAGCTTGCTTAACCAAAAACTGAATTTGTCATATGTTCTTTATCTACTGAGAGTTACAAAAGCCTCAATTATTCTTTGGTTTCAGCTTTGTTTTTATTCTTGTGTACCCTTTGAAAGAGAAGGCTATGATCTCACTGAATTGGACTGTAACATTTTTCTTGATATACAGAAGGCAAGTGTCATTTTAATATTGGATTTCAAAAGTTCAACAGCATTTTTCATCACTTGAAACAAAGAAAGATTAGAACTGCCCACATAAAAGTAGCATTTCAAGTTAATTCTCTAAACCCACAAAAAAGTCAGTTGCATTAAAGCGTAAGACCAATGATGAGAGAAGTCAAATAATGTAACTATTGTATGAAAACTAAAAGGAGAAGCAATCTCCTATAGTCCCCATTTTGTCCTAAGCAGAACACAGAAACATCTGCAAAGTTCCTAAATGCCCTGTTTTCAAAACCAGTGCATACATTTACAAAAAGGAAAACAAACCACAAAAAATCCCAAAACTAACAAATCCTTCAAACCCCCACCGAAATAAAATTTGAAAATAAATACATAAATAGTCAACAAGAGAAAAACTTCACCACACACCAGCCAAACTCACATTTAGACTCTTTACCTGTTCAATGCTAGGTTTCTCAAATGGGGGACTTTCCAAAGATCCTTCTACTACAGGTTTTCCCATCTGTAAAATGCACTTCCTCAAAAGCTGTTAAAAATACACAAAATTTTTACAAATTAGTATATTTTCATACATAGAGTCAATGGAACTCACAAGGGCACAACACACTGTGAGCAGTGTTGGAATTCTCCTGACTATGTGTCTGCTTCTTTAATCATCTTAATTTGTAATTACTAAATTTCACTGTGAAATCACCTTCTCTGAAATGCATGCAAGAGGCTCCTCTGAGGAAATGCAGGCAGCTAAGTTACCATTCATGTCAACTGACCTTTCCTGGTATGTCAGTGAAGAAGGTGGCAGAGTTTATAGATGGGACTCAGGGTCAGTTCCTAAATCATCTGGATGACTTTTGGAATAAGAATCAGTGCATTGCAAGTACCAGAATGTCCAGTCCACAGTTACTCAATAGAGCATCATCCTAGAGAAAAACTGTCTCAGCAGAGAAAGTCAATCCGTGCCCGAGGGGCAGTGAAATTGGCTAATGTGTGTGAAAGTGAAAAATCTGAGAAGATACTCCACAAGCTCAGCTTACTTTGAACAGGTAGAAATAAACTTGCTTGGTGTCTGCATCTTCTTCTTTGTGGACACAGGTGAACAGATATTCCACATCCAACACAATCCCCAGGAGCCTGTTCATTTCTTCTTCAGACACATTCTCCAGGTGAGAAACATGAGCAGCTAAAACCAAACAAAAACCCAAACTTGTAAGAGCCTACTGAGAGAACCCATGGCACAACTACAACCCAGGAGATCTCCAAGCAAGCCTTAACTGTAAAGGCACTGATCCTGTAATAACCTGCTTAACCAGAACACATCTTTATCAGGGGTAACTGAAACCTGTGTCACATCAGAGCAGTTTGTAAAGCCTGACCAGGGGTGGTAACTTCCACAGCAGAGGAATGACAGCTGGTTGGAATCACATCATCTGTTAACACTTAAAGCAGACTACACAAGTTCTGTTTGTATTAATATGTTGCACTATATAACTAACTACATACATTTTTGTCCTAGAGCTGTGCCTTTGAGACAAGGCTTCTTAAAAAAATAAATACATAATTTCCATAAATTATGTAATCCAGGTGTAAGCAGCACCTTATTTTGTGAAGAGTGAAAAAAACCTCAGTTCCTAAAAATGGCTTTTTGTTCTAAATTGGGCATTTTTGGCTAAGTCTCTTGCTTTCATATTATGCAAGATCAAACTGTGCTTTGTGCACACTATATTAACAGAGATTTTGCAGACTGTACACACTCATTTGTTCAGAAGTTTACACACATTGCAATTTACAAGTGACAAACTCCCTTTTATCGTCTCCAAAGGTAAATACAGTTCCACATCTGTAATTTTCAAAAGCCTGAGGTTTCTCTCTGTAAAGCGCGACATCCATTTCAAGCTGGTTTGAACAACTGGCCCCGGGAAGAAGGAAGGCAGTGTAAAACAAAAAGTCGACTCCCAAAAAGAAGATATTTGCATTACAAAAAGCAATGATCTTCGCTGACTCCAGGCCAATGTGGACGGTATGCATATCCTTTCCTCTGAAAGGACAAGAAAATATCCTTTCAAAGAAAGAGAAAAGTACTTTAAAGTTCGGGTATTTTAGCTTTTTTATTTTAATAAATTTTATCTATATTTACTTCTTAAGATTAACATATTTTTTCAACGGAAATCTGATTCCTTAGTTGAGGAGTTAGCGACGAAAAATAACACTTGATTGAAAACAATCACATTTATTGGCCACCCAGCAAAGATGGTTCGTTTTGAGAAGTTCAGAATGACACCAAAACATTTAAATTCAGTATCTTTGTTGAGCTTCAAGTAAAAAGTACAATATAGTGCAGAACTTCAAAAATATGCCAGCAACTGTTTCCACTTAAATGAAAATTTATAATATAGTGTCTTAGGCACATGGCCATCATGAGCTTCCTTTGAGGATATTCAGTATCCTGGGCAGAATAAAAGTATTTAATTTCTGTCCTTAAGACAGGTATGAAGGGTTAATATTCCCAGCAGTCTGTCCTGATCGTTTGCAAGTAATAAATATCCTCCTAGAGGAGCTTTGCATTAGAAACTGATAACATACTAAAGAAACCTTTCTGTTAAACAAATGAATAAAACATCAGCATAAGAAGCTATTTCTACGCAGTTTCCATAACAATACTGAACCTTGACTACCTAGTGATGTTTAAACGTTTTATTAAACTAGAGAATTATTACCCACACTAATGAATCTAAAAGTTAAGTCTATTACCAGCATGTATTTGCCAGAGAGACACAATGTTTATACACCAGGCCAACAAACTATCTTTCTTCAGATGTTCACAGCCCATTCCCCAGCTCTGTGGCCACTAGTAAGCATTTTATTAAAATTAAAGCTTTAGTACACTGGCATCAAATACTAAATCACTCTTGACTAGAGTTACACAGTCCCAATCACATGCACTGCCCAACAGGTACACCCTTCTTCAGTTGCTGTTATGCCTGAAAAAAACCTTTAATATCACATTTATAGGTTGCTACAACATGCAGAAAAAAGCAAGTAGAAAGAACAAGGCTCTGTGACAGGAAGACCTGCAACTTCAGCAAGTAAGCACTGGAGAGCATAAATTATGAACAGTGAAAAAATCAATTAACGAGGAATGTGTCCACAGTCTATCTCAAAACACTAAAACCAAGAAATACCCAAATATGCTACATGAAGGTGCATAGCAGGAACTGAAGACAGTGATGGGGGAAAAGAAGGGGCTGAATGTGTATATGGTGTATTAGCATAATAATTAATTAGTTTTAAAAGTTATTCAAGACTGACAATGTTTATCAGTCAAAAAATTCACCCTGCAGCACACGAGAAACAATCAAATAGAAAAGAGAAGAGTCTCTGACTATGCAGTACCTGGTCTCGTGGCTGGTGGACAGCAAATTGTCCCAGCATCTAATCCAGTCACAGTGTTAAAAAACTTATCGCCCAAATAAAAGAAATATTCATTAAAACAACCACACTGAGCCAAACTGTGGGGCTGAGCACCAAAAGGACAAATATAAGTTGTAAGTAAGTAGAAGATAAGATAATACACACAAATAGATTTATGCAGCAAAAGATGCACTGACTTGAAGACCAAACCACACCCCCAAGAAGAGATATCTCAAGCAAGATAGTATCTACAATTACCTCTGGATGAAAATAATAAATTCTAGAAAACTATTTAAAAAATCCTACATTTTACATTAGGTACAGCTTTAACCAGTACAGGAATTTCTACATTGCTACTTCAATGGCTTTCTGAGGAGAAGAAGCAGCAGCACAGCTGACATGAAGGCCACACACCTTGTGGTAAATCTGGTTTTAAAGGCATTCAGCAGAAACATGCCAATTTAGAGGAGATGAATAGGAAAATTATCTTGGAAAAACATCGCTGAAAGACATATTTTTCCAGTAGTATGAGGAAGCACAGAGCAACTCATCTTACTTATTTTGAATGAAACATCTTCCTCATTAGCTGTAGTCAGAAGAAGCCTTTTCTAAAAAGAGCAGTAAATAAAAATACAGTTTTTTCATAAGACACTCTTACTGGTTTTACAGTACTGGTTTTCCCTGGTTTCCTAGCTAAAGAGTGATTTAATATTTTTTAATAGACCAAAACCAGGCCGAGCCTTCAGAAGAGCTGAGTTTTTCTACAAAACACAAAGCACCCACAAATTCTGCTGAAGAACAGAGAACTGACAGGCACATCTTGCAGGTTTAAAAAACTAAAAAAGAAAAACCTCTTTCTTTAAAGGCCAGGATTGAAAGGAATGGGTAACACAAGCCACCCTAATTGCATAAACAGAAGCAGCACAGAGAAGCCGTGTGATGAAAAGTTGAAACTGACTTGGCTAAAGTGACTGAATTTTCTGTGATACTATGCATTTGTTAATCTTCTCCTGCAAGCAAACCCAGAGATTTGGAATATCAGGAAAAAATTCTGCTGAAAGGCCTAGAAATAAATCACATGTAATGAGAGCATAAAAAAAGAGGAGAGTAGAAATAGAAATTAATTCCACGCAAAAAAAAAGAAAATAAATATTTCATTTAATGTACAATATTATTTTCAAAAGTAAAACAATAAATGATCTATTGTGAAGGGTTTAAATTTCCTTTTTTTTTTTAATTTCATTGTCCTAGGTTTTGGGCAGTAACAAAAACTAAATGGCAACTGCTTCTATCCAATGAGTTCTGAATTTTATTTTAGCTGAATTTTTATTCAATATTTGCTAAGATGGATGTGGTTGTGTGCTGGAGCAAGTCCAGAGGAGGGGAGTGAAGGTGATCTGAGGGCTGGAGCACCTCTCCTATGAAGTGAGGCTGTGACATTGTTCAGAACAGAGACGGCTCCAGGGAGATCTTAGAGCAGCCTTCCAGGACCCAAAGGCGGCCCACAAGACAGTCAAAGGGGGACTTTTTCAAGGACATGTAGTGACAGGACAAGGGGTGGTGGCTTTAGACTGGTTTAGATTAGATATCAGAAAAAGGTTTTTTAACAATGAGGGTGGCAGAATACTGGAACAAGTTGCCCAGAGAGGTGATGGATGCCCTATCCCTGGAAACATTCAAATTCAAGCTGGATGGGGCTCAGAGCAACCCGATCTAACAGAAAGTATCCCTGCTGACTGCGGGAGGGCTGGACTAGATAATCTTTAGAAGGTCCTTCCCAACTCAAACTGTTCTGTGATTCTGATACGTACAGAAACAGCCATCAGCTTTTATTTTGGGTAAGTATAAATTCTTAAAATAATAATACAGTGATTCAGCACCATTTTTCAGGCTATGCGGGTAACAAATTGTTATTTATTCTAAGTCTGAAAAACAAAACCAAAAACCACAACAATATTTAACAGTGGATTTTGAGCAGCTGTTTCCAAGACATGCAAGCCATCTGCACAATAACTTAGACCATCCTGAGATGTACAACCCTTGTTTTATTTTCTGTGACTCAGAAAAGACACAGTTCTTTCTGCAGGTAGGAGTACCTGCTTTAGCGACATTCAAGAATATTTTATACTTCATTCTAAAGTAAGGAAACATAATACAGCCTACAGGAAAGAGAAACTACCCTTGTAACGAAGGCAGCTGATAGATAAAACTGTGTAAGGTTAAGGCATATGTAACACAAAGTATTAAAATTGTTACGGGTAGCTTAATGGTGCTTTTGCATTTTAACAACTTTGAAAGTCGGTGTTGCTGAAAGTTGCACCTTAGGTGAATTTCTTTAAAACTAATTTTAGGATACTTCCATATTAAGCAATCTTAACTCCTATTTCTAGGCCTTGGCACGGCATCTCGAGGTGAAATTTCCGGGCATGGGTGCCCGGGGTGCAGGAGGATGAGGAGGATGCTCACCCAGCGCGTGGCTGCAGCTGCGGCAGGGCTCGGCCAGGCTGACGGCCGCCTGCTGCAGCTCGGCCCGCGGCGGCGTGGGAGGAGGGTTCGGGTTCTTCCAGCCATTGCATTTGCAGGATTCCTCGGCCTGAAATCAAAGCAAAGGGATATCGATCAACGCCATAAAACACAGGAACTCGCTGAAACTGCTTTATTCCAAAAGCAATTTAAAAAAGAATCACAGGTTGCATCTTTTCTTTTCGGGGGTGGGGGGGGCATGCTGAGAGGGGAGGAGTTGGGGCGTTTTGTTGTTGTTTAGCTTTAGGCTTGCATTATTATCTACCATATTACTAACCCTTATTTTCTGGAAATTATCACAAATAGAATAGTATCCCAAACAGAGAGATTAACAGTTTGGTAAGCAGAGTATCTAACAAATCCTGGCTAGTTCCTTCACGGAAAGCCCTCACTCTAGTGAAAAAAGTATTCAAAAATTTACTGGTATATCAACATTTACAGATCCTGCCACTGAGACAGGTTTAATTACTTAAATATAAACAGGTTATCTAACAGGCAACACATTAGACACATCCTCATCAGCTGCACTGGCACCAAGGAATCACACAGCTGAAACCAAGCCCACGGCAACCCAGGCAGGGTTAACGAATGCTGAAACAACCAAACAATAAATGCACTATTGGGGAAGGCTGTTTAAGGCAAGGAAGGCTTGGCCACAAAAGCAGCAGATGCCAAAGACAGTGACACTTCCACTGCAACCTGCTGCTTTCCCTGGAAAGTTTACTTATGCTCACTGAGTGTGAAACAACCAGCTAAAAGGGCAGACCATGAAGGGAGAGGTTGTTACTTTGGTAACGATGTCTCAAATCATTCAGAAGTTCAAAGTACCAATTTCAGCTATCAAAAGAGCAGCTTTACAGGAGGGGATTTTCTTCTGCATATCCAAAAGATCTTGGTTATTCTAACATCACTCGTGCTCCTATTTGAAGATCTAATTGGAAAGAAAGCCCATTTTTCTACTCTGCAGAGATATCTGTGCACTGGGTTGTAAAAAGATACTCATGAAATTGCACTGCCGAGACCTCAGTGAGGAAAGTATGCCAATTGCTGCATAATATTTATGGCTGAAACAATCTCAGTAGGAAAAATTGTGATGCTAATATATGCAGCACTAATGTATCATTTTTCAAAATTGATTCTGCATACATTTAGTGTGATCTATTTCAAAAACCTATTTCATTTTCCTTTTAAGTTTCCAAATCCCATCCTACCTAAGGAAGAAGAGCCCAGGAGAAGCAGAAAGGATCATAGCTTGACAGCTCCTAAAACTGACAGCTTTGTAAGTGGCTGGTAAATTGTTCTTTTTAACTAATTGCAATATTCAGCAACCTGAGCACCAAGAAAAGGGCTGCCTGCAGTTTGCTGAGCACCACATGATCTTTTTACCATCCCTAAGGCTTAAGTATTTATCCAGCTGGGCTCCTGGCCCTGGGTGCCATGGCCTCTGCCTGGCCTGAGGCGATCTGGCAGGTACCAAGGGCTGTGAGTAGGATTTTCTGTAGCCAGAGGCACCAGGATGACTCAGAAATCCACCTGCAAGTGCCCAGCAAAACCATTTCCACATATTTCCCTTGAAAAAAAGGACAACTGGCATGGCCTGAACCTCCTGGCTCTCCAAACTCACAGAGTGGGTGTAGATTGCCTGCCAACCCATGCATTTATAAAGCGAAAGCAGTGAGGCTTCAGGATGAAATGATGGGAAGATTAAAACATTTTTTTTCCTAAGTCTCATAAAATGCAATCTGAAAAGATTTATGGTGAAGTTTATGTTCTTTTTCTATCGTGCTTTCTGTAAGTAATGTGATTGGCAGAGAACTGAAGGCAGCCCGGTGTAATTTGATGGCAGAAGCCGTCTCTTACAGTTTCACAGGCATTGAGCCAGTTGTGTTTGTCATCCAGCCCCACAGGCTCTCAAAGCTAAATGGACTCGAGAGATCAGTGATTGAGTGATACCTGTGAGCCATGGATTGCCCCAGTGCAAGGACTCTGGACATCTGGGAGATTACATGAAACCCCTTATTTTCAATTAGCATCCCAGTGCAAAGCTGATGCCAAGTAAACTACACACATTTGTTTTGTGAGAAAGGCAATGTTGCCATGAAAGTTTTTGCATTTAACACAAGGATAGAGAAACTGTCAACAAAAAAGAAAAAGTCTAAAAATGAGACTATTGACAAATAAAATGCAAGAGACAATTCTGAAGGGGTTGTCAAACAAAAAAGGATTAAATATTATTTTAGGGAAGTAAGATTTGAACCTTCCCATGCAGCTGTCTGGATAAATGTTCAACACTGTAAATTACTGACATATCACCATGCTCATTATTCATTGCATTAAATCATGCCACAATAAAGCATATCCAGAACTCCCTCCTAAAAATAGGCACAAGCTTTTTGAGATTTTTTTTTCTCTGAGTGGAAGCAGTATGTCACAGAAGCTCCCCAAACAATGTTTACTATCAAGCCAAAAAACTATAAACAGTGAGTAAGTATGCAAACTTTAGTGTCACACCATAATTAACAGCAAAGATGCAAACAGATGTACGAATCGTGATAACAGCTCAGTTAAACTGACAAAAATAAATATCAACCCACCCACAGAAGAATAAAACCAGCATGTTCAACGGTGAATTTTTTTCTGCTCTTGTTGGTATTTCCTTGCCAGATCTTCTTGCAACAGCTGTTAATTGGTATTGTTCAAATTATTCTGGAGACCTTACTCAAACACCCACTAGGGTGGGTTCTTTTGGTTAATCTCTATAAAACACCAGAATCAGCATAAACGTTCTGTTAACCAAGGGAAAACAGAACCTAAAAAGGTTCTCTTTAAAACTTAGCTGTCATTGTAGATGTTGACAGTGCAAGTATTTTGCAGTGAATATGCAATGTACATTCCTCAGTGGCTCAAATTGCTGAGTTGTTTTAAATCTTCCACAGCATTTTGCTCATTCAATCCTTTCTTTGACTATCTTCAGCTTTTTCCTTTCTTCCTTTTTTTTTTAATGTCACTCATCTGCTTTTCATTAGAAAATAAAGTATGACTTCACCTCTGCACAAACTTAATTTAAGATCAAAACAGTCTTGAGGGAAGGAAGGAAAAGTATTTGAACTAGCACATCCAGTCCTTGAAGCCTTGCTTTCTGGGACATCTGCAGAGCTTTGATAAATCCACTGTAGAACGATGGGGACTTCTGCCCTAATGAGGCCTGCAAAATAATGACTGTCATCTTTGCAGGCCCAGGGATCATGAACACCACATCTTCATTAGTGGTTTTTAATAAAATCGGATTAATGCAATAAAATAAAACACAATTACATGCTGTTGCCTGGCCCCCTCCCACAAAAAAAAAAAAAAAAACAAAACAACAAACCAAAACAAAAAAAAAACCCAAAAAAAACCCAAAAAACAACAACAACAACAAAAAAAAACCCAACCACAAACCAAACAAAAAACCCAGTGCAGAAATTATGTACATTTTGCACTGCATCACACAATTTAAATTTTCTTTTTAATTCCTTCCATGTTTGGTGGAGTGTTATAATGGGAGAAATCAAACTGTTCAGTAGCTCTGGGCAGTGAAAACTATAACTCCAGGCAAACTAATGTTACCATTTCTTTTAGAGTACTGAATATACTGATAGGTACAAGGGGCTGAGATATGTGCAATGTTGTAACTTTCAGGTGCTTCCTTTTAAAATATAAATACTGACGATTTGTGTTAAAATGTGCTGTATTTTTTCACTGTGGATGCGTTTTAGCAGTCCAAATAATAACGAATAAATGAAGAATGTTACAAAAATCTAAGACTAAAACATCGCTCCCTCTTTCAGATAGTGAAATAAGTCTAAGAATGCACAAACGTCAAGCTAACTTAATTACAAGTTAAAAGACCCCAACAGTTCTAAAACTGAGTTTCAAATAGCTGTTGTGCTGGATTTTTCTTTCCAACTTAAAATAATAAAGGTTACCCTATTTGGTAACTGAGATGCAAAGCAGGCTCAACAGATTATACACAGAACATTACAGATCTTCTCTATTTCCAGCAAGTTAAATTACTCTAGAAAACATATTCCTCCTCCCAACACAAAAACTGTGTAAAATACCCTATAAGCTTTTTCCAGACAGCAGCAAGCCCAAAATGATGACCTTATCAGGCAGTATCACATAAATGATAATAAATACACTGATGAATTTAAATCATATATTTTTCTTACTCAAATGTCCAGTACCCAACAACCAGACAGCTGGACACTACTTGGAGAGCCACTCATACATATCAGGAAATTAGCTGACCCATTTATCTTTAACAGTACAAAATAAGCAGTCCAATGGGCAGCTCAAAGGGCATATTCTTCATTTATTGATTGACCCAATTATTTTATTCCCTGTATTTTCCAGTTCCACTTACAGACGAGAAATAGGCTACCACATAAAGCTTTTATTAATAATAAGTACCCAGTTCCTACCTTGTAAAGTTAATGGTAGATTTCCTATTTAAAAGAAGATGCTTTAATTGGGCCTGTTAGACACATTCATCCCACAATGAAAGCGATAAGAAAGTTTTGGATGTCTTCTTTGTCTCCTATATGCTTCTGCAGAAAACAGTCTGAATACATTTCAAGTTCCGCTTCAAGAAGCTGTACTCCCACTATACAGAGCCCAGCAGTAACATGGCCATCTTAATATGCCTTATAAAAAACAGGAAAAGGTGGTACATGTTTACCTTATGAACTCTTTTTTTTTTTTTTTATGTGTGGGAAAATAAGAGTTCACTCTAGAATGAGAAGTGGGAAGAAGTGCTCCAAGAAAGGGTCAGCAGCTGGTCTGGAGCCTGGGGCTGGGATTTGATTTCTACATCTGCCCATTGCTCACCTGCTGCAGGGCCTTGGCCAAGTCCTCTCATCACAACCCTTCTCACTCTGTCTACTTTGCTTTTCTAAAGCAAAAAGCCTTTCTTCTTAGGAGGTATTATTCCTTGTGCAAGTGCTTTAGGTTACTGGGTTCTAATTACATTTTTAAACACCCAAAAATTACTCTAAGATACATATAATGAAAAATAAACAAGTTTACAGAAAACTTAGTGTACTAAAATAGGACATATTTCACCTTGTTTACAAAAAAAAGCTCCCAGTGAGACTGGAAAGAGAGTTGTATTTTCACATACTGTAAACCAGTAGGGGAAAAAAATGCAGAGGAGACTGCCTCCTACATCTTTATTAAATATATTTATGTGTGTAAGTCACACAGAGCTGCTTTTATATAAAGTGCTGCAAGCTTGCATGCCTAATGCTCAATTTCACAGTGGACAAAACCAAAACGATGTATGCAGCCATTCATACATGCACAGACACAGCAAGTGTCAAACACAAATCCCCTCACAGCACACAGCACTACTGTGTACCTTCAAAAGTCATGAAAACTGTACCAACTCCTATTATGTATCTTGTTCAGAATGCCACCCTCCTCCTTCAGATTTGGGCTTTTAAGAAGGTTTTTTTACCCAGAAGAGCCTGTTCTATGCCTTCCACCCAGATTTTTCTCACAGAGGAACAAGTCAAGTGGAGCAGCTCACCTGCTCACCAACTCTCCTGTCCAGTTCTTTTATCAGGAAAAAAAACCCAAACCCTACATTTTTCTAGCCTCAGTAGCAGCTCCCTAAACTTCAGGTTCATTCTGCTCAGGATACATGCCCACCAAATATGTATTTACCAGCAGTCTTTGTCCATGTTTCCCATTACAAAAACAGATGGGTTGTAAAGAAGGACCAGGAGGACCCTCCTGGAGACCAAACACCCTGCCCCAGAGCTTTTTACTCTCCTCTGCTCAGCATTTCTGCTGTCACCAGTGAGACTCACCCTCTGCACAGCCACTGACCTCTCTACCTTCTTGTGTTGTGACCCTTCATCCCTAGTGGACAGATGCTCCCTGACTCTGTTACTCTGAACATCTCTGAGGTTAAGCTCCTAATAAATTCTGCATGCTGAATTTTGCAATAAAACTTATGTGGGAGAAGGTGATTGACATTAAGGATGCCATTACGTATTTTATCACTCCAACTTGTACAGCTCTATGTAGATTTACCTTAGACCCATAAGACTCACTAGTTGAAAGAAAACAGATGTCCCCTTCAGAGATGGGGTAAGTGTTTGCATTCTCCCACTCTTTTGCACTCACACATACAAATGCAAAATCAATGGAAGAGAAGTTGCAACCCAAAGCAAGAAGAAGTTCAAAGTTACACACCGAGCTGCTACAGTTGGCAAACCAGCTTCTCCAGGCTATTGTTTCCAGCAAACCACTAATGTCACAAGCCAAGAAGTGTCCTTCTGGAGCACCTGCCAGGTGTTCAGGAAGAAAAATAAGACATTCCTCCACCCTGGGCCATCCTTCCCACCTTATCCCACAGGAGAAGCTGCTTGGTTAGCTTACTGCCTACTTGCTCTGTTATGAGATCTGAAAGCAAGCTGCCTGCCACTGAACTAATGAAGAGAAGTCAAACAGTCGACACCCTACAGTAACAGTAGGGTTTGCATGTTAATGAGAACACAGAGCAGCATTTAGTGCTGGCGTTGTGCCTACATCCTGACGGGAGGAAGACCCCCCCAGCCATGAGTCCTGCTCTGTTCATCACTGCAGTACCAATGCATCCAAGACTTGTCACAGACGAGGGCCAGCAAGGACACCCAGCAGAGCACTGACACTACTGTGAGCTGTTCCTGCTCTGTACCCCATCACTAAAGTCCTGCGAGAGGCAAAGAGGAGCTGACAGTGGGGCCACAGCATGCCCTCCTCCCCTCCCAAACGGCACTCATCCCCCTTACCACAAAGCACCTGTAAGAAAGCGGCTGGTGAGTCCCCAAAAAAGCAAAGGGTTTCAGAGGAGACGAGGCTTCTGTATAGCACAGCAACCTCTGTGGGACAGAGCACCACAGGAGAAGGCTTTCACCCCCAAAAAACATCATCTGGAGGTGCACCAGAGGGAAAAGAAAAGCACCAACCAGGGAAGAAAAAAAGCAATTCAAACACACACACACACACACACACACTTCCCTAACAGCCCATGAAAAATTTACCTGCTTCACAACTAGCTTCATTTATTAGCAAGTCTTGGTAACATTAAAATATGGGGGTGCAAAGGGGACTCATCAGTGGGAAAGTTTCAAACTGCATCACTCTGCACACAGTCAGCGCTGCAAAGTTCAAGTACACCAGCTGCTCTTTAACCTCACTGGCACCAGTATAATCTTGCACTGTCCCATGCATGCACCAGAGCTGAAGTGTAGGTGTCTGCACATTTGGAAACAGCTAAGACATTGAAATGTGTGGCTTCCGTAATTTGCCCTCCCATGACAGCATTGCGCCATGCCTCCAGCATACAACTAAATCTCCCTGCACCACCAGACAGGACTAAAAAGCCATACAATGATGCCTGGCCTCGTTTCTTAGCTTGGCCTTTCACTTAACATCTGCTGAAGTAGGAGAACAGAGACAATAAGAAGCACTTTTTTCACAAACAGCTACTCTCAACGCTGAAAGCATTATTAGAGGACCTGACATCAGCACTGACAATCTAAACATGTCAGCCACGCTGTGCATCCAGAAATTGCTCTGACAGCAGCAGCGCAGCCAGCGGCCCATGCTCTGAGCACGGGGGACAATGCCCGCGGTCAGAGCTCCGAAGGCGGGAGCGACAGCTCTGGCCGAGCTCCCTCCCTCTACAATAAACAGACGAGTCCTACTTCTCTCACCAAGAAGAAAATCGCAGGTAGACAGAAAGTGCTTGTGATGGAAAACCAGGAGCAGCGCTCCTGAATGCGAGCGCCGGGCAGACACGGAGCAGAGAGCCCCGCTGGGGTAGGGTACAGGTGTACAAGGGAGCTCGCCGTCCGCTCGGGCACCACACACCGAGCACCGGCCCGGAGCTACGTGATCGCCGGGGATACAACTTTCCTAAGCGCGGAGGCCGCGCCCTTTCGCTCCTCTGCCAGAGCTGCCGGCGACGGTGCCAGCCCCAGCTCGGGGCAGCGGCTTCTGCGGTGTCAACAGCTCCGCGCTGCGAGGCCGCCGCCACGCCCGGGCTGGAGCAGCCCCTGCCCGGGGCCGGGGCTACGACCTCCGGGCAGAGCAGGGGGCTGCCCCGCTCCCCGCCGGGATGTTTACGCGGGGAGTGCTGAGGAAACGCTGCTAACCCAGCGCTCACCCGCCGGCACCGGGAACCGCTCCGCCCGCCGCCGCCTCCCGCGGAGGGACAGTCGGAGCGGCGGGCACGGGAGCGGCGGCAGGGCAGGATGGTCAGCTCCCGGGGCGGGAGGAGGCGGCGCTGCGCGCACGGTCCCCTATTCGGTGCGCGAGGGTTTAATTTTTGCGGCCGCCGGCCGGAAAGCTCCGGGGGGAGCAGGATCCACCGGCACCGCCGTAGCCGCCACTTCCGCGGACAGCGCCGGGCGGCAGCCGAGCCGCCCCCGCGCCCAGCAGGGCAGGGCAGGGCACGGCCCTTCCCCACCGCCTCCCTCCTCCCCTCCCATCAATCCCCACCCTCCGTGGGCGGGTGGGCTCCCGCGGCCGCCCGGCCGGGTACCTTGCAGGCGGAGTAGACGCCCAGCTTCTCCAGCTTCTTGGCCCGCGGCGCAGCGCGCAGCTGCGCCTTCTTCCCCGCGGTGCGCGCTGAGCCGGGTCCCCCGGGGCTCTCGGCGGCGCTGCGGACCGGCCCCCCGGCGGCCATCCCCGCGGCCGGGGAGCCCTGCTGCGGCCCGGCGCCGCCCGCCGCCCCGGCCCCGCCGCCGCCAGGTTCCGCCATGCCCGCGGCGCGGCGGCAGCCGCCCGTCCGTCCGTCCGGCCCGCCGGCGCGGCGCGGTGCGGTGCGCCCGGCCTTAGACCCTCCCCTCCGCCGCTCCGCCGCCGCCGGCTGCTCCCGGGGGGGCGGGAGGAGGGACCCGCCGCTCCGCGGGCGGCTCCTGCCCCGCCGGCGGGGTGGGGGGGCCGGCACCCGCCTCCCGCCGCTGCGCACCGCAAGGGCGCGCCCACCTCCCTGCGCGGGGGCTGCGCGGGGCGGGCGGCGCCCCCGCGGGAAGGGCGGCGGCGGCGGCACCCGCTGCGTGCGGAGCCGCTATGGAGCCATCCCGGCCCTCCGGGAGGCTGCGCGGAAAGTTGCCCTAGAAAGAGGCGGCATCGCTGGCGGTGTCGAGCGGTGCCGAACCCCGGCGAGCCCGCGGTGCTGCCGCAGCCACTGTGGCCCCTCGGAGTGCCGCTACTTTGTTTGGCTTAACCATTGCCTTCCCACGCTGTGTACTCTGCGGGCGCCTTTTGAAGGATTCAGTCGGTTCAGTCTTTTTCCCCAGAAGATTTCTAATTGAATGTAAAAGTACGGGTCAGTTTGAAATACCGGATAATTCAAAAACTCTCTGCTCAGGTCCTCGTGTCATGGTTCTGGGGATTGGTTTTTTGTTCTGTCGAGAAACAAGTGTTGAGAACAGGTCAGTTTATATCTGAAAGGAATTACCCTTTAATTGAAAGTTAAATTAAGCAAATGGTCCTGCCCCAGAGAGCGCGGTCCACGCACAGCAGCAAGTGCAGCGGGTGTGAGGCGGTTCTGCCCCGTTGCACGTATGTAAAAACGTGGTTGAGCCGTGAGAAACCACAAATGGCAATACCGTACTACGGCACCACGGTTTAAAGGGTTGGGATTGAGGCTGGGCGTCTGCGTGGGATTTACGGCTCTTTGATGTGTAAAGCTGAAGTATCAAAGTAGCGCTATGAGTTTGGAAGGGAGTCCCAGCGCAGAGAGAGCTCCTGCGGGCACAGGGCCTTGGCATCTTGCATGGGGGGAGCAAAAATAACTCTAGGTTTGTGCGAAGTAGTTTATGGGGAGAAGGGTGGGTGACAAAACCCTGCGATCTCCTTCTTCCCTTCGCAGCTCCTGGAGATATTTTCAAGCACAGTGTTATACGGTGAGTTGGCATATTCATGAAATGATATGAAAACAGAAAGTAATAAAACGAGGTGCTTAATGAAACAAGGGGGTCTGTTGTTTTTCTCTGTTTATTTACTTATATTTTTATTTTGCTGAGATTTAAAAATCGACAGCGTGTTGGGGGTGGGGGTCGGGACCTGCTCCCTGGCCTCCGCCGCGGGCTCGCCGGAGCCGGGGTACCCGGGGGAGTGCGCGGCGGAGGCCGGGGCTGGCTCCGGGCTCCCGGCAGCTGTGACAGCGACCCGTAAGATGGCTGCTGCCATCCCCGGCGCTTTAAGACGGACTGGTTAAGGTGGAGGAGCGGCTGCCCTTGGCGGTAGCAGCCTCAAGCTTAACAGGAAATTAAACGTGATACAAAAATCGTGTTTCTCTGGAATTTAGGAGAGAATTATCCTCGTCTTTTATTTTTTTTTTTTTTTTTTTGCTGTAATTGTCCGAATCGCGTTTTAAAATAGCAAGTAGCCCCTGTATGTTAGCAGCCACCTAAGAAGCTCTTTGCATTTTCTTTATCCCGGTTAGGTTTCTGCTTTCGGACTTGAAAATGAAACTGTTCTTGCTTAGTTTCGCTTTCAGCTTTCCCACGACTCCTCCTCGGCAGCAAATGTTACAAGCAAAGAACACATCTGGAACAACACGCTGGCTACAATGGACCACTTAATATCCATGCCTGAACATAGACTCCTAATTTTCCTGGGAGTTGATGTGCTTTTACATCCCACGTAAGCTCCCCCCCCCCCCCGCTTTTTTTTTTTTTTTTTTGCAAATCATCAGGTTCTCCTTTAAGCAGGCAGTTAATGATATTTAACCCAGCGTTAAATTTGCACACTTACATGTAATGAATTACAGTTTTGATTCTGAAAATACATTTACTGCTTTCACACAGGTGAATAATCCAACCGATGTGCATTGAGGCCATTCGGTGAGCATGTATGTCTGAAGCTGCACAGGTGAATGCTCACACGTCCTCACCTCATTCTTTAGGGTCCTTAAAAACCTGAAAACTTATTACTTCCAATAAAATAAAAGACAAAAATTATCAGGAAGCAAATCATTTTACTGCAGCTCCTTCTTGAACTCCCAAGAGCATAGCTGCCTTACAATACCATGTCTCTTTTTTTCCCATTATACCTTGATACTCACCAGATAACTAGAAATGTAAGTCTACCAGCTTGAGGCTACATATACAGTTACTATAGTAACATTTATAAACACTAATTTCACTACACTTGCAGAATTGCTGCCTGTTAGGAACAGCTAAGAAAGAAACCACTCCAACTGCAAATCGGTAAGCCTTTTTTTTTAACATTAAGCCTGATCATTGCTCACATTCTATCTTTCTGCAAATACATTGTTACAAACAAACAAAAAAAGCTTTGCTTTGTCATAAACTGCTCTAGTGAAAAGTGAAATATTACATTCGAAGCTGTAGCAAGAATAAGGAGTGAAAAGACCAATTACTTGAGTTGTGCTGGTTTCACTGAATGTAATTAGGTCATGACATGTTGCACTACGTCAGGGAAAAAACCCAAACCCTCTATGCTTTGACATACGAGTGGATACATGTCACTGTAGGTTGCTTATATCCAAGCTGTTTTCTTCTGTTGGCTGAATTCACAAATTCACACTAATTTTCTAATTATGATGCATGCATAAATCTGAGCACTGCATAATCCCACTGTTGCTTGTTTTTCATCATTGAGCATGAAGATATTAAATTAGATTCAAACTCAAAGTATTGTCTGAAAAACCCTCACCACATTTTTCAGTTTCTGTCCTTTGGGGCATGTCAGTGGGTTTGCACAAGTGGATCTGACTCTGAAACTCATGTTGACGAAGCACAGGTGGGAGCAGATGATCCTGCCTGTGCTGCTCAGCTCACAAGCTCAGGTGAGTAGCCAGGTGACTCCAGGAAGGCTATTCATCTGCATCAAATTAGGGAAGCCAGGAGCTAGGTGAGGCATGAGGAGTGCCCGCTCCTGCGGGTTTCAGGTCTCACTCAGGCTGCTGATAGCCCCGAGGAGGTGTCTGCTTAGAGCCCAAGCTCCCAGCAGATCAGACATGCATTTCACATTTGTTGCTCCTTCATGAATTCACCGTGAACACCTGACAGGCTTAAATGCAAGACTGTGTGCGTTACTATTATTCCAGCAAAGGAGGCAGCTGCATTCCTGAGTCACAAAAGGGGAAATTAAAATACAGTTTAGGGTGTGCCGGACTCCTGGTTATTACTTAGTTGTCATTCAGGGCTTTTGGGGCCTATCTTGCTCCCATGAATTAAAGAATGAGTCAGCTAATAGCAGCCTAATGCTGAATGCTACTGCTCTGACAGGGACCACCCAGTTCACAGCTGAGCCCTGGGAGTCCACCCCAACCTTCATCCCTGTCTCACAGCCCAGTCATATCCAGCATGCCCAACCCAGCCTTGTCTCCCTCCTTTTGTTCAAGTAAGATTTTCTTCCAGTGCTCCCGCCTGTTTTTATTCTTGCCATTCAATTCAAATAGGAAAAGTGTAGCTCTTGCTCCTCCAGGGAACTTCTCAGAGTATGAAATCCTATTGAGTCCCTTCATTAGCACATTCCTTGTGGATGAAGTGGCCTCTCTCTTGGCCACCATGCGTTCAGGACTGCTATCAATATTTTATGAATCACTGGAAGTATTAACAGTACTGAAGTTTTGCTCATTAGGCTGTTTCTAGCATCTCGTCAGCTTACCATGGTGATTACATGTGACTCTAACAACACAGATGGCAGACCTTCCTGTCAGGTTTTTGCTCTGGTAGGAAATCTCACACCCCAATTACATATTTTGTGAAGGAAAAAATGCAGAAAAATAAATGGAGAAAATGTCATTGCCACACCCATGGCTGCTTCATTCACACAAATTTCTTGTCAGTGATGGACCATTTAGCAGTTTTTATATGCTTCTTACCCAGAGGATGCTCTTCTTGACTGCAGTCAGACTCTTGATTTAACACAAACCAAATGAGAAAACTAAAGTCTGGAGTCACACAACACAGGACAATCACTCCTGCCTTTCCACAGTTTGAGCTGTGTGTGTAAAGTCCAGGAGATATTTGTTGAAGTTATTTAGCCATCAGCAGTCACCGCATAGGCTTACACTGTATTATTTTATGGTAGTGAGAGCTCTGGATTTCTTCATGCAAATGTTGGATGTACTATCTATTTTTCCCTTACCTTCTCTTTCTTTTGACCCACATTTGTTAATTCATTTCTCTAATGTATTTTTCTGTTTTTCTCTGCTTCTTAATTGGCGGCAGAGATCCCTGCAACCCTCTGGGACTCCACTTGGTGCACTTTGACTGCTTGCACCATCTAGGGCAGGTCATTTGGTGCTGGAAGCCTGACAGAGCCCTGGGAGACTGGCACAGGCACTGCTGGCAGGGATGGCAGAGAAAGGGCCTCCTTTCTGCTACCTGCACACAAGGTGCAGGTGCCAGCCAGCACCCTTGATACAACACAGACTTAGATAGTAAAACTCTGCATAGAAAATCCCTATTATTTCTGTAAGATGAAGTTACAGTGGCCTAGGCACACCTCACTATGCAAACCTAGTCATGGGCCTTCCCCATATCTGTGTGGGGGACCACCTGGAAATCCTAGGAACTAGAGACACAATCACAGGCACCACAGCTGACCACATGGCCAAGCTGCAGAAATTAACAGGCTAAAAACTTCTATTTGGACCAACTGTAATAATACTGTGTACAGTGAAAAAAGTAGAGGAACCCCAGGAGTACAGCAGCAACCTCAGATGGCGATTTGTGGGGTGAGGAGGCAGGATGTCACTGAGGGTGCAGAAAGCACAGTTATGTTATCACCACCCATCTTCTACCTGTTGCCACAGCTTTCTTTGTGGATACCCAAACCCTCACATTCCTCCCTCTTCCCCTCCATTCCTTTCCCCAAGGCCAGAAACTTGCCATCCCTACCTGATGTTTCCCAGCCTCTGCCCCACACAGGCCCTTGGGGCGTAGCAAACTGCTACCTCTGCCCCACTGAGACTGACCCATCAACCAGGAAGAGCTGCAAAATATCTGGAGTGTAGAAAGAGCTGGTTTTGTCATTGTTTCACTACTCCCATTTCCCTGTTTGATGCTTCCTCCCAGCTGAGGAGCTGCACCCCTGCACAAGTGGACAGTGTCACAAATTATAACCCTCCCCCAAGAAGATCTAATGACAGGGACTCTTATTTTATAGGGTGGCATAAAGCCAGAGAACCTGGAATCCTGGGATTCCAGTTTTGGACAACACTTCAGAAGATAAATAAGGAGACTAATTATCTTAATTTATTCCGTAATTATTTTAATTATTAATCACTTCCTTCTTTCTTACCTATTATCAGGTTTACAGGTGGGAGTGTTCCCAAGTCCTGAATGCAGGCTCTGCCCCTGGCATGCTCCTGTGACTCACCAAGTCTGTCTTTATCTCTTCCCACACCTTTCATAACTAGACTTTCTTGAAGCTGCATCACTGCTTCTGGGGATGCAGTAAGTAGGCTATACTATGCACACCTAAGTTGACTCACTTGGAGAAGATGTCTTGCTCCTTCTGCACCGTTCCCTCTGCAGATGGTTTTAGAGAATGGCAGGGCCAGCTCTGATAAAAAAGTGATGGAAAGTATAGGGCATGGCTTCTGGGTTAGCCAATGAGTTTGTTTTTTCAGGTGAAGAGTTTTTCAGAGGTTTATATGCATTTAAGGAAGGCTTTGTAAGGGTTTTCACATAGGATATTTGCTCTTTGCTGCTTTGGCCAAGGATGACCATGTGAAACTGGGACCTGCTAAGGCAGCACCTACCCAGCAGAGGCTGGCTCCAACTGTGCTGCAGGACATGAGCTGCACAGCACAGTCACACTGCACCAGAGAAATGCTAATGCCCCACTGGCCACCCAGGGTGGCTCCTTGGCAGGTGCTGGTGGCATCAGGCACTTTGTGCCTCAGGGACAGACAGCCCTGGCCCTGCCAAGAGTCTCTGTCATGGTTGCTCTATGTGGGTGTGATGCATTCACAGTTTTCCTGGGGAGGTGCTGCTGCCAATCTGTGTGATGGGCAGGGGGGAAGGAGGGCAGCCAGGATGGGAACTGTGCTGGAAGTGTGGAGGCAGTGAAGCTATGTCCTGGTGTCACAGGCACATGGGAAAGACAGGACTGAGAGGGAAGCGCTGACTGAGGCATGAGCAAGAACTAAATCAGAGAAGCAGGAAAAGACAGGCAAAGAAGTTGGTGCTCATTGAGAAAGAATTTGCAGCAGTGAGACCTAATAATAATAATAATAATTATTATTATTAGTCGATAATATTTTGATGAGAAACTCAGGGAAACCATGATGTCCATTTTGCATCACAGAGCCCTTCTGTGCCTCTTCCCATCACCCACAGGGAAGCAGACAAGCATCTTTCCAGTGCTGGTTTCAGCATCAGTAACAGTCACCATTTTCTAAGACCACAAGTGTGTAGCAAATAATAAAACCTCCAAATCTCACAGAGGAAGGAGTTCAGGCCTGGAGATTGTGCAAACTAAGTTCTGACTGTGTCAAAGGGAAGTGAGGAAGAAGCACTCTCTGGGTGGAGATAGCAACGACATGTGTTGAAGTGAGATAACTGCATATGGGACTTGTCTGTTTGGATACAAATCAGATCCTGGATCCTCAAAGCTCAGGAACATCTTCCATCTTTGCTAATTAAAAAATGATGATTGTAGTGCCAAACTGCAGAAACAGAAAATAATGCCTTACCTTATTAAAAGCAAGCAGCTCCAAGCGGCATAGCTAGAAAGGTTTTTCCAGAAATATGAGATTTACTGAGACAATGGTATCCTCTGCCATATGAACTTCATGCTGTGCCTCAGTTCTGTCCCTTTTAGACAGGCCAGTGTATGGCAGAGGTGGAGCAGCCTCCCTTTCTGAATAGCAGGACTAAGCACTGACCAGGAGGCTCTTTGTTATGGTACATACAGTAAATACGATTTTTTTTTGCCCTTGAAAGCACATACAATCTCAAACTGTGGTTCACTCCCCATTCTTCTACATCTAATTTCTTTTTATCTGCTTCTATTTTCATCCCAGAACATTAAACTGTGTTTGGCTCCCTAAATAGGCACAGGGAAACTGCAGTGAGCTAGAAAGCTGAATTTTATCTTTCACTGTGAGGCTGGGAGTGCTTTAGCTTGGCGTATTGTGCTGTCAGTATCTCACTGTTATCCTTTAACCTGACAGCAAAATACCTCCCAGTCTGTTCCTGATGAGAGAAATGCAAGGAGAGAAGGAAACAGACTAATCTTTTTACTTCATAAGAGAGCAACAAAGCAAATGTTTCTGTTCTTCAAATTATTTTTACAAGGTTTTCAGCTATTAACATAAGCAATTTATGCACACTATAAAAAATTAACATCAGGGCTGCCCTTTTAATAATTATAAGCAAAGTTATTGCAACTGAAGAGTTGTAGCCTATCTAGCTGCATGAATTATTATGTATATTATCCTGGTTATTTACACATTGTAATTAGCTGGGACTGTTTTGGTGCTTTGAAAATGTGATTTGTTAGCGCTTACAGCCACTTACGGAGATACAAACCCATGTAAAATGCATGTGAGTGTTAAGAATTCAGTTTGCTGAGATCAAACTAACATTTTGCTGAAAGTTTTCAATTTCCTGTCCCTAATCCAAGGGACTTTTATATACACTAAATATAAAATGGGCTCATATTTAAAAGACTGACAAAAAATAGCTTATCAGGTCCTAATTTTTCTTGGGCCTGAATGCATCACTGTAATGACAGCAGCGAAAAATCTCGTGCCATCTCTCAGTCTCAAATTCAAACTATGCAGAATAAAGGAAAAGGGATCTGCCCAAGCAGTTTTAGTGACGTACCGCCTTACCTTGCCCTGCTGAAGTGATGCAGCATTTTCAGAGAAGGCTGATGTTCACCTCTTGTAGAGGCAGACTTTCCTATAAACTGGTCCTACAGCAGACTGAGAGCTGTAGCCAGCTGCAAGTCACCTCTGCAAGGATAAGCTACACTACACTATCATAAGGGGTTTTTAACTGGCTCTGCTTAATACCATCACCCTTTACAGAAAATACGTTGTAACTGATCTACCTCAGCTGATCAGAGGCACTTGATTCATTAAGATGTATTAGGATTAATTTGAGCTGGAGGAGGTTAGGGCTTTGACTTTAATGAAATTTTATCTAATAACTGACATGACAGAAAAGGGGCACACATTAAAACACAAACTGCAGAAATCCTTAAAATACACAGGTGATGGAGAGAAGTAGTGAGACCGAAAAAAATGGTACTTTCTAGCTGATATCTTGGAAGAGAAAACTGGTGCAAAATAGTTTATTCAGGTGTGGCTGTATCGAGTGTAAGGAGAGACCCAGTAAAGGAATGAGGTTATAGTAGGATGAAATTCCCAAAGGCTGCGCTTGCAATGTGGCTGTGGGGTATTACTGCTGCTAAACTACCTCTGTTTGTCCTGGTGATGGATTAACAGCAGTTAACAAAGATTAACTGAAACAGAAATCTCATAACAGAGAATACAATAGCGTATGCATTTGTGTCTGGTTTTTCTCACTCATACAGACATAAGTGCTAAATACTAAAATAAACATAAGCAACTTAAATAAAAACACTATGTTTTCATACTTAGTACATAGCTGATGTATAGGCTGGCAAGCTTAGCTGCTCACATGGTGTCAGGATTTTGTGTTATGGTGTCCATGCATGTATATCACGTGCTGGTTTAGGGGGAGAGGATGTTATGCAAGAAGCAGTTCATACTGAAATTTTCCAAGCCTGAAGCAGAATCACTTGGAAAAAAATTCTAGGTAAAATGGCCTAGTTGTTTCTGAGAATATGATTTGGAAGAACTGTTGTTTTGAATGTATTAAGCCAAAAGTCTAATTTTTTTCCTAGAGAAGCTCCAAGATTCTCAGATTTTAAAATGCCACTTGGCAATTTGGCTGAAATGGCATCAGCAGTGCATCTTTTGTCATTCTTGTCAATTTGCCCAGATCAGAGCAAGTTACACTATTTAGAAAGCAGCATCAGTTTTCCCATGCCAGGTGTTCTGCATACATTAGTCCTAATGTCCTAAGACATGCCAGTGTGCAGGTACTGAACTCAGGCAGGCCCCTCTGCATCACTGGGGCTCTGTCAGGAAGCACCTTGCTAGGAGGCTCTGCAGCTCTAACTCTTGGCTTTGCAGCACCAGGGGCCAGACCTGGGAATAGCAGAGTGAGGTGAGAGAGATTGAGTTGATGGGGGAGGCTGGAGCAAGGAGCTGGAGTGGAAAAAACAGAGGTACGTGACGACAGGGCGAAGACACCAGCTCTGCCTGGAGGATGGGCAGAGAGGCTGGTGCTGACTGGAGTCAGGTCCTTGCAGCACTTAAATTCTACACTGCTAAATTCTTTGAGACACATAGGCTGAACATTCATTATTCACTTGAATCCCTTGTGGATAATCCCACTCTCACACCATATAGTGATCTTGCCAATATCAACAATCCTGGTACTTCTAAGAAAGTAAATAATCCTTTAATAAAATAATTACTGATTTGCTAAGATAAAAATTCCACATGGCAGTGAGACATGGAAGACAGGTTTATTGTGCTGGACACCCATGAAAGTAGGTCAGATACATGCTTTCTGGAGATTCTTGATGGCTGTCACGGTGTGACAGCTACAGAAACAATTGTAGCAAAACTTCCACTTTTATTTCTTGAGTACCTTACTCAAATAGATTCCTTCTTCAAAAATAATAATGACCAAGAGCCAATTCTAGATTATTTTCGCACAGTATTCAAGGCAGAGTACAGGGAAAAAGAGAACCAGGCAATTGGAAGACCAACAAGACCAGTCCTTATGACAGTGTGTGCCCAGTCCTTTTGGGGAATGCAGATTTTTACAACTGGGAAGGAATGAGGTTTCCAAAGTTCACTGGAGTGTTTTTTCAGTGGTAAAAAGAATTCCTAGTGAAGAGATGGATGGCACTGGGGAAGAAGAAAGAAAATGTTCTGAAAACAATACACATAGTGGACTATAGCCAGGACAGCCAAAGGTGTTGCTGGGCTACTGCATGTTGCTATTATAGATACGTATATTCCACACCAGGATTTTTTTCCCCTTCATCCAATTATTTAAAAAAAAAAAAAAAAAAAAAGAAAAGAAAAAAAAAAAAAAAAAGAAGAAGAAGGAAAAAAAAAGGCAAGAAAGCCAGCATAAATTAATCTACAGATTTGTTGGCAGTTGGTACCTGGAGATAAAAAGCAAGTCCTTTAGCTAGGCAATGTGAAGGAGACATGATAAATTCCCTTACAACTAATACTGCTATCAAGACAATAGTATTCAGCTTATTAGATAAGTAGCCTGAGCAAAGTATTTGAAATAAAGCATTTAAGTCAATTTACTAATGTGAAAGACAGTTAGGAAGCATCCCATAATACACAAGTGACCTCTGTAAGAACAGAATGATTTTTTTTGTTGTTAAATCAGGAGGTTTAAGGTGTCATCACTTTAGGACAGGCTTCTGATTTTTGATCTGATGAAGTCCTTGTGTCAATGAAACATGCCTAAGATATTCTTTTAATTAATTAGTTTCATTGGACTAAGTATCATCACATTTTGCTACCAGCAAACTGAAAACATGATTTGAGGGAATAATCTGAATTATTATTTTCTGAAATAGGAATCTGTTGTATTTTCCTGGTATGAAAGAACTATTCAGACCTATTTCCTTATGAAGTGGACTCCTGCTTTTCTTTCACACAGAAGCAGGTATTTATTACAATCAGGAAAAAAGACACATTCCTAACCCTTCTGCACCCACCCCTGCTACAAGGAACTACAAAAAGCTCTTGCAAAGTAGCAACTCTAGTCATTGTATCTTTCTACGTGGTGATTTTTGTTACCAGTTAAAACCTCTTGCATTTGTAAGACAGCTGTGAGATTTTAAGATACTTGCTTTCCCATAAAGGAGTGCACAAGCACAGTTACATAAAAAAAGCTGGTGGGTGAAGAGTTTCAAATGGATTTGTGTCTACAGTTACATCCTCGGCTTGAAGCACAGGCCCAGCACTACACCACTTTTTTATCGCTCTTCCTGGCATTAGTAAGGAGTGGGCTGACACTGCAGCTGACATCAGAGCCACTCTTCCTGTGATGTGTGCATTCACACTTCGTATTTCTCCATATGAAATTTGATCAAAATTAATGAAGAGGGTCAAAGATCGGTAGGAAAAAGGAGAACCATTGTGAGAGGCTTCATTGTTGTCAGGATGAAAAAAACAGTTCCAGATATAAAAAAAATGGTGCTGCTTAACAATAATTTGCACTCGTCTCCCAGCCTGAGAAACACTGTAAACCAACTTGATCATGCATCAACACTGAACTAGGTAACTGTGGTGTATCCCACCACCTCTTCTTCAATGCTTGCTGCTACAACTGCAGTTCACCTCAGATAAGCTTTCTGCAGCTACATGAACTTTACAGGTATATCAAAGCAGGTAGTTTAGCACTAGCCCAGCTGTTCTTTCAGGAAATGCAGTCACACCTTTACTGGAATACAGCATTAACTCACAGAAAGGTTGCAATGTTTTCAGATGCATTTGTTTCCACCTTACTGGGACAGACTCACATTTTATTCCAAAGAGATTGATGAAGACAGGAACTTAGGCTGGTGAATTCTCTACCAAATTGCTTCTGGGTCTTGTTATCTGCCCCCATCCATTCCTTACAGAGAGGGTTTCATGATGGCTGCAATTAAGGATACCATAAATTCAAGCTCTGCCAACAAGTTAAGGTTTGAAGTTCATCAGAGATACTTTAAACTTTTAATGATTAAAATCCACATTTCTGAACCACTGCTAAACACACATTTATTTAATCTAATACAATTAATTTTCCACCAAATGTACCACATCAAAGGAAAAAAATTCACACACACCATGAACGTTTCATTTCCCCCCAAGGAGTGCGTTCTTACAGTAGTACAGACGTGTTCCTTCAGCTCCAGATAAGCAACTAAGAGAATGGTCAGATACAAGGAGCAGGAGATGGTGACACCGACCGTCTTTTTCATTTAGTCCCATACTGACAGGTCAGCTAAGTTACGTCGATTCTTTTGCCCTGCCTCTGATTTACAAACAAGAGAGACTTGCATCCAAAAGGGACTAGATTTTACTCTTTCTTGCAGTCAAATTGTTCCACATGGGTTACATGATGCCCTTTGTTAGACTTACAGTTGGTGGTCTTGCTCCAAGGATTCAAAGGGTATTTTACACATTTTTCTAGCTCTCCATGGAAATCAGAGGAAGGAGGGGGAAGCAAGCACAAGGAACCATACACAGCACAACTTAAGGCATCTACAATTTATAATTAATTAAAAAGGTGTGTCCTTCAGTTTGGTATTTTGAATCGCTGTCTGATTTAAGAAATCTGCCTTCACAGACTACACTTAGCTGTCTCCTGCACTTGATGATGCCAAAACTGCCCAAGAAACACAACTACTGTATAAGCAGCACCTACTTACACACCCCTTTTCAGAGGTCTGTGCCCCAGTTGAGTAGATGATATTAAAAGTACAATATAAGTTAACACACTGCAGCCAACTTCATGTCTAGAAAGCCACCACATCCCAAGCAAGTTCCTTCTGTCTGGCATCACTTCTGCCTTTATGCCAATACATCGGAGCAGACCGAACACCTCCCTTAACACAAGAAATAGTCTCCCAGGGCAGCCACAGAGGATCTCAAACCATACAGCACTTTGAAGCTCTTTCCTTTATGCTCCGTCTTCAAATCTGACACAACCAGTCCCCTGCAGTGTTGAAGTTTTTAACACTTTTAGTTCTCACATTTCAGAATTGTCCAGGGAAAGGCAAAATACTTCTTCCTACTAAAGCAAAGCAATTAGTCCTCAACTTCCCACAATGAAAGAATTCTTGTTCCCTTGGGTGCCTTAACCAAGTAAGAGATTTAAGGCATCATGGAAGTAAACACTAAATCCTACATCACGTCCAAGTAATTTTCAGGTTCTTAAAATTGTAGGCTGCTAGAAACAGTCTGAGCCTGAAACTTCTTGCTGAGTTCATTCAGCACACATTCTCATAGGAGGAAAAAAAAAGTATTTGAGAAAAATGGTGAAGTTGCACCTTGACTGGTTTTTAAATGAGAGTGCATATTTTTCATACTAGACTGCACTTCAAGCTGAATGAAATGTCACCTAAGACTCCTCATAAGAGTTTATTTGCAGTCAGGGGATTAGGATTCCAGAACAGTCTTCTAAGAATGGAAGGGGAAAAACTGCAGAAAACTTTTCTGTAAAACCAGAACCAGATTCAATGATGGACATATTGTTGCCTGTGACAGTAGATTATTAACTATGATCTCAGTTTTATTCCCAGTCCTTAACTACAGGTTGATACTATAACAGCAATATCGCTTAAAAAACCAATATGCTATAAATATTTCAACTTCAGATGATGTACATGTAGTCTTACATAAAAATCAAAGAGTCACTGCCTCTCAAGAGCCCAGCACTTCTGATGTGAGAGAAAACACTTCAGAATGGTGAAAACATCAGCACTAATAAACCAGGTAAGTAGAGGAATACCTGAGAACTACAAGGGGTCTTGGACATCACAGAGATTCAGTAAAAAGAACATCTGTTATACCTGTACCTCATATTATATCTGTCCCTATCAATGTTTCTTGTCAGTTTCTTATTTTGGCTTTGAGGGGTTTTGGATTACTTCAAGTACTTGCAGCAACTCTTAACATTCACTCATTTGAGAAAGCATGAACGCTGTTCACCAAAACAGGACTCTGTGTGTCAGTATCTGATATCCCTACCTGAAGACAACTTAACTGACTCAAACACTATTAAACATCTGTAAGATGGAATACAGCCATTTTACTCCAATGAAGGTATTTTTCAGAGTGACTCAAAACGCAACCTAAAACAAAATCAGTGAGAATATTCTAGGAAGAATTACAGGCAAAGAAAAAATGGAATTCCTAATAAGGAAACCAATGACCACAAATATCAACCTAATCCAGAACTGTCTCTTCTCAGTAACAATGAAGTAAATTCAAAGAACAGAGATACACTACTCCAAATCTGGCACACAAAGTGACTCTTAAGAACTGTGAGGACAAAAAATTTTATCTAAGTTTTCATCCACAGTGACACTTCAGAGCAAGAAGAAACTGACACTTTCTGTGCAACAGGTCCAAGTCACAGCTATAACAGCTGCAAGAGAATGTGCTGGCATCAAGATCTGAAGCCATGAAAATGCACCCAAAATAGACAGAACCATGCCATCTAATTCTGACTCAAATACACAGTTGGCAGAAAAAAATGGACTCCAGTGCATTTTGTGACAAACTGCAGGTGATGTTGGTCAAGAACTGCTAAAGACTGTATCATCACTAGGTTCTAAACCACCACCACAGTTTGAAAAGACACAAAAATGTACCCAAGCAATTGCAAATCATGAGCTGTAGAAGACACACAGTCAGCCCAAAGATACTGCAATGCAACAAGTCACCTTGTGAACAACTGGCAAAGACTGCAGTAGCTGCAGGTTCAAGAGAGAATATTACTATTTTGATCATACTTCTAAATGGATGTGATAAGATACCCAATTACCTCAACATTTAAAAATTTATTATAGGTAACTGGAGTGCCACAGTATATAGGACAAACTTGTATTTGGCTGCGCCATGAATTTACTTGTAAACATCTTAAATGCTGACCCATACAGTGAATCAGACATCTTGTCTGGAACTGCACAAATGCAATAAACCCTTCTGAAACTCTCAATAAGAAACAGTAATCAAAAAAATTTTTAAACCACTTTATTCAAACCTGAGCACCTCAATATAAAACTAAACACTGGTGAACTGTCATTTTTCTTGCTAAACCCAGATTACTGCAAATTTAAAATCTGCACAAGTAAGTTTCTATCAGTTCAACATTTAAATAGACTAATTCATCTCTTCTGACACACTTTGTAGATTTCATATAATGAAAATAACTAAAAGAATTAGTGCAATATACTGGACTGATCAAAATAAAATGTACTTTGGAAAACAAAGTTGCGAAGTTCATTACTGACAGACAGCAGTACTTATGTTACAGATACAGGAGCATCATTTATTACTGTTCTAGCCATAAAGGAAGAACTCAGAACCCCCTTTGATTAGAGAGGAAAAAAGTTAGCTTTAAGTAACTGTACATTCTGTATACCTTTAAGCAACTCTTAAATATTACAGAAAGTATTAAACAAATGTAGACTACAATGCAGAGTACCTATTTACAGTACATTAATATCCAAATTTAAAATCAAGTTGGATGTACATAATTGTTAGTGCACTATTTTTTTTTTTCCTTAGGGGAAAAACAAACTGTAATGGCCAGCAATGATCAGAAACAAGAAAGAAGTCACAGACACCGAGTTCGTTGTGGTTTTACTTGAAGAGCTCTCACAGTTTGCAGAGGACAAAAAACCCCATATCCTAAGTTGTAGAGTTGAATTTACTGGTCTGTACCCTCTGAACAGATTAGAAATGAAGTTAGACTTGATTCATCACTAATTCATTAAGATAACTAACTGGGTTGATATCATTTACATACAGTGTACCAACTAAAACTCCACTTTCTCGCAAGCATAGGATTCTTAAAATTGTTAATGCAAGTATTATTTGTAGTAGAATTATTAAACTATGGAATGTATAACTAAACAGTGGATACCTGCAGAAACAACTGGTTGCATCAATACTGCAAATAAGTTTAAGTAATTTTTAGACCCTGTTTCTAAGGAGGTTTTAAAGCACAATTGAGAATTATGAAAAGATCCAATTCTATTTATTATAACAGTGATCAGTATTGAGGCTACAGGAACTGGCCAATTAGGTCCACAGAAAGTAGTTCTTCTACACCCCTAATAATAACAACTGATTTTTAAAACCTTTCAACTGAAGGAAGTTTATTCCGCTTCCATTTCTCCTCTACTGCTGAAACATTACAGCCAGTGGTGGATACATGCATGTTAAAATTTTAGGTCAAAAGAAAACTCTGTATCATGAACTTGACTATTATCATAAGTCTCTTCGCTGTTTGGAAGCTGTACTGGACCAGGTTAAGCACTCCAATTCCATGGTTATTAACAGTTAGGAAGCAGAAGAATATTCAGAACAGTTTAAAGCAATTGATCTCTTAGTTACTACAACATTGACTCTTGGGTGGTTGTGTGGGTTCAGTAAGGTCTACTCCTCTTCCTCTGGCAGAGCTGGCTCCTGCGTTCTGTGGTTCATTCTTGGGCAATTTTTTTGCTGTAAGATAAACAGGAAGTAAGAATTAAACCTGAGATTTTACTTAGATTAAATCACCTGAGCAAACAAAACAACATATTATATGCATATCAGTATACTCATTGTGTAATCTGATTTGATTCAGTGCATTGGTAATAAAAGAAGTGAAGACACATAACTTCTTAAAGATTGGCTACCTTATCTGTGATTTCCAGGAGTGAAATACATTGGTAACTTGAGCAGTAAAATGTATCTGCACAGGTGTTCTATGCCAGTCAATGACAGCTCTTGTGGGAATCCACCCACACAGAATAGGCTTTAAGATCGGGATGATAGTGCAAAAAGATACATAAACATCGAAAAGGCACAAAACACAGACAGAAACGGGTCAAACAGTTTCCAGATATCCAGCCAGAATAAGTGTTTGCAGACAACATACAAAATGGCCCTCAGCACCAGATCAAGCCTCTCCTATTTTTTTCAAGCTGTCTCTTCTGTCCAGTTCGCGTAAGTCCATTAATTGATTGGTAATTTCTTTGTTGCCTTTTTAGCTCCAAGGTTCCTCCTCACTCTTAAGATGAACAATAAGGGTGAAAGCTGAGCAGTAGGTTCTCCTAGATTTCTCTCCATCAGAAAATTGCTAAATTCTACACAAAAGGACTTCCATGGGCCTATCTTACCAGGATCCAACAACCACCCTTGTCCTACAGTTTGGCTGAATGGTTTCACTCCAAAGTAATTACTTCTGTCAGTTTTTTAAAGAACAACTTTTTCTAAAATGAATGAAACCCAGCCAAAAAAAACCACCGAGCAGACATCAACATGCTGTGGTGCCAGATAACCTCAGGGTGCTGGGCAAAAGGGTGGGCCACAGGGATCCTCTGAGGTCCCTTCCAACTTGGGCTGTTCTACAGTTCTGTGATAAAACCCAAGAATTCACATGCTCCTAAGCTGCTGAGCCAGTACAAAGGGACAGTGCACTAACAGAAAAATGTCTTCAGAGCAACGTTGTTTTGAATTCTAGAACGGTATCTAGGACTGAATTAACATTGGTTTTTTTTAACTGGAAGTTCTGAATGAGTGCTGAAGCAGCCAATTTACAAGCAGCTGCAACTTGCATCCAACAATTCCTTCAACATTCTCATTTTTCATTTTCTCTCAGCTTTAAGATCATATTTACACATGGTCCTGAGAACTGCATCCACAATTTGCAGGCCATTCCAAATTACATGCAATACTTATACCCTCATCAAAATTTCCATTCAGAGTCTATTGCTGCACAGATCTTGTTCTGATGCACTGACAAAGCTGGCTTTCACCCCACTGATGTAAAATACTTACACGGCCAAACAACATTGTAGACAAAACAGACAGTTATTAATTGGGCATTTTTTTCCTCAAATTTACTTTGTAGACTTCATTAAAATATGGAGAGGCAAGAATTATTATTGACATACCAAATTACAGAAAAAGACCCCAAAAAACAGATTTTGGGGATGTTTTTTCTTAACAGGAAGCAAACTGCACCATTAAACACAATTTTGAAATTTCACCAGAACAGTGCAACTGAGCATTTCTGTATCATTAAATGCAGGCCTGTCTTGAAGATTTATGAGAAAAACATACTTTTCTGTCATACAGTTAAGTGTTTGTGTCAAATTCCCTTCTTCAAATACTGACAGTTAATATGAAGCAAGTCCTTTTTATAAAGTGTTGCTATATTGATAATTTAATTTGCATCTGCTGGAAGTTTGAAGGACACCACAAATTGCCTTCTACTCTCCTGACTTGGAAAGCAGAAGCTTAAGACATCTTTAAAAACATTTAATTTTAACATCAATGATGTTTTTTCACAAAACGTGGGTTAGAGAGGTGCATCATACAAAATAGATTTAATGAGCTCATTTGATGCTATACATTAGTATTACTCACTAGCAAAGCATCTACTATAATTAAGGTTACTACTAAATAGATTAGTGGCCAGCCTGAAAATGAATTCTTTTTCCTGCACTTTCAGAAGTTCATTAACAATTACATACAATTTTGGGTATATCGATGGAATACACAAAAATTCTTGGTTTATACTTACTGCTACATGTTAGTATCTTTACAGAAATCCCTAAGATTATGTTAGGTCCAAAAGTATAAGAATAGATTTACTTTTCACATGCAGGGTCCTTTACTTATAACTTGGACATTGAATTTAAGCACACATTGCCATCTTTGGCACAGCTTTTGGATTTCAGATAGCCTCTTAAACAAAATTAAACAAATATAAGGGCCTAAGGACACTTCAATGTCAGAAAAAATTTACACGAGAAACAGAGATCTTAGGTTAGTAAGATTGTCATGGTCTGAATCTCATGAGAACCATTCCCTTTAAAGTCCTCAGACTGTTCATAAACTCACCAATTGCCATGAATATTTCATTTACGTTCATAGATGTTTTGGCAGATGTCTCCATGAACAATAGGCTGTTGTCATCTGCATAAGCCTGTGCTTCCTGAAAGTTAAAATAAGAATACATTACTTCATTAAAAAAAAAAGAAAACTCATACAATCATTACACACTGTACTTTTAACTGCTACAAAGGAACAACTTCTGCAGCATTTTGAAAGAAAGACATTTTGTGGAAACATTCATCTGACAATATGTTATACACCAGCTATGGAGAAGTTACAATTCTACCAAGCAGTCAAACAATTAGAAATGGAATCTTAAAGATCCTTACTAATCTTAAAAATATCCAGATGGAAGACTCTCAGCCAAAACTAAAAAATAACTGAAAATATTTTGAAAGAGACTACCCCAATGCAGAACACTAGCTCTGATAGTAAGAACAAACAGGCTTCAGAAAGTGCCATCAAATGTCAGCAAGTCCATTATTATCCTGGAAAAAGGCAGTCTGTGAACTATATTGAGTCTTTCAAGCTCTGAGGCAGATGGATCAGAACAGTTTTATTACCCTGATACAAATTCACAATTACAGCAAATAAGCAGTATTAAGTATTTTCAGTGTGAATTTTAATCTGATACAGTGCTCATAAGGACTTCACTATTTTTGCCACTTCTTATTAGTCAATTCAGCTGAGAATCTCCAGCTTCTTATGATTATGTAACTGCCTTTGCATTCAATAAAAAATCTGTAAAAAAGCTGAACTACAGAACACCTATGATTAAGAATATTCTACAGCAATCTATAATTACTTGACACCTGCTAAGATCTACGTAATTTTATCTGACACAAGACATTAACAAATACCTATAAATCTAATATGTAATTTGCAATGAGAAAGGCCTGTCAAGCCCACAAGGAGCCCATAAATCCACAGCAGCAAACCCCCTAACATTTGAAAAACATTAAGACTGTAATTGTTCAAAAAACAATTGGTACAGGTAGGTCTACTTCGGTAGTGAAATTTGATTACATTATTGACTGCAGTCATGTTTGAAATTTTTGTTAACTAGCACAATTTTTCATAAAACACCAAAGTCTCCTGTCAACTATTATGGAAGTATAAAATTAGAAAACTAACAGAAAAACACCTAAACCACTGCTAACCTTCGTAATTTAAACCTCTATAGTTACAAATGGATTCATTACTATATGCAGCTGTATGTCACACAGCAACCCCAAACAGATTAAAAACTGTAAATTACTGATGAATTATTGATTATTAAATACCATCTTAATTCAAATTCAGTCAATCACGAATGGACCAAAACTACCTGCAGCTAGCTTAATTCACTTTGGAAGCTATTTTCTGATGACTTGATTCAACTTTCTAGAAGACAAAATACACCAGTGAGAGCACAGATATAATCACTAAACCAAAAGAAATGCCATGAAAAGCTCAATTAAAATTTGAACACTGCTTCAACAGTACAGCCTAAGCAAGTTAGGCACATCAATCAGCTTTGTATCATACGACAATCAAAATTCTCTGGCTGACAAGCCAGACAGAACAGTTTGCACTGAGTTACTGCTATCTCATCCACTGAACCTCTAGTTACCGGTAATTTTGGGTAGAACACAGAAAGAGGTCACATCAAAGAACAGATATTCAATTAGCCTTAAAGACATGCAAATAAATTAATTATTCCTCAAAGTCAAATTAATTATTCCAAAAAGTCTATTCCTCCGTATTATTTGTACAGAAATAGGTTTTTCAGTAGCATGTATAATTTAATTAGTCTCAGCTGACATTTATATTTAACAGCATGACCTCCATAATAACTAGCTAGGCTATGCATATAAGCTCCCCCCAAGTTTATTTACTGTCTATTCAAACAAAATGCAATTTCTATGAACAAAAGTTACATACATACCTGGAAATCCACAGCTCTTTTGTTAGCTAGATCAGCTTTGTTTCCTGCTAAAGCTATTACAATGTTAGGACTTGCTTGTCGCTGAAGTTCTTTGACCCAATTTTTCGCTCTGGCAAAGGACTCCTGTTAATGATTGCAAAATGATGCAACTGAGTTTTACCATCCTTTTGTACTCACATATTATCACCACCTCTGTTATCTACACTTCAAGCACAAAACACCAATGTAAGGCTGCTACCTTAGTCCAAAGGCACACTCCAAACTGCCAACTGAGCTTTTAAAACAAAACATTCCTACTTTAGTTCTCAACTGTGCTTAGCTGGGATAATGCTGAAGTAAGAAGGTAGGAAGATCTTTGTGTAGACAGAGCAAGGAAAGAAGTGGTTAAGAAAGAAAATGGGAATTTCAGTTTCTCTGGAAGATTCGAGTATATGAATAGTGTATTGAAAAGGCCTCAAAATTACTTACTGAGGACTGTTCATTATGGTACATAACTTCTGGGGTTTTTTGAGAGTTTAGGGTTTTAAGTCTCATTTTATCAGAAAAAAGTGAAGCTTATCTGATCTAAGTTCAAATACAGAGAAATCCAATAACCTTAGGTTTTAGTCTCAATAGCTTTTGCTATCTTTCCAATGCTTAACCAAAATTTGCAATAATACAATATTAGAATAATGTCTTCACTATCAGAAATAAAAGTGCCACCAGCAATGTGCTAAGAGTAACAGCTCAAACTCTGTGAACTGATATAAGGGTGGGTTAGAAACACTTCTACACGAGAATTCTCTTTCTTTTTAATAAAATTAAAAACAAACAAACAAAAAACCCAACCCTAGAAACAGTCTTTTAGCCAGAAAAGTTTAGAGACACAAATTGACATTACACAGTGCAGTATGAAATGAACAATCTGGTCCAGCAGAAGGCATCCCTGCCCATGGCACGAGTATTGGATTAGACAACCTTTAAAGGCTTCTTCCCACCCAAACCATTCTATGATTCTACAAAATGACCAATTGATTCACACAAGTCAGTGCGAAAAAAGTAAGTAAAGATGAGTGCAAGACTGGTAACTTCCAAATCCCCTTTGTGCACCCCTAATCCAGTACTTACCTCATTTGTAATGTCGTACACCACTATAGCTGCTTGTGCTCCTCTGTAGTACATGGGCGCTAAACTGTGGTACCGCTCTTGCCCAGCTGTATCCCAAATTTCAAATTTTACCGTTGTATCATCCAGACACACAGTCTGGGTTAGAAAAGCAGCTACAAAAAAGACAGAGGTGTTGAAACCAGAAGTTTGCGCCTATCTCTGTATTCAGATATATTCACAGAGATACAAAACAATTCAAGCCTACTATTAAAATAAAGCAGGTTTGATGCAAGCATTAGCTGACAGACTAACTCTGATCAACAAAGAGGAGGTATTTATACAACAGGGCTTTCCTCAAGTTAGACATAAGAAAGCAAAAATTTGAAAGGATTCCCTTTTTCATACTAGTGAATCTGAGTAACCATAAGCCTTCTCTTAAACCTTCCAGATACAGTCTACTGAAGCAGGGTGAAGTGTATTAGAGTACAAGTAATAGCATCCCATCATGCTATAACCCAACAGTTCAGATATTTTCAGTTTTACACATTTACATTACTTGAATAGCATCTTAAAACTTTGATTTTTAGCTCCTGACAACTTCACCTTAGCTAACAGGTCTGGAAGAAAGAAGCACTTCTTATTGGTTCTTGCTCTCAAAGTAGCTATATTTTTGACTTTGCAAGTGACCTCAGTAATTAATTTCAGTATCATTTCACCAGCCTGCAGTTTCAGGGGAACTTGCAGCCATTGCTACTACAGCTGAATGTATTACCATAAATAATGGTCTTCCAGTTACAGAAAACACTAAGTAACTCATTCCAAGTCTTCAAACAGTTACTCCTAGTAAAATTTTTCCATTCAGATTGAGGTACAACCGGAAGTATGGAGGTGAGCGCTCACACAGCACAGAAACCAGTATTACAAAACTAAGGAAAGCCCACTACTTGGCTGAAGTGGGAACCCTGATCACTAGGAACACTGACGGATTGTGGCCAATTTAAATCAAACATCTGAAGAGACTGTCCCATAACGCTTGCATACCTGGGATGTCATCCTGTCCTACATACTCTGAGACATCATAGCCTGTGAATCACTCCAAAACTGCTGCAACCTTCAACTCACTCATTACAGAAACCAAAATGAAGCCAATCTTGCTCTGTAAAGGACATTGTAAGTAGCAGACAGAAGTGTCCCTGTCTCGGCTGTGAGCAGCAGCTGCACGGTACTTAGCTGCTGGCTGGGGTTAAACCGTGACCAGAAGCTGACTCCTTAAGTGGTCAGGTGCTCCTGCTTCAGGGGTATTAGCATCCATCACAGATGAGCAGGCAGGCAGGAGAAGGTAAAGGCTTTGATGTTCCAGCGTAAAATCAACACAGATCTCTCTAAATGCTACATACCCGAACACTGGTAAAACAGGCTCCACTTGGCAGCTCCCTAAGCAGCCCAGAACCAAAGCAGAGTGAAAAAACACCATATATCCTGCATTAAGCTAAGGGCTTCCTCTCCAGAACCAGCTCAGTATTGTTGAGCTTAACACGATGTTAAGCAAGCTCTCACAGACACTTTTCTCTTAACAGAAAAATGTACCTACACTGCATAAATGAAGGTATGTACTTGGAAAGAGAATTAAGCAAGTCATTTGTCCTATGCAATCCTCTTGTTTTTGGCAAAAGGGACACTTCAACCACCTTAAAATGTCAGTAAATTTCTGCAAAAAAGATAACTTTCTTTGATCTTGCCAAGACTAGTAAATTGACAATTAATCATCTGTGTTAATTATCTGAAAGACTATCATCTTTAACAGGCATACTTTTGTCTTAAGCAACTAACAGGCCTTGCTACACTAGTCTGAAGTGGCAAAACCACACCACCACCATCCAACATGTCTGCCTTTAACTGCACTCCCTTTCAGATGTTTTTATCCAGATTCACAATGCACATAAGCCTCTCTTTGTTAAAAGGCCCTTCTGTATACAAAGAAAATTATGCCTTAGGCAACTACAAGCCACACAGACAGCTTTCTCTATAGAAAACTTTTCTGAATCCCAACATTGCTGCATGTAATAGCTCTCAGCTGTATTCTATAGCACTGCCTTGTCTCTATTTTATAGAGACGAGGCACAAGTTAATACAGATTACACTAAACCTTATATATCCAAACTTGAACTTAGGCTCTTGTTTAACCTTTGTTGAGATTTTGAACAGTGCAACAGGGTTTGGGTTACCCCAAACACTAAAACAAGAAAAAACTAAACAGAGGTTAAGTGAATTTAAGATCACTGAAATGGAACAATGAATTTCACTTAAATTTAACAATTTTTTTAAACTAAAAAACTTGTGGATACTGGAAAGTTAATTCACTAGACATCTTTGAGAATGCTCTCCGTATTACCACACAGCAGTTTATCAGGGAATACAGAAACTTTCATACCATCACCTATCCTCAAGCCATGACAAAATGCACAAATCCGAAAGCGTGCATTAGTAAGATCGATGAAGTAGAAAATATGTGGCTCTCTATTTATGCTGACAGTTAGAAAAAATAAATACATGTAACAGCTAGAAAGAGGGCAAAAGAAGAATGCAATGAAATTTAGCTTGTATTTATTTCTGTAAGCTCTGCAGAGTTTTTACATTTCAACAACACATACAGACCACTGAAAGGCCTTCACACAAATATTACAATGGAACAGACTGACTCATGCAAGCTGCAACAGCAACTACTGGAGACTATTTATCAATTCATTAAATCCATATTTTGTCAAGTCTGTATGCCATTAGGTAGTTTTACAACACATTTAAATTTATCCAAGGAGGAATACAGCTCAAAGCAGAAACAACTTCAAAATACAATATAACTAAAAAAATCTGCCAAGGGGAAGAGTGTGATAAAATCTGTTTGCAGTTAAACAGATTTTTTTTTTTTTAATTCTAGTAGCCAACACGTCACAAAATGGGAAACCAGCACAATAAATTCTGTGATTACTAACACAGAAATATATCCAGTAATGTAGCAAGTTCTCCAAAATCAAAAGCAAAGTCAGCATACAGAAGTGACAAACACAAGCTCTTTGGAAGATGCAATGCCGTTTCTTTTCCACAGAAACGAAGCTCATTATTCTTACTAAGCAGTTATTTCATGCATTAAGCATACAGCACAATTAAAAGAGCCAGACACACAAAATGTAACATTAAGCCCAGGTTTCAAAACTATGCAGTTCAAGAACACATTTACTACCTCCACTTGAAAAGGATGTTTGCTACAGCCTTGTGCCAATTACGTTTAACTCAGAAAGTTACAGTTCTCAATTACTGACACAGGGCTCAGATTTGATCTTTGCTGTCAATGACCCACTTTAGAAGTGCCATTGCATTAGAGGTTTTCAAGAGCAAGGACAATATAAAACCACAACACAAAATAAATTAACAGGATAATTTTCTCACCTCCAATCGTACTTTCTTGAAATTCATGAAACTGTCCTTTTACAAAACGAAGCACCAAACTCGATTTGCCAACTGCAGACTCTCCTAAAAGTACTAGTTTGAATTGGCAAATTTTATTTCCAGCATTTGGCCCATTGGGCCTTGTTGCTCCTCGATTAGCCATGTCCAAATTAGAAAGCAGTCCTTTGTTTCAAAAGCTTTTGAAAGAAAGTTCCACTGAGATCTGAATCCTGGTTCTTCTGCCAGTAACAACCTATTTTGTGAAAAGACAGTGGGTGTATTAGATTTACAAACCAAGTAAGAAAAGTCTCATTCTCTAATGCAATATATTATATATAACTTGACCTAGTATTTACCAGAGTCAACAGTCCAGAGTACAGGTACCATCACTGTATGTTGTCAACTGTAGCCAGAATTTATGACACATAAAACAGTTATCTTCTTCAATAACTAGTCTTCCCATTAAAGCTTCAAATTAGCACATTAAAATCCAATTATGCTTCTTCTTGCAAGACCTCAGTCTCCTGTTATTTCTTAACATATTAAGACTGATGCATAACACAACAGATTCAGACTTTCAGATTGTCAGTGAAATAACAAATGACAAGAAGCAACAACTTTTCATAATTATGCTATTGTTAACCAATATTCCAAAGTCAGCACTGCTAAAGGATGCTACAAAACTGGGCAAATTGGGAAAACTCAAACACCACAGTAACTTCTTAGCAAGTGTAGTTCATCAATTCACTTCTATCCCATCTATCAAACACAATTTTCTTAAATAAAAGTAGAGATCTTCACATACAAACCACTAAGACCTTCTCTCACTAACAACTGTACTGAGAAGCAAAAGTGAAGCCTTCCATATGAAAACCAATTGACCAGTAAGAATTCTAGGCTACTTTGTACAACCACCATATGATGATTAATTTCTATTTCCAATACTTACACAGCCCAGATCAATATTAACAACAGAGATCTCTGTTAAGAACAAGTATGAACAGCGTATTGCTTAGTCTGCCTGCTCTTCTTTCCAGCTGCTTAAAAAACCCCATCCACAGAACTTAGCCACATGGACAGGGAAGCCTTTAGACTCTGCTGGTAACACTTCTGACCCTAATGTTTATGCTTTTACACACTTAACAGTAGATCCAAAACAAAAGACCTCTCAAAACCAGCCCATAATTGTGTCCTACTCCAGCTGATCATTTATTTGAACAGAGCACACTTTGTGGGGATACAGCTTTTCTAACATCAAGGATACAAGTTAGGTTAGAGTACATGCTCCTAATGCAACAATTGGCTTTAACTCTTATGTTGCAAAAAAGTAAGCAAACACAATACTTTCAAATTATTTATTCCTTGTTGTAAAGCAACTACATTTTAAACCAAGCAGTAGTCTTTAGCCATCTTCCTATTTCAAACCCCTCAGAACAGGCACTTGAACATTCCACTTTGCTACAGGCCTAGCTCAGCTGCTAAGCCTTCCTTCTCCTTCCTAACTGTCCCTTTCCTGCAACTCAAGTCCTGAAGAACCTCCTTTTCTGGAAATGGCTTCAGCAGTCTAGCACAACACTACCCTTCAGTAAGATACTCCATTACAAACTAATATCCATGGAATAAATGAGAACAAAAATCTCAGCATTATTTATTGAGTAACAAAACAGCTGAAAAACAGATATGCTATTTCTCATTGTAAAGAGAATACATGTCTTAAAAATGTTTTCAACATCTTAGAGAAACTTCTATTAGCTCATGTTGCTCCTTTTCTCATATCTCTCAAAATAATTTATGTCCTTCAAGGTAGCATTCTGTCCTGAGTTTGTGTTCTATTTGACTATTACATTATATTTAAATAAAAAATATCTATTTTTAAAATTTTAGTTGTACAACATAATCTATTAAGTATCACATTTTCGCTATATATTCTTAGAAACATCTGAAAGTGTTCCACAGTGAAAGAATGAAGCAAAAAAGGCCCCTGCAAATCCTACCACCATTCTTATTAAGTACCACATTAATGCTACACTAAGATTCTTATTCATTAAAGTAATTTTGGTGGAGTATTTCTGAATACAGGAATGGATCCAATTATTTTTAAAATACCAGACCTTTCATCCTTATGCCAAAACCCAACAATTTTGCACTACTAGTGTATTGGTTCTCAGGCAAGACACTTCCCCCTCCATGCTGCAGAAACATGCTTCAGAACTTGTGGAGTGATTTGGATAAAAATGGATCAGTGACAACAGTTAATCTTTCCTTAATTGTACTACAAAAGAGAAAGTAGCAAGGCATAACCAAAATATAGGTGGTTCAGAATACTGTTAGCCATTTGTTTATCTTTTCCTGTGGAAAAGTAATGAAGACAATTAAGTTCTTTCTGTTTTAAAATGAAAAAAAACCCCATCTGTTTGCTGTAGCATTCCAGTATGTTTGGACAACCATGAAATAATTTTAAACCCTTTAATCTTAATACATCCCATGTTTTTCCAGACTCTGCAGTATTAATAAAGACATAAGGACAACATCCAATGACTGTGTGACTTAGTACTCCTGGGAGCAAGTGACTTCTAGATGACACACAGTGAGGAAATCAAGCCAGTGCATAGGTTACTTGCTATGACTGCTTTTTTTGGTTGCTGCTTCCCATACTGAGAGCAAAAGGAGGTATGAGAGAATAACAGACAAGACTGATTTAACTCACATAGTAATCAGTTTCACCTGAGCATTTGCAGCTTGTAGTTAATTCAGATTTTTATCACTTACAAAACAGTAATTACTACCCCTTGCAAAACTACTTCAGAACACAAAGCTGACACAGGTTGTCAAGAAAAGCATCTAGTTCGATTTTTATAGATGCTCAAGTTACAGAAGCTGTAGTTATCAGAGAACTTCAAAGTTTACACTCTTACAGCATCCCTCCCCCATCCCTAGAAAACCGTTCTAGACAGTCAGATACCATGCACAAAAATAACCAGCTGTCAAGCTGACAGCAGACCACAGTACCTGAGAGAAAGGCCATCTAAGAAACATACTGCAAACCTCATTCATTCAACAGTCACATCAATACAACTAATAAATTAATAATGAAACCTACTAGTCATACCACCCACTTTTCAACAGCTCAGGATAAAAAAAATGCAAGACTGAAAACCTGATAGAGCACATCCAGATGATTGTGACATATTAAAAAACACCTTCTAGAAGTGTATATGGAAATCATCATCTTTTGAAGTTTCAGAGGATGCTGAAGCTCTGTAGTTAAAGTTCACAACATGGCAGGATACATAAACAATAAGTAAGGGAAGTGCCTGTTTAATCTGAAGAGTAGCAGTACTGCAGTTTGACACAGCCACTACAGAATGGTTTTGGCCTGCTCTTTTCCCATCTGTGAGCTGAGCACACAGTGCCTCAGAAAGATTCGGCAGATGATTTGAATGCTACAGTCCTCCATGCACACTCAAAGTCTCAGGTCACATTCATTCTCCTATTCCTTAATTCACCAGTAAAATACAAACTTCGAGAACCTGTGAGGAATACTACACTCAGTATCCTACACATACACTGCAAACTCAGCTCTGGTGCAAATTTCCTGGAAGAAATCCACCAATATGCCTCCCCTTCTCCTCCCCTCCCAATTTAGTATGCAATGTATCAATACGTTTGGAATACGTAAAGAAAGAAAACCTTGGTAAGAATGTTCATTCACCTACACAAAAGCAAGTACACAACTGCTTGACTTGAAACAAGCTCTTAAACTGATACATATGGGAGTTATGCAAGTGATCTACTAATATAACAATTCGCTAAAGAAAATACTATAAAAATTTTTGAGGTGGATGGCTTCACATGGATGGAAATGAGGGAGATTTTCCCACTTTTATGGAGTTTAACATAAGAACTCCATTTTGCAGTCTTGGGCAGTACAAATACATAGGCCACTCAGCTAAGTAGAAACTCTCACTCTTCTCCTGAATATGCCCTCCAAGACATAGCAGGTCCATGCTGAAATGCCAGAACACAAAGCTTGGAGTATATCATTGGCCAAGGAGTCCTGGTAATCCCACCAACTAATTTACCAGATGCTGGGTATTCCCATTACTCCAGAAGAGAAATTTGTATGCTCTTAGATTGTCTGAGTTTTATTTACAAAAGAGTCCTAAGTATTTTAACAGATCAAACACAAATCTTACTGTGCTTGAGTCTGTGTACAAAATAACAATAGCCCCAGCCAACACCTACAAACTCACAATTTAATGGCATAATTCAGTCATGTAAGCATAGGCACTGGCCTATTTTCAACTACAAGACAGCTAATACAGAAGTATCAAAGTAACACTGGTGACAAAAGCCAGCCTACTGAAGAGATTAAGACAGTGAGCGCTGTTCCTGCAATTAATGTGATTAAGTGCATTATCAAATACAAAGGCCACACAAAAAAAATTCACGATAAATTAAAAACTGGAACATTCCACCACTTTTGTATCTCATACCAGACAACACTGTTTCTTACTAATAAACTTCTGTACACTGCATTAACAGACACAAAGCATACAATGCTGAGGCTGCAAACATCTACCTACTTTAAATTTCTTTATACTGAACTTTATTGGACGTTTTAAAAAGCAGTAACAAACGCCTTATATATTAACCACTCCTGCTAATCGAATTTCCTGCTATTCCTTTCCAGGTTCAGCAAAATTAGTGTGACACCTTACTGCAGTGTTCAAGACAGGGACAACCAGCAAAATGCTTGTCACGTGTAAGCCAGTTTATACTGAAACATAACGAAACTACAAGCTAAACAAGTGAATCAACACAGTTGCTGCAAAAAAATCATAGCCCTACAATTAAAGGTAATAGCCATCTCATAAGCTCATCTGAATGATGAATGGTACCAATTGCTTTCAGATAAACTGGTTTATCATACAGGAAATGTAAGTGATGACTGTAATAGCATTGTCTTTAGCCACCTCACTTCAGCCAACATCTACCTTTTCCTGACATTTCTCATTATGGAAGAACAATACCTACTTGCCATCTGTAGGTAAGCCTGACTGTAACTCTGTAGAGTCACTATAAAACTGGAAAAAAATAAAACATGCCACGATTTTTACTTTGTCTGAACGTTACATGAAATAAAATTATTAATTTCAGCTGCTTAATTAGCTGTTTAGCCTCTCATTTCCATTCCCAAGCTCTGAAAGAGGTATACGGTAGAAAAAAAAAAATCATAAAAAATGCTGAGAGAACAGCCTTTCATGGCCCTGTTACGAACATTTCGATAGTTCTTATGCAATTCAGCTCTCCTCTAAAACGTAAAAAGCTGAGGTTTGCTCCTCCACCCTACCCTAGCTTTGTGTCTCTAGTTCCAATTCGGTGCGATGCGGAGGATATCCAGCATACTAGGCCTGTCGCGATCCCCTCGATGGCGATGCGTTGTCGGGAGCATTTTGCTTCCCACCCAGTTCACTGTCCTTCTTCCAGACGCAAGCGAAAGGGAAAGCGAGGGGCCCATCACCCACCCTCCCCTTCCATATCTCACAAGCAACTCGAGGGGAGCAGCCCTCACGGCAGGCCCCAGACAGCGATAACTCTCCGCAGGAGCGCCCGCACGCAGGGGAGGATCCCCGCTCTCCCGGGCCCAGCCCCTCCAACCCCCGCCGCCACCTCCCCTCCCCCGCGGCTCCCTTCCAGCACACCAGCACAGGAATAAGGGGAAGTGGGAAAACCGGGGGCGCCATTTTGAGCCGGGAAGGGAGGGAGGGAGCAGCCTCCCCTCCCCGCACGCCGGGCTGCCCACCTCGGCCAGCCGCACGGCGGCACGGCGCTCCCGCAGGCCCCGGGGAGTGGCCTCCGGCAGGAGCCCGGGCAAGGCGCGTCCCCCGCCGCCGGGGCCCCCTCGCGCCGCCACCGCCTCCTCACCTGGCCGGGGTGCGGGAGCCGGGGCGGCGGCGCAGCGGTGTCCGTCCGTCCGTCCGTCCGTCCGCGCGTCGGTCGGGGCTGGCGGGCGCGCCGGGGCAGGGTGGGCGGAGGAGGGGGAAGAGGGGAGGCGGCTCCTCGGTGGGGGCGAGGGGCGGGGGCGCAGCCGTGCCTCACCCAGCCCCGCCGCCGACTTCCGCCGCCGCCTCTGCCCCGACCAAAACACACTCACACTCCGCCACACGCACTTCCGCCGCCGCCACGTCACGCCCGCACGCGCCGTGCCCTTCCGGTCCGCCCGCGCCAGTCACGTGGGCTCGCTTCTCTCCCACCTTTTCCCCTCCTCCTTTTGTTCCCGCTCCCTCCCTCCCTCCCTCTCTCCCTCCCTCCTGCCCGGCCGCTCCCGCCGCAGCCGAGCCCCGCTCGGCGCCACGGTGTTCCTATCTCCCGCTTCTCCCCAGCGCCCAGGGAGAGAGTCCCTGCGAGAGCCCCGTGCATCTTCCATGTACTGCGGGAGTGGCGAGGCACTGGAGCGGGTTGCTCAGAGAAGTTAAGGATGCCCCATCCCTGGCAGCGCTCGAGGCCAGGCTGGATCGGGCTCTGAGCAACCTGCTCTAGTAGGCGGTGTCCCTGCTCAGGGCAGGGGGTTGGGACTCGGTGATCTTTAAAGTCCCTCCCACCCCAAACTATTCCATGGTTCTCTGCTAGTGCCTTAGGGTAGGTAGTGCAGTCTGAGGAGGATGCTGAGGTGCCAGGGATGGGAGATGGGTATCACACACACAGACGAGTCCTGGTTTGATCCTTTAAAAGAACCAGTTTCCAAAGCTATTAGTCAAATGAGTTGAAAGGAGGAACTACATAGGAAAACCTGAATTGCCACCGGGAATTCGCCTTTTTAAACATTGAGCAGCCACTGATAAAGCCTTAGAGGTTGGCTCATAGTTGTCAGAGTGCTAAAAACTTGAGAAAATGGGATGCTAACACCGAACAAGTCTTCATTGCTTCACAGCATGAAGCATGACCTTGTGAGAGAGCAGGATAAAGCCAGTTGGTTACAGGCTGCAAGTGGGTTGTACGGAAACAGAACAATCATGAAATGTTTTTCTTCAGTACAGCAGCTTTAACAAGGTCTAAGAGTTGGCATCTGAAAGAAATAAAAAAACCCAAACAAACTGGTAAGAGGTTTATAAAGTTTACCAATCATAGTATTTAGTAATTGGTACAATTTAATGAAGATTGTTTAGATATTCCATCACAGGAAATACTGAATCAAGTTGATGTTGTTGTATTCTCAAAATATTTTAGTTCAACCACATGTATTTAAGTCAAGGGGAAATCAAGTTATGTAAAGCCTGCAGTCAGTGTTATGCTAGTTTCCCCTTCCCTAGTATGACAAATCAATACTTTAACATACTGAAGGGAGTGAAAACAGATTGTTCTTTTTCTTTTAATCATCGTTAACTCTTCTTTTCCATATACTTTTCCATTGGTACCAGTTTAGTCTCAGAGTAATAATTTCCCCTTTCTGTTCTACTAAGTTGAAGTTGATCACTTACATAAATGCTTTGTGAAAGGCCAATATGTAACTTCAAAAAAGCAAAGTAGTCTTTGCATTCACCAGTGATGTAGAATGCCAGACTAACTCCAGAGAAACATTTGAAAGTATGCAAACTTTTTTGAGCTGTGAGTTTGCTGAATGTTTGTAAGAGTTGTCCTTTAAATCATGTAATCCTGCCCTAACACACTGCTTATTTGCCATAACCCTCTGACTGGTCTCAATATGTTCAACTGGACTGCAGGATTTGCTGAGCAAACAGCAGATTCCTGATAACCAAATGTGTTTTACTACACACCTGATGGGCATACACTGGAGCACCAGATAGCATCCAGCCAACCTGGCAGCTGCTCGCTCGCTCACTCACTCACCTCCCTGCCATACGACAGAGAACACAAGCAGGAAAACTTGTGGGTTAAGATAAAGACAGTGTAGTAGATGAAGGAAAGAGGAAGAGAAAAGGAAATCGTTGGCTACTTCCCATAAACAGACCAGTGTCCATCCAGTCTCCAAGAAGGCGCCAACCTGGAAGGCATCTCCTTTGTCTACCTCCATTTTTTATTGCTGAGTGTGATGCTGTGTGAGATGGAATATCCCTTTGATCAGTTTGGGTTGGCTGTAGTCTGCTCCCATGTTTCTGGACCATCACCAGCATTTCTCCTTGGGTGGGGCTGATGACAAGATGGGGAAGAAGAGAAAGTCCTCACCCTGTGCAAGCACTGTTCAGCAGTAGTTGAAGTTTTGCTGTATTATCAACAGTAGTTTAGTCACAAATCCACAACACAGCACCATTCAGGCTGCTATGAAGAAAATTAACTCCCGCCCAGCCAGACACAGTACATACATGAATGGTTTTTGAGGAAAAATATTACATTGAATGTTCAGAATTGCTTGAACTAAATTCAATGTAGATATTAAACACGTCATACATGACATTTCATGTTTCACTTAATCTTATTAAATAAAGGACCATACTGTTCCATATGTAAGGATCATTATCTATGTTTCTAATATAAATAAATACTTTCTGAAAAGGAAATAATCTTTCAGATTATCAGATGTATCTGAAGTTCAAGGCTGAATGGAATTTTTGATGCAGGAATTCTGTTGCACTAATGAAAAGGGGACAAAAGGGATATAAAGTATTACTTTCACATGAGAGATTAGAGAACTTTTCAAAATGATTTGAGCAGACTTCAGATGCATTGCAGCAGGCCATTTTACTGAAACTGCTAGCATGAATGGAAATCTCACATGCTTTTTGCTATTAATATATAGGCAGTCCATGGTTTGGATTATGTGATGGATGCACTCTGGAAGTCAGATCCCACAGCAGCAGAGCTCTCATACTGTGTTTATCTGTGCTGTTAGGAAGCCTGTTTTACATGCAGGAGTTTCCTGCTGGCTGACTTAACTCCCTTACTGCAACATAGAGCTATAGCACGTCTCTCTTGTTTTGTGAAATGCCCAAATTGTTCACAGCTGGTTGACGCTGCCAGAGAGGGACAGCAAACACCAAAGGTTCACTATGAATGTGTGAAATAGAGGCATGAGAAAATGTGGCAGCAATCAAATGACTAAGCTCCTGTTACTGTATTTTGGGCTTGACAGGTCTCTGTGAGTTCTAGTGATGAAGACAAGTTTCTTCTGTTGTGGTCTGCACAAAAAGATGTTGAAGGAAAGCTCTGAAATCACATGGATAGCTCCTACCAGTGGTCATGTTTTCATACTTTATTTAATCATGGTTCATATATCAAATACCAAAAGTGAAACTGTGCTGGGTGATATTAACTAATTTATGTTAGTGGGTCATGGTTTCACCAGGTGGCTTTCCATCTATTTTAGCATTTCTCTGCAAAGTTCTAATAATATGTTCTGATCAGCCTTTTAGTGTTTAAATCTAATGCTAGATATATAATAATAAGTGGAAGTTGACTTTAGAGGATGTGCAGAATCTCTTTATTGTGTTTGAACTTCTCAATTTATTTTAAGTGTCCATCTGCTATACCATTATTTTTCTTTGTCTTCTATCTCCACTTGTGTACACTGTCTCTGTACCTACACTGGCTTGGTCATATCATAACATACAGAAAGTGTGCAGCATATAGAAAATTTTCTATCTGTAAATGAATTGAATAAAAAAAACATGAAAGCAACCAGGCTGTAACAGCAAAGTGCATCAGTATGGCTGACGTCATTCAGAGGTTTCACAACATTTGGAGTGTTTTACACAGAGTTCTGTGGCCTTCAGAGACCTTAAGGAATCCACAAACTTAGTGCTTTGACTCCAGTCAATGCCAGCACCACAGTCAGAGTGAGAACTGTGTTGCAGAACACGGGGTGTTTACGCTTCATAAAGAAAGTAAAGTGCAGGGTTTTAGACAGTTTCCATTCCTCCATTTAAGCCTAAACAAGACAGAAGAAGGCATTAGATTGTGAGAATTGGATGTCAGAAACTGGAGAAATGTCAAGTACTGTTGAGGAAAAAAAGTGCTGCTGTAGAATGGAAAATTTTGTTTGACTTTTTCCAAACAGCTTTCTCTAGAGATCCTACTTTCCAGGAGATGACAAATTCATGCTGAAGTAAAGAAAGTTATCTTTTTTTTCCCTAAAACTGAGTTCAATTAGTTTTTGTTAATTTATGATCTTATCTTTAAGATTACAGGTCCTTCCCACTTGACAAATATTCTTTCTGTGGCCAAAATAACTTTCAGTATAAGAAAGAATGGATATGACACTGATTCCAGAATGAGAAGAATTATTGGAAAGAATGTATATTGTTAGTAGGTTTCAAATTGATTTATAGGGACCCCCGTTTCTGCAGAAAAGAAAAAAACCACAGAGACGCAAAAAAAGAAAGCGGAGGACTTCTGCTCTACTTGTTTCTGCAATAGGCACTCTTTTACATGTCCAAGTCCTATCTTTATGCCTTTGACACAACCCACCCCACCGGGGCTGAGAGGATGCTTTCAATTAGCAAGTGTGGCCACCTACTGGGGAGAAAACAAGGTAAAAATAAATCAGCAATGCACAGAATGTATAAAAATAATAATACCTTGAGCACAGGTAGAGAGCCAGCTAGAAATACAACAAACACAAGGATAAGAAATTCTGTTTCCTGAATTTTATCCTGGGATAAAAAGGACGCAGTTTCCTGTACCCTTTTATTACCATTTCATTTTTACATTAATGTACTTTGCTCTTCCTCTGTATAAATAGTTCTCCCTTCTCCTGATAACTTTACTAGATAGAAATTACACCTTACAGATGAATGGATCACAAGGCAAGACATAACCAATAATTTTATTTATTAAACTACCAAAAATTATTGCTTTATTTGGCAGGAACACTCTAAACTTCAGCCAACAACAAGTATGATTGAAATATGAAAAGAACTGAACACATGAAGACTTTACAAGAGCTCCTTTGGTTCCCAAGTGGACGTGGATGTTCCATATTAGTGGTGTGGTGCAGCCATGTCTACAGCAGAAAAACACATAACTTCTTTTGAAAAAGGGCACCAGCATTGCCACAGCTAGATCATAACTGGTGCTATACATGATGCTTCTTGCCTGGAGAAGACCAAACTATGTTCGTATGTGCTGGAAGTTCATGGATCATGGCACTGACAAGCACTGTTGGTGACCTGGACAGCCAGAGCAGGTCATCAGACAGCAGTGGCTGCATGAGCCTCTCACCTTCCATTTGTAGAAAAGGGATTTAGTTTTAATTTAGCATCATTCATTTAAAATCCTTATCAAACAAATGTTAGAGCAGAGAATAAAATGGTAACACCTGGTAATATTTGATTAATTACGCTTAAGATCTGTATATTTATCTCAAAATGGTTTTGCCATCTTAGGACTGTAGAGAATGGAGCCGGATGTGATTAAATTGAGATGTTCTGCTGGGAAGAAGGGGCTAGTTTGCTAAATATCATCTGAGAATAAAAGTCTTTTTAAGAGCTGAGGGACTGTTAAACAGCAGTGAAACTTGTCCAATCTTACCCACTCTGCTTTTCTGAAATAATCGACATCTCTTTCTAAAAGGCAAATTCAGCGGGTTAGATAGACGAGGTGTTGACTCATTTAAGACAGTGAGAGCGCTCACGTGTCTGATACATGGGGTAGGGCTGACGGGCTTCTCTCACCCACCTCCATGCTGTGGGTGGGTGGGAGCTGCAGTTTTCTCTAGAGGAACAGCCCCAGCAAACAATATTTTAGTAGCATGTGACGACATTTGTGAAAGGGGCTGTATTTTTTATTACAGTAATAAAGATTGAAAGTTTGGTCAGACTTCTGACTATACAAGACCTCATTTCAACCTCAACATTCAACCTGCCTGTCTGAAAGCTGGTAGATTTTCAAAGATTTAACAATCGGTCTAAGGAATGCGCGACCTTAATTATTTTTCTAGATCATGACACTTACAAAATAGCCCAATGCAATTTATTTCCTGACTTTCGCCGAGGAGATGTAAGGGAGGGTGGCGAAGTGCTGAGGGCGGTGGAGGAAGGGCTGTGAGGGGAGAAGACGGGGAGCGCTGGGTGCGAGGGGGATGGCGGAGACCTGTGAGGGACACGGAGAGCGGTGGGTGCGAGGGCATGGGGAGCGCTGTGAGGGGCAGGACGGAAGGTGCTGGGGTTAGCGAAGCGCTGTGAGGGGCAGGACGGGGGGCGCTGGGTGTGAGGGGATGGCGGGGACCTGTGAGGGGCAGGACGGAGGGCGCTGGGGTTAGCGAAGCGCTGTGAGGGGCAGGACGGAGGGCGCTGGGGTTAGCGAAGCGCTGTGAGGGGCAGGACGGAGGGCGCTGGGGTTAGCGAAGCGCTGGGAGGGGCGGCCGCACCGCCCGCCTCGCACGAGCGCTCCCGGCGCCGCCGTTACCGAACGAGCAGGATGAGCGATGGCCATGGCGGAGCAGACGCCGGCATGCCCCGAGGAGACCCCCGACGGGATTCAGGAGCAGCTCGCCGTGAGTGCCTTGGCCGAGGGGCTCCCACCGATGCCGCGGAGCCCCCCGTCCCTCTCTGCGCCTTTCTGGGGCGGGGGTCTCGCCGAGGGAAGGGGCTGGAGAGGGGCAGTGTGTGGGAGGGGGAGGCGCATCTCCCCGCGAGCCCCCTCTCTCCCAGACGTGGGTGTGAGTCCTTCCCACCCCCTATCAAAACGGGGACAATTGGACAACATCCCGTGCATAGTGTCAGATCCCAGTTTGACTAGTTGTGTGTTATTACAAGGAGTTTCCTTATGCCTTATTCATTTTTTGATTGCTTTCTTTAGGCTATAAAGTCGCGTCATGCGGGCAACGCGGTTGCGAATTGTCTCAAAGAGGTGTTACCCAGGGTGAGTTGGTTTTGCGGAGGCTCCTGTTTCTTTCCTACATCCCTTCCCTTTTGAAACTGCCATTTATTTCAATGTTGGTTTTTGTCACATGGAATTGTAGAGGCGAGCTGGCAGGACTGAAAAACACTTCTGACAGTTCATTTTCATTCCACATGTTTTATGAAAGTCACCGTGCTTTCTTAGTTGGGACTAAATATATTTGCTTTAGACAGTTTTTTTTTCTCCAATAATACAATTAGAGTAATTATTGGGAGTTATTATTATTTCTGATGAAATAATAATAATCTTTATAAGGATGCCTGCCAGTATTGTGATTCCCACTGGCCCTTCCCCATGCCCCTGAAGAGCCAGAGGCTACTGAGATGCAAATGGATCCTGTAAATAGCAGGTCTCCCTTTAAATGATTATTTAAAAAAATTAAATTATAATTAAACTGTGGTTTAAATAATTTCCAAAATTGCTTCATTAATGGTGAGATTGCTGTAAATCAGGTTAAAGGTTTCTGAAATTTGTAAGTGTAACATCTAGTTTTCGTCAAGAGCATGAGAAGTAGCTGTTATCCAAATTAAAAATGGGAAGCGTTGATACTTGGCAATGCTGGCTTGATAAAATTTAGTCTGGGTTACTTTGACCTTATGCTCACAGTATCAGCATCTGCAGGAGCATATGTATGTACTACAACCCTAAAGCATCCTCATATTTTATTCTTATATCTGGAATGACACAAATGTCTGCAGCATATTTTCTTTTCATTAATGTATTGTGGATGTCAGGTGTAAGCTTGTTTTTGCTTGGCCTTACATATAGCCTGGTACTCCAACTGTTGTACGAAAGTTTCGAAATACAACAGATCCAGCTCCTGGTGCTAAAATAATCTTCTACGGCAGAGCAGATGATCCTGACGTTGCAACTCCCTTGACACATGGCATAAAGACAACCTCCAAATTAACTGTAAGAATGTGACTCATTTAGTCTTGTTTAAGAATGACCCTCTTAAGAGTGTTCTTAATGAAAGCAACTGATTTCCTTATAAACGGGGATAAAGGTATGTAGCTGAGTGATTTAGAGTGCAACGTTTCACAGCTGTTGTGAATTACCTGAGCTCTGAGGTCAAATAATAGGATTTATTTAGCATTACTGAAAATGGAAAATATTTGAAGTTCAGGGACTGTTAGCAGTGATGTAACTGTCGTAGTGGCTACTGAGTTATTGAATTCATATCAAGCTTTAATTTAATAAACAGTCTTCTACCCACAATTTTTGCTGCTTGTTTCTTCTGGGTTACAGAGATAAAACCAGTTGAATTTTTAGCAAAAGAGCTGTTATCTGAGAATGTGTTTACCGTTTGGTGTAATTATTCTGTATGCTTTCTTACCTTTGGTTTGAAACCAATTTTTTTAGCTAAAAAGTGATGGTTTGGATATGTCAAACTATTTTGTAATCTGTAATCAAACAACTGAAGAGATCATTGGTAGTTTTATCATACAGTTAGTGTTCATGTCTCTAAAAATAACAGTTGTGTTAGTAAAATGCATTTTTATGAAGGAAGTAAGCACTGGTATTAGAGGGTGTTGAGTAGGACATTTATTAGGCATATCCAAAATAAAAGACAGCCAGGTTTTGGTGTCACTCCTTAGAAGTTTTTTTGTTGAATAGATTGATCTGTTTAGCCTGTACTGTCTATTGAAGATTTTGCATTATTAATTAAATATTATCTGTAGGAAGAGTTGGAAGCCTAGTCAGTTTGCTAAGCATGGGTTTGGATCAATTGTATTTGCTACTGCCTTTTTCAATATTTCTTTATATAATATTCAATGAGAGTCTAATAATAAATCTTCTCTAGAGTCCCCATTACTTTGATTGATACTCTGAAAAATCAAATCACTTGAGTTTTGGTCATATTATAATTTGACTATGGTTTCTAATATATACTGAGAAAAGAAAGATTGCAGTCAGAAAATGTATATATTAACAAGCAGAAAAACTAGCATAAAAATGAAAATATCTCACAATTAGTATTTTATTTAGCTGGAAATTTAGCACAGCATTGATTATTAGTGGTCTTCTCTTAAGATCCAATTTTGATTTGCAACTCAGTGGATAAAATTATATCAGTGTAACCATGGAAGATCTCATTAGAGCGCTTATAAGCAAACTGTTGTTTGTGTGTGTAGTCATACTGATGTGTGAATGATCAAAATTTGTTGGATTTTCTGCCTCTGGTGTTGTTTGTGATGTCTTCAGGTAGCTTCATTGGTAAGTCCGGTTGCTAAAAGTGAATTTCAAGACAAGATGCAAGACATGAAAGAATCAATTTACTCCAGTAAGCGTGAAGCACCTCTGGGTAAATCACATGATCAATCTTCTAAGTTACCTGTGGGCTTGGATATAATTAATACTACGTTTGGAATAAAAATCATCAAAGGTAGGAAGATGTGCTATTAAAACATATTTCCTGTAAATACAAGATAACCTGCAATTTAATATCTAGCACATGCTCTGTGATTCCAACGACTCCATTTTAACAGAAGAGTTATTATATAACAGTTACTGAAAGGCCTAAACATTTTTCAGTTATGATGAAGAAACAAGCAACTGAGAACATATGGAAACTATTAGGGCTTTTGGCTCTCTTCCTGATCTATCTTTATAGATTTCCTGGGAGAACTCTTTAGGCAGCTGTCAACTTACCTTCCTTTTCCCAACAACTCTAATAGATCTAATGGAAGAAACTTCCTTGACTTATGTATCTTTAGGCAGCTGTCAACTTACCTTCCTTTTCCCAACAACTCTAATAGATCTAATGGAAGAAACTTCCTTGACTTATGTATCTTTAGGCAGCTGTCAACTTACCTTCCTTTTCCCAACAACTCTAATAGATCTAATGGAAGAAACTTCCTTGACTTATGTATCTTTCCCCCACAGACTGGAGGAAATCACATCTGTGTTGCCCATGTAGCTTTCCTGCAAAAGTTCTGTTCATATGGGTTTCTGTGATTCTCTCCCTAGTCCCATGTCATTATGTTATTAGATTGACTAGAAATGTGGTAAGAAGTTTCATTCTTCCATAGTATTAGCAACTTCTCTAAAAAGATATTGTTTACAATTAAGAACCAACCAAACAAGACATCCACCCCCTTTACATCCCCCAACCATATATTATTTATTTGTTTCCAGATTTAACAGCTGGAGAGCTTGTAAATCCACCAAAAACCTTTGAGGAAGTGGATAAAGAAGCGAGAGAAAGACGTGAATTGTACGTTCTGTCACATGAGCATTATGATGTGGGTAAGTTCAAGGGCTGGTAAGAAACCCATAAAAAGTTCCTCTATGTGTGTTCAGCACATACTGTATGCTATTTCTTGAGATGTAATCTACTAATTTTAAACATTGCATTAATACAATATAAATTACTAAAAATAATTATGTGAAAAAGATATGCAACTGAGAGAGCATCATCTCAGTTTCTAGAACTGTCAGTCTCTTCATGATGGGCATTTAAAACAGTATAAGAATTTCATGAAGGAATTAGAAGCCTGATTTCATTTGGGTGCTGTTTGAAAAGCAAAATATTTCCAGGAAACTAGAAACTTACAGATGCCCTGGTTGCTTACTGAGTTTGGTGCTGTCCATGCCACTGAAAGCAATCTCAGATTTAAAGTCACAGACTGTGAGCCCAACCCATTCCAGTACTTTCTCCTCTAGTTCCTCTATTTCATCAGGATGCAAAAAGAATTTCAGAGCAGAAAGATTTTCTGATGAGGAGCCTAGCATTAAGCTCTGGTTGCGAAGCATTTCAGGGTGCTGAGTGGCTCTCCGGAACGCAGGTTCCTCAGCCTGCAGCATCCTCCCTGTGGGTCTGTCCCACTGCCTCTGTCTGCCCTTCCAGTGGGCTGTGCCTGCATTGCTTCAGCCCCTGGGGGCTGTACCTGTGTGATGTGGTCTGCCCAGGGATGGTTACTCTTTATTTCACAGGTCTGCACAGGAGCAGAGTGACAAATGGCACTCTAAGATGCAATACATTTATTTGTTTTGCAGCCACTTCCATTTTTCCCAGTTCCATGACTTTTATTTAGGCTGAAAATGTAAATTTTATGTGGACACTGATACATAGATGTGAAATTATAGTACTTTGTTGTCTCACTGAAAAATTCTACTATAAGTAATATTGGTATAAATGGGCCAAACCTGTAACTTTATTTCCCCTCTTCCTTGCCTTTCTTGAGTGTTTTAGAGGAATTATTCATTGTCCATTTCTGTCTCTTTTGTAACTTCCATCCACCAGATCATGGAGAGGCCAAGTCAGAAACAGACTGACAGAAAAAAATCAACCATGTGCCCCAGCAGTAGCCTAAAAATTCCATGCTGCCATACAGCCATATGAAACCCTTATTAGAAAACATGCAGTGAATAATATTTTTGAAAGTTCTAATTATCATTCTTTTTAAAAGGTGATTGAAAATACCTTGTAGAAAAAGAACAACAGTTTTTTCTGAGACAAAAAGATATAGCAAGTGTATATCTGAAAATGCAGCATGTCAAAAATTTTTTTTTGCATTTTTTAAAAAACAAAAAATCAAATGGTACACATTTCTGCTCCAGTATAGACATTGTAAAACAATTTGTCTGCATGACCCTCACCACTTAGACTACATGGTTTCATTTATTCTGGTGGGTTTATCTTTAATCAGATATAAAAGAGCATCTAACTGAAGCAGTTTTTGCTTTTTATTTTGCCTTTTCTCTTCACTTTAGACAGTGAGATTGTTCCTAACTACGCAACAAACAGGGGGAATGCAAATTATTTATCTTTAATTGTACAGATTTGTTAGTTATTTGCCTTTGTGTCTTCATTGTTTTGTCTTAAGAATGAAGATACTGGGTACATTTTTCTTCCTGAGGTGTTTTACACAGGTTGAAATGCCTACTTTTTCTGCAGGGGAATCAGTCAATAGGAAGTACAACTCACACTTCGACAAGTCTTTTGTTTATGGAATGGAAACCCCTCACTGTGAAGATGGGCGAAATACAGCCAAGACCTTAAATTGGGTCTTGGACCTGGATTCGTAAGTTGCAATGAGTTAACTAGTTAATTAATGAGATGAATTATCAGAAAGGTGGGTCTTCATATTTGAAGGAAATTGTACATCTCACAATTCTATCCTTAGCTGTATTGAACTGAATAGAAAATGCAAAATGTGATTTTCAGAAGAGTTTATCCGAATAACTTTTACCATATAACAGGACTTGGCTTGTTTTAAGCATTATGTAAAGTCCTTTGATTTTAAATAGCAAGATACTTTAATTACTAAGTTTTGAGGAGTTACTGTTTTCTTTTAATATATAATAATATTTTAAAATGTTATTGAAAAAATCTTGAATATTTTCAAGCAAATATGTGCAGGAGTTATTTTCATAATTTGTAGGAAGAGAGCACCACACCTTGTGTCAACACAAAGTGATGATTTCAAGGAAAAATTCCAGCCTCTGATTGGAAAAGTTTTTGATCCGTAAGTAAGCAAAAGTACCTTCCAAGCACAAAATTCACTCACTTTTGCCATTTCTTCAATATCTTTTTATGTCTTGGATAAAAAATATAACTGTGTGCTCAATGCTTCCAGCACAGTATTCATTTAACAGAAAAGGACCTTCTAGTTGCCCTAATTATGCTGATAAGTACTGATGCCTTTTTCTGGTCTTAGGAAATAAAGGCTCAGACACAGTTAGAGGGTTGGGGGTTGTTTACCTCGGTATTTTAATAGGATCCCGTTCCATGGCTTCTGCCGTCCAGGTAGAACACTCCGCAAAAGCCCCGTCCCCCAAGTCGAGTATACAATTAAAGACTCTACACATTAGCATATCTACCAGGAGGGCCCAATAAGGGGCCTGGGTGGGCTAACTTCTACTTTACAAAATCTGTCCTGCTAGGAGACCTTGAGGGCTCACGAAAACAGGGTGTTTGGTCTCTAACTCTACGTGGCTTCAGGGATGTTTAGTCTACCGGTCTACTAAACACCATGAAACCAGGCTAAACTATCACCTAAAGCATCACAAGTATGCATGCTAATACTTGTGAATGTAGGGAACAGTGCAAGAAATATTCAGAGAAAAAGCAGAAAAACTCCTTCAGGCATCAGTACACAAGTTACTAGCAAGGGCTGTGCTGTGTCCATGGAGTGAAGTTAGACCACTGTTTGAGTGGTCTGTAACTGAATTGATCAAATTTATATTAAGAAAATTACAAGCATTCTTTAAGAGATTTTTTCCTTCTGTATTTTGCAGTTATGAAGGTTTGAAAGGACTGAAACATCTCACCTAATGTTTTGGGACTTGACCATTTTGCTTACTCTGACACTACTTTTGGTCTTCTTCTTTACATCATTTTTAATCTCGCCTTTTTACTTCCTTGGAAAAGGACATGGAACTAAATTGTGTTATTACCTAGCAGCACTTACCAATCTCGGTTAGAATAACTGAGGTTTATGAAGCAATCTGGGACAGTTTTGTAACTCTACAGAACAGCGCTTAAGAAGCAGCATAGAAGTCGTATGGTACAGTGGGGTTACGATCCAGATGTGCTGCAGATCTAGGGCTCCTGAGTGTGTCCAAAGGCTGTCTTTGCCAATGCTCTAGATTTCTGAAAAAATGTGTCCGAAGGCTCACAAACACCATCCTTGACTTTGGTAGCAAAAGTTGATTTTAAACTCAAGATCCCAGGCTTAGGTTGATCTGAAGAAGTGTTCTCGTAAGTACATGTGAGGAGTGGACACAAATATGAGTCTATTTCTTCTCTCTCCTTCACTGTGTCCCAACTTACTGTGAGATTGCAACATGAAGCAGTGTGATCAGTCAGGGATGAGTTGCAGTGCAGGCTGAAACCCAGCACTAATTTTATAAGACAGATACTGGCTAACCTAATCTTATTTCATGAATTTTGTGCTATCCACATCCTGTGTGTGATATGAAAATGATAAAAGAAAAATTTACATAGCAGTTTTTAGGTTACAGCGTTTCCATTTCGGTGTGTGGGTTTTTGTTTGTTTGTTTTGTGCTTTAGAACAAAGCACTGATTAGCTTTTCAATTCTGATGGGGATTTTTGATTCAGATAACAGTTTTAATTATTTAATTAATGAAAATAAAAGGAGCATTGCATCTTTTTCAAATTAAAAAAGGGAACAGTTCTTTAATGTCATAAATAGAATATTCAATTTCTAGTAAATAAAACTGAACCAAGTTTTCCACATGGATATGGGCCTGATTTCTGGTTTTGGTAGACACAAAACTAGGTGTGAAAAAGCAGAGATGTGATTCAGTTCTTCCACTTTACCCAAAAGTAGTTTATTTAAGGCATTGCAGTTGGAGTTTTTGTCTAAATATTCCTATTATTTGACTGCAGAGACTTTTTTCTCACATTTATGTAATTTTCTTAAGAAAAAATGGCATAGAATGCTCTTCCTCTTAATGAGCATAAATGTTCAAAAAGTTAATATTTACATTTGGCTATGTTACCTTACAAACAGCAAAGGTTGTAATCACCTTTGTAAAGGGATGCTTTTCTGGAATGGTAATGTTGAAACCAAGTCGTAATAAAAAAATTTCAGGTGAACTATGATTATCACCCCTATTATATTATGACTTTTTTTTTAATAGTAGCTGAGGTTTTATTTTGGCTATTAATAAACTGTTTGACAATTAACAAAAAATGTCCTTATTGACAGTATAGCAGAAACTATGAATGTTCCCCCAGACCATACATTTGGATTGATGATCCCTCCAGATGAATATGGTAAGTTTAACAGCAGAATAAAATCTTATCTTGCTGCTGTAACTCTGCTGAAGTAATTACTGTTGGTTGTAGATATAGTTTTCCTAAAATTTTAAGAGGCAAGGTACAAAAATTTATCAACAGTAAATTTTTGGAGTGAAAATTTGAGAGGATTTGAAGTTGCTAGTGGGAAAAAAGTAAATGACAGAAATAAAGAAGCTTTAGGTTTGGGATCGTCATGCTGGTAATTTTTTTTCTTCTTTAAAGCCTTTGTATCTGAATGTAACAAAATGGGAAATGTCAGAAAACCCTTATTGGCATCAAAGTGACAAATTAAAATGGCTATTTAAATCAATTATGCGTCTTCCCTCTCAGTGATTTCTCAAGAACTTCTCAAAAATAGTAAAAGTAACAAGCGATAAATAGGAATAGTAGGTTTTTGGAGGTTGCAAGGAGACAGAAAGCAAAGTAAAAATAAAAAAACCTATTGATTTTTATTATGACAAAATTTTGAAAGGTAGTCAAATAGTCAATGTTAGGATTGATGATATTTTAACATTATGTTTAATAAATAGAGAATACAGTCAGTAATTAGGAAGCAAAAAAAAATCAAGTGGCTCAAAGGTGTCCAGTTAATCTGGGCCAGAGAAAGCTTATTCAAAGACTGCATAAGCTTTTACACATTTTACTATGTAGTGTAATAAAGTTCATGCTGTAAGGAAGAACAGAAGGAACTGAACAAAAGAATTTGTAATTAACAAGTAGAAAATGATGCTTGTACACTGCTGTTAGGGGGATTAGGTGAGCTGTTCATGTTTGTTACTGAACTCTGAATGAACTTCTTGCACTATAGAAAGTGACATTGGCATCTTGGGGATTTGGATGAAGATTGTAGCTCAGTGTGCTAAAGTGTTTAAAAGCAGTAATCAAGTTAGGATACATAGAAAATGGGAACAGTACCAAAAATAGTGCATTGTCTTTCTAGAAACCAATGATATATAATTATCCAAAATATTAAATTAACTCTCATAAGTGTCTAGAACATGACAGACTGGAAGTGGTAGATTAATAATATATGTTCTTTTTTGCTCAGTTATCTGGACATTGAGCAACAACTGCTTCTTTCAGAAGGTTTTGGAAGCAGTGGATAGATATGTGAAGCTACATTAAAATGTTCCAAAATTTTTGATATTAACTGTGTGTGAGTAGAGAAATAATGATATGGGCCATTTGATCTTGTAATGAAATGGCTGTATCAGCTGTTCAGCAGTGCTGAAAATCAGCATCTTGAAAGTGAAATTCTCCTTTTCCTTAAGAATGCAAGTTTTGGGGTTTTTTAAATAAATGTCTGTGTACTTATATGCACAACTAATTGAGGAATTATTCATTTTCATAGATGTTAATGGTCTTCTTCATGTTCGGGTTCCGTGTGAGTTCCTCCGTGGGAAGGACAGAGAAAGAGTTATCTTGATTGCAGTTCGGCAAAGTTTGAAGAAAGCTAACTATGAGAATTTTGATGTGTTACTGGAAGCATTAAGACATTTTGATAAGGTTAGTGCTCAGAAAGGGTATAAATGTAAAGGAGTGAGTGACGTTAGTGCTCCTGTGCTGTAGAAATACAGACATAAAGAAACATAAGCATAGCAAGGTAAATATGGATGAAGACTTTAACTGTGAAGATAACTTCAGTTATTGTGTGTTTCATCTATTGTGATATGCTATGGATTTAGACACAATAGTGTTTGAAGCTTTTCATAGTATTATTTGGAATATCCAGGTTGGAGGGAGCAAGGGAACACAAGCAGGAGCAATCTTAGCCATTTTTGGACTTCAAAATCTGGCATTTCTTCATAAAGGGAAAACAGTGGAAGGGATTAGGTTCATATTTTCTTCTGAGCTGTACTTTTTAACTGAGTCACCAAACATCAGAATTTCAGATATTTTCTTTCTTTTCTCTCTGGAAATTATAATTGACATTTCATGTGTAATATTAATTGTAATGTATAGAGAATGATTGATGTCTTACTTGCAAGGACATCTTGGCTTCTCCTCAACATTTATGATTAGATTGTTATCTTATTACAATAGCCTGTCACACCTTTACTCTCAAATCACTGTATAATTTAAGTTGAAAATTACTTTTTGATACTTTCGTATTCAGATTTCTAATTTCAAAAATACTTAGGGTTTATTTTTGTACTCAGCAATGTTACTTTTCTTGAAATGGTGTGTCTGGTGCTATTTGTATATATATCTATATATCTATCTGTATAAACACGTGTATGTGTTTCTTTTGGTGAAGTTACTTTATGATGGCTGTTAGAGAATCATAGAATGTAACAAATGCTTTATTTTCTTTATAATAGAATGGCAATGGAATCATACACAAGGACGACCTACGAAAGATTTTTTTTCAGCTGAATGTGAATCTGGATGATGAGCTCCTGTATTCTTTATTTGACTGTTGTGATCTGAATAAGGATGGTCTGATTAATTACCAGGACTTTGCGAACTTTCTGAACTGGAAAGATAAAATGGGTGTTAAAGAGTTTGAAGAAAAAATAATCAAAAAAGGTAGATACCTTAATAGTGGTAAATTGTGGGGATGACCTTGTTCTTAGATTAGCTGTCAGAAGGACATTGCTATTGTAAACTAGGTGCTCCATTAGAAGAGTAGGATTTAGAGAGTGATTTAACTGCCAGCAGGGCCTCAGGTACAGATGTGTTTCAGAATCCTGGAGTTCTGTGTTGCATGCTGAGATTGTCACTGCAAAGTTTCCTTAATAATACAGATGAGCAGAAAGTAAAACATCTCCTAGAAACATTATCAGAAATGCAGATAAATTATGTTACCTCCTTTATAGTTCTTCAAGCGAAGTTTTTTGCCTCTTAGTCTATGTGTTGATAATATATCTTCGCTGTACCATAATTTTGTATCTAGGGAAAAACTTTGACGCCTATCTTCCCAAAGACATAAAGAAAGATGATGAAACACTGCCAGAACAGGAAGATCTCGAGTTAAAAGAACCAGGAAGCTCAGAAAAGATGCTAAAACCGCGTACAAGATCAACAGACCGTGTATATACTAATTATCGAACATCATCTTCTCAGTATAATGCTGTAGTAGGTGGTATCCCAACATCCTGTAAGTACAGTGAACTGTGCTGCTCACTTCTGAGCATTATTGTCTTAAGTTACAATGGTATGTATTCTATCACCATCTTCATAGGATGTTGGGGGCTGGGCATGGCAGTGTTCCTGATGGCTGCAGAATGGTGTGCTAATGGGCCAGTCGTTAGGGCCAGATGAGCATTTCACTCACCCCAAACATAGTGCAGATAGTGACTCATCATCCCATTGTGAGATGTCTGGCCCAAGGGGAGGAGCCAATGTATCCCGATCTGCATATAAACTCAGATCTGAAGCACCATAGGCAGCTTTTTCCACGGTATTCCCTGAGGAAGACCAGACCCTTCTACACCACCACTGGACTTTCAGAGGAGAACTACACCTTTCACAGGATCATTGCTTCAACAGAAGCGCATCTATCACTCCCAGAGGACTGCAACCACCTTCTAAGTGGACTACTACTAACACCCTGACCGACAGGGTGTCAGGTTGTATTCTGACTCTGTCGGTGGTTTCTCTTTTTTTTTTTGTATTACTACATTTTTTCCTATTAAATTGTAGTTCTGACTTTGAGCCTCTCACTGATTTGTTTTTCAAACTACCACATTTTTTGGCGCCCAATGTGGGGCCAGGCCCCGAGGAAAGTCAGAATTACAATTTTGTGTTCTAGAAGCCACCTATTCACCATGATACTCAACATACTTACCTGTGTCCTGTACCTTGCTCTGTATATATTTCCGCAGACAGAGAATTACCTGCCTGTAGTAATGTTCCTGTGTAGGCCGGGGTATCGTATAAAAATTGCTTTATTAGTTTACTATGTCTATTGCATGATAACCTCCGAGGCAATGAACACCATTCGGAATATATACTCAATTTTGTTTGCTTGTCCTAGTGTGGGCTGTTACATCTAGGGCCTCCTCAACAATCACACCCAGCCCCTAGGGGAAAGAGTAGAGAGTGGTTTCTTTCAGCCTTTCAGACCTGACACAACAGTTTTTGAAAATATGGAGTTCCCTTTGGATGTCAAAGATGGTATAATCTTGCTGTCAGTTCTGTTTTCTTTTCTCTCTATGACCTGCACTGTGTACACCATGCTTAGAGTCAGAACAATGCTCGATGCTGCACAGTATCCTCAGGATGAGGACAAGAAAAGCAGCAGAACAACAGGCACCGTATCTAAACAAACTGTCATAGAGGAAAAAGAGACCGAAAGAAACAACAGAGTCTCCACACAAGCCATCACCAAGCCAGAACAGCCTAAGCCAGTAGCAGTTGCCCCCCTTCAGAAAAAGAAAACCAGGCGCAAATCAGCCCGCACAGCGACCGATGAGGAGGAGGCTGGACCTTTGCACCAAGCAGAAGAGACAAGAGCCAGAGATCATCACTCGCTCTTTATCCCTGAGTGAGTTGTATGACCTACGGAGGGAGTTCACCTGCCAGACAAATGAATCCATCCTGACCTGGCTGCTTCGCATCTGGGACACTGCAGCCAATGACACCACGCTAGATGGAAGTGAGGCCAGACAACTTGGATCCCTGACCCAAGATGTGGTCATTGACCAGGGGATCAGGAAAACCCAAGAAACTCTCAGCCTCTGGCGGCGACTGCTGGCAAGTGTAAGGGACAGATACCTTTGTAAAGAAGACCTCCAGGTGCACCAAGGAAAATGGAGCACAATGGAACAAGGTATCCGATGCCTGAGAGAATTGGCCGTGCTGGAGATCATTTTCTCAGAAGATGAGAGATTCCCTAAGAACCCAGATGATGTCCAGTGCACGTCACAGATGTGGCTGAGATTCGCACGGCTTGGACCAGAGATATACTCCCGTTACCTAGCAACACTGCAATGGAGGGAAGGAGCGGACAAGGTGGGAGTACTGGTCAACAAACTAAGAATTTATGAGGACACTGTCACTGCCCCATTTCGCACCCATGTCTCATCTGTGGAAACACAGCTGGCTGAGCACGTCCGGAACTTAGAAGAGAAACTCAGAAAGGAGCTGAAGCAAGAAATTCACCACATCTCACCAGAACCAACAATGGTCTCTGCTATTAAGAGCCAACATTCTCCAGCCAGAGAGAGAAGATACACTCCACGAGGTAACCTCTGGTTTTTCCTTCAGGAGCATGGAGAAGACATGAGAAAGTGGGACAGAAAACCCACCTCTTCCTTAGCAGCCCGAGTACGTGAACTGAAAAGAGGAACACCTATCACAAGGAGCCCACCTAGAGTCAACGCTGCTCCGGTCTCTTGTGGACAGAACTCAGAACAGTATAGGAATGATGATATGACCGATCCTCTTGAAGGAACCTCAAGAACATATTTACAGGAAGAGAGCAACGTGTACCGCGATCAGGAATAGAGGGGCCCTGCCTCTAGCCAGGTAGAGGAAAGGGACAACCGGATCTATTGGACTGTGTGGATCCGATGGCTTGGCACATCTGACCCACAAAGATACACGGCTTTGGTTGACACCGGCACTCAATGTACCCTGATGCCATCAAGGTACGTGGGAACAGAATCTATTTCTATTTCTGGGGTGACAGGAGGATCCCAGCAGCTGACTGTATTGGAAGCTGAAGTGAGTTTAACTGGGAATGAGTGGCAGAAACACCCCATCGTGACCGGCCCAGAGGCCCCATGCATCCTGGGCATAGACTATCTTAGAAATGGGTATTTCAAAGACCCAAAAGGACATCGTTGGGCTTTCGGGATAGCCGCAGTAGAAACAGAAGACATCCAACAGCTAAATACCTTGCCTGGTCTCTCAGATGACCCCTCTGCTGTGGGACTGCTAGAAGTTGAAGAACAGCAGGTACCAATTGCCACGGCGACAGTGCACTGACGGCAGTACCGCACAGACAGAGACTCTGTGGTTCCTATCCACGAGATGATTTGTAAAGTGGAGAGCCAAGGGGTGGTCAACAAAGCTCATTCACCCTTTAACAGCCCTATATGGCCAGTGCGTAAGTCCAGTGGAGAATGGAGACTGACAGTAGATTATCGTGGCCTGAATGAGGTCACACCACCACTGAGTGCTGCTGTGCCAGACATGTTGGAACTTCAGTATGAACTGGAATCCAAGGCAGCAAAGTGGTACGCGACCATCGATATTGCCAATGCCTTTTTCTCCATCCCTCTGGCAGCAGAGTGCAGGCCTCAGTTTGCTTTCACCTGGAGAGGAGTGCAGTACACCTGGAACAGACTCCCCCAGGGGTGGAAGCACAGCCCCACCGTCTGCCATGGACTGATCCAGGCTGCACTGGAAAAGGGTGAGGCTCCAGAACATCTGCAGTACATCGACGACATTATCGTATGGGGGAACACAGCAGAAGAAGTCTTTGAGAAAGGAAAGAAGATCATCCAGATTCTCCTAAGAGCTGGTTTTGCCATCAAGCAAAGTAAGGTTAAGAGACCCGCTCAAGAAATCCAGTTCTTAGGAGTCAAGTGGCAAGATGGACGTCGCCAGATCCCAACAAAAGTAGTCAACAAGATCACTGCTATGTCCCCACCTACGAACAAGAAGGAAACCCAGGCTTTTCTAGGAGCTGTCAGGTTTTAGAGAATGCATATCCCAGAATACAGCACAATTGTAAGCCCTCTTTACCTCGTGACACGAAAAAAAAATGATTTCCAGTGGGGTCCTGAGCAACAACAAGCATTCAAACAAATTAAGCAGGAGATTGCCCATGCAGTAGCCCTTGGGCCAGTCAGAACAGGACAGGATGTGAAAAATGTGCTCTACACTGCGGCCGGGGAGAATGGTCCATCCTGGACCCTGTGGCAGAAGGGACCTGAAGAGACTCGAGGACGACCACTTAGGTTCTGGAGTCGGGGATACAAAAGATCTGAGGCCAGCTATACCCCAACCGAGAAAGAGATTCTTGCGGCTTATGAAGGAGTTCGAGCTGCCTCGGAAGTAATTGTCACTGAAGCACAGCTGCTTCTGGCACCCCGACTACCAGTGCTGGGTTGGATGTTCAAGGGAAGGGTTCCTTCCACACATCATGCCACCGATGCCACGTGGAGCAAGTGGATTGCGCTGATCACACAGCGAGCCCGGATAGGAAACCCTAATTGCCCTGGGATTCTGGAAATTATAACAAACTAGCCTGAAGGTGAGACTTTTAGATTATCTTCTGAAGAAGAAGAGGGGCAAGTGACACGTGCTGAAGAAGCCCCACCATATAACGAGTTACCGGAGAGTGAAAGACGATATGCCCTCTTCACTGATAGTTCCCGCCGAATTGTAGGTGCTAACCGAAAGTGGAAAGCTGCTGTATGGAGCCCCACACGACGAGTTGCACAAGCTACTGAGGGAGAAGGTGGATCGAGTCAGCTCGCAGAGCTTAAAGCCGTCCAGCTGGCTTTAGATATTACTGAGCAAGAGAAGTAGCCTCAACTCTATCTCTACACTGACTCCTAGATGGTAGCTAGCGCTTTATAGAGTTAGTTGAATCACTAGAGAAACGCCAACTGGCAGCGCAGAGAGAAACCCATCTAGGCCACTGAGATTTGGCAGGACATCGCTACCCGTGTAGAGAGGCTGACTGTGAAGGTTCGACACGTGGATGCACACGTACCCAAGAGTCGGGCCAATGAAGAGCATCGTAACAACGAGCAGGTGGACCGAGCTGCCAGACTGAGAGTATCACAGGTAGATCTGGACTGGTAGCACAAGGGAGAATTATTTCTAGCTCGTTAGGCCCATGATGCCTCTGGTCATCAGAGACGAGATGCAACGTACCGATGGGCTCGTGACTGAGGGGTGGAATTGACCATGGACAGCATCTCACAAGTCATCCATGGCTGCGAGACCTGCGCTATGATCAAGCAGGCCAAGCGGGTGAAGCCTCTGTGGTACGATAGACGATGGTCGAAGTATAGGTATGGGGAAGCCTGGCAAATTGACTACATCACCCTTCCCCAAACCCGCCAAGGCAAGCGCTACGTGCTGACCATGGTGGAAGCAACCACTGGATAGTTGGAGACCTACACTGTGCCTCATGCTACTGCCCGAAACACCATCTTAGGCCTAAAAAAAGCAAGTCTTGTGGAGACATGGCACCCCTGAGAGAATTGAGTCAGACAATGAGACCCATTTCAAGAATAGCCTTATAAACAGCTGGGCCAAAGAACATGGCATCGAGTGGATATATCATATCCCTTATCATGCACCAGCTGCCAAGAAAGTTGAACGGTGCAACGGACTACTTAAGACCACCCTGAAAGCACTTAGCAGGAGGACCTTCAAAAATTGGGAGGTGAACTTAGCAAAGGCCACCTGGATAGTCAACACACGAGGCTCCATCAATCGAGCTGGTCCTGCCCAGTCTGAACCCTTGCACACAGTGGACGGAGATAGAGTCCCTGTGGTACACATGAGAGGTATTTTAGGAAAGACTGTTTGGATTAGTCCCACCTCAGACAAAGGCAAACCTATCCGCGGGGTTGTTTTGGCTCAAGGACCTAGTTACACTTAGTGGGTAATGCAGAAAGATGGGGAAACCCATTGTGTACCACAAAGAAACTTAATTTTAAGTGAGAACTGTGTGTAAAGTTTCATTATATATGTATAAAGGGGGGTACTGGTTTGGGTATCACATAGATGGTGATAGAATAAGGGGTGGATAATGTCTTAAGTTACAATGGTATGTATTCTATCACCATCTTCATAGGGTGTTGGGGGCTGGGCGTGGCAGTGTTCCTGATGGCTGCAGAATGGTGTGCTAATGGGCCAGTCGTTAGGGCCAGATGAGCATTTCACTCACCCCAAACATAGTGCAGATAGTGACTCATCATCCCATTGTGAGATGTCTGGCCCAAGGGGAGGAGCCAATGTATCCCGATCTGCATATAAACTCAGATCTGAAGCACCATAGGCAGCTTTTTCCACGGTATTCCCTGAGGAAGACCAGACCCTTCTACACCACCACTGGACTTTCAGAGGAGAACTACACCTTTCACAGGATCATTGCTTCAACAGAAGCGCATCTATCACTCCCAGAGGACTGCAACCACCTTCTAAGTGGACTACTACTAACACCCTGACCGACAGGGTGTCAGGTTGTATTCTGACTCTGTCAGTGGTTTCTCTTTTTTTTTTGTATTACTACATTTTTTCCTATTAAATTGTAGTTCTGACTTTGAGCCTCTCACTGATTTGTTTTTCAAACTGCCACAATTATTTAAGTCAAAATCAGGAACAAAGTTAAAAAGTATTGCTACAGGTTCTACTAATGTACAATAGTGAATTAATTTATCTAAGCTAAGTTTTTTTTAGGATTGGGGCTTGGAAATTGGAAGGGATAGTCTGTTCAAAACCCTGAAGTTAATCTAGATGTCTTTGTGAAATTATGCTACTAATTTTGGGAGAACCTAATCTTGGAATGACCTAAAATACTTTCAGCTGGGAATACTAAGTGAGTAAGTACTGGTATATTACTACAAGATTCCCTGTGTTCATGCTTCATGATGTAGCTGAGCCAGGATTTCTAAAAATGTGAAAAAAGATATGAGGAAAAAAATTATATAACTTGTATTTAACCTATGTTGAACATCACATTTGTTCTTATTTCATGCAAAATGTTTTATCCTCCCTGGCACTATTTATCCATGCTACCTATTGATTGATTTTCACAGGTTATCCGTTGTGTGGTATTCCAACTATTCGTTCAGATATTCCTGTTCCTCGAATTCGCCGCCTCAGTGACACAACTAATTATGGTGACCAGGGCACTGGTTTTACAATATTGTTCCCTTCTGTCTTCAGTCAGAAGGGAGTGTATGAACAAGATCTTTTAAAAAAGAGACCAAAGGCAGAGGTATAGTGAATTTCTTCAGAGTATTCTTCCAAGATAATTATTCTGCTACCCATGTGGGAGTGGGAAGTTATATCAGGTAAACGGGTTGTAAAATTCATAGTGCAACATTACCATCTTGCTTTACATCCATTCAGCTATCTGAAAAATACTTCACTCTTCACATTATTCATAAAGATGGTAGATATTAATTTTATTGAGATCCAACATATTCAAATTCCTGAGCAAGGTCTCAAGCAAGATGGTTTAATAGTAAAGTTAGCTCTGCTTTGATTATGTCATTGGATGGATGATCTCGCAGATCTATTCCAACTTAAGTTATTCTATGATTCCATGAGATGTCTTAAAAAACCCCACAAGAAGAGTTTTACAGGTGTATAAAAATTATTTCTATCACAGAGGGATGTTTAGTAGAAAATTTTACCAAGAGCATCTCTCCTCAGACAAACTTGACAGGTTTTGCTAATGGCAAATTCAGCAAACCACTTGAATGTACTTTTTAAGTGCTCTGCGGAGTCGTAGTCATAGGCTCAGATCTACAAAGGATTTGTACAGTGATGGAGCATTGGGAGTCACGCAGCAATACTGTGGTGTCTCATAATTCTGATGAGGAAGATGGGATGTGAGACTCTAGGGACTTACTTGGGGACTCCATCATTTTTCTCTGATATCTCTACAGGCTCCTACCACTCTTTTTTCTCACAGACCAGAGTTTCTCCCACATAAATACTAAAACAACTTTGCTGCTTCTTCTTCAGTATTGTTTACCACTTTGTTTTTACATTTGTATGCACCTTACAGTGAAAAAATATTGATAGAACTTCGTTTCCTGAAGTATGGTTTATTAGACAATTGTAATGAGATGTGAAATTCCAATCCAAAATGAGAAAAGAAGCCGAGGCAGCCTCTTCCTCTCTACTACTCATTATGCTAAATATTCAGCATTTATGTTTGAAAGTGGATCTGGAACTCGAATATATATTTTACAGAAAATAATGTTGCTAGTTAGTGACTTGGGGTAAAAGGTGTGGTGCTGTGTTCATGAAATGCCTTGTCAGAATGTTGTGTACATGAGCATTTACCACTTTATAATCTAGCTCTGAAAGCAGGAAATGCATGCATGCAGCACATAGCTACCTGTAAATGGAATTCATGCTTCATTGAAAAGCCAATTACATCTGTCAAGCACTAGATAAAACTGTTCTTTGAAGTTATAGCATGTCCTGAGATGCCATACTCTATTGTAGACTATACCATCTATATGGAATTCAGTGCAGAACCACCTCTAAGCCTGTTAAAACACTGCATGTTCATGAAATGGGCTGTTTGGGAATTTTATGATTATGATTATGATTATGATTGTTTTGATATGTATAATTAATGTTTCCAAAAATTTAATAGTTAATGGAATTATTATATTATTATATGATATTATTATTAGATGAAAGCCCGTATTAACAGTTTTTGTATAGACTGGTAGAAATGAATGCAAATTCTGACTATAAAATAGTTTCATGAGGTGACTCATCATGTTGCAAAAGAACAAAATAGTTCTTGGGCTTGCTGTTTTCTTCACTGAAATTCTCTCCAGTCTGTTGAAGAGAACAGAAGTTATGTAATTGAGGAATAGTGTGTAATTTATATGCAGCATGATCATGTTGCTCATAGGTGAAGTGTGAGTTTTATCCTGTCTGCACACAGTCGTCCATGGTTTGGTCAGTGATGATTTTACAGCAGTTGATGAGTCAGGACAGAGCTCTCTGTTAACATGGTGAAGCCAAATTATGAGAGCATGTAGTCCTTTATTCTTGCCTTCAGTGGTGTCCTATGATGGAATATTGCTTTTAGTTTAACTTTTATATTTCACTAGCTCATTGAAGACACTGGATCAGATCTGGTTTGTTTTACTTGTGGGTAATATGATTGATTTAACTGAAACAGCACCTATGCTTAAAGAAACAAAATTCAGTCCCTCTTTTCCTCCTGCAATTTCAGCTTGCACAAACTGTCATAGGCTTATTGGCTAAGATGGAGCTGAAGATTTGCTGTACTGGGGATCAGGCCTATATTTATACAAAAGACTGTTTTAGAGAAAGATGATCAACTAGGTTGATTTGTCTGTGTTAAAGACCATACTTCATCAAAGAATGCATAAAATCTCCATAGCATAAATATAACACACATGTACACATTGAAGAAGCCAAATGTTTGCTGATACTAACAGCACAGGGCACATCAATATTCTTCTGAAGTTACCTTCCTCTAATGAGTCAGCAGGTCAGTGTAATGAGGCATGCAACAGGAAGCACCCAAGTGAGAAAATACGGAAAAAATCCCTTCGGCTGAATTATTTTGGTGTAAAATTATAGCAAGGCCCAAAGTTGATGTGAACCATTTCATTTTAGTCACTTCACCCACTTATCTATACCAGCTGATGATCTTGTGTATAGTACTTCGGCTGTGAAATGCAGATAGTAATATAATCTGATTTATGCTGGTAACTGCAGACAGCAAAAACAGAGTGGATAAACAGAACTTGATTTAGGGCTTTTAAAAAACATTTACTTTTTCCTGAGTCTTCTGTGTTTGATTTTCTCCCAGTGTTGAAGTAGTGCACTGACATTACTTTATTAATTACAGACAGTTTTGTACAGCTGTCATTGCAATGAGATTCAGATTTACTTAAATAGGAACTGTTGCTTAAGGATGCAGGATGTGGTCTGTGGTTTTAATTTAAGAGTGGGAAAATATTCTTTGGCAAATAGAGATTGCTAAGGACAGACACATTTAGCAAAATGCTGACCAGAATTACATGAATTGTATTGTTTTGTATTATTTTTGTAGATTAAACAAGTTCTCCACAATACGGGCATGAACGTTGCAGATGAAAGGTTTGAAGAAATATGGAAGCAAGTGTGTACGATACATGAGATAAAAGAGCTTTGTGATTGTAAAGAAAGTATGTGGAATATACTGAATAAGATACATGAATCAGGCATAAAATTCTAGTCTCTGATTCTAGTCTCTGGGCACTGTTTTTATTTAACATGAATAAATAACAAACAATAAATATTTCTATGTGTATTGTCTTTCTGAGTAGTGGGCTCACCACATACATATGAATCATTGCAGTTGGAGGGAACTGATATCCATGCTTGTGAATGTAATACAAATATTTATCTTTTATTCCATTTTGCATTTTTAATATTTTTTTCTCTTTTAAATGGAAAGACACCTTTGAAAGTACTAAAGATAAACGTTTCAGATATTCAAGACCTCAAAGATTAATATCATTTAATGGCATTTTGCCTTTCTTCTCATGTTCCATAATTCTTCTCGACACAGATCTGGTTGTGGCAAAGTATTATAGATGTTCAAAAGTTCAGGTGAGGAAGTGTTTTACAGTAAATAGTAAGGAAGCTACATGGCAATAGATGTGTCATGAAATACACTCCATAAAAACCAATAGGTTAAGAAAGGCAGAAGTGAATGTCCAGTTGTGTAGCAGAGGGTTCCTATTCTTTATGCAAGCTTATGACAATCAAGAAGCTTTCACAATCAACAAAAAAGGGTGGATATTGAGAGGTGTTTATGTAATAAACATTACATAAAAGTGCAGACTGGATAGTGGGAAAAGTTTGTGAGGGCTTTCAGAGAGCCAACTGTTCATCTGTGACCAATGTGGTTTCTTGAGAAGAAGGAGAGTCATTAATGGAAAACACTTAAAGATTATTATACAAATTTCAATGAATATATATAAAGTCAGATAAGAATAAACAATGGAAATCAAATAACACTAAAATCTGCAACTGTGAGTTGGAATGTTCACCGTTCTACTACAGTACTGAACTTTGGTGTAAAACAGATGGAAATTGGTCATTATTAACAGTGAGAAATATTACTTCTAGGCTTTCAAATTCAAAAGAAAGATCCTTGCCCAATGTAATTTTAACATACAGGATTTCAAGAAGGATGTTACTTTGTCACCTACTGGTGCTTTAAATACCTTAATAAGATTTGGAGAACATTGCCAGCCAGAAGCGTCACTGAGTTCTACAGTGAAAGTAAAGGTTCTGCTATGGTAAATACTAGAAATACGCATGTAATGCCAGCTTAAAATTTTACTATAACCTTCTCCTCACATGATTGTTAAGATTCCTCTCTTGCTATGTTCCAGGAGCTGGTCATTTACATGTAACTAGCTTGTTACATGAAATCCTCAAGCCAGACCATTTTGGACATTGTTTTTGTAGCATTAATAGTAGCTGTCTTACATCAAGTAGAATGAATTTGCTTTCTGGTATCACAAGGGAGCAGGTGGTGGAAATGCTGCTTGATGAAGGCAACCTTTTTCCTGCTGTGAATGACTCTTGTTCCGCACTGTTGCTGCCTTGTCTCCCTGTCCTTCTGGAACTCTCTGCATGCACTCAGAAGCTTACAGGAAGCAGACTCACTGTCCCAAATGGAATCATGACAGAAAGATAAATGTACAGCTAATTTCAATTGAATTTATTATGTTAGGATTTTACCACCTTCAGTGAAATTCTCTAAAGCTTTTTCTCTGCTCATATTATGTGGGAAGGAAGAATCCTTTCCCTTTGTTTCAACAAACTTTCGAAAGCATTGGAGATAATTACTTTAGGAAAATATATTTTTCTTCTTCAATAGAAGACTTTAGGTGAAATATTCAAGCTCACTTCAGGGAAAAATTTTAAAAACTATACTGGATCTGTGTATGTGTATGTATATATGTACCTGTATATATATGAGATAGATTGTGTTTATTCAGCAGCTTGAAATTCTGTGAACCTTATTTTTTTTTAGTCTACTGTAAAGATACTCGCACTCCTCTACTTTCAGTTGAATGTTTTCCTTTGTCAGTGAAACGGAATTAATGTTGTTCTTGGTCAGTCTGCTAAATAAGTTTTGAACAAAGAAGACTGATAAAGCATGGTTTAGTTTTTTGTCAGTATATTTGTAACCACAGGCTAAAGACTTTCTTTCAAGTTTAGGTTTGAAATTACCCCTCTGAATTGATCATTAAATTATTAATTACTGAAAAGAGCTGTAAATTCTGCTCGTAGATGCTTGTTTTTCATCACAATATTCATTGGGAGACCTCTGAAAGATTTAATCACTGTGACAAAGACAGCGACTTCTCAGGAGTTCCCCAATCCTTTTGCTTCCATTTGTTAAACACTTTGTATACACAGAGCTTTGGTGCAGATTTTTGTGTTTCATGTCTGTTTGACTTCTCAATATGTGAATTCAATGACATGTTTTTAGGATTTAAACGTGCAAGTTGTGTTCTGTAATTTTTATGATTTCCTCATTATATTCCAAATGACAGAAAATAAAAGGTTTCCTTTCTTGAATATTTCAGTGTGATTCTAGGTATGGAGCTGATGTAGCCAAGACAGCACACTACCTTGCACTAAGCCAGGGGCTGTCTCCAAGGTAAAGTTTTTGGGAAGAGTTGTAAGAACAACTCAAAAGCCATGTGTTCTAAGAGTAAATGCATAAATTTAGTGCTTGAGAAAATTTATTGTGTTAACAGTTACGTTAAAAAATCACCTGTTCACCAAGACTGTGGACAAAACTAATAAACAGCAAATTGTAGCAAAGGTAAATACTTTGTTAAAAATCAGAGAGTTCTAGATATTTTTTGTCAAATTTTCTTAATGGAATTTTCATAAAAATAGTCACTGGAAAAAACATACAGCATGTTCAGATACTTGTGCATTATTTCTCCATTAATATCTCTTTCATTGTGTTGATTATTCCAAAGAATAATGTATTTAATAGTGATGCATTTTTACTTGTTTCTGTCAAATGAACAGAGTTCATTTTAGAGCAGATATATTGGTGTCCAGGAACAGAGCAGGGAGCTCTTCCTATATACAGAGATAGAGGTCAGGGTTTGCTACTCCCCAAAAGCCATGACAGGGAAACTGACTTTCAGTTTCTAAAAACACCTGTAAAGTGTAAGGTTGAAGATCTGAAAGTGCAAAATTAATTTTCTGTATTTCTGGCTCTTAATCTTTAGAATGTGTATATTAGCATACATTAGAATGTGAATATGAATGTACAGCTAGTGTGACTTATTTGGCAGTGACTTGTGCTAAGTAAAGCAGATGTTGGACTTGATTATTCTTTATTATTACTGTTATTATTTCAGTTCTCTAATGGAAAAAATCACCTGTACAATGACTTCTGTTTGAGATATTGGATGATCCAGCCCACTGTCTTCCATAGAAATATATATGTACAAATAGATGTAGATCTTTCCTTGATATTATTACTAGATAACATTAATGTATCTGTTTTAAAAAGATTCAGTATTTTTGTTCTGTACATTAAGAACTACTGATTTTCAGTGATTTATCTGGTAAAGTAAATTTCCTGGTCCTTGAACTCATTCCTTGAAGTGAATGGCCAGTTTTGTTTGTTTATTTGGTTTATTTGGCTGTAGATTATTATTTGTGTGCTAAATAGAATTCTAATAATCTTTTATACTAATAAGAGTACTTCAAATGGATGTCTAATCAGAAAAGGTACTGGGGAAAAGTGCCTAGAAAGATCATTAAAGTCTGTTTTGCCAACAGATATGAGCAGTTAGGATGTTTCTGGAAAGACTTGTACAGTCTAATTAGTTGATGTTTGCCATTAGCATGCATTTCTTTGGACAGTAGTCATTTGCATTTGACAGTCTGTCACAGAGCACCCTCTGCCTGCATGGCTTCACCTTGCTGGATGGCCAGAGTGCTTTTCTAGCAGCTGGGTACTGGTTTAGGCATGCCAGAGAAACACTAAACGTTACCATGGTTGAGTAGTTCCAATAGGATTTGTAATTCTTTGCTATTCTTTAATGCCCTACTAATTCTGAAGATGCCAGCATAGATTATGCAAACCTGTAGGAAAGATTTTGGAATCTTTGATCAGGATTACTCTGCAAGAGGAAAGGTAGTTAGAACAGTTGCCACTGTGCTCGGATTTCCTAAGACAGGTGCTTGCTGATTTCTGCCAGATGTGTGTGGCTTCTCTGTGGCCTGAAGGATGTAGAGAACTTGTGCATCCTGGGTCCACATTCTTACTTCCAAATGTGGAAATTTATATTCCTGGGGACACAGGTATGCGCAGGTGTGTTCTGAGATTATATTCTAAGAGATGAAGTGTTAAATTCTGTAATAAAACTGAAGAGTAAATCTTCTATATTCTGTGTGTTTTCAAAGCTCACTACACATTCCAGGGCCTAGATGTAGATGAAAACGGCAAAACCAGGACTTAATCTGAAAAAAAGAGGACCTGAGTACCACTGACAGGTTTTAGTCATGTGGCTTTTGTGAAGGCTCTCTTCCTCTAGTAATAAGGATCATATGTTCTGTATCCTAAAAAAAAAAAATAATCTTGTGTGTGGTGTATATCCACTAGATAAAGTTCTGCGACACAATCAGATCAAAAGTAGACGGAGGAGCTTAAGAACATGCTTCTAGAAATAGATTAAACCTTGACATTTTCTACAAATTCTAGAAAGTGGCAATTATTTCTTTGAAACTAGGATGAAACAAAGAACTGAAATAAGACCAGAAGGGTTTTCAAATGGTACCAGTTGATCACTGGTAATCATTTTTTTTTCAGTAGTTTTCAACAGGTTTTAAAGACAAACATACAAAATCCCATATGACTGCTTTACTAAAAGTGTGTTCCCCAGTGAGTGACAAGGTTGAATGCGAGTTTTTTGCTTGTGGGCAATGAGTATAACATAAGAGTGTAATGAGTATCTGAACAGGGCAGATCAGGGGTTCTGTCTAGCCCAGTGTGCCAACTGTGAGTGGTCAAAAACATGTTTATGGAGAAGCAGCCCATCAGGGAAAATGTTTCAGTGTTTCTTCCAAGCAGTCTCACAGTGCTTCAACCACTTGAGCCTCAGGTGTTCAAAAGGAAGGAAGAACTTTTCTGAGAAGCATTCTTACATTCAATGATCTTAAACCCATTTCTCTTCATGAGCTTCCCCAGTGTGCCCTTGAAACTTTGTGATACTCTAACCTCTGCAGCATCTTTTATCATGGAGTTCCATGGCTTTAGCAATACACTGAATAGACAACCTATCTCCTTTCTAAGGTTTCTTTTAAACCTCCTTTCTAAGGGCTTAATATGATATAAGACAATCAACCTATTTGAAGAAACAACAAACAAATCAATTTCCAAATGTCAGTGATACAGACATTTATAGACCTTTGTCACATCCTTCCTAAGTCCCAACTAGGGACTGCTTGCTTACATCTTGACTGCATAGAAATTATTCCTAAGTTTTCTTTTGACAGGTTATCTTTTTCTGGGATGTTTCTGATTCTGCAACACATTTTCTGAGGTACCGTGAACATGAATTTAAAAGTGGCAGACAGGAGCTTTCTCTGCACTGTCAGCTTATTTCCCTCAGTAACAGCATCAGAAATGACTACTGCATTTCAAACATAGAAGCAGGGGCAGCTTAAAGGTGTGCAATGATTTTGCACTGAGTCAGAAGCCATTGCTGAGGGCAATAACCATGCAATATATTATGTGCTTACTGCAAACATAGTTCCCCGTGACCTGCTTTGCTCTTATATACTGAGTCAAGTGGATTTGATTCCAGGTTGCATGTTGCTTGGAGAACAGAATTTGGTTCACTTTATACACCTGGACAGTCTATGTGTTTTCTTTTATAAAATGCTTTGGAGGTGTAGGATGGAAGATGAAGCCTCAAATTAAACAGTTTTGCTTTAATAAATACTCTGTTGTTGTCCAGTTACAGTGGGAATGTAGACTAGTGCTATCTCTGTATTTATTGGTCTTCTTATTCCAATGGATTTATATCAGTAACAAAATATCACTCATACAGTGTTTCTCTCAAAGGACACTCCTGCTGAAAGGCAAATGTAAACAGATTCCAGACTTCTGATCTTTCAAAAAGAATGTCTTTTGAAGTCTTATTTGCACCAGCTTTAGAATGGAAAGGATTACTAAGAATTTCTGAGGGAAAAAACAAGCTGGTGATTAATTACCTCATTTGAACTGGGCTTAAATTGCAGTTAAAATAGTAACATGATGAATAGGGATGTAGGATTGGAGGGGTTTTTGGTTTGTTTTGGTTTTTTTTTTCAAGTCTTCTTTTGTCCTTGTTCTACAGGTGGGGAAACAAAGACTCATATTACCTTTTTTTTTGAGAATTGCTAAATGCATTTGTAGCTGTGCAGCCATGTAATGAAGACAGTAGGCAACTGTCTCTGTGTACGTGCAGGCATGTAATTGTCTGTCACAGACTTCATTTTCTTTTCTAATTTAATCACACAGGTGGCTAACTCAAACCTTGTTAAACCGCCAGTAAACCCTTACTAAACCACCATCATCAATGTTTAATACATGCTTAAGAGAGTACACAGTTTACCTCTCAAGTTGCTTTGACAAGGAACCTAATGCCAGTAACAGAGAGATAAGATTGAGACCAAAATCATAGATATCATGCCAAGTATTTATCATTTGAATAATAGCTGTTGTTTTTAAAATTGTGTTTGTTTGGGTTGGGCTTGTTGTTGTTTTGTTATTTTGTATTGCTGGAAACAATGTCAGTAGCCTGAGTATGCTGTCACAGAAAGTGCTGGTACTTTGTTACTGACTCATTTTTTGCTTCATTTCCCACCATTTATTGTGTTTGTCAAGTTTTCTGTTCAGACAATTTACTTCAGGCTTGTGAGATTGACATAGCTGGAGCACACAGCCTAATAGTGTTTGCAGGTGGTCAGAGATGTGCTAACAATGTTCCAGTGTCATGATTACTGGTCTTACTATTTGAGAACAAAAAGAACTGAGAGATTATTCAATAAAATTCTGCATAACAAACATTTGTTCATAAAACTAGGCATGGTTCAAATGAGTGATGAGTGCTTCCCTTTCCAGTGCTGCTTCACTGGAGATTTAGGGAAGCAGAGTGCTGTCCTGGAAAGAGTTTTACGTGAATTGAAGATTTTCTGGCTCTGGGGCTTGAAAGATGTCAAGTGTCATGTCAAATTCTCCCTCTGGTTAACAGTTAACAGAATTGGTGGGGAAAACTGACTCTGTTTGGAATGAAAGGAAAAGAAATTAATGTTTTGTATGCTGTTACACAATTTCTGTGGGTTATTTCCTTCCTAAATACAAAACCAACCCAACCAACCAAAAAGGAATTTAGGGAAAAGAGTGTCTCTATTTTTATTTAGTTCCACTGGACGAGTAGAAAAAAGCACAATAAGAAAAAAATATAAGAGAACATTGGGAAATTGGAAATGAGTAACATGTGAGAAGGCACAATTTTTCTTTTCAAAGAGAAGAAAAATGTGCATCAAAAGGAATTTGTTTGCTTTTCTTTGATAAGAAGAACAAAAGTATGAAAAGACTTTTCAGTCAACTCCATCCATTTCTGCTGAAAAGCCTGCATGGAAGAAAGCTATGATTCCCTAAAGGGAAAATCCTGAAAGGACATTGAGCCTTTCATGAAATATAACAAGGTGTTTGAGAAAAAAATACGTTGTTGCTGTCTGTAGAGTGGTAGTTGTTCTATGGCATTAAAAGATGCTTTGAAACATGGAGAGGAATGTTGTGTATTGGATTGTATGACAGCAGTGTGCCAGGACAATGTGTGCCTGATTCTTTATTTTGAATGGCTGTATAAATATAATAATAAATCACCATTCTTCCCTAAGTTGTTAGTCATGCAATAGAAGTAAGGTATTTTATTATTCTCTTTAATTTCCTTGGAAACTGTAGGAATATCAATAATTATCACTTTAATGAGTGACTGCTGTTGGGGTGATGTAGAAAATATACTTGCCTAAATATTTTGTAGTGTTTCATACAAGTGGGAGGATATGTTGTATTGCTTCAAATCCATTTTCCTGTCAGAATTGAGAGCTGCAACCACTGCATTTCTGACAAGCAACCCGTTTGTTTGGATTTCTAGATGTCATTCACATCTTTAATTCCAGGATTCCAAGTTAGTAATGATATTCTGGAATGGTGAGTCATACAAAATTGTTTTACCCAGCATTTAAGAATATATTTCATTTTAAACATAAATATTATGGTGATTGAGATACATATTTGTGAGACAGGATAATTGGTGAGATTAAGCACAAGATTCCTCTGTCTTTCTCCTTAACTGCCGGCAATCTATTGAAGCACCGGCTTTCCTAAAGGTTCCTTCACATTAAACAGGTGGAAAGATCTGAAGTTATGTGGCAGTTGAGTTTCTCCCTATTCAAAGATCAAGAGAAGATTTAGAACCTCTTTAAATTAAGCACATGAGCTTGTTAGATGTTTGGGGCTGTTCAGCATGGAGAAGAGAAGGCTCCAGGGAGACCTTAGAGAAGTCTCCCGGTACTTAAAGAGGACCTACAAGAGCTGGAGAGGGACTTTTACAAGTGCATGGAGTGAAAGAACAAGAGGTGGTGGCTATAAACTGAAAGAGGACAGGTTTAGATCAGGTATTGGGAGGAAATTCTTTACAGTGAGGGTGATGAGGCACTGGGACAGGTTGCCCAGTGAAACTGTGGATTCCCCATCCCTGGGAGTGTTCAAGGATGGATGAAATTTTGAGCAACCTGGTATAGTGGAAAGTGTCCCTGCCTGTGGCAGGGGTGTTGGAACTAGATGATCTTTAAGGTCTCTTCCAAGGCAAACCATGTTTCTATGATGTTTCCAGACTCAGCACTTCATTTACCTTCCTCAGTCCCTAGGCTTCATTTGTGCCTTCCATTTCCATGTACATTATATTATCATGTGCAAGAGAGTATTTTTCCTTAAAACTATTTGTGAGTTTGATTTACAACATTATTAAAAAAAAAAAAAAAAAAGAAATGCCTTGTATTGTAGCACGGTGCTGCCTCAGCATGTGCTCTGAGCGATTCATGCGATTTAAAGCTATTTACTTATTTCTCAATAGCAGTGAAAAGAGCGGGGGGAAATCTTTGTCCTTGCGAGATGCCATTTAGCAGTTCAAACTCGGTTGTCGCGGCAGCGCCCGCGCCAGCGGCAGGGGGAGCTCCAGGATTTCCAGAGCCGCGGCCGGGGAGCGCCGGTCTCGCAGGGATCTGGGGCTGCTGTCCGACGGAAGGAATTCCTAACACTGACTTTTCCAAAGCCAGCACCGTCAGATGGTGTTTCCCTCTTCTGTCGAAACCCAGAGCAAATGACGCCCCTTCCTCCGCATTGAATTCTAAGGGGGGGACAAAAATTTGGGGATGTTTAATGTTGCACATTCATTCTGGTCTGTGTAACCTTCCCTGGCAGAAATGCGATTCAGTAATTCTGTAGAATTGTGAAGTGTAAATAAATACCTTATCATACTTCCTCCCCTGCTATACATCCGTGTAAGTAATCATGGTGTTATTTGTAGTGTATGTATGACTGGATTTCAACATACAGATTTAAGCAGGTAGAAGATTTTCAGTCAAGTCCAAAAAGTACTAAACTAACCCACAAATGGCCAGAATATTTTTGTCTGTTAGTATTAGCATAGCCACTCTCTGCAGCAGATTTTGTTCACAGCTCAGGGATCTTCAGGAAACATCACATTTTATCATTGATGCAAGCAACAATGCAAGTTATATTAAAATCTGTAGATACATACATTAATATCTATGAAATATATAAGTTATGTGAGAAGTTATTATTCCTTTGATGGTAAGCTTTTGATTTGACATATATACCAGCCACAGTGAATGGCAGTAAAATGGGAAAATGGAAAAATCTGGAAAAGATTCCCCAAAAGCATATGCAGGTTTTATGGTAGTATTGCAGTAACAATTTACAATAGCCTAATAAGTATGGAAAAATATTGATTGGCGAGTGCACGTATTAGGGAAATATTTATGTCTTCAGTGTTAATACGCAGGGCTTGATAAATCAAAAGACAAAAAAGTTGTGGTTTCTTTTTCTCTTTTGTTTCTTTTTTTTTTTTCCTTTGGTGTTTTTTTTGTTTGTTTTGTTGTTGTTATTTGTTAAGCATTGGTAATGTAAAATACTCTTGGACTAAAATGATGGAAAAAGTACTTTTAAAAAATTTAAAAATTGGTATTCTTATTTTATTAGTGATGTGACTGCTAACAAACATGTTTTGAATAAAGCATTCGGCTATGAAATGCTAAATGTGGTGTTTTCAGTAGTGAATCACTCTGTTGCTTGAACACACATTGGTAGTGTGTTTTCTGTTTGATTCTCATAGTTTCTCAATGCTAAGCTTACTTCATGGTAAAATATACTCCAATCCACCCAGTAATAGGTTCTCTCTAAACACCTGGCCCCAGGAACTGTTGCAGAGCATGGGAACAGAACTGGGGAATGTCACATCTCCAGCTCTTGAAATTGAACTATATTAAAACCTATCAGTCTTTCTCTGAAGAAAGCAAAATGAAACCAAAACAAATTGAGCTGAAAATCAATGAAATTGTTCCTGTATTAAACAGAACCAGAGAGTATATAATTTTTTTTCTCTTAAATCTTCATCTTACACTCCTTTTTCCAACAGACACCCATACTCTAAGCCGAAAGATATTTTTTGTAATGGTATAGAGAGATGGGGGAAGAAAACCCATCTGAGTTTAATAGGCATTTTTTTAAAAAAGGGTTTTTTAAGTTCTGGAGATTTAACCTGCTTTCATTTTTTTTTTCTGGGACCACTTGAATTACTTTTAAGAGGTCTGGTATTTCAAAGGATAGGTTACCAGTGTTTTCTAAAACTAAAGGCCATTAAAATTCCTCACTAAGTAACTAGATATGTGGTCACTCGTAGGCAGGAGACATTACAAGCAAAGCAATATGTCTAAATATTACTTCATCCATAATCTTCCAGTGATTCATGCTCTAACTTTGTTACAGGAAACCTGAATTTAACTTCTTTTAAAGAAGTGAATGGAAAGAAATAACAAAATTGGTTATGACACTTTTGCCTAATGACAGAGGAATTGAACCAACATCTCAGTTCTCTACTTGTGTACTACATTTCCTGATTAATGTAGGGGAAAAATCAAATCCTAGTCCTGATGTTGTCAGATTGCCTGATATTTTAATTTTTTTCTTAAATGTTGGTGAAAATTCTAAAATTTCAGCTGAAAGAGCAAATACAACTGTAAGTCTATTTTGACTGAGTTTGAGTCTACCCTTAGGGTTGAATGGGAATCATGCTTTGCTTGCAAAAGCATATCCTCTCCAGTGCCATCCAACAGCAAAACATTGTGGCCCTTGCAAAGAAGTCTCCATGTTAGCAGGAGCTCTTGCCGCTAGCAGTGCTGCAGAAAGTGATGATAGTGACACAGAAGTTTCTGACAGGCTGACATTGTGTATTAGTCTGTGGACAAATGGTTCATGGTCAGAGCACTGTGCGAGTCACTCGAGCCGTGTTTCATCCTTTGTTCAATGTGTGAGCTTGTACGTGGAGGTGAAGTTATTTAAATAAGGGCTGTTTACCTGCCCACTGTTTTCTTAGGGTTGTTGAAAATTACTTCAGATACCTTCCTAAGTACAACTGATTATGTTAAATGGAATCGATTTTCTTGGAACTAGCAAAATGATGCCTTTCACTAATTTTTGCTGTTAAGTATTTGCTGCCAAGGCTGTAGTCTTTGACCATAATCTTAGACCCCCAAACTGATGCTGAATTTTAGTTCTTCTCATTTTTGTAAACTCTTAATTCCTCACATCTATCCCAAAGCTCCTGCTGTCCTTTCAGGATGAAGGCTTCTTACAATTCTTCCCTCTCAAACTACTCTTGTACTTTCACTTTGCTTTCTCTCCTGGAAGCACAAACTTACCAACTTACTAAGGACTCCTTCCTTCACTGAGTCAGTCTTGCATCAAAGTCCTTTATATGGTCCTCTGAAAGTGTTCTAAAGCCTCTCTTCCTTACTTTGGACAAAACATGATGAAGATGAATAAATGTTGAAATTTTGTGCTTAAACTGATTATTGAAATATAATGAAGTAATTAAGAAGTTGAGCTCATGCTTTTGTAGAGACTCCTGGAGTGACCAATGCCTTTCTGTCTTGAGGGTGAACTGTGGGACATATGAGACCCTCATTGACCTTCCTTTGTGAAAAATGTGTTTGCTTTGTCTAACACTTTAGTGTATATTTTGTATGTGTTTTGACAGACAGTAGAAAGTGGGTCAGACACCTGTACCCAAGAAAATGAGAGAGAAAATGATTATTTTTCAAAATAATTTGTAGCTAATTTCCCCAAAGAAAAAAAAAATACCAAAAACATAAAGAAACCTCGGAAACTCAGTGAAAGCTACTGGATTTCTTTAATTGTTTGTTTCATCTCCATTGAAATGCTTTTAAGCAACATTTACTGTTGAGATCTCTGCATGTCACATCCTTTAGGTTTTAACTACCCATCAACAGATGCAGTGGAGTAAGATTAGTATAAATTCACAGGTGTAAATGTTGTTCCTGAGACTAATAAAAAACTATTTCTATTTTAATTTCTTTAATAATCGTTGTGTTTTACGTGCAATGCTTTTTTATTTGTTATTTTCCAGTCAGCTTTTTCTGACTTTCTTTTAGACATCCATAGTTAAATAAACTTATGGGTTAGCTGCAATACTTCATGCTGTGTCCAGCCACCTCTTTTTTTATGGTATTCACCTTATTTACTTTCACTGCTCTTCAAAACAACATGCTTTAATTCAAATGCAACATGTTTTTGTACTTGAATTACTCTTTCACTAAATTCCTAGATAAGTTGAAATCATCAGGAAGTCTGTGTAAGTATGATTTCTGTATTCTTAAAGAAATATATCTCTGTAATTTTAAATGAGAAAGAAAGCCATTTTTTCTGTATTTATGTCATTGTTTTAAAGACTGAAGAAAAATAGGATTATTGATCTACATGTTTAGGCTTGATGCATGTCCAAGACGTAAAAAAGTCTTTAAAGTAAATAGACAAGTTTTACTACTTCAAACAGACAAAAGTTCTAGTTACTCAAATTTCATAAATATGGAATTTTAGAATAAAAATTAACAACATAGAGAAATCAGTAATTTCCAGCTTGTTTAATAGAACTTACAGCACACTTCTACTGTTCTACTGCAATCTTATTGAGTCTTCAGTAAGCCCTCGTATTCCCCTGCAATCTGTTTTATTCTTTGTGCCAGGTATGTGTGCTTTAATTACACTGGGCTGGTGTTTTACTTTGAATAGCCTGCCCTCAGCCTGAAAGGGAATATGGTGATATCTTTCACATGGGAAGAGTCACAGCTGCTTGTATTAAATGTAAATAACACACAGATGAGAAGATGAAAACAAGAAAAAGAAAGTTTTCTCTCCCCACAACCCCTTGGTCCTCTTCAGTTAGGTGGCTGGGATGTTATTCAGCTGGTGTTGCTTTTACCTCCGGTCTTGTTCATGGGGGGAAAGGGTGGAGAATTCCCCATCTCTGTGGCATGGCAGAACTAGGCTTCTGCTTTCCCTTGGTCTGATGATTTTGTCTTTTTGTGGTGGGATCCCAGCTAATGCTGCAATGCTTTCATGTTAGATGGATTGAAAAGAGGTATGTGATGGTCTTTTTGTTAATTCTTGTGATAACTATGTGGTTTATTTGCTTTTGTTCAAGCTGCAGTCTTAGAGGTAAATGGAAGATTTACTTCTGACTTTTAAGATTTGTTTAAATAAAAGCCTTTCAAATTCTTATAGCCTTAAAGAAAAACTTGAAAGGGTTACTGCAATATACTATATGGGTACTCTATTCTAGAGCTATTTTCCTAAGACTAATTAATGATGTTTTTATAAAATATGCTATGAAATGTTTCAAATTCACACACAGAATCACAGAATATTCTGAGTTGGAAGGGTCTCAAAATCAGGCAAAGAACCCTTGAAACTGGGATGTAGAACTGAGGCAAAGGCCTGGATCTTCAGGTTCAAGTATGCATATTTCCTTGTTTCTGCTTTTCCACGGGGACCCAAGAAGTTGCCTTAACAAACATCAAAACAGACTTCATCAAAATTTATTTCTGTTCGTTCTCCTAAGTAGTTTTGTTTGTTTACTGTCAATGTTCCTGAAACGCTCAGACGCCTCTTCTCTGCAGCCTCACACTGTAAGTGCCGCTGCCGTCTGGATTTCAGAGGGCCTTCATAAATGCTGAGTTATAAATCCTCCGCACTTCAGTGCTGTACAGGTCAAGAATTTGGTTCTGCCTCCAACGAGGCTGGTTATAAACAGGTTGTAAACTATATTAAGCTAAATAATTTAAGGAAGCTGTCAAAAATATGAGAGCAGGGCTAATCCTTAATTCTAGCTAAAACCAAAAGCGTGATAAAAGTGGTGCAAATACTGATTATGTCTTGATTGGTGCAAAACCAGACAGTACTGCTGTCCTCAGTGGTGTCCTGGATGAGGAGTTCAGCTGTACAGAATGATGACAGTTTATGATTTTCAGATGGTGGATGCATGACAACTCATTATTTAGTACCTCTGAGCTCAGTGTCTGGTCCCCATATGTTTAGGAGATTTGAGCACTGATTATTCAGCTTAAGAAAAGGGACTATAATTCTTTAACTGAATGGCTGCTCTGGCTTTTTATAAACTGCTGAAAACATTCATATCAGGAAAACAGTGAATCTGTTATGAATAAATGTAAAATGAACAGAAGGTGCTCAGACTTTTTTAGCTAGTAATGATAAGAAATTAGTAAACACATGAATAAGGTGATTGCAGAGCATCCTGTAGATGAGGTTGCAGAAATCCTGCTGAAATATTCCTTAATTATTTTAATTTTGTCCTGTAACACCAGATATTTTTCACCAAGGGTAAATGTTTTAGTTCAAGTCACTAACTGCCTTAGGTTTTAAATCCACATTTATGTAATATTTTTCCCTCTTTCTATCTAAAGGAAAATAAATGTATTAATATTGGCTTCTCTAGATAAGAAAACTGCAGAGGAGTTATTTTTTGTGCCTCCTTCCCCTAAAGGAGGGGGAAGGAAAGAAAGAAATTGGTTCTAAATACTCTGAAATGCTGCACCTGTTCTTACAAAAAGCTTCCTAAAATGAACTATTGTAGTTATATCTTTTGTATATAGTTTTTTTCTCTCAGAAGAAAAAGCTTAGGAGTCCTTTTTTGTAATTCTGTTTTGTTTAATTGTTATCAAGGTTTTTGCTATTACTATGGGTTTTTTGATGCTTCAGAGGAGAAATGATGTCACACTGCTGTGATAAAACGTGTGATTTGACAGTTCTTCCTTTGTACCCCATGAGGCAGAAGAGAACAGAATGAAAATGCTTGTTCCTGTTTCATAGCACAGAGGCGCACAGGACAGGCAGGCAGCCACTGCTTCGTGCAAAGCAATCTGCTGCACCTTGCCCATCAAGGAATAATCTCTGTATCCTCCTTCCAGGTTCTACAGATGTTACTTGTGCAGAATGGCTCCTAAACCTCCTGACTTTGTTTTAGTACCCAATTCAGTGCCTAGGGCTTGACCCTTATGTTTCAAAAATATTTCCTGTATGAATGATGATGTGAAGAGAACACTGTGACGACTTTATTTTTCCCTAGCACTTACAGATACTTGAGTCTCTTCAAAAATTAGCTCTGAGAAAACTAACCAAAGTTTACTCAATAAAAAGATAGTAAAAGGCATTACTCCTCTAAAACAGAGGAGATTGTATGGATGGGAAGCAGTGTTGTTGATTAATTCACTGCTTAAATAGGATTATGAGCTGTGCTGCTTTTATTTTTTTTCCCACTAGATAAGTTTTTTGGATATTTCTGAACTGATATTTACTGAACTTTTAACATTTCTTGAGGTATTTAACCTGTCTTATAACTTGGAGTAAGAGGTGCAGGTATCTGTTGTCTACATCTTTCTAGACTTTCCCCTAGTGACTTGTGTAAGGTATCATTGAACAATGGGTGATAACTTCTGAGATCTTCTGAACTACAGCTCAGAGTCCAACTTGCTGAACTATTCATCTGTCTGTAGTAGAAGGGGAATACTGACAATACAAGTATTGAAACAGTCCTAAAAATAAAGGTCAGTGTTTTAAACTTCATACTCAAATATAAAATCTACCTGATATTTCAAAGGTGGAAATGGTTGATGTATTGAGTTTGCGTGGCCAAGCTTTTGTAGCTGGAGGGGCTACAGGGGTGACTTCTGTAAGAAGCTGCCAAAGGCTTCCTTCATGGAACAACTCTGCAGACAAAGGTCGATGGAGGAGAAGGGGCAGAAGGTGCTTCAGGCACTGGAGCTGAGATTCCTCTGCAGGCTGTGGTCCAGCTGTGCCCCTGCAGCCCATGGAGGTCAGTGGGAGTGCAGAGATCCACCTGCAGCCCATGGAGGAGCCCATGCCAGAGCAGGTGGATACCTGAGAGGAGGCTGTGACCCCGTGGGAAGAAAACCCATGCTAGAGCAGGATCCTGTCAGAGAGGGGTGGAGAGGGGTGCCCACACTGGAGCAGGTTTCCTGGTAGGACTTGTGACCCCCATGGGAGACTCATGCTACAGCAGCCTGTGCCTGAAGGACTGCACCCCGAGGAACAGTGATCCATGTTAGAGCAGTTTGTGGAGAACTGTTGCTGATGAAATGGACTCATGTTGGAGAAGTTCATTGAGAACTGTCTCCTGTGGGAGGGACCCCATGCTGAAGCAGGGGAAAGGCTCCTCTCCCTGAGCAGTGGGAGAAACAACGGGGCATGAACTGACTGCAATCCCCATTCCCCTGGAGGAATGGAGGGGAGGAGGTAGAACTGGGAAAGAGCAGGGGGTGAGGGGGAAGGGCTTATTTTACTTTTCATTATCCTGCTTTGATGTTGTCAGTAATAAATTCAGCTAATATCCCAAACTGGAGTCTGTTTTGCCCATGATGGTATTTGATGGGTGATCTTTCCTGGTCCTTAACTCATGAATCTTTTATTATAAATTTTCTCTCCTGTCCTACTATGGAGGAGAGTGATGGAGTGGCTTCAGTGGGTGTCTGGCATCCAGTCAGGGTCAGCCCACTACAGTTGAAAAAACTTTTAAGATCATCAAACCCAACTGGAAGACTAACTGCTCATCCAAGAGAATACAGGTGCTGGAAATCACAAAATATTAGAGTGTGACTGGGATTGTCTGTCTCTAGTTTATATTAATTTTTCTCTTTTTTTCATGTAGTGTTATTTGTCACTGAGAAATAACTTGTGCAAACAGAACCAAATGTAATTTTTGCCAGGGTTTTCAGCAGCCTGCCACAAACTTTGTACAAATGAAAAAAAAAACCAGCTGTAACTAAAGCATGTGCAAGCAATTCACATTTGCTTAGTGATGCTCTTTTCCAAGGCAGAGGAATGGTGTTTGGATTTTTTAATACACAATTCACCTGTAGTATTAATGAAATTATGCATGTTCCTTTAAGAATTTGACATTTTAAATTGCCTGTTTTAATTCCTTAGGCCAATATGGGATATAGAAAAAATTTTAAAAATTCAGACTCTTTTGTAAGATGCTCCATTAAAGTCAAAACACAGACTTTAAATTTTAAAATTGGGAAAAAAGAAAGTGTTTCACTGTCAACATTTGCAATCATATAAACCTAAATGAACAAAATATCCAAATCTAAATAGGTAAAAACTTATAGAACAACTTCCAGGGAGCAAAAGGGGACCAAAAAGCTGTTTGGCCACATCTAGCAGCTAGTAGTTTCAAAACACCATTTCTCTACTTAGGCCTCTTGCAAATGTCTCACAAAGTGAGCATCTGTAGCAGTTGTGTTCCTCCAGCAATCCCCATGCCCTCTCCAGGGAAAGAGGAGAAACTCGTGTAGTTGTGACTCCACTGTTGCACTTCAGTGCAAATGGATGTTGGCTGCAGGTTGGTGGCTAAGACAATATGCCAGCATGATGTGAACTGTGGCAGCTGGGCTCTGGGTGCTGCTTCTGGTTTTTTGGGTTTGCTTGGGGTTTTTAAACTCCTACTATGAGAACTGCAACTGCAAGGAGCAAAATGCAGAATGCAGGGCTACAGACAGTAACACAACAAACTACCGCATCCATATTTACCAGTTTGTTGCATCTGTAATATTTGTATTTCTACTATTCAGGGAGAAGGGTAGATGCATGTTTATGTATATCATAGCCCTGTGATGATCTCACTTTGAAGACTGTTCAATCATTATTATTAAAACTTTTCCGAAAGTTCACAGAGAAATTCTACTAAGAACCGCTACAAAAATTAATATTGGTTGTGATTTTCTTTTATATAAAAGTCTTGCAAGTCTGGAGAAGTTTCAGGAAATGGGAAGAAAAGCTAAGATCTCATCAGCACTTAAACAAAATAGACAAAATAACCTCGGTAACTGGGCTGGTTGCCTGGACACCGCCACTAGACAAGATGATTGAGACTGATATGGGATGCAATCAGGCAGTAATGTTAGCACAGCTAATGCCAATCAGCATGGTGCTAAGGAAAGCAGGCTGTATTTTCTGTTGAGTTAGATTGGAGGTGCTAAATGAGACAGTCTTCACTTACATTCACATATGATGTGGAGCTTGGATGCAATGTGAATTTATTGAAATAACATATGTGCTGACAGCAGATATGAAACAAATTAGAATGATGTCAATGTATATGAAAGTAAGATGTGGAAGCATCCAGTAATATGGATATTTTTCAAATTAGACAATTCAAGTAGGACTTGTTCCTTTAATTTTAATGGGTATTTTTTTTGTGGAAGCATGAAGTCAGTGCTGGCTTAAAGGGGGCAGGGAGAAAATGACAAAAAGCTGGCCCTGTGTGCTTCTGAAATGGACTTGAAAGCAGTGAGGTTTTGGGATGCAGTGTATTAGCAATAATAATTACTTTAGAGAGTATTTTTGAAGACTAAATACATGTGCTACACTGAAATAGAAGTCTCCAGGTACACCTACAAATGCATTTATAAAAGCACCAGTGGCAAATATCTGATCACATTTTCTCCTTATAAAGACATCAATATGTTATTACTGTATGCAGTGTGAATTTCTTTTTCCCGTGTGTGGGCATACGAGTCACAGAACACGAGCATTATTAAGAATGCCTGTGTTCATTAGACAATAACTAGTAAGTAACTGTTAACTCAGTCACACTTTCTCTCTAGTACCCTTCATGGGCTAACCCAAGCTGGATGCCCAGAGGCTGCCTGGTTCCAGAAACCCTGTTTGCAGCAGACACACAGATATCCCTGTGGCTTTATCTCTACCTGGTCTGGTTTGCACAGCTTCTTGCTGATGTTTGTGTGTGCTAGTGGCTTTGTACAGGTTGAGCTGAACCTTGTGGCCTGATTTCTTCAGTCCTTGCAGATTCAATGGGGCCATCAGTCTTCAGAGTTTATCAGTCTTTGGGAGATGGTCACACACTACCTTCCTGCAGAAGCCATGGAAACATGAGTTATTTGTTTTTCAAAGCCTTCAGCTGCACCATGTGTTTTATCTCTTTCTGAAAATATACCACCACTATTCTAAACAATTTTTGTTGTGTTTAGAAAGACTTGAGAACAAACAAACTCCTCTGCTGCCCAAAGCTTAACTGATAATTTTCAGAAAAAACCCCAGTTTTCTTGTGACTTTTGTCAAACAACAACAACAAAAATTCATGTATGCTGCTGACAAATTGGAGATCTAATTTATGTAGTTACATTTGTGCCAGGAGGTGCAAAAGCTTTCAGATATATTGAAGCCATAGTACAGACAACATTTTTCCATTTCAGAGAATGAGCAAAAATAACTTTGGACAAAGAAAAGCAGTGTGCTTACTGAATCTGTTGAGTCATTCTTTGAGGGAAAACATTTCAGTTATAAGTTACCTGTCAGTCCTTCCTCTCTGTGGTTTGGGGTTTTTTAATATTTAAATTTTCTTTCAGATTGTCAGTCTTGTCTCAAAATTGGGTTTGGAGTGGTTACTAGTTGTAGACTGCCAAATCATGATAATCCATCAAAAGCCATGAGGAAAAGGTTGATAGTATCCAAAATGGGACTACCTGAAAGACATCTCTTCAAATTCTACAGTGGCTGCTGCAAGTAGAAGCAGCTTCCTCAGTTCTTTGTGGACTGGGTAAACCCTCCCCAAAGATGTTATTATGACTGTTCATGAAGAGGTTAAACTCTTTTTTAGTGGTTTGAGTTACTTTGTTCTAAATGTATAGGGCACTGAAACCCTGGCCAGAAAGAGACTTGTAAGGATTTTTATTTTTATTTTTTTAAATGAAAAATAGCATAGAGGAGCTGCAAAAAACAAAATGTATGGTCAAACAAGCTGTAGAAATGTCCCTCAGTGAAAAAAATTCAGAATGTCTTTGGGGTAGGTGCTGTCTGGAAAGGTCCTTGGGGTGAAAAGAACTGAATTATAGTATGCCGCTTTTTCCTGAATGTGGAAGAATTTGGACTATGGTACTTTTTTCTTCTTTTTTTGATGAATGCAGTATACAATAGAAATAAACTTTTGTGTGGCTCTTAAATAGACGAGATATGCCTGAGCTTTTACAAAAATAGCAGGAGAAAGGGTGAATGAGATTGTGTTATGTATCTGAATTTATTCATTATATAATGTCCATAAACATCTTCAACTAAGTATTTGTGTTTTAAGCTTTCATAGGGATCAGTAAAGTTTAATTATATATTTCTGAGATTTGGAGCCATGGTATAAAAGTGAGCTACAAGAGTCAGCTAAAAATATAGACAGCTTGCAAAAAAATGTGAACATCACAAGGCATGATTTAACCTAGCTTGAAAATCCTTGCTTTGTTATAGCATAAAGTAGATGGCAAACTTTAAAGTTTAAAAACTGGATTTTACAGAAAACAATCTTTTCCCAGTAAGCCGATGTGGAAAATGCTGGTATTAATTGTAGTAAGTTTAACGTGTCTTTAGTTATTTATGATTACTGTTATTATTAGCATTTCCAGAAGTGTTTGCACATAATATGGTTCATAAAAATAAATTGCAGATACCAGTCTTCAGAGCAATGTGAAACCACTTGAACACTTGTAAAGGTTACCACAGCCTGGAGAAGTTGCGGCTGAAGAAAATGATTCAAGGGCCATTCATTGCCTTGAGAAAGGCTGTGCTTCATTTGCTGGCTCTGCCACCTATAAAGGAACTGTGGCCTTCAGATGGTAGCAAGAGCAGCTGCAGCATCAGTCACTGTCTTTCTACACCTTTTCTGGCCTAATCCTGCAGTAAGAGAGAACACAATCCCTCCCAGTGCCAGCTATTGCTATGACAAAATGTCAGGTGACAGTCACAACCAGTGGGACAAATGGGAGCTGCTACTTGTGAGCAGCGATCCTCTGAGGCAGGAGAGACAATTGGCAGGCAGAGTGCAGCAGAAGACAGGGCTACCCTAATATGGAGCTTCCTAGAAAAGGAACCTTTGTCACTTTTTCAAAATCAATCTCTGAAACAAGACAAGAAAAAGAGCCCCAAACAACAAACCCTCAAAGGCAAACCTCTGCCTTTTTCAAGTGCTGTAACAAGATTGATTATAATTTCTTCTACCGTTTCTTGTAGAAAGTGTCCAATTTCAAGCCTCTGTTCTCCTTTTCCCTGAACGTAACTGTAAACCTAAATTATGTTTTACTACAGAAATGTGGTACTAATCTGAATTAGAAACTTTCATAAAAACTGATGAACAGGACCATACGTATTCCTGCAGACAACTAAGTATTAGATGTTTAATTGAAAAATATCCCCAGAACATCAGCTGCATTTCCAAAAGCAGTCTCTAAAAACCCTCAGCACTGAGGTATGAAGTTTTTGTTTCCTTTTGGGGTTTTATTCTGTCTTTTTTTTTTTTTTTTAATTCTAATAAAAATTTTTAAAAAGTGGCATAAAGAGTGGGAGATTTTGAGGAGGTGATTCATATCTAAATGACACTGAGGCAGCTTAAATACTTACAGGAGTTCTTGCAGCTCAGGTCTTACACAAATAGCAGAGGTCAAACCTGTTAGAAGGATAAATGTGAGAGCTCCCTGGGAATCACTTGGTTATCACATGGTTATCACTTCCAGTGTCCAGGATGGATTTAACTCTTAAGGATATGAAGGAAACTCCATGTTACCCCCATTATCCCTCACTGGGGAGTGTTAGTCATTCTGGGAAAGGTGTAGTTTTCCATTTTTGGTGAAATGAGGCAAGTGAGGGGACAGCTGTAGTTTTACCGTGGCATGGAAGCATCCATGCACAGCATAAAGCAGGAGCAGTGAGTAGGGGTGAGGGAAAGGGCCAGATCTATATTCCTCAGTAAATCCATGTCTGCATAAAAGAAATTCTCTGAAATCCTGTAGATTGGAACTGCTGCCAACAGGCAAGAGCTGGTGATTAAAGAAAATAATCCTTGCCTTTTGATGGCTTGTTCAGAATTTGTGCAGAGGATGAAGCACAGCATCAAGTGAACCTAAAAGGCAAAATAGATATTTCCTGTTGGCTGACATTTATTCTTATTTTCTTTCATTAGGGTGGCTTTAAACACCCATTTGCTCAGGATTTTGTGTGACATTATGTCTACGCTTCACATGTCCGTAAAAAGAGAGGTAACCTTTAAATCCATCATTTTTGCACAATATTAACTCAGTAATGTCCTCATGGAGGTAAAGTCTCTGGAACTTGTAAATGGAAGGGTTGTTGCTCAAACACTGTATGCTCAAACTCAATTCCTTCTGCATTGGAATTACATATGTTCCTAGCTTAAACCATGCTTTTCCAGTGACTTCAAATACCATTGAAGTGGGATGTAGATGTATAGCTACAAAATAAGCAGTATAGTAGGCCTTTCCAATTTTTCTTTCCATTGGGAACATGTCTGTTTTCTACCGTATCAGGTCTTGCTTCCTACCTCACCTGAGGTGACACATTTTGTGTTTAAATCTGAAAAAAATGGTAGCTGGGCATTGAAAGAATCAATAATTATTTGTGATTGCTCTTATGATATTTATAACCAGGGTGATTTCTGTCTGCCTTTTGTTCTCTGTAATTTAAAGGTGGTAGTGGTGGGGTGGGAGAGGTTAAGGTTCTCAAGCTACTGCTTCCTATAGATTTTAAGACATAGTCAATTCTACTAAAGTATGCTGCTTTTCCTGCATTTTGCTGTGGTTTAGATCACTGAACTTCTACTGAGATCCAGGCCAGCCAGAAAACAAGTAGTCTCCATGATAATATGCTACAAGGCTTGGAGGGACATGAGAGGGATCTTCATTACCTCTCACACTGGCTTAGTAGGGAATCCACTCAAATTAGCAGATTAATTTTATGCAGAGGAAGATGGAAAGAACCCTGGTTCTCTGTGTTGGCATCTTATATCCCTCGGGCAGGCTGAGTTGGCCCTACTGCACATTTTGTTTTTCTGTGTGGCTTTGGGAGTGTTTGTTGTTGAGGTTTTTTTTATTTTTAGCATTTCCAGATAACAGTTTTAGATAGGATTTGGCTGTCTCAGCCCACACTGTGCGAGGACACAGTGTGAAGAATACCTTACTTGCCATTTGAAAGATTTTTATTCTGCTCAGAAAAGTTTTCAAGCTAAAAAGTTTCTTTGCAATGACAATGAGTGAAACTGTAGAAAGTGGTAGGCACAAACTGTACAGAACTGTTCCTGCGTCCTGTTACTGGTTATCTGAATCCTGCTGCATATCTCAGAACAGACTGCATTTCAGTCTCTTTTCAGGCACTGCAACATAAGCCTCAGCTGTCTCAGTAGGAGTTGAACCCTGAAAAGACTCTGCGTCCTAAATCAGGGTCCTGGGGAGCCTATTTTTAGTCAAAGGCTTTCTGCAACAAAGGCAGCTGATCTTTGCGAATGTGCAGTAGGATTTCCCTCCCCTGCCCCTCCTTTTGAGAATGATGGTTCCCTAGGATTAAAGGTGTTGCTTTTTGGTGTGCTTCAGAGAGCCAATGTTGATTTATTTGTTTTTGTGTTAGTAGGGTTTTTGGGTTTTTTGGTTATTTTAATTCCACCAGCCCCAGCTGTTTCCTCCGTCTGGAAGATGAAGGAGCGGATGAATCATCATTTCAGCTTTCCAATCCTTATTTTACCTGCGACTTTTACAGCTCCTAATAAACTGTAGGAATAAACTGTGGAGATTCTTAATAGGGAGCAAGACATTGCTATGACAAAGCAAATCAGTGGTGCTATCTCTCATGGGGTAGGTTTCACCGGCTCTGTAACTCCCAGAATAAGCATCAGTAATTTTATTGATACTGGCTGTCAATAACTTAATTGGATTTAACTGCTTAACAGTTAAATCCATTGCTATGTGCTTGCTGTTTTTCATAGCATGCCTTGTTTGAAACAGCATTGTTAACATTACAAATTTAATTTAGGTTAAATGACCTTTCAGCTTTGTGGATAGCTGTCCATAGCAAATATCTGAGCGGTTCCTTCCTTCTTTCTGTGAGAATAGAGTGGCGGTGTGGGTGGTAATGAACATTTAGGGTGCTTTTGGTAAAAAAAGAACAAAAGAAACAGCACCCACAACCAAACACACACTTTCTAACAGCATTCTTTAGAATTTAATTGGAATTTTATCAAGATGAATGTGGTTAAGCATTATATTGCACTAAAGGCAAGGGGGAGCTTCCAGTGGACTGTGGAACTATACCAAGGATGAATTTGGCATGTTTTTCCACACATTTACTTGAGACTGTTTGGGGCAAGGGTACTCAAGAGTTAAAGGCATGAGTTTAGACAGCATAATGGAGAGGAAAGTACATCTGTGGTCCTTGCAACACTGTACAGAATTCTTAGGTTCCATTTTGCATTTCTTTTCTGAATACACATGTAAATAAAAGAATTCTTTTCTGGAAGCATTTTATAAGTGGGTAAAACTTATGGAACAGTCATTCCGTACCAAGAAGTGCGCTGTAGAGGAAGTGGTCTCCTAAGACTGTGAATCCATGGCAAAACTCCTTTGTGCTTAACCTTCGAAACAAATAATGATTCCCTACATAGCAGTAATATGCTCAACAAAATTTTGATTTACATTCACAACTTTTATTCTAATCTGTGAAGCCATGGGAGCTTTGTGAAGGGTGTAAGTGACTTAATGAGAGGTTGGAACAGTTTAAACAAAGCAGATCCTGTTCTTGTCACGCAGTATGGTTTCAAAGCAGGGCACTTGGCTGCAATGCAGAAAAGTTTGGTTTCTTGCCATACAGCAAGTCTGTGATGTTTGGGAAATATCTCCATCCTTCACGCTTCATTTATCTTTCTGAAAATTTATAGTGATCTCTCTTGTATCACCATGATCTTCACAGCTTACAATCTAGATAAAACAGGATACAATCTTCAGAAAACCTGCTTACAGGATTTCATGGAACAAGGGACTTTATGCATGGCAGCCTGTTGCTTTGGAGACAGACAGATATGTTCTGTATCCTGCTCAGCTCCTTGATTTAGAAGAATCAAATATTCTTATGGTAAAGAATCAATATTGTACATGTTCAAGCAAAACACTCTGATTGATCTGAAGCTTGCAGACTTTATGGTTTGTCTAAAAATTTCTTTCTAATGTTTTTAGACAGTTTATTTTTCCTTTTCCTTTTCTGGGGCTCTGCTTCTGAGTGATGCATTTTCTGACATCTCCTGAGATTTGATTTCTGATAAGTAGTTAACCTTTCATTCCAGAGTAACACGAATCCTAATGTTTAGCAAGACCACCTTCCCTCCTGTCTGCCTAACCCTTAAAAGCCCTTGTTGTGCAAGTCCTTTTAACATTCCCTGTTGCTCTTCTTATTTGAGGAAGTCCCAGTGACACCTTTTGCTCCCCTTTTCCAGCCAAGCTGCCTGCTATTCTGTTTTGAGACCGTCTTGTCTTACCTCTTTATCTAGAACCTTCCTGAGCAGATGTTTAGCTAATGAGGCTCTGACATTGCACAACAAGAAGGGGTTACTTAAGACTTTCTAAACATGTTCAGATTTTCGTACCTCCACAGAAAACCTAGTTCTCAGCGGAAGCAAATTCGTACCTTTTTGAGGAAGAGCAAGTTAAAATTTGACACTCAAGCAAGTAAAATTCCTTTATAACATTGCTGATGGACTGCAGCAACAGAATCCCAGAAATATCTATTTTATGATTATTGATAACTTATTTTTGTGCTAGCTACTACATGGGCCTGTGAACTAGTAAGTTTTTCAATCACAGAAAAGTTGCCTGCTTGAATTTGGAAAAATGGTAGGAGGTTGATTCTCAGAGCTTACCTTATTTCCTTGAAAAGTAACAACTAATAAGAAAAATCTCTTGCAAAATTCAGATTGTTCTCAGCCAAATTGCTCGGCTACCCTGTAATAGAATAAAGTCTCTGAGTCATGGCTGTCCTCGGGATTGCACTCAGCAGCTATGTGCGTATGTAATAGGCTGAGGAATTCCTCCTCCTTGAAAAGTCAGATGGCTCAGTTTTCTCATGAAACTAAAATAGTTCTGTGAGTTTTAAATAAAATGCAATGAATACACTTGTATTGCAGTAGCAGTAGTGGTGTTGTACCCTTCCTTGTAGCCAGCATTGAAGGACACTCAAGATTAAGAGCAGATCAGTTTGGTTCACATATTTCTGTTGTCTAAGTCAGAATAAAGACCAATGCTAGTTTACTCAGCTAAATGGGGATTAAAACCCATGTTCTCTTCCTGGATTTGCCAAATATGTCATTCAAAATGAACTAGAGGGAGTTCAACACAGGAATACCATATGTTTCATAGCAAGAATATGTGCCAGGGAAGAGAGAGCTGAGTCAATTTCTCAGTTTAATTCCATGAATTTTGTAAATGCTACATGCAAGGATATCAGAAGGCATCTCCACAGCACTCCTTTTCTATTCAACCAAATTCTTCCTGAACTGGACTTGACAGTTATTCTTGCAAAAACTCTGAATCAGCCATTTGTGTTTTTTGATGGATAAACTCTTTTCTAAAACAGGATGTCTATTCCTAGGCATCTTAATTTACAATCCGAACACTTACAATTTCCATATCTTCTGTGTTAAGTACTAGTGATTGCATAATATTTTGTCACAGTGGAGCATGATTTTTCATACTGAGGTCACCATGATATTGTGACTGATCAAGTTGGTGATATTATAATTTTTTAAGCTTTTGTGAAGTTTGTGCTCTTTTTCCAAACTAATCAACTTTTCTCATTTCTTGTAGCTGTCAAAAACACTTCCAACCTCAATCGGATCCCTCTTATGACATTAATTTTGTATTGCAGAAAACGACTACTTTTTAATAAGGTCTAAGATTCACTGAAATATAATCCTACTGTAGAGACACACAGAGTCAGATATTAATACTTAAGGAAACACGTATTACTTCCAAAAATATGCCATTGGAAAAAAGAGAATGCCCTATTCTCTGAAAAGGAACAGTAGCTTTGTGGTAGTTTAACACCAGCCAGAAATTAAATTCCAGATTAGCCACTTCTCTTTTCCCTGCCCCCTCTGGTAAGAGAGAGACAAAGGCAGAGATAACAATTTACTGAAAGAGCAATGCAGTAAGAAACACACAAGGGCAGCAGCACACACTCTCTGCCCCATCTCTGCAACCAGGACAAGCTTGTAATAAAGCGTCAGACTTATACAGTGGCACAAAATCCTTTGAGCATAAGGCAACATCCCTTTATGTGGTCAGAGACACCTAAGCAAATTTACTGTTATCTCTCTTGTCTCCCCTGGTTTAATCATGGTTAAAATTGTGTGTTATAAAGCTCTTCACACATTGTGTTGTACATGGATAGAATCCTGTGAGGCAAAGCTACTTGGCACATAAAAAAATAAATAAATAAAATAGGAAACAGCAAGTCAAGGCTCTGGGAAATGCAGGTTCAGTGGTGATATCAAGATAACTGCAAAGGGAGACTATCAGAGTGGAGTCTATTTATAGAAAGTATTTGTCAGGAGCACAATGCACTGAATAGAAGAAGAAATCTTTGAGCTAGCAACGTGCACAGTGGCAGATATATATGTAGCAATCTTCTGTGCTCTATAGGGTTTTTGTGGCTTTTTTAAAAGTGAATTTATTTTTTGAGGAAGTTGGTATAATAATACCATTAGAAATAAAAATCCTTTGACTTCCTGAAAATGGGAAAGTATGAAGAAATGTCATATTCAAGCTTCCTCCTTTAGGAGTCATTAATCCTTTTTTGAAGGTGCCATGTGACAGATGAAACCTTGTGAGTTTTACACAATCATTTTACAGTTCTAAAGTTTCAGGGTGCCCATGGAGAATGTCTTTGTCTCAATGCCCTTCTATTTTCTTGGCTACTGCCTGTGGCTTTGGAGGAGGAACATCTTAGAGCATTTATATTTGTAACTGAAGAGAACTTTAAATTGGAAATTTGTGATGATGACAGTGCTGTGAATCAAGCACCTAAACTAGCAAAAAGGTTTCAGAGGAATTGTGATGTCTCTTCTTTACCAGGTGTATTCTTGCTTTTGGAGGTATGGGAAGACTTAAAGTAAGCCAAATTTGACAATAAGCAGCTCTCCTCTTCCTTCAATGACCCTGATAAAGGAAAGAGGCAGAGGGCAAAGTCACTACGTCCTCTCTAAAACACCTTGGAGGTATCTCACTCTGAAATGCTGCTGCAAAGGACTAGGTCTCAAAATACTTTTAGCCCTTGAAACAATGACTAGGAGTGATCAAACAGAAGTCTTGGAGTAGCATATAGTCTCAACATTTCTGTTGGTTTGCCATTCTGCTTCAGTCCCTAATCTGGTGACAGTCACCTGCTAAGAACTGGATTATTTCTGAAACATCATACTGTGAAGATGGTTGGGTTGACTTCAATGGAAAAAGCCAACACTTATGCATTTAAAAGAAGCCACTGAGGATTTTTCTTTAACAATTCTCTCTTCCTTCATGGCCTACATGTTTGCATATTGGTTTGGCTACAAAATATAATCCCTATTTTTCCTCTTTCTGTCTCAGCCAGGTTAATGCTTATCTTTGTCTTTTTGCTATGTTTGCTTTTAATTACTGTAGTGGCATAAATTATTCTTATCATGATATTTTTTATTATGTCTGTTGTGATAAATTATTGTGGAACATTGAAGGTCAGTGTTCTGCACTGCAATCAATTTTGCTGTGAGTGGGTTGTAGCAAGAGTAGTACATCAGTGTTCTAGAAGATGGAAGAGGAGTTGTTTTACAATTGTAATTGCCAATGAAGTACGAGAATTACCTGTGAAGGCATCTGATAACACCTGGATACAGATGTTTCTTTTCTACTTTACACATCCTTCCCTTCAAAGATGAAGTTTCAGTATCTGTCGTGCATGAACTCACACACTGTGTGGGAAGTTCTTGATCCGAACAGCCACCTTTGTTAAAATTATTAAGGAAAATGGTCTTGACCTTATGAGTGTAGCAAAGTAGGAGGTCTTTTCTCTTTCTCTTAATTAGTCCAAATGTAGTATTAACACAATATGTTCTTAAATTTTATGTTCACTATATTCATCATCAATTGAAGGAATCCAAAGGCTGGTCCTTTGTAGCAAGTTCACCTGGAATGTTTACATTTCCATTGAGGAAGGTTGTTCCTGCACAAGCATTTTCAGATGATCAGGAAAGATTAGTAAGTAGTAGCATTAAGAAAGCAGTTGAACCAAGAACAGCCTCTAAAATCCAGAGGAATAATTAGGAGTGGTTGAGCAAAGCACAGTTTCAAGTGTATTGGTGCCCAGGTCCTTTGAAATACCCTCTGAAAGGGAGAAAATGTAACTGACGAGCTTTTAGTCAAGAGCTCGGGGTTGTTAAGAGTCTAGGTGACTTGGGGTGCTGGCAGTGGAACCCAGAAAGAGCCACTTAAACTGACTTTCCATAAATGCAAGGAAGACTTGATTTCCTTGGTTCCACTTTTAAAAACCACGAATATCTAGAATTTGAGAGGATGGCAGAGATGGGTACCTTAAAGTTGGATAATGTAATATGCATATTCTATGAATGCTGTTATAAAATATGTAACATAAACGAAAAATCTGGTAGAAATGGAACAGTAAGTCTGGCCTGGGACTGAAGTTGAATATATGAAGTAAAGAAAATCTAGGGCTTCACATTAACCAAACAAGAGAACAAAATATTTCAATGAACATGTATCCATTTGTTGCACAGAATAATGTGTGGAGAATGTAGAGAGAAAAGAGGACAATGTGGTTTTGCTAGACACTGGAATTCAGGACTCTTTTCATTCTGGTATTTCCCCCATTCCCATTCAGCTTCAGACTGCTTCCAAATACAAGTGATTCAATTAGTTTTTCTTGAATTGACATTGTTCACTCTTCTGCTTTCAGAGGGAAGCCATTATATGAGGATAAAGGCTACAGTTCAGTTGAGTGGATTGTGCAGGTGTTGTGGAAACACGTTATGAAGGGAATTAGCAACTTTTCATCACTTGAGTCAATCAGCTAGTAACACCTGTTAAATGGAACCTGAACAGGAAAAGACATAATTTTCTGAGAACAAGAATAAAACCCAAACTGCCTGGAAATAGGAGACAAACGAGCATGTAAAGGAATTTTTGAGAAGTTGATAAAGAGGAACCAAAGGACAGAAGAATAGGAGGAGCAATCTTTAGGTTAAATTTATTAGCTAGTCAGAGATTGCAGGTGAAGGAATCACTACTAAATAAGCAGGCACAAAGCTTGTCTGGTGTGATCAGAGATAACACAAAAGCAATACACAAAAAGGTATGAAGGGGAAAATAGATCCATTTAACCATCTAGTATCACTGACTAAATAGCAGAGAAATATCACTGCAGAATCCTTCACAGAAACATAATATGGTATATCTTATAGCAATACTAAATTATATTTGGATACCATTGGTCATATTTGAATTGTAATGTCGAAACCTGTAAACATTGTTAGGTATCAGTACTGTTATAGTGTTTATATCCACTACAGTCCCCTGTCCTGTGCAGTTTTGTATTCTAGTCTGAGCCATATTTACCCAGGGCAATGCACTTTTGCAATACACAAACCAACTGCTCTGGCCATGGGGACAAGCAGAGGGAAGAGACCTGGAGGTGAACTGTGTTTGCTCTCTTCTTGCTCTTTTCTCCTACTCCATCTTCTCCCTGTTTTGTATCCAGCCAGAAACCCTCTTACTGCCACCTCAGCAAAGTGACAGAGCAGAGAAATGCTCTCTGCTCAAGGGATCTGAGCTGAAGTGAGAGTGGCAATGAAGACTCTTGAAGAACAAATTCCATCCTCTCTCTCCTCTCTTGGTCCTTTCCTTCCACCCACAATATCAGATCAGATGTTAAGCAGGGCATCTGAAGTCACAAAGAGAGAAGCTTACATTTTCCCCTTCTTCCAATCTTCAGTCATCCTAAAAGTTAAATGTTATTACAACAGGGTTTTTTTGGTGTCCATATGCCAGAACATTTAAATGTTGGTCTTGGGCAACTACCTTGATGAATTGAGGCTTTTGGAATAAATCATCTCATGTTCAAGTTAAGTTTCCTTGTGTATCATTTGTATGAGCAATGCATCTGTCTCATAAACTGGCCTCTTTCTGACTGGTGAATTTAGAGGAAATGCTGGATTGGCAGGAGAGGGGACAAGTGAGAGACAGTGGTAGGTAGGAGCCTTGTACCCAGCTGGTAACAAATGTGTTCTGCTATGTGTGTATTTGGCTGTTTCGTGTCCTATCATCCATTCTTCCTTTCAGGCCAATAAAGGGGAAGTGAGAGAAAGAAATACATGTGCAGCTCAGAAAGCTGCATTAAAAATAAAGAGATTGAAATGAAATAATGTTGAAGTTATTTCCTTTTTTATTTGCTGAACTAACAATTTTTCTTGAGCAAAGTTACTTGAATAATCAATAAAAAAGATAGATATGAACATTAAATCTAACCTCCCACAAAAAACTGAAGGGTTTAGTGACTGGAAAATACCTTTTGATTTACCTGGTGTACTTCTATAAAATTCCTTGCCTTCTATAGGTTCCATGGGTGCTGGATTTTTTCTCTTTTGTTTTGGTAGCACATCTGACTTTGAATCTTCCATACAGAGGAAAATCAAAATTAATTCAGGCTTCCAGGCCTGATACTCTCCACTTGTTCTCATTGAAGCACTATAATTTATAGATATCAAAGCAGTTCAGTTCATAGGTGAAAAAAATCAGATTACAGTTGCAGAGTGTTTTATCACATATGAAAAACTCATTTTATTGCCATTCCTTTTGTTTTTTTCTTAACATTTTTTAAAATTAAATTTCTGGTACTCTTTATTTCCTTTCCCTTGAATGTAATAGTTATTTGTCAGCTTCTGGTGTTGGCGTTAGAAAAGCTCAGACAATTGCATGTCTATCTCAGACCTCCATCTTCATTTGAGTAAGACACATTGATTACACTAAAATATTAACCTGTCCCATGTAAAGAATGATGGACTCCCTGGGAATCTGAACTGTAGGATATGGTACGAGACATGAGGAGCTATCTGCTCCTTTGCTCTTAAACAGCTTTTCTGTTCCAGTACATTGCTAGTTTCATATAAGAGATCTGCTTTAGACGTTGGATGATGAAATCTCAGGTGCTCAGGTCAGTGAGAATTCATTTGTTTGGCCAGTTCAAATGGAAATGTGGACATACACATATAGATGAGTCAAATTAGTCTCCTAAACAACCGTTGATGTAAGGTGTGTACCAAACCAATATGAATATGCTGATCCAGGGTATTTCATTTATAATGAATTTCTATCATACCAGCAGGCAGACAGGAAACATGATCACTTTGACTGGCAAAATACAGTGGGATATTTCCTAACTGTGAGTTAGAAAAATTTCTAGTTGTGAATTTCAGTAGATTTTCTGTTTGGATGATATTAAATAACATGTAGTGATAGCAAGGTAAAAAAATGTCTTAAATTAGTTTGGGGGTTAATTTTGGTTATTTAAAAGTCTGCTTCAGTCACCCTATTCTCTTTCCTGGTACCTCAGAAATTCCACCTTACATGATCACTATGGGCTTTAAACTCTGATGTGGACAGTGACAAAAACCAGATGAGGTTTGTTGGTATTTTTTTGGTTTTAAGCTTTTTTTTTTTTTTTTTTTTTAAGTGACCAGCTAAAAAGTCCTGAATTCTGAATACAGTGGAGATCATAACTTTTCCCCATAGTGGGCCCCACATATATTGCATTTATGGGATGGCTCCTGTCAGACAAACCTGGGATATTCCTAGAGTAAGAGCTGGATTCAAGCAGAGAATTGGAAAGCTTCCTCTGGAGGAAAATGTAGAAACACTGATGGTGGCCTGTGGGTGTTACACCAGCTCACCAGTCAGTCAGTACCAGATCTCCCTTTCTGTGACTCTTTCAGACTTTGCAATGACTGGGGGAAAATGAGATGGATGGGATAGGCACAGGTAGGAAATCTGTCTCCAGTGTTATCACAGAGCATGCCTGGGTCTGTTGCTGACACACCAGACCTTTGATCTCCAGAGTAAGGCTGCTTTGTTTTTCCTTCATGTTAGAGCCATACTTGAGGCTGAATATGGCTCAAATGCTTCTGATCTTGCTTTGATAGAAGGGGATTCAGTGGCATCCAGGCAAATGGTTTGGTTTTAGACCCACATGTCTGTGTACTTCAGTATTTAAGTAGATATTAGCTAAGTATTCTTCCAGAGCCCTGAGATGGTGATGCACAATTTCCTAACTGTATGAAGTTTTGGAATGCCACAATATTCTGTGTAGTCTGTTCAACTCTATATGTGCTGTGTGGGAGTGGTACAGATGGAACTAGATAAAGATTTTGCTTTTTGTTTTATGTGCTTACCCATCTGAAGCACACAACTTATTTTTCTTCATCCTGTGTTTGTGAACTATTAAATTACTCTTGGAAAAGTTTGTTGATTTTTGAATTAAGACGTGAGAAATTATGTGTGTGTATTGTTGTTTCTTTTTGTCTTTTCTTGAAATAAAAACATTCCGGCAGAATTTTATATTCAGAGAAATTATTTTATATTTTTGAAGAACATAAACCTTTAGCCTCTTATTTTGTGAATTGTTGTGCTGGCTGGATCAAATGCTTCAATGTGCATGCCAGACTTCAACACAGTGTAAATAATCTGTTCTGATCTGTACTATATGAGGATTTTGCCACTGAAAACCTGTTCTGTATATTTTTGGGAGTGAGTTAATATATTTGTGTTTTGTGAAAGAGTACAACCTCTTTAAAGTCTTTGCAGTTTTATTGCTAAAGTGTTTGCATAAAACTAATGAAAGTGGCTCAAGAGAATTTATATTTTGAAGTTCCTTCTAGGGTAGATGTATCCTTATTATTATTTATTATTAATATTTCAGCCTTTAAACCTTTAACAAGTTTCCTTTGCATTTTTTTCCCTAAGAAGCATTAAATATTATTCTCATACTCTCAAAATACTAAAAACGCCCATCTCAAACTCTTTGAATCTTCAGGGATTTTTTAATTTTATTTTTTATGTATTTATTGAAATGCTTCAGAGGGTAAAGAATTAAGAATTGAAGTTTTCGTTACAAGGATTGTGAAGCTATCCAGCATTTTAACAAAGCTATTGTTAGTGCTTTGGAAAGGCTTTTCTTTAATCAGATGTTAATGCTGCAGCAATCAGAAAAGGATAATGGTGATTCTTTAGCAGCTTGGAAAATACGGACAATGTCCATTGTAGTGTGTAGCAGTGATCCTTAACTGTCTGTCTAACATAGGTAAACACCTGTTGAGAGCAAAGGAAGATGTGTTTTTCCCTATTTTGAAGAGTTTCCATCATCCTCCATTACTTCTTGATATAATACACGGCAAGAATTTACTTGTTATTGAAATGATGAATATCTTATCTTGCTGTGACAGCTGAAATCTTTCCTATTTAATGGGGTAAAACCTACAAGGGTTGTGAAGACCACCAAGTCCTTTTATGACTAGGGACCATATGCCCTTTTCTTTTAATGACTACATATTGAGTGTCCTCTTCAAATTGGTTAGCTATTTGAATTACAGGTTGCAGTCTGACCCTGAAATTTTGTCAGGGAAAATTTGGTTAAAGTGATTTCCACATTCTCTGGTTTATGTAACGTCTTCCTTGTTTGTAACTTAAGAAATAACAGAGAGGACCACCAAACTTTTTTTGCCTTCAGCAAGCATATTACAGAATATATTCACTGAAATTATATACTTTTGTGTGAAGTTCTAACTATCTATGGCTCTATGAATAGCCACAGACATAAGATGCCTGTGGCCATGAGGGACATAGTGAATATAGGTCTCTAAGTATTTAATAATTGCATAGATAAGAACAAATTCAAAACATGCTGTTGAAGGAGATGCACCACAGAATATCTTAGAGCCAAATCAGGACAAGAATTTCTTCTGAGAGCAGAAAATTAATTTTCAAATGCTTACTCTAAATAAAACATGAACTTTGGGGACCTAATTTAGATTTTTAACTAGTAGTAAGTGATGGAGAGATTACATTTAATGGAAAGACGACATTTAATCAATTTTTGTTTCCAAATTTCCTTCAGCTTTTTTAATTGTCTCATTTTAAAATGCTGTAAGTAAAAGCGGTGTTAGATTCACTTCTCATTTAGGCTAGCAAAAATAGCCAACGAAAAATCCCAGTTATTTTTGGAACTGAAAGTGAATGGAGGAATACATTGCTTACAGACAAAGCAGTCCACTCTCTGCTACTGGCTTAAAGACCAACACAGACAAATCTTCCAGCAGTGGAAGCTGTTCATGCATCTCCTGCAAAAATTACAAATTAAATGGCACTAGCTTATTAAAGGAAAAACAATCACCTGACTAATGCTGTTGAATGACAGAAGAGTTTAATCTTTGCTACACTTTACAGACCTGGACATGATCTACATGTATTGTATTATGTCTCCCTTTTCAACTTTGGAAGAAGGAAAAGCAGTGGAGAACTTCAGACCAGTAATTAAGGACTAATTTTTTGTCAAGTTCTTTGACTTGGTTTATACCTTCATTAGCACTAAGATAAGTGAAAAAGGTGAGGTTCTTCTTAAATGGGAGACAAATATTATCCCAACTGTGATCCTCCCATATGGGAAAAATTGAGCTTCCTCTGTTTGAAGGCTGTCAGCTGTCAAGTGGGATATTGGTCAGTCAGAGCAACATTCTGGTAAAGCTAGCTGGATCCTTTTGGAACAAGAGCTGTAAGGTTTACAACAGCAGAATTTTCATAAGCTGAATTCATGAGCTACCCTTGCTCAGAGTGGAAACTTGATTCAGTATTTAAGGGCAGATCCATGTTTTAAGTAAAAGGAGAGCTGGCTGATGAACTGTTTCAGTTTTGTGCAAAATTTTCTTTTTACAAACAGAATATCACTTTTCCCTCAAATGAGACATTTGAGAGATACTTTGTGCATTCAATAGAGGATTCAAGCAGGTAGGGAAGTATCCATCAAATCACTACTAATGTTATAGATAAAGTCAAAAATAGTGATTTACATGTTGAACATAAAAGAGGGCATCAAGGTAGTAGGAATCTGTCTATTAATGCTGACTGTATGAGCTTTTCAGTAACAGAAACAGTAACTTCATCCTAAACCTTTGTCTACATGAACACGAAACCTGGTGTTTCTCCTTTGCCGACTGGCACAGAATCTCAGAGGGAACAGCTCCCTTGCCATAGAGAATGCACTGGATTGGGTGGTTCTGTTAAAAACAAGTGGGGAAAAATGTCCTTATCACTGGGGTGGATTAGTGACTGTTACACATGAGAACAAAGACCTTTATGCAGGGTGTGTAGTATCAGTACATTTGTGCTGTGAACCACACACAGACAAGGGTGTAAAGGATCCTGTGAGTGGATAGACTGACTGAAGTGAGTTTATAACATGTTCCTTCCTCAGTGAAGCAGTGAGATACCTTCATACACAGGACTTTCTGTCAAATCTCTGTAACTTCCATTCCTGAGCCAGTTGCATGGTGTCTTGAGCAAGTTTATATGACGCTGCTCAGAGCATTGCAATCCTAAAAATCCACTGAAGGAAGGATATTTAGACTAATGCTTTTTAAAGGAATGTCAAGAAAATAGTTGCTTCAGGCTGGATGCACTAAAGAAGAGACATCTGCTCTTTAATGAAAGATCTCTGAAAGTCAGGCTAGCAAACACATTGTAAGACAACACCAGGACAGTTGGACAGCTGGGTTAGAGCATGAATAAAAAAGACTTAACCTCTAGTTTTGTGCTTAACTGAATCTAAAGAAAGCCTTAAAAGAGGAAAAAAAAAGTCTTATATTACTGTGCGCAACAATTCTGTCCTTCTTTTGTACAGGTTTTGATGGGCTGTAATTGTGTTCCTGGCATTCACAGTGAATCACATTAATTTTGCTTTTAACTCCTTTGAAATTCAATAGAAAAATATGCAAATTGTTCAGAAGGAAGTGTGCAATTCAAAAGAGGTGTTATATGCTGGGTTTTTTTTCCTAACTGAAAGAACAGAAGCTTCATTGTTTTATCAGGACTCCTTTATTCATCTTGATAAATCAGGAGTCTGTTTCCTCCACAAAATTTGAAATTAATTTTTCCAGCTCCTGATTCTATTCTAGTGTTTCTAGTGTCTGTGGAAGGAAGAAGGGGCTCTTGGTGCTGTTACTATGTAATTGGATACATTCCTCTATGACAAAATGGGTTGCTCCCTTATGGGTTTTCTTAAAAATGAAACCATCACAGTGATATTAACTGATTTAGTCAGCAATGTAGAGAGGAGATTAACTCTGCTCTTAGAGTCGCTTTGTGCCTAAACTTGCTACTGTAACTTTGAGATGTCAGGGGTCCACTGTGCGATCCAGTGCACCTTATGGAAGTGGGGTTTATGAAGTGTCACATGCATAACAAAGTACACCAGCTGAGCACTGGGATGGCTTAACAATGCTCCCTAACTAACACTTGTGCCATCAGATATTTTCTGATGAATTCTCTCACATTTTGTCCTCCAGCAGTCTGGTCCCTCCTGTTCAAATACTGATTCCAAACCCAAATGAGGATTTTTTCCCCCTGCTTTTGAGCAGGATGGGACATGGATGAGATAAGAACACCCTACCAAACAAACAAACTCACAAAACCTTGCCCTGTGCATGAATATCACCTTTGGAGGGGAGATATGCATCTATTCAAACTCTTATGTTTAGCTTGATGGGAATGCAAATATATACTAAAATCTACTGCTTGCTGTGGACCTGCTGTGAACAGGAGATCAGGCCATTCAGAAAGGCATTGGCCTCTCATCCTATGTGAGCTTCTAGAAGTTACTCAGTACTGTATGGACACATTTGCATTGTTTTTTCAGCTTGATTCCAGCAGCTTCCTTTGCCAGAATAACTTGTGAGCTGGAAAGAGAGAACAGTCTTACTGCCCCCCACATCCTGCTAGAGAGCATCCCCCTGGAACACTTGTGTGTTTTTCTCTTATGAAATGAAGCGAGGAAGGACAGTAAAGGCACAGAAGCACTGTAAATGGCTATTGATAGTCATTTTAATATCTCTCAGCTTTGACCTAGGAGCAAGCTATTACCCATCAACTGTACTGCACTGAGGACAAAATAGAAACAAGCAGTTACTGTGGAGAAAACCTTGTGCCAGCTCTCCATCCTGTGGGAACTTCTGTTCCTAAAGCTTTGAGAAGAATGAAGCAATTAATGTCTGAGAGGCTAAAGTGGATATTGCTCATTAAGGTATACTTCATAGATATATCTCCTGTTGTCTTTGTGTCTAACATTGGTCCCTGGGGGCTACCTGAGGGATAAAGTGTCGCTGCTTTAAGCATGCTGCAGAGTAATGGCTGCTGTGGATGCCATAGGAAGCTGGTAATGAAGGGGAAGGTGGGCACTGAGTGGGAGAAAGGAAGGAGATTTGGGACAAATTGGCAGTGTGCCTGCTAAGTAGGGAGGGAAGAAATAGACATTTCTGCTAGGCTGGTGTGCTTGGTGCACCAAATCCCCCTGACTGCATCACCTTGAACCTTTTGTTTCAGCCCTATTCCCACATTTTGAGTTGCTTTTACTTACGAGAAGGGTATGTCTGGTGTACTTGTGCACTTGGGGATAGGTGTGCCTTTCCGATAAAGTCTGCAAGCGAGGTGTGTGTGGGAAATACTGAAAAATTACTGACACTTCTAAAAGGTTTTTAGCCTTAATGCTTTTTCAGTCTGTTTCTGCTCACACCTGAGGTTCTGAAAATGCTGGGTTTGATTGTAGAAAAGGTCTAAGTGTTGTCTTTCCCATCCTTTCTCTGAAGCTATACAAAAATTACAGGAGGGGAATAGGGGGGCATATGTAAATTGAACTGACTCAAATTTAGAAACCATTTAAAATTATTATTTTCATGCTGTGAAGGGAAGAAAGGGAATATATTACTCCAATGACAAAAGTGTTTCTGTTTTATTTGGGGAGTGGACAGTGAGCAGTAATACAAGGTTGACACTTCTCCAAGTTAGCATTCAAAACAGAATATTCCTGGAACCACAGCTTAAATATGTTCTTTATTTGTGTGAGAAGCACCTGCTGTTTGTGCTGGAATTTTAATTCAGAGTGTATTTCTGCCTTCAGTCTTTTATGCTAACTACAAGTATGTTTCTTTAAGCTTACTGTTGAATCTTCACCTGTTTATATAAATCGAAAAAATAGATTAATTGGCTTGCATTGTATGGTGGCTTGTTGGTTCCTGCATGCTGTGCCTATGCACAAGTGTATTTTCAAGTACATTAGTCTAAAAATTTAGATCCTGCAATTTTTCCATAGCTAAGACTGAAATTTAATGTTTGATACTTCAAGGGATTTTTTAGTTTTGTTTAATTAAAAAAAAATACTGATAAAACTCAGGTGTATATAATTGCTACAGCGCATAAAACTCTCTGTAGCGTGCAGTTTTGTTCAGATTCTTGCACATGGTATTTTGAGGTGGAAAGGTTTCTGAGAATACATTTCCAAATGTGAACAAGAAGGACAACAACTTCAGCTTTCTTCTTGTAATTCAGGGCATGTAACAGTGCCAGGGCAGCAAAGCCAATTCTCTGGCATCCTCATGGTTGTTTTCACACACATTTTTCTATCAGAACTACTAAAATGGAAAAATAACACTTAGGATGAATGAAAGTTGCAAAATTTTTTTAATGTATCAATATGTCAATTGACTTCTGCATTTGGCAATTTGGTTTGCTGCTGTCTGTGGAAGAGGAAGGTTTTTATACACCTGAACACTTTGGGAAGCTGTACCATGGTTGCCTTTGTATGTAAGAAGTGTAAAAATGGTAGGTTAAGGTCACAGTTATTGTTTTGGTGAAGGCAAGGAAACCTTGAACAATAGAAAGGTACCTTTTACAGGGAAGTGAGGCTATGGGAAAGGATAGGAAAACTTCACAAACTGGGCTATTGTTTTCCAGAAAAGCAAACACACCTTATCAAAACCTAGGCTGTTTACTTGTGGATGAGATACAAAAGCAGGAAGTTCACACCTGATTGAAGTGAAAGAGTGGAGTCTTAAACATTTGGCTCTATCCTTTCTTGAGGCTTCCTTTTTTCACTTGCTTTTGCTCTTTGCTGATCCTGATACACACCTGGTTTCACTAGCCCATCTCAGGAAGGGATTTCCCTTGGCATTCTCCTTTAATAAAAGAGAAATGTAAGTTTCTGGGTTTACATACATTTATTGTCAGCCTCCAGGTTTGTCTTGCTGCACCTGTAGCTCAAAATGATTTCCCATACACTACTAGGGGATTGAGAATACTCTTGTGTTTCATTTTTCATTCATTATTTGCTGCAATATTATCTGATAAAGAAACTTTATCTTTTTCCATGCATAGTCATTGATGTAAAGGAGGATTTATCCTTTCTTCTGACATGGAGGGAAGTCAGAGAAGAATGGAAGTGGAAAAACTTCTTTGGCCCCCTGGAGAAACAGAAATCTCATGTCACTCATAATTACCTTCAAACCCCTAGAAAAGGTGCACCTGCTGTGGCTTTGGCATTCTGTAATATAGCAACATCCAAAGAATATTTCACTTCACTTTTGTTTCTTCCAAGTACATCATTCACATTTGGACTCCACTTTGTCAGCTGTGTGAGTTGAAGCCACTGCCTATCTGTTGGAATTCTTGGAATTTTATTGAAAATATCTGTATTTGATGGCACCTTCCCTGGGAGGAACATGAGCTAGAAATGGCAAGAAAAATATACTCTATACCTAAAACAATAAATAATGGGATTTATGTCTCTAAACAGAAACACAGCAATTCAAGTTTCCCACAAGATCTAAAAGAAAAAAACCTCTCCACAGTCTCAGTGTTGTTGTTGCTGTATTTCATGTGTGGTTGCTGGTTTTACCCGTGTGTGACAAACCCAGGATTCTATTCCTTCTACCTTCAGTGCAGCGGTGGTTACCAGGAGGACTTGGAAAGGTCCTTTCTGTTTTTCCTTCAAGAATTCAAAGTTCCAAGTCTTTACATATACAAAATCACCAAGTTGGTATAATTTAAGCATAATTTTTACCACCTCCCTTGTTTTATCTGTGTGACAGGGAAAGGCCTCTGGCCATCCAGAAAATGTACCCAACAATAACAGAAGATACCTGTACCCTTTTTGTCCAGGCAATTCAGAGAAACCTATTTGCCAGTAATCTTCAGGTGAATTTCCCTGATAAGTGTTCCAGGAGGTGGCCTTTTCCAATTTATGGGATTGTTTTTTTAAACAAATTGGACATTTCACTGCTATTGATTTTGCTATTTCAGTCATTCACACACCATGTACAGAATTTTGGAGACTAGATATCATGGACAAAATTCCCCAATGGGTTTTGTTGCGCTCTCTTTCCATTTTTTTCCTCATTACAGCAGGTGGAACTATAACCTGTTGGCTGTCCACCATCCCTATTGATTCTTAGTGTGTTTTAATATATTCTGAGCTAAGTTCTCCTCTGCAGGTGTTCAATACTGAATAAGTTGTTTCTGTAACAATTAAAACAATTTACATTTTCATTCCCCACCAGTAATGTAACCAGGGGATTCCCCCAGTCCTCTTCAGGGCGATTCTTCATCTTCACTTAAGGTAATGAGTTTGATTTTTTGAAGAGCCCAGTTTAGGTTTTCTGTCTGATTTCCCCCTTGCCTGTGGACACTTTATTTTCCAATGTTCTTTATTTGACTGGATGTATGAGGGGATATGTCCTCTGAAATATCATGCATGCTATGTACAGAAAAAACTCTTGTTTATATACTATTTTTGCGTGCATATTCATAGGTTTTTCTGAATGCATTAACATACATTCCCTGCCCTCTGTGCATGACTTCTTCTGTCCTGGGGGTCTCTTTGTTGGTCCCTCGTGGTTGGTGACCCCAAAGTCATACCTGATTTCCTGGTGAAGGGGTAAAAGTTGGCATAACTGGGCTGATTGCTTTCCATTTCTTCCTGCAGAATGAATATTGTGTGGCTCCATAGGCGAGTGGTTTTTGTCGAATAAGCATTGTATTAACCCACCAGGTGCAAATGATTTTTCATCTGGCAACTGTTGGGGAGTGGAAAAAATATGCTCACAGAGGGAAACTTAAAAAGATGGGTTGGATATCTCTTATGTAGCAGATTGCTCCCCCTCAACCCTATAACATCCCATGAGTGTGTTTCCTAAACCGGTCTAGTGAATTTAGGTGAATTAATCTCAGTTCTTGAGCAGCTGGATTTATAATGTGATCTTGCAGAGGAATACATAGTCTAGTTTAATAATACAGAGCTGCCTAAATAGATTACATGGCTTTTACACAATTCTGTTTTTCAGTGTAAGTAAGGCAGAGTCAGACATATTCAGGAACACAGCATAGGCATAGCAGACCTATACACCTACACAGAGCTACACCACAGGTGTGACAGCCTTCTCCTAAAATGACTGTAAGTCTTTTTATTGTTCATCCAACTCTAAACACCCTTTTGTCTCTGAAGAAGAAAGAGAGTTGTTTGTACTGTGAGATTTGATGCATCTGACTGAGCCTTGGCTTTTAATTTACACACCTACATAATCCCTGCGGAGAAGGAGGTGCTCTGAATTGTTCTCCTGGGATGCTTATCTTCCTCTATTGACTGAGAGACAAGATGTGGAGGGAAGGGCAATCTTCTCTTATATTTAGTTGTAAAGAGATGAACATATCCCCTTCTCTCCCACTACCCATGCTGATGAATGTTTTGTTCAAGCAAATTAATTTCCAAACCTAGAAAAAAAATATATGAGAAAGCATGTGGTGGCTTAAAAACAAAGAAAAGGCTGTCATGGAGAACAGGCAAAATGCCATATGTGTTGTTTGCAGCAGTAAACCCCATGGAGAGAGCGGTAGGGACTAGAATTAAACAGCTTTGAAAGCCATTTCACTACTGGTATATAATATGCAAGTTGGAGTAAAAGCCAGTTCTCTCATCTCAACAGCATGAGCCTTACAATCAAAGCTGTCTGGGTTTTTAGTTGTCACCTGGACTGTCAGCCAGTTCCGTGTTCTCACAGAGAAAAGAGTTTGGATTTACCTTTATGGTCACATCTGGAGATAAAGGTGCTTATGCACATCTCTGATAGCAGGCTCCTCTACAATGCTCAGGATGTGCTTCCAGAGGGACCATCAGGAATGCTTTGCACACAAGAAAGTACTTAATTTTTGTTTAGATCCCCACCTCCCATTTTCTAACCTGTACTGAGGCCACTGCTGATCTTTGAATCAAGAGGGATTTGTTAGTAGGACTTTTTGCTGGTGTCCTGGGTTTGCCAACCAGCTGGTATGATTGGAAAAAAACCTCTTTGGTTCTAGACATGGAAATCCAGGCCCTGTAAATATTCTTGAAAATTTAAATATTTCAGTTATATTAGAAGAATTAAGTCTTTAATTGCTTTATTGATTGAAATATGTGTGCTAAAGCAGCACACAGGATTTACCTCAACCTCCCCAATGTTTCTTCGGAACTCTGTGAAAAATAAAGAACAGACTATCTCAGAAAAACTGTAATTACCTTCGCTTACTCTTTAATGTTGACATTAGCCAACAACAGCTTCAGTAAAACTTTCTGATACAGTTAATATAAAAATCAATGCTAAGTAATCCAGAGGACGATCAAGTCCATTATAAAACCAAGTTACAAATCCCTGTGAGACCACTGATATCACAGAACCCATTGTTGGTTTAAAATTTGGATAAGTTTAATAACTTTGAGTAGTAGAGATGATGCTTATCAGAATAAAAGCTAGGGTCCACTTTGAAGTGGTAACATTCAGATTTCAAATACCTTTTTTCTGTTTGAGAACATATTTTTTTCCTTTGCCCCAGAAAGTGGCATGCCCTAAACTCTTGACTTTTTTGTTGAGATCACTACTGTTTATGGGTACTATTTAAAATTCTATAAATACTAGAGCTTAGTTCTATTAATCTCTGTCTTCCTACAGACTTTTTTCTTTCATGTAGATGTTTGGGACCATTTGAAAAACTATTTAAAATGCTACATGAGTAAGGTGCTACCTCTGCAATACCAAGGAAATATCTTTAATTACCTTTTAGATAAAAGCTAAAGGTCTTGATGTAATTTTTTCACAGGCATCTTTTTAGCCAATATGACATGCGTGGGAAAATTCTGGCTTGTAACAGTCAATGTTGAGAACAGTCATGTCAAACCAACCTAATTTCTTCCAGTGACAAGGTAACTGACCTTTGTACAGAAAAAAGAAACAGATGTTGACTATCTTTAGTAAAGCTTTCTTGTTGATAAGCACTATATTCCCACAAGTAAACTAGATTAATACATTTAATTGCAACTTGTAAAAAAAAATAAAAATCAGCAGTCGTGAAGCAGAATGGATGAGTAAACAAAGCAGGATGCTTCAGGGAAACCATCCTGTCTGAAATAAAAGTCAAGGTTTTCATCAGTTACTATGATGACAAAATTGAGGATGCTCCCTCTTTTTTTAACCTGAGGAACAACTGAGCAAGTAGCAGTTCACTGCAAAAATCTGGGAGGTTGTGTGGATCAGAACCTGAACAGAAGCTGACAGTGTAACACAACTATCAGAAGGAAAAAGGTAAATGAAATGAAAGAGTTGGGAAAACTGTGAGATTCTCAACATTGGTAAAAACATAGTTGGGATGTGGTGGCAAGTTTTGGTTTAGAAGAGAATCATGTGCCTGGCAGATGTCAAACCTGTACCCAGCACGTGACAATCATGTGGCAGTCGTGCCTGGTTTATGATGACAATAAGGACTACCACACTGAGTTTCACTCCGCGCAATGTGATATAGGGAGAGTCCAGAGCAGGAGTCCTAGGAATGCACTGGCTTCTCATCCTTGTTTTTACAAAACTGAGTTCACCAGTGGTTAGAACTGATGTTTTCCACTCACTCTTTAGAGCTGTAAAGTAAGAAAAATGACTTGATATCACAGCAGCCTACAAAATAGTACAGTTATGACAAATAACAGTGTACTTCAAAGTAAATAGAACAATAATTCAAAATAGTACAAACAATCAGAAATGTTCACTATCTAAACTCCACTCAGGATTCAGCAGCTCCAGAATTCTGGATTCTGCTCTTTTACTGAACTGAATTTTCAGAATAGAGGGTGTAAGTGACTCCACAAGATTTATCTCTGTTCATTACAGAGATAAAGGTTTTAAAGTATCCTAATGATTTTAACTCTAATGCCAGTTAAGTAATAAGCACTGAAGGACTTAGTTTCCCCTTTACCTGCTGTTCCTCCTTCCCTCAGGGCCACAGCTTGCCATGAAAATACCTACACTTTTAACTGTGTCACCAAAAAAAGTGACTTGCCTTAACCCTGCTTTAAACACCAAGTGTTTTGCACACAGGGGAATTTGGGAAATGGCAAAATAATCCAAAACAGTTAAAAATAATAAAAGTTATTTGTGATAACAGCCACTGGGAAATTTGTTATTTGGGACATCAGAAGCCCAAGCAGATTGGTTTGTCTATCTCACGATGAAGGAAGTAAACAAAGTTAAAACTTCCCAGTGCTGTGTGGTTATGCCTCATCATTCCAATAGCCTGGCTAACCCTCAGAGCTTCTTGTGTTGTGGAATTGGAGGATTGGGCAATCTACCAGCTGGATCAGGGAATCACTTTCACCAGGAACTATGACTTTCATTTGTTGCCAAAGAGCAATGAAATTCTTCTTTCCTAATGAGTGCCAGCCGCAGTCGAACCTGCAATGATTAGCAAGTTCACAGGAGAGGATGTGCCAGGATTTCGCTGCTGCTCAGAAAAATGTGAATGATTAAAAAAAATTTTGTCTTTTTCAGTGAGCAGCTTGCTTTCTTATTTAGTAAACACCAAGCTAGCCAGGCTGTGCAGTACCACAGTTTAATTACAGAGAAAATGCCATGGGTGTGCTGTACCTGCACCAAAGGAAAGCAACTACTAGGAAAGATCAGTCTAGGCAGAGACAAAATGCTGGTGAAACAGAATAAGGAAAAGAGAGAGTAAAGAAATGGAAAAATTTAAACAATTTATTAAGAAAATAAGCAAGTTGTTCTCAGGATTTTTTTAACAGAGATTCTATGCCCAAGCTTTGGCTCACACATTAAGTCTAGGTAGGGCTGCGTGAGATTCTTGCTTGATGTAGATAAATTTAAGCTGCTTTGCAATTTGGAATATATGAAATTTTTTAGCACTTTTGGATACTTCTGAGGTGGAAATGGTGAAAGGTGAAGAACAGTCTTCAGTTCTCATCCCAACCCCTGAAGGGGAGCTTGGGCACCCTTGCTCATGCTGATCTTACATGAATGCCTGTCAGTGCCCCCAGTTGCCAGGCCTACAGAGCAGCATAACCTGTCTCCCCACCTGTGAAAGATCCAGTAAATTGCACTCAGCTGTCCAGGTGCCTGGCACAGGCAATCTTATGGTAGCAGTGCCATGTGACCTAAAATCTTGCTTTCTTTGAGCCAGCAGCGACCATTGGAGAGAGACGCCTCTTCCTGTTTTCATACTATCTGAAAACACCCTGGGAGGATGACTTTGCTAGCTCTTTCAGCTCTCACTGGAGGAAAGGCATTATGAAGAACATTATTTCATTCACATCAACACAATCCATGCTGTCATTACATTTACATTCTGTCAGGGCTTGAAGTCCAAATTGTAAGGTGGATTTTTCAAGGTATTGGATGTATCTTCATAAAAAATGAGTTCCTTGCCTCTGTGTCTTTTTCTTCCTTAGCAAATTAAGAGTGAAAGTAAATGGGTAAAGGCAAAATATTTTACTTTTAGAAGCTTTATGGTACGAATCTGAGTTGTTACGGGATTTGGACATGACTTTCATGTATTTCCTTTCCACACACGCTCCCCCTTCGAGTCTTTGAAGAATTGTGTGTCTGTATGTTTTATGCAGTTTTGAGCACCTGGGATCCCATTTGGTTAAATTATGTGCTGTGTTGATGTTAAAGTTGTCACTGTGTTTTGTGGACCAAGTATAAGTTCAGTCTGTAACTCTTATAATAATGTCTGCCTTCTAGTATTTGTGAATTATAATAATACTTGTTAAATTTTTCCTTTGCTCTTGGTGATGAGGAAAGTTTTATGAAGACAATTGTTCTTCCATCTGTGGTTATTTCATTCAACTTTGTTTTCTCTGTCCTGTGTTATTCCACCTACTACACACAGCATCCCTGCTCCTGCTGGTACAAGCTGTTGTCCCAGTCTGCTCCAGACTTTTAATCTGTGAATCTTGGTGTTTATTCTAAGTCCTCCTTTGCTACAGGATCCCTGAGTGAGCTGCTATTTGCCTTCCTGCCCTGCCAATGCTCCAAATTAATTCCTTGCATTTCCAAATTTCTTTTTGCTGCTGCAAAGTACATTGTGTTCCTGATAGTATGATTTTTGTGAGTAACTTTATGCTTTTTATTTTATCAGTGAACTCCAGCATGGTTCCTGCTGCTTGATTGGATGCCTGTGCTGACCTAGCATGCAGCAGCAATTTCTTTCTCCCTCCTGCATTGCTATTTCTGTTTCTTGCCATCTTAATCATTACTAAGTTTTGGGGCTTTTTTTTTTTTGAATCAGCTAATTCTCATTCATATAATTTCCTTTACCTCATCCCTGTCCAATAAACCTGCCACGCTTGATTTCCTCTGCCATTTATTTGACTCCTTTGGCTTTAAATGTGCAGATACACCTGCTTTAAGTGGACTTGTTTTCACTTTTTTCAAATGGCTTTTGCAAATATGGCCAACTTCAACCATAGAGAAATAAGGTTATCCAGGAAAATTAAGCTTCTACCCTTTCTGTGAAAACTGGAGCACTGGAACAGGCTCCCCAGGGAAGTGGTCACAGCACCAGCCTGACAGAGTTGAAGAAGCATTTGGACAATGCACTCAGGCACATGGTGTGACTCTTGGGAACAGTCCTGTGCAGGGCCAGGAGCTGGACTCAATGATCCTCACAGGTCCCTTCCAACTTAGCAAATTCTGTGATTCTTTGTGATTCTGTGATTCTATTACTGCAACAGAAGGCACATTTTAAAGAAGTTTTGCTAATGTATGTCTTTCTCAGTTGCCAGTATATACGGAATTTGTGTACAATTGCTGTGAAAAATGAAGTTTAATTATATGTAGCTGTTTAAAAAAATTATATCCTACATTCTTTACCATAGTAAACAAATTTTTTTCTCTGAAGGCTTCTTTAATTGACAGACTGGTGTTTGTCTTTTTTGCATGTACCTGAAAGCTGCTTTTGACACCCTTCTTGCTTTCTCATTTATGGGCTTCACAGGCTGCTGTTGAACAATTTTCTGCTATCCTAATTTAAATAAGTCACTCTCATACTTAAATATTCTGTATGACTTTTTTTTTTTTTTAGCTGCATTTATTAGATGAACTTAATTTTAGCCTTTTTTTTTTCTCCTGTAAGAATTGCTGATTGAATGGAATCTCGCTTCTTTGGATCTACCTTGCCAGAGGTTATTCTACTGAGACTGTCAATGGAAATGCATGAAGCTGAAAAGTCTGCAACAGCAAAGAGTAGCTGTAATCCTTTAGTGTCATTCACAGGAAATGAAGTCTTTCAGGGGTAAAATAAGTTCACAATTCAGGCTATACCTATATTATGTCTCGTCCCTGGGATACATTAAAAAATAACCTCTGTTTCAGTACCAATTTCCTGGCATGGAGAATAGTGTTGGCATGGGTGACAGCATCTGTTTGGATGACTATATTTCCGATTCCCAGAGCTCTTCAGGAAAGCTCTGTTACTCTGTGAATTTTGTCTATGGCAATTCTTATTTTGCTTTGCCCCATCCAAAAGTAATTTTCTTTATCATCCATTAATTTCAGTAGTGATTTTCTACATTAAGAAACTGTAAGATCTTCAGTGGAGTAGCTTTAGTTGAATACAATTGAATGAAATAAAACAAGAGGGATCAGGGCAAGGCTGTACAATGAAAGGACTGTACAATGCAGGGCTCTTGCAAATGAAGGTGAGAATGGTTGGCACAGGCTATAATGCTTATGAGGGGTAAACCTTAACTCTACTACTAGATTTTGTCATTTTCAGATGGTCTGTTGTGTATATCTTCCATCTCCGCATCTGTGTTAACCTCCAATACGGATACCTTTCCCCCAAGATTTCCCACCTGACATTTCAGGCAAGAGTGAACAGTTCACAATGTTACCTGTGGGGACATGTTTAATTATCATTCCCTACCTAAATTCTGTCAGGTACTTTCCTTAGCACTGCCTTTTCTGTGAAAGGTTATCCTTCATTGTTGAAGACAGAACTGTGCCAGATGTGGTGAAATAGCAATTAGGTATTTCCTGTTTTCTGTATTGTCACTAGAGTCATAAGGATTATTTCCATCTGAGATCAGAATGCTTTCTGTAACCAGAGATTCACTAAATATGTTCAAAATTATCATGTTTGAGAGAAACTTACAAATTTCATTGAGTGACACTTTCCTAACTCATCTTTGCTGTCTTTTGTCAGTGTCGGAGGTACTTGTACTTGTCCCCTTCTCAGGCTTGAAACCAAATATAACTTTAAGCTCTCTTTCTTTAGAAGAGTGAATAAATAAAATCATGGAAATTTATAGTATCTGGCAGTGTGACTTCAGTCTCTGAGAGGGATGTTCAAACACTTCCTTGCATGATAATAATTTTTATCACTGTTGACTACTATGTTTCTTAAATTACCTCTAAATATGTCTACAGCAGTGGAAAACCACGGACATTCTTGCAAAACATTTTTTACACCACCCAAAGGAGAATGGGGGAAGAGACTCAGGTCTGGGTTATCTAAGGAAGGAGGAGGATTTTTTTAGTGCAATATCCAAGAAAAGGAGAATTAAATTTGGTGTGAGAAAATTTTAAAGATTTACATTGAACCTAGATGCAATTTTAAGATCCTGTTTTGTCCAGATGAGCAGTCATATTGGCAGAGTACTCTAGAGAGAAAAGATGTGAAAAAGGAAGGACTTAATAGCATGGGTGAGACTCATGTTTATGACAGCTTCTGAAAGCTCTGTTCCTGTACCAGAACAAAATAACATTTCAATGCTAAGTTGCCTGAGATACATTCACGTACAATATAAATTTGAGATGAAGAGTGCCGTAAACGTAGTACAAGTTTGGCTTCTGTAGGAGAGAAGTTCTCTAATCTGTAATGCAAATCTCAAAAGCTGTATAATGAACATAAAGAGCAATATAAGAAAATCATGTAAGTTAAAATTGCTGTGCAGGAAATTATTTTTAGAATGGTGCAAGTAGGAACAATTTAAAATTACTGCATAGTGCAAAAGGTTCTTTTCCATAAGAGTGAAAATTGTGGAATGCTTATATCACAGTTTCTGTCAGGGGATTATAAAGAAAAATCAGTGTAGTGAATCTCTAGAACAGGGATCTAGCTTTTCAGCAACCCTCTTGACCTCTATGGCTGAGGTCTGAAGGGATTGATTATTTCAGGGATGCCCTATAACACCTTGCTCAGTCTCAGACAACTATCAAGAAACACACAATTTTCCATTAACAGAGTGTAGAATTAGTCAGTCTATTTTATAGCATGCCCTCTTGTGCTTAGCCTGTGAAAGCTTTCCTAAGATAGTGCAAGTAAAAGTAACACTCTTTTAGTGATCAACTATAGTGTACTTTGTTTTTCCATGCAGAATGGAAAATTTTATTTACAGCAACTAATCACAATAATAATATTTCATTCAGTATTCCACATTCCTCCACCAAATTATAGAGTGGGTATCTAACAGATACCTTGATCACAGTATGTCTTTTTTACCTAAAATCATCATCTACTTGCAGCTAAGTTCTTGCTGTTACAACAGACAGTTTCCACTGCTGATGCACTGTCATCCCCAGGAACTGATTTTGGACATGAAGCTCCACTGGCAGGACTGCTCTGAGCCAAGCTAGCAGGCTCGTTGGCCACCTCTGTGTGACTGACCACAGGCATGTGTTCCACCAGAGCTCCTGCCCAGCTGTAGCACAAGGATCACGTGATTTATGTTGGGAATCACAGAGGGAAGGGTGCTTGGAGTATTAAGCAGGAATAAAGACAGAAGGATCTATTGAAGGAGGCCAGCTGTGTGCCACAAGTACAACAAATTCCTGGTTTTGAGGGAATAATTTTTGTCCTATGCTGTAAGAAGCAAGCTTTCAGTTTAGGCCCTGACACAAGTCATGCTGAAAGTAAAATCAGCAGCATTGGCCCAGCTGCAGCTAGAATTTGTCTGGCTCAGTGGAAGCAAGCCAGGGTGCTGAGGAGGACGCTGAGTGAGATATGGCAAATTGTTCCGTTCTCTCCCATCGAGTGTACTAGAAGTGCTGTGAAATACTCTGGTATTGCCACTAGGTGTTACCCTCTCAAAAAGGAGCAGACTGTGTGTCAATGGGTAAGCCAGAAGAACATGTGGAAACCCAAGTTGACAAGTTATAGCTGGAAACTTTCAAATATAAAAAAAAATTGTAGCTTACTATGTATAATTTGAAAATTAATCATTGTCAGGATTTTCACTGCACTGTGATTTGGGAGACAATCAAACTGATAATTGAGGGAGAGAGGCTGTGTAGGTGCAAGGATGAAGATAGGAAGTAGATTTGACTGGGATGAAGTAGCTCATGGGGCATGGAAATACCCCTGCAGCATGCAGCTCTCAACCCTTTGATCCATGATGGACAGTTTTTGTGGCTGATACATAATGAGATGAAATTATCTGACAGAGTGTTTAAGTGGTAAATAAAACCCAAGTGAAATCTAAAGACTGTGATACCTGAACAAAATATGTGTTGGTGGTTCAACAAAAAAATTATGAATATGGGACAACTCTTTTTGGCAAACGCAAGGTTGTCTAAAGTCAACTTTTTCCTTTTTGCTCTGATGAATAAATGGGGAAAAACAGGCTCATGGATAACTGGTTTGGTGTGGCTGATATGCTGCAGCAAATTTTTGTTGTAGTGTCTAAGGTCCATCGGTCTAGTTCAAATATTTCACTTACATATGTGACCTAAAAGAATTTTAAACAAGTGTGTTAAATTATTTTAGGGGGTTGATATTAGTAGTTTGCAATGTCTTTCTAACAGATTTGGTTTAGGCAAATTAATATTTTCTAACACTTTGCGCTAATCTTCACCAAGCATAAAAAGAACCAAGACCTAAAATATTTTGTCAAAAAGATCATGACCAAACCAATCTGACATTGTTTGTGTTCGGGAACTGATACATAAAAACAAACATTGATTCCATGTCACTGATCTGTTTGAAAGCTGGCTTAACATCTGTTACTGTTTGGCAGAGGAGCACAGAATGTACAGATTTTTAAAGCCGTGTGAAATGCTTTCATATTTATTTAATGATTGATATTTCATTGCAATTAATAACCTGATAAAATTCTTCACCAGAGGTAGGGGGATGAAAGAAGTTAACAGACAAGCACATCTGCTAGTCTTTTGGAGATCCAACAAACTTTTAAATGAGATTCAGACTTGGAACTCCTTTCAAGTTTATTTTCATCCTGAAACCCAGAGAGGATAGTAATGGGCTGAAAGGAAGCACACTGTATTGCCATGAAATGTGTCCCAGAGGAGCCTTTACAATTGGTCTATCACCAGCTTCATTAGTCAAATGTTTTCACTGGAGAAATAATGGGAAGCTGGCTGTTTTCCTAGCAAGTGAATACCACCATCTATGACACTTCTATGGTTTAAAATATTCCATCTCACAAACGACAGTAATCATGTAGTCGCAATCAGAGTGGAGCAAGACTTCTGAAAATACTGTTTAGAAATTCTGTGAGAAAGAAAGACATTTTAAGAAATATATAATTCATTAAATGGCAGAAAAGTGAAATTTTGAAATGAAGAAAGATAATAGTTGCCATCTTAAATGTTCAGGGGTTCTATTCGAGATATTTTTGTTTACCTTTGGGGTACATTGCCTTTAAAACAGATATTTAAACCTTAATGTAACTAGATGTTTTCCTCAATGAGTTTCATTGTATTAAAATCTCTGTAAGCATGTGTGCTGTGTTCTGTGAGACGATAAGTAGATATCCCCAAGCTGATGTTAAAAGAATTCAGAACAGAGCAGTATAGTCACTCCACTGGTCTCATCCAGCTTGTTGCTCAGCCTGGCAGCAGCTGGTGGAGCTGATATTGGAGCTGGAATCATTAGCAGTGTTCCATGGATGACAGCCTGCTTTGCCTGGGGGCAGGCTGAGGTCCCCTGTAAGAAACACACAGCCCAGAGCTCCTACACTTCCCTGTGGAGCCTGCAGCAAAGTTGCTTTGTCTTTTCCAAGGCTCCAAGGCTAACTGGCTAGACATGGCTAGATGTTGGCTAAACATCAGATTCATATCTTTGGTAACACTGAGGCACACAGCTGTGTTCTCAGGCAACTGAATTTACAAAACTAGGGATTTAAACTTAGTTTCTCATTTAACTTAGCTAGAACTGCAGCAGTCAGTCCTGCCAAAAAAAAAAAAAAAAGTGAAAGGATAAAGACAGCTGGCAAATCTTGAAAAGTACATGTGTAGGTAAAAAAAAAGCTGTTTTTTATGATCATGTCTTAGAAAAAAACCTTATCTTCATTATAATATAATGAAGTGCAATTTAAGTTGACAAATTAAGCAGTGAAAATTGGAAAAGGCCAAGATTTAGGCTGCATGTGAGCAATCATGAATATGCATCATGGCACAATATTTGCTTTACATAAGTTCTCTCATTCTCTATTCCTCACAATATATTCTGTAGTGGTTCTGAGCTTGAACCATTGAGCAAGCAGCAGAGAGTGAGTTCTTCTGAGTTTAATTTCTTTCACAGAACAAATGCAGGGGAAACTCTAAAAGTCTGCACTAGAACAAGTCCAGTAAAAGAAGAACTTACTGAGAACACAAATACACAGCAGCCTCTGTTGATCATATGTGAAGTTATTTTTCCAGACTGCTTGCAGAGTTACCTGTTAGAATCTGTTTAACTGTTATGTGTATTGCCTCTGCTTTAAATAATAAAAGTTTTATTCAGTTATGATACAGAGCTTTCCAGTCTGAGAAACATTGCTTCCCAGTCTTGTTCTGGAAAAGCACAAAGCTTGTTTAATGGTATTATCTTAAGTCAACATGTATTCATATCACTTGAAACAAAACAAAGCTTTAAAAATTTTGGCACTACTGACACAAATTTTTATTAGATCAATGAGTGAAAATAGGGTTGGATCCTATTACCAAATGATTGAATTGAACTTTTTTAGTAATGATATTTCCACTACTTCAACCCTTGAGTATTTGCTAATCAAAAAGCTATTTAATCTGTCATTCACTTCCACAACCAAATTCTTTAGTAGAAGAAAAATGTTTACTAGATATTTGCAGTCTATAATGAAAGAAAAATAAAATTAAATTGGAATATTTTGATTTCAAAAAGCACAAACAGTTGATGCTAAAAGTAAAAATCATCTTCCCCAAACATGGCACACATCAATTTAAGTTTAATTAAAAGTAACAGCATCCATGCCATCTTGATGCTTGTCAGAATATTGAAGAGTTGTTAGCAGATGCTGGCAATACAGCAGTAAATATGAATCTTTCCCTGTTGTATCATTTAATTTTTTAATGGAATCACACCCCTTATGGACTCTTCAGGTAGATTCAGGTCCACAGGGTATTGTGTACACACAGCACAGCATATGCCAACCTGTTTTCTTAGGTGAAATCTATGCAAGTCTAAAAATAACTCTATGAACATATGTGCTACAACATTTTGAGGTAACCTTTGTTTTCTCACAACTTGATGTAATAAATCAAAACTGTACAAACACATAGCACATGCTGTTTCAGCCCCTCTTGCACAAGCATACATCACTTCTCAGTGCAAGAAGGAAATTTCTGATTTGTATATAATATAAAATCTATAGAAAGTACTTATGGTAGAGTTTTAAAAAGAAATAGTAGCATTTTTAAAGAACTTACCTCTTTAAAAAATCCACATGCTAACAAAAGGCACGCCTTATAGGAGAGTAACTTTCTGTTGAACTTTTTTACCACTTTAAGGGCTCTGCACTTAAAGATCACCTGCTGGGTGGTTACTAGCTGTTCATTATCTTGTGGTTTATATTAAATGAGGCTAAGATCTCTTCACCCTAAGTCTGTCTCAGAGCAACTTGAATAATACATGGGCCTTTCACATTCTTGTGGGTTTTCTTCAAGGTCCAGTACTTAGTGATTGGAGCTGCTTTCATCATCTGAAGAGTAAAGCAAATTGGTATTGAAGCTGAAGAAACATTGCTCTGTTTTGGCATATCTAACATGTGTACCCTCTTCAGTGGGAAAAGTTTGTCAGGCTATCACTCACGATTATTAAATTGGCTCAAGCATTCAAAATGTCAAAGCAAATTGCTTGTGGAAAACAAACCAAGCTTGTGACTCCTAAAAAACAAACAGCTGTTGTGCTTGACAATGAAGGGCTGTGGATGCCAAAGAGAGGCTGTTGCTGATCAGCCTGGCAGAAGGATGGAAGGGAAGGAGGAAGATACAAGGAAGCTGATACTAAGGTTGGCAGTACAGACAAACATTAAGGAAGCAAAAGGAAGGGAAGTTTAATACGTATGCAAAGTTGACAAAGGCACCACCCATGCCTTGAAAAACCTGCATCTACCTAGTTAATGAGTTTTATTAGCTCTTAGAACAATAACAACAAGTAGTGTAGAAAGGGTGCGTATCAGTTTTCTGGCCTGTGTGTCTTGTATCTTGACATGGTAGAACGAAATAGCAAGGTGGCATTCAGGTGTTCAGTTGTTTCAGCAGGGTTTTTGCCTTTTTGCTTGGAACTGCTGTGGGCTCATGCAATGTCCTTTCTTATGACACCATGCCTGTCAATCAAAAAGATCTAAATCTGCAATCAAATATTTGTCTGCAGGTGAGTGAAAGAACAGTATTGTAATTTAGAGTTATATCTTTTAGCTGGTTTTCCTTAAACCAGCTGAATGAGATGCTACAAATCCTCTTACATTTCTTGAAGATAGTTCTCAGTGTATTTTTTTTTTTTAAAGGTATTTTTATATTACTGTTACTAATATGAGCTGGTGTTAAAATTATGGCTTATATATGATAAAATATATGTAGCAAAAAGGTATCAGATTCAATTTTGGATAAAATAATTGCTAGTAGTCTATAATAAATTTAAATAAAGGCATGGCTTATATTTGTAAATTGATCTGCTTGTAAATTAAAAGTTTGGATTATGATGCATAGATACAAACAATGCCATGAAGTCTTTGGTCATAGATTGATTCAGCAGCTCATTATGTGGGATTGACATTGTGCAGGTATTTTTTGCTTGTGTTCTAGTTAAGTTCTCAATTCTTTTCAAATTTTCTCCACATTTGTCTTTGAAATATTCCTAATATTTCTGGAGTGTTGTCTTTCATACGGTAGCAGCCTCAACCAGTCCCTGTGTGTTGGTTTTCTCTTCCTTAGGGAAGATTCTGAATTTAATGTGTTCTCTGCAGTTGCAGTTTACTGCTAGTCCGAGAGATGAGGACAGTGCCATGAGGCCAGGCCAAAACAAAACATGCCCATTTGCTTCTGGTTTAATGGATGCACAAATAGTAGAAAGATTATTGTGTGAGGCTGACTTTTTATCTGTCTTTGACAGCAACTGAAGAGTGTCAAGAGATCAGTCTTTTGCCTCATCAAGATCTCTGACTGAAGGCTTCAGCTTCTTCAACCAAAGTAAAACACTCCACCCAGTCCTGGGAAAATTTTTTTAGTAAGTCTTGGTCAGCAAGTAAATAATGAAGTTCATGATATAATAAGGAAGGGGGGAATAGAAGAATTCTTAGCTTTATTGCTCACCTGTTGGAAAAGAAGGGTTACTTGAAGGGAGATGAGAGCAAAGAACCCTTGTGCAGCCTCTTGGACAGCACTGGTGCTGGTCGCAGATGAGGAAGACAGGCCATCTCTGTGGGGAGTGCCAAAGTTGGCAGACTTTTTGTCTCCTATCAGAAGGTCACAACATAATGGGGTGATGTATTGCATACAAATGCCATATGGTACCTCTTGACAATACTGCTGTAGTTAAAAATAACACCTGAATACCATAAGACTACTGTGGATTTTAAGAATGTATTTTCTCAATCTATCCTATTAGCAAATTCTCCATTGCACTAAATCTGATTATGCTCTTTGAAAGGAGACAAGCTATACTTTTAAAAACATGTTTTCTACATTAAGTCACTAGAAATACTTGAATACAGAATGTAAATAAACAAACACAACTGTTTTACCACAGTCAGTAATTGCTTTACTGTAAATGATGTCAAGCATGGAAAGAGACAAGATATTCCACTCAGAGTATTTAATCCCTTTCAAGTTAACTTTCTTAGGTTAGGATTAAATGCAGCGTGTAAAATGTTAATGCAAGTAATTCTGCTTTTGTTGCCCTTGAATTATTCAGATCTAAGTATCTGCTATGTGTAGTCTTCATGTTCACAGAAGAATTTTATCTGACAGTCAATCACTAGAAGCTTTAAGAAACTATAATGTGCTCAAGTACTGTAACTCAGCTGATTGCACTAACACAGCTCAAAGAGATTTATTTGTACTATAAAGATTATTAAGCAAAAGGTGTTATGAAGGCAGGTGTTTTCAAACCACAATTATATCGAGTAAAATATATTGTCATGCAGAAGTCAGTTTTCTCTGAACTATAGTTGTCTTTGCCTTAGCTGAAACATATGCCTCTTTTGAATGTTTGGCATGTCTTGCAGGTAAGAAAACAACTCGTCAATAAGCAGCCCTTTAACAATTACATAACAATATCTAGATGCAGCACAAATTGATTAAGAAGGTGTAATGATCCAAGACTTGACTTGGCACAAGAAGAAACAGTTGAGTGGAAGCAAGAGTGAGGTGATAGGGGCTGGAGCTCTGCTACTCTCCTCAGCAGTGCTTTTCACCTTTCCTGTCTTGTGCTCCTTTTGTCTCCTTGTCCTTTTCTTCATCACAGAGATGACCTACAGCTGCATGTGTGCTGTGGTACTTGACATTGCACACTGAGTCATGGGACAGGGGAAATGTTAATTCACATCCCTGCAATATGAAAGCATAGAGCACGATAGAGATGATAAGGGTGCTAAGAGGAGATGGGTGTCATCATAGTTCCCTGGTTTTTTCTTATCTCTTGCAACAGTCATTTGTGTAATGTGACAACAGAAATAATTTGGCATGTGCAGTGCACATGGATGGATGGGTTTCTAGGAGAAAGATATAAAGGGGAAAGAAATATATGGAGGAAGATGTGGGAAGTTACAAAAAAGGGAATGGATACAAAGTCTGTATTTCCCATGGAAGGAAAAATGATCCTGAAGTTTTTAAGGAAATTAATTTCAAAATTTGTCATATCTTTACTCCATATTAAAGATGGGAGAGTTGTCGGGGAAAGCGGTAGCAAGTTTGAAACAGAATTCAAAAGGCAACCAATGTTTTGATTCACTTCCGTGACTAATATCCTAAACTTTATTTTGAATGAAGCATTGCACATGGCACATTTATAAATGAGTGTGATCATAATGACTCGTCTCAGAATGGGAAAGAAGATTTTTGGGCTGTTTCCAGACCTTTAGAGGTCTTGTGTTCAAGGTGGCCCAGCAGTCTGGTTTGGTGCTCCCTTGATACCACTCTGCAATCCAGCCTGCTGCAGCAAGCTCTACTACAGCAGAGTTCACCTTAATATGAAGGCCAAATGCATTTACTTTTCAGAACAAATGAAAGCCTCAGTCCTTTCAAAAGGTACCAAACAAATCAAACAGTTTCATGGCCTGCAACCAAGCCTGCCCCTGGTTCTTGGAAGCATGTTCTTGTTCACTGTATCTAAATACTGGGCTCAGCTATCTGATTTCTATGTCTCGGGTGTCACTACAAAAAATCTCTTTGTGCATGCAGGCCCAGGTTGTTTACCTGGTTCTGGTTTCTCTGTATCTGAATTTCTCTGAATAATTTCATAAGGCAGCAAAAGGGTAAGAGGACATCATGACTCATTTTCATTTTTTTTTTTCCTTTTATTCACATATTAGCCTGGATATGTTTTCTGGATGTTCCTTGTTATCACAAAATCAGCTAGGTTGGAAAAGTCCTTTGAGGTCACCAAGTCCAACCTATGACCAAACACCACCCTGTCAACTATAACTAAGTGCCATATCCAGTCTTTCCTTGAACACTTCCAGGCACAGTGACTCCACCACCTCCCTGGGCAGCCCACTATAAAGCCCAGTCGCTCCTTCTGTGAAGAAAAAGCTTTGGTACTCCTTCTACTGTACCTTTATGATTCATGTAGTGATTTTATGTGGTGTTTCTCTTGAAAATTGGAATAGATTTTCAGGAACAGATTAAAGATAAGTAAAGTTGTCAGAGGCAATATGCAGTAATTGGTTTGTTCTTCAGAGAGCTTAAGAGAAGTGACAGACACTCAAATGAGAATTTTCTTATCCAGGATTTTCTGTGAAAGCGAGAGATGATAAAGAGGGGTTAATAGATATGTTCCTTTTGAAAACCACTCAAAAATGCTTCAGTACACACTATTATTACAAACCACTATTACAAGTCATTTGCTAGTGATGCATGAGTGAGTTAAAAGTGGCTTTGGACATAAATTATTCCTCTTGGTAACATCTACTATTCAAATAAATATTAGGCAGCATTTGGGCATAAAAAATGTGGAGAAAAAAAATGGAAATGTGTGAAAGAAATACAGAAATATAACTATATAATAAAACTGTAGTAAGGATGTGGCAAGGGGGAGAGTACTAAAGAGGGGAAAAGTCATAGAGAAGAAGGTTATTTTTATTCATTTGTTGAAGTTTATGTGCCTCTCAAGGGACACGAGAGAAATGTGCTATGTCTTTGAACCTCAGCATTATCCCTCTAGCATAAAAGAAGCAAGGGGTTCTTGTGAAAATGAAAGTTCTGTTGTGTAAATAAAAGTCACGTGGATGTGGTTCAGGTTGCAAATGACTCCAGTAATGCAGTGCATGATGGCCTCAGGGATTGGCAGTCTGGAGGCTGTGAAGAGGGCACAGTGCTCACAACATCAGCCAGGAGAGGCGCAGAGGTTGGAAACTTGTATTAGGAAGAATAAACTCTCATCCTAAGTTACGATATGCGTGCAAGTTGTCCTTTGCAGTATTAAAGAGAGGCTGTAAAGTGCTACCTGAATGTAACGTGTTCATGTCAGGTGAAAAAGAATTGTCAGTGATGGCTTTGTAACTTTAAATAACTTGGTGTTTGTTTACAAACCCCAAAAAAGTTTGAGGTTACACTATAAATGTTCACCTGTTTTTGCGCTGTAAGTTTCTGCATCTGATTTTGATCTATGTATATCAGAACCATATACCTTATGAAATAGGTTGCTGTCATATGAAAAGTTATGTGATATTAAAAAAATCCAAATATCTAGATATATTTGACCATGTTAAATACTTTTATTTTATTTCAGGGTTTCTTATCACTCTGTAGGTCTGTAACATTTCTTCCTGTTATCTATATACTGACAGAGACACTCATACCTTTTTTATCCTTCTAGGCACATATTTTGTTGTTTGACTGCTTTTGCTTTTTTAAATTTTACCTGCAGCTTTCTTTGTGGTAGGGATTGGGTGTTACTAGCATTCAAAATTACATTCAGAAAATGTGCAGATTGCCTGGAGAGCAGTAGAAAGATGTGGCATCCATTTCTTACTGTAACTGAGTAAGATAACGAGGTCACAGTTTTTACCTTGAGTGTTACCAGGAAATCAGGGATGGGGACCGGTGCTATTTTCATATGGGTCATGTAATTCTTGAGCATTTGAATGGTTTGTACAAGCTGTTAGAAGACTGGATTCTTGGTTTTGATGGCCAGCCTGTTGCTCAAGAAATGCAGGATGTGCGCTGGTACCAAGGTGGATTGGGTGTAAACTGGCATGTAAAGTACTTAACAATGTTTGAGAGACAGTATGGGCTGTTTGGAGGGGAGCTGTCTGGGAATCCAGAGAGCTCATGCCTGCTCCTGCTTTCCTTGCCAGACTGCTGAGTATCTCTCACTGGCAAGTTGCTTTTCCTGTCTATGCTGTTGCTGCTTTGGGAATTTATGTATCGTATTTATTAAAAAGGAAGCTTTTGGTGGTATGGATTGTCACAGACTGTGCATTGTCATGTTCTGAGTATGCACTATGCATTTGTGTCTTGCTGTCACAAAGCACTGCTGTGAGCTGTCAAAAATCCCAGAGAATTTTCAACAGTCAAAACCTTTTGTAATTTCCCAGCAGAATATTTTGCTGTGGCCATTCTGTCCATTCCTGTTTTGGGATTTTTGCCTGCTTCTTGCCATTCCTCGCAATTACCAGCTCCACTGCCATTATTTTTTTAACACACACATAGACACACACACACCCACCCTCCTTCCAATTTCTTACTTATTGCTTCTCATGTGGTTTTCTTTGTTCATCTCCTTTTTGCAGTAGAGGTGCCTCCCTCCCCAGAGGTTTATTGCTGGTGCTTTTTATCTTCTGCTGTGACTTTACTTTTGAAGGATTATCACAATTCTCTAAAAATCTTTTGGATAGGAAGGAAATTAAAATGGCAGCTGAAGACTGCTCAGGTTATAAAGTCCTTTACATCCAGGACACCAGAGTACTCAGATCTGAATGACAAGACTTGCTCTGTGGGCGAAGGAGCCATTGAGTTTGGGTTAGCTTGATGGAAGCTGATCCAGCTGTTAATGGGCTTCCTTAAGGAAGCTTAATTTGGGGGCTGTTTGCTTCTTTCACTTGAGGAGTGTGGAGTGAAATGAAGCTGAGGGAGGATAGGTAGTAAGAATAAGAAAGTAGGAGAGATTTTCAGCTCCAGCTGGGCCCCCCTGTTTTGATTTTGCTTTGAATTTTGTCTTCTTTTTTCTTAGGTTGGCTTGACTTTTCAGATACAGATTTTAGTCTAATCCTGAATTATTTGTAATTTAAATATATTTTAGTTATCATCAGCTGCAGAAGTATATTGAAGACAAAAAGAAAAGAAATATGCTTTTAGTTCAATGATAATGTAAATGCTGGGTTGGGGACTATCTCACTTTGAACAAGAACAAATTGGTTTTGAAATTTTTTCTGAGCTGGAACTTTGAAAATAGTTGACTTTTAAGTAGATGTGCAGTGTTCTGCTTTCAGGCTTTCTACACGTGGTTTTAAAATGAATGGAAAGAAATGGTTAAAACAGCAAGAAACTTGTCTTAACAGCACAGCTATACGTTTGATACAGCACTGGAGTCTTAGAAGTCCTGTTTCTCTTTCTGGAAACTGTAACTTGTTGATTTTACCTGAAGTGGAGCATACCTCAGAAAATTTTAGTTTTCAGTTATAATGACATTTATTAGCTAGTCAAGTGACTGCTCTCTATTTGATGCTTAATGCTTCCTTAGAGAGTTAAGGGACAGAGGTGAGAGAGATGAAACTTTTGTTGTTGTTATACAGGTTTGCCCAGGGTGGGATCTGATTCTTTCCTTAGCTGATCAAATACTCTGCTGTGGCAGTTCTGGCTTCCCAGGGAACTGCACCTGATGACAAAAGTATTGTATAAATGGATAAACAGAAAACTATCTGCAGGTTGGAAATTTGTGTTCCCATCCCTACAGCACATCACTTTAGAAGTGAAAGGCAAGGAATTATCAAAGGAAAGGAAATTGTTAATAACACCTGAAGTATCAGAAATTTATCTAAAAACAGTTTTAGAGAATCAGGTGCAAAAGCTTATTCAGCAGTATGCTGACTGGATATATAGAGGAGAGAGAGATTAATTACATATTATAAAGCCTTAATTGGCAGCCATCTGAGGGAAGTCTATTTGGACCTAAGGACTATAAAAAATGACCCTCCCTAGACAATGGTTTAATATAACTTTTCAGGTCTCAAAAATTTGTTGCTTAGAGAGTGAGCTGCTTCTGACTCCTGTGATAGATGATAAACGCATGCTCTTGCTTGGACCAGAAGGTAATAGGAAAGTGGTATCTGTGGTTTGCAGACTGGCTCTGCCTGCAGGGGGAATGCACCCATCCTTGACCTTCACACACCCAGCCAGCTGAAAGCGCTGGCAGAAAGAAAATGGTCTCTTCACAATAGATCAAGCAGGGACAGTAGGGGCTTTTCAATACTCTGTAGTAGCTACTAATGGAAAAATAAGAGCTCAAAATAATTCTCTGAAATGTTTGGATAGAATGAGCATAACAAAGAAGGATACTTATTTATTGAGGCAGCATCAATAAAGTACACTTTAGCAAGATACCTGAGATATGGTGGTCCAAACCTGGAATTTCTGTTCAATGAGAAACATGGGCAGCTGGTGTTTTTAGCTATATCTGAATCAAGCAGGAGATTTTTGGGAAAGTTTTTCAAAATCTTCTATAGTTATTTGAAATTGATATATTTACTAATATGATACAGTTTCTGAAACTTCAAAGTTGAGTTCTCAAAATCCTTGAGATTAGAAATTAGGGTTTAGAGTTCCTTAGTATACATGGTCTAAATTTTCAGGGCACCCACAATTTGGTATCACAGAGGTGAAAACCTCTGGTGTTGTGTATAGCAGGGCATACCCTGGAAAAGCAGATTTGGAAAGCCCAAAGGCTATCAGGCTAATTGTCTGGGACCTGTCTTGGTTTTGTTAAATATCAGTGGCAACTTAGATATTTTTAGAAACATTCCAAGACCAGTGATTCTAAATTTTCCAGTTAAATTTGTTTCACCTGCTAACTCCCAGTGTAGCAAGTGTGTTTGACAGACCTTCCTCATTTATGAGTACATAAAATACATTGCTGTATGTGTATTTAAGTTGTTAGTCTACAACTTTTGGCCCACTGGTTTGCGTGGACCTCTCATTCTGGTGGTTTTGAGAGTTACATATGATTGCTGTTGAGTCACATCAATGCCAGTGCTAGTTCAGCCTTGCACCCTTAAAGAGTAACAAGTCGAAAGCGGAAGAAAGGTATCAATTTTTCTCATTATCTGAAGCAGAGGCTATGTTAGCTTTAATATGGAAACCATAAAGCCTGATGATGGATAGGGATGTTTCATCTTTGATTAGCTGGAGAAGATATAACCAAAATTTTTTTTTTCAAAGAGAAATATGCCCTGAAGGTACAACAATGGAATAGCTAAACATAGAGAAAAAATAGAAAACCTACAGAAATGCATTTGTGAAAACATAAACCAACTGGAATGTAAATTAAGAACTTGCATGGAAAAACAAAACAAGGACCCAAGATTAAGAAAGTAGTTTCTAGTGTGAAAAAGGCTTTCTGAGTAGTTGCAGTCTGATGTACCCTAAACCACCAGACAGCTTAAGGCAGGTCCTGCGTTTCTGTTATTGCCTTCCTGTGGGTCATTAGATGAAAACAAGGGCATCAGAATTTTTGTCTGTTTGATTTTTGTTACTGACACTAACAAAAGAAGAATTCAGCCCTAAAAACTTAAATCCTGTGGTTCCTCATTTATTTCAGACAGCTCTTGTATCCATCCCAACTTCAGGATAATGCTGCAGATTGCTGGTGAACCTCATATTTAGTAGACTTTTGCAAACACCTTCCTGTGTGTTGGTGATTCTTTCCCCTCCCTTGCAGTTAGTCCATCTTTGGTTGTTGTTTTACAGGTTTTTCTTGTTAAATGCTTTCCAGCTGGCAGTGAATCATTATATGCTACTTTATCTGCTTTTCACTGCTCTGAGGGTTTCTTTATTTATTAATAAGAACAATAGCAAACCAAAACGCACATCCTTTTCATAGTCATTATTTGCAAAGCACATTGTTCCAGGCCACCTTGCACCTCTGTCATAAATAAAGCCTGTAACAGCCACTTAACATACATACAATGAATAATAAAACCAGTGTTCATTTGGCACCAAATTAAAAATAATAGATTTATACTCTGTGTGGATCAGCAGTTTTAATATTTGGCTGAATCTGAATAGGACAATGAATTCATTTTATCTTGCAATTAAACCATTTCTTTTATACCACTGTTGCTCACATGACAGAACTTACACAAGATAAAACAAAATAAGCACAGGAGCTCTCCCTGTGGAGAGGAAAAAGGTTATTTCTAAGTCACCACATTCCGGTTTAAACCAAACAATAGTGGGAAAGTAGAAAGTGAAAATGGATTCACATCAATATTAAGAATTAAGAGTTCACTCAGGAAAGCTCAGGCTGTATGAAAATCATATCCTGCTGAAGAAATACAATAAAGCTGTAGTTAAGAAAAAAGAGATTAATTTCTGCCACTGGCATTTATAACTGAAAAAAAATTTAAATGTTCTTCTACCCTGCAGAACTCAGCTTAGAGCTGGCAAGGGACCCTAGAAATATTAGGAACTTGTCATAAACTCTCTAGGCTAGACTTGCATGTGTCTGGAAAGTTCAGTGCTGTTATTTGTGAGAGAGAAAGAGAACTGGGAACTGTTCCACTGTTGGAAACTTTCACTTCTCAAATATAGTTTGGACAACAAATGCCACTAACAGTGGTAGGCAAAAACATGTCGGAGAGACGACAGCTTGCAGATTTAATCACCAAATGGTCACTGAAAAAAACAAGAGGAAGGTCCTGTACCCAGGTCTATTTTGGACTTCTAACCGGGGCATTGCAGAAGGTAACCTTGGACCAACTGACCACATGTAGAGAGTTTAAATTAAACAGAACATAAAAGTCTGAAACGATAAGCATATGGCAATCTGAATTTAGTTGATCCTAACTGCTTAAGAGTATGAATCCTGGGGAGGCTTTGCCTTTTTCCAAATCAAAGATACAACAAAATATCTAAACTCCCTATTCCTTGAAACAGAACAATGTTTTTAGAGGCAGGTTCCAGTTTTAACACCCTCATCCACACAAGAATTTGTGTCTACATTGGCCTATTCAGCATCACCTGGCAAATTAGTTAAACATTGAGTTATTCGACTCTGTTAGCAATATGGAATTTGTTCAGATTTTAAACTTGAAGGTTGGCTGTAAACAACTGTAAAGGACCTCATTGTTGCTGATGTGGGGAGAACACTCCCAAAGCTGCCAGCTTTTTCCTTACCTTGTTGAGTGTTTCAGAGGATATTAAGTCATACAAAGATTATGCTGAGAGGCAACATCAAACATAATATTTTCTTTAATTCTAGTTTGTTTAATTTTTATTACAGTGTTTCTGAAGTTATAGTTTATTTCTGATCTCAGACAGGGCCTGGGGTCTTCTGACTACTGCTTGTGCAATGATTGGGAGAAAAGGCATAGAAGAAGTGAAAGCACAGGGTGTAAAATGCCTCTCAAGGACTTGACTGCCTGTGGTTGCAAGGTTGAGTGTAGCAGCAGTGAGGCATGCACAGCTGTGCAGGCAGAGTCAGCAGATGTGTTGCATATTGCTGGAACACACTGTCTGCCTTCTTGCCCCTGAAAATGCTTGACTGAGGCAAACTTTATCCTCATGGGTAGGTATTTTTCAGATGTGATTTTTATGTCTGATGGCAGGTTAAGGAAAAGAGCTGCTGTGCTTCTCTTGCAAGCCCGAGATTGCAGGTGCGATATAAACCTTACGCAAGGCCTTCAGAGAGTTCCTTTTATTCTACCTTGCACACACAAAGAGGCTAATTAATTATCAAACTGGCTGGCATAATTCAAGCACCTGCTCTCAGACACTTAATAAGTTCAGTTACAGAAACTGCTGTGCTATACAGCCCTCACCACAGACAACCTTCCCATATGTCTGGTTTGTAGGTACTCTTATTTTTTACAGAGCCTAGTTGTGGGAATTCTTTAGCATTTGTGCTTAGAAACATTTTCTGCTCTCCTAGGGCTCTATTCCCTGGTGCAGCTTACACTGCTTCTCCACTGCCGGGCAGCAGGGCAGGCAGGGAGTGCACTCCTGCCTGCAGCCTCCAGGTTGGGCAGAGGCACCCATGCCCAGGCAGCCAGCTGTTCTGCTCCTGCCTCCCTGCAGGCCATTGTGGGACCTTGGATAAATTTTTCATGCTCCTTTTTCTCTTTGTGCAACTCCTTTTTTTGTTATGTTGAAAGATCTCTGAACTTTGTATTATTTCCATACACTGTGGCGAATACAACAGACCCCTGAACTCTTTTAGGTGCTCCAGCTTCTACCACAGTGTGAATAATTGCTAAACTAAGCTCCATATGATGCCATTTATTTTTCAAATACAATTTTCTTATTGAAGCAAAGGGCGACCAATGCTTCAAAAGACTGTGCTGTGCTATGGCTCTAGTGAGGATATTGTCAAATGTCCCTGAGGGCTTTTACAATTTGCCTGTTTTGCACTTTTGCTAGTAAGTAGCTATATAGACACCAGCTTTTCATAACAGCCCAAAGACTCAAAGACTTTCTTGTGCTTACCAACAGTTGAAAGAATGCTTACATTTTACATATTGGTAGGCATCAGGAATAGGCAGCTTATCACCTTGGATGCCCTACACTTGTTACTTCTGAGAATTCAGTCCTAAAGGAGAGTATTAAGGATTGCATTGGGTCTGGCTGATGTAGAGTTCATTTTACCTCTCCCAATTACCATCCTTTTCTCAAAACCCTTATGTTCCCAGGTTTCACCCCCAAAAAGACTAGTGGAGTTACTCTCTATGCCAAACATCCTCCCAAGCTTCTCTATCACTCCCGCACTTGGACAGGGGAGAGGAAATTTGATGAAGGGTTTATGGATTTGAGATAAGGTCTGAGATCACTCAGCAAATACTGTCATGGGCAAAACACACTCAATTTTGGGACATTATTTGAATTTATTACTAAAAAAATCAAAGCAGGGTAATGAGAAGTAAACCATACCTTAAAACATCTTTTCACCTTCCCTCCCTCCTTCCCAGCTCTACCTCCTCCCCCTCAGCAGTCCTGGGAGGCAGGGAATGGGGTTATGCTCAGTTCATCACATGTCATTCCTGCTGCTGCTCAGGGAGAGGAGCCTTTCCCCTTGCTACAGGAGATAGTTCTCCATGAACTTCTCCAAAGTGAGTCCATCTCTCAAGCAACAGTTCTCCATGAACTGTTATAATGTCAGTCATTTTTCCACAGGGTGCAATCCCTCAGGTGCAGTCTGTTCCAACCTGGGTCCCCCACAGGGTCCCAATTCCTACCAGGAAACCTGCTCCAGTGTGGGCTCCTCTGTCCCCAGGTCTGCAGGTCCCTGCCAGGAGTCTATTCCAGTGTGGGTCTCTCCCATAAGCTGCAGGTGGATCTCTGCATCCCTATTGAGCTCCATGGGCTGCAGGGCCACATCTGCTTCCCCATGGTCTTCACCACAGGCTACAGAGGCCACCTCAGCTACAGTGCCTGGAGCAACTCCTTCCTCACTGACCTTGCTGTCTGCAGAGTTGCTCCTCTCACATATCCTCACCCTGCTGTCCTCTGGCTGCAATTGCATTCATGCAAGAACTTTTTTTATTCCTCCTTCTTAAATCTGTTGTCACAGAGGTGTTCCCACCATTTCTGGCTGGCTCAGCCTTGGCCATCAGCAGGTCTATCCTGGAGCAGGCTGGCATTGGCTCAGCTGGATGTGGAGGAAGCTTCTGGAAGCTTCTCACAGAAGCCACCCCTGTAGCCTCTGCTGTCAAAACCTAACCATGCAAACCCAATACAAGTATAATGTTTTACAAAAGACCAAGCAGCAATTTTCTTTTTTTTAAAAAAAGCTTTTCATGTTGTTGGGGAGGTGGGGAATAAGGAATTGTTGCCTTCTCTATGATGTGGTACAAGTGCCAGTAATTATTTTTATGCTCTCTATATGCGTTCATCAGAGACTCTGTGGCACAATCTGTAATGCAAAGTGGTAATTCTCTATTGGAAAAAATAAGCATGTTTTTCAACACATTTAAGCTGCTTGACAGTCATGACTCAGTAACATTTTAAAATGCTGTTATGAGATAATGTAGCATTCAAAGAATGTGTGTATTGGTGGTGTTGTTCCTGTCCTTCCCATGTCATGTCCCTGCTACCCACAATTTCATTGCAAGCAAGGGCACAGAAGAGAATTTCACTATTTACTTTTGGAAAACAATTTCAGACTAATGTGGGTGAGATGAAAAATATTTTCTACTATGAGGTTATCATTTTCCTTTCCTTTAACAAGTATAATGCAACAAACGCGTTCATTTATTTGCGTACTGCAGGCTTTAAAATTCTGCTTAGAAGCTATTAGCATGGTTACTGAAATAATGTTGGCATTCTTCTAATAAGAATATGAGCTGTATCTCTGTGGATCAGTGCTGTGTAGGGGTGGGAGAAAAATTCAGCAGCACTAGATATATGTGTTAAGTTAAAAAATCATGTAAGGAAACTCAGGGAGTAAATGATTGACAATGCTGGCCTTTAAAAAGGCATAATTAGTCTGTAACATTACCGCCTATTGAGGTTTGTGCTTCCAATTTGTCTCAGGGTGCTGCTGTTTTTGTCCTGTGTCTGTCTGCAGAGCCAAAAAGGAGCTGGCGCGTGGGATTTGATTGTTTGTACATTGGGAGCTGAACACTGAGCGGGTTTTTTTATCTCCTTCTTCTTAAGGGAAGCTTTGATTTTTTTGAACAGGAAGCAAAATCTTTAAAGTGCCTCATGAACGCAAAAAACCCTCCAGATATGTGGATTTCTAGTCACCACTACGCTATTTTGTGTTGTATTAGGGTGAGCAGAAGAACATAGTCTATTTAATTGCACAAAGAAGTCAGAGGTAGACTATACTAAAATTAAAGAATCAGAATATTTACCATGTAGACCAGGGCAGGGCGAATACATACATATAACATTACCCACTACATATGAAATGTGAAATTTAAGTGCAGATAAAGGGCACTTAGATATTTGGAAATTTGCACTGACTGTCCTAAAAATCCTGAGGGTGTTAAATGTAAAGGCCTATGAGCTTTTAATTAAAAAAATACTCTTTATATTTGCACATTTCCTTGAGAAATCTTCTACTGCTCTTTGATTTACTTAACACCATTAAGTAAATCCACCATTGTTTTCTAGGACCACAGGATTCTTCTGTTCAAACTTGTAGTTTTGCCTGTTGCTGAAAATGTTCTTTGTAATTCTTGTGATGCCCCAGGGTCCTTTGTGCAGCTGTTCCTACAGCTGTCATTTATTACAGTGTTAACTCTTGCACCACTTTACATTTTGAGAGAAATCAATGTAATAGATCAAAGGCATGTAAAGAAGAGAATGAATTAAAAGAATTATTTAAGAATTATTTATCTTTTAGGAACCCTATCAGAGAACTTTGAATATGTGAGGTAGATAACACAGCGTCTAGGATAATAAAATTTGAAAACTGAGGAAATATTTCTCATAAGCCTGTTGGTGGAAGCATTTATTGCTTCTTATATTAATTCTGTTGATACTTTATTCTATGCTTAAATGCATATTAGCCACTTACAATTGTAATGCATAATTTGTAAGATTCAGTGTCACTGACGATAAAGACCTTTACTATTTTTTTTTTCTAACTTTCCATATCTTGGTCATGTATAAGCCCTTTGAATTTACTACAGCAGAAAAATCAGTGGGTTCCAGAAGATCTGTGAAGTGAGAATAAATTCAAGTGTTAATCTCTTGGAAATGAATGCATGGACTTAAAACACACCATCAAGGCACAAATGTAAGGATCCATACTAAATCTTAAAATCTAAAACAATTTGAAAGAGGAAGGTACTGCTTTTCCTCTTGCACAATTTTGTTGTTTCAAGTTCTGTTTGGCATGAGTCTTTCAACTCTTAAACATCATAAACTTCCTTCTTTGAGAGATTTCCAAAGACTGGGAAATTCGGTATCAAGGTACACAGGAGATAAATTTTTTTCGTCATCCCGTTTCTCTAAATGAAAATATCAGATCTGTGGTATCTCTTTGTGGTTTTGAAGCCAGAAATTGCTGTTTCTTGTCATTGTTGCCACTGACAGCGTATATAGGAAAAATGGAGAGACTCTGGGAAGAGAATTTTATAAAATACATAGGAGATCAGTGGTCGGTCTGGGAATGATGATGTGATTTTTATGCTCATCTTGTAAGGGGCAAAACTGAATTTGTATGTGACATTATCTAAAAAAATTGCAGTTGTGAGTTATTTTTTATTAGTATTTAACCGTTTTGACAATTTGCAGATACTGGATGGGATGAGCTTACATTGCTTGTGATAAGCTATTTGATTTTTCTGAGTGAAGCAAAGACTCAGTACCATGTAGGCTGCTGGAATTGATGACAGCTGGGCAAATTCCTCTGACTGTGATAGGAAAGTGATCCAGGAAATCAAGCAGCAGCCCTTTTCCTTTTCTTGCTGCTTACTCCACTGCTGCCTAAATTACCAGCTATAACCTAATTCTTTTAAGGCTGAGGTAAATGGTTAGAAGTGTTTTTCTAGAACATGGGAATGTGACTGTGCACTTTCTGTGGTAGTCCCAGCAGCAAAAAATATCTAAAATGTGTCCCACTGAGAGAGGTGCGAGGACTATGTGCTTTTAAGTTAAGGAAAGAAGGTCCAGAAAATGTTGAGAACAGTTTATTTCATCCCAAAACTTCATTTTTGAAACACAGGGGTTTTTTTACAAGCTGCCAGGGGAGGTTATTGACACAGTGTGTTACAAAATTGCTTCATAAAGCAATTGAAACGTCATGAGCAGTTAGCAGATGGACTAATTAGAGTAAGTTATTTGTGGTATATAACCAGCCAATGGTCAAAGCAAGGTTATCACAAGAGCTGGTTATGATTTGTAAAAAAATGAAAAGTATTTGCATAATTTGTGATAAACTGTGTTTCTTAAATTGAATCTAGTAAGTACCATGGGCACAAGAAAAATACATATCTTTAATGAGGTATCTGAAGCAGAAGACAAATATCCTACTTTTGGTATTTTTGTTTGTTTTCCAGTGCTTCTTTTTATTTTTTTTCCATTCCCCCCCCATTGTCAGTGAAAGAAAATGCAGCATTGTGATAATTACAAGTGCAGGAGATTTTGGTTAGAGATCTGTGGTTTACTGCCTGAGTCTTGACAGAGACCAAATATGGTGTCCTATTGCATGACTGAGTGCAGTGACCATTTAGTTTATTACTAGCAGACTTAGGATGATTCTTAATAGAAAAATTAACAGGAAATGAAAGACATGGTTGGGTTTGAATTTAGAGTGAGGCTATAAAGCTGAATAAGTGAGAAAAAAAGAAGGGAAAATAAATAAAGAGAGGGGGAAAAATACAGTCACTGTACAGAAGAAGAAACTGAGAGTGATAGAAAATGCAAGAAAGGCAGAAAATGTAGCAAATTTAGAAGTAAACTGATGCAGAATTAGATGGGAAGAACAATCCTTGACAAAAAACAATTCTATCTTTTATTTTTGTAAAGCTTAGTGTAAAAAAGAACAAAGTCAATTGTCTGAGTGGGTGGTTGGATGTTAGGGTGTGGGATGCTTGTACTGATTTTCATACTGAGAGTCTTTTGAAGGCAACATGTAAATATTACAGTGGTTGTTGCTTTAATCCCAGATCTCCTCAATGGTCACTCTGTGTGTAGAATTAATATGTCCATGGTAATCCTGCTTGGATACTATCCCATTCCAAGTGTATGTGCCTTCACATTTGTCCCTGTGAGTTGTCATTTCACCTTCAAAACTGAAATTTTTTGCACTGATTGTGGATACTTTCCAACAAAACCTGCTTTGGGAATGCTTTTCCAGGGACTTTCATAATATGCTGGTGTCAGGGAGTTTAAAATAGTACAACCCTTCAAGACCTTCTTCTTTCCGTACTTGATTTTGGCCAAGTGTGCTGGTCTTGGCTGGGATATTTAATTTTCTTCACACAGCTCTTCATACCAGCTTCTCACAGCAGCTGGTATGGGGCTGTGGTTTGAATTTGTGCTGAAACAGGGTGATGACAGAGAGAGGTTTTGTTACTGCTGAGCAGGGCTTACATAGAGCTGAGGCCTTTTCTATTCCTCCCCCCACCCACCAGCGATGGGGCTGAGGGTGCACAGGAAGTTGGAGGGGACAGGGCCAGGACAGCTGACCCCAAGTTACCCAAAGGACACTCTACACCATATGGTGCCATGCTCAGCATATTAAAGCTGGGGGCAGAAGAAGGCAGGGAGGGACATTTGGAGTGATGGCGTTTGTCTTCCCAAGTCACCGTTACGCATGACTGAGTCCTGCTCTCCTGGAGATGGCTGAACACCTGCTGCCCACAGGAAACAGTGAATTCATTTCTTGTTTTGTTTTGCTTGCATGCACAGCTTTTGCTTTCCCTATTAAACTGTCTTTATCTCAGCCCATGAGTTTTCTAGCTTTCACTTTTCCAATTTTGTTGCCTATTCTGACAGGAGGGAAATGAGTGAGTAGCTGCATGGGGCTGGACGCTGCCTGGGGTTAAACCACAACAGCTAGAATGAGCTCTTGCTTTGTCTGAAGTTCCTTGAGCTTTTCCCTGGAAGGCAGTACACTCACCTGTGTGATGCCCACCTTACAGAATATCTGCAATTCAGGTGTGTTCCTTGAAACTGTGGCCAACACAAATGGTACAGTGTTTGCCAGTTTTGTTTAGGATGTGTTTGACAGTTGCAGAAACAAGGAACAACTTAGTACAGATGGTCTGGTGCTATGTCTTCATAACTACTGCACATACATTTATTTTGAGAATTAAATGTACAACAGTAAAGCTATGGCTATGTATGCAAAGGGATTTTCTGTGTTTCCATTGACCTTTTTAAACTTTCATACAAAACTGGCACAAAAACTCCAGGACAAATCTGGTTTTAATCTCATGACACCAGTGTTTATACTGGAAAATAAAAAACCAATGCCAAAACTATAAGACATACACATAATGGTTTATATGTCATGAAACAAGAAAACAAATACTTCTGCTTTATATGTGTAACAGAAATTGTTAAATGGCATTGGGAACTAGGCATGGTGTGTTTGCATTCTCAGTTAATAGCTGGGACACGGTGGGCTGAGGAATCAGGATTTGTGGACAGCTGTGCAGCATGTGCCTGTACATCCCAAGGAACTGGCACCTGTGCCCTGTGGTGAGGACAGGAGAGGACTTGGCTCTAGGGAACTGAGGTGAGATGGGGCTCTGCCAGTGTGCCCCTGCTCTGAGAGTGGGGAGCAGGCAGCCTCCCCCAGCCTCCTGCCCGGCGCTGAGGTGGGGTGGGCGACAGCAGAGGGCTAAAGGTGAACCAGGATTGCTTACAGAAATACCATAGACCTGCACTTGTTTACTGTATTTGATACTGTGTTATTATTTTACTGCTTTTTAAAATTTCTGGGATATTTTGTATTTAATAGCACTTCTCTAACGTTAAACTAACTAAAAACTGGAACAGAGGGAAAGTAAGAAACCCTGAGTATAAATACTCACACTGAAGTGCAGACACACTGGCAAAATTCAGGCAGCCCAAAATGGGAGATGACACTTTATCCCTAATTTGTACTAGTAGGAAAATGGCTGTGAAAGGATGTAAGTTGGGCACAAAGTATCAGATGGGATTTGTGTTTCCACACACAGCCAAATGTTAAAATAAATTCAATCTTTGAAATTTTCATTAAAAAAAACCCCAAACAACCTCTTCAGAAAGTTTAACCTAAATCTTTGCTCTGTAAAAATTTTAATTTGATAATCACCAGTTTGCATTAATTATTAAATATAACTCTTAGTTTACTTATCCATTTTAGGACATTTATTTTGGCTCGTAAGCATGTTTTTTTTAGAAAGCTTGCTAAAGAATCTGCAAATATGATGCACACTGCATCTCTTTATATATAAAAATCAAAATTCTAATGCAAATCTGTAGCTCTGGTTGCACTATAACAATATGTTTCTGGTACATTAAATACTGGGAAAAAATTTTGGCAGTTGTTAAGACAGATTCAGGATTGAATAATTTGCCAAACCTATAATATTTATTTTTAGTTCTGACTAAAAGTCATAGCTGAGTTTTAGAGACAAAACTAAAAGATCAATTAATAAATAACTATTTTAATCTTATTTCTTTGAGTCAGATTTACTAAAATTGTAATTTTCTCCTTTAATATTCCTCAATTTCTTCATTGGTTTTCATTCCTTTTAATTTTCTTACCCAGATATAAAACCCCTAAACAGGAATGTATTTTAAAATGTTGACTTGGTCTTAGAAATGACAGCGTAAGACTAAGACACAAACCAAGAGTAGTTAATGCTATCAGTATAACCACTCACTTTTTAAGTAGTGATATCTCATTATAGGACACAACATTCCAGCTCTTTTATTTTTTTAAATAAAATACGTTAATTTATTTGTATTCCACCAGAATGAGTACATTCATTGCAAATTGCATGCACATAAAAGGGAATCCATTTGTAAACTACATGGTATCTTAACAATAAATAGTATTTGATCTAATACATTATGGTAGTGCATTTCTTGTTAAAACTGCAAGCTTTTACCAAAATGAAACCAAACTCTTATTCTCTTTATAAATATTTTAAATAATTTTTAGGTACATGTTTCATACCAAGTATATAAAAATAGTATTTTTAGATAAATCAAGATGTTTCATTTACATGACAAATAACGTGCAACAACTAAGCACTCTCTAGCAGCTCTATTTGGTTGATTGTCTAGATGACATGCAGCGAATATTGTCCCTTTGCCTTCACAGAACTGACAAAAAGACCAGCAGGACCCACAATCACCTGAAGCAAACAGTGCCATAGATATTGTTTGGGAACAACAGTCAGACACTCGGGGAAAACCTTTGCTTCAATGAACAAAAGCCACCCATGACAGTTCTTTGTGCTAGACTTCCAGCTGCTCTGACCCTCAGGGTCTTTGGACTATCACAAAAGTCTGTCAAACAGACAAGTAAGTTATATCTGTATTCAAAATGTTTTTTCAACATGCTTCTAGAATCTAGAAATTTATTGTTTTTCCTATAGTATGAACCAACATTACCTTCTCTTACTTTCTAAAAGTCTGAATTTTCATATTTCTAAGTCTCCGTAATTGCCAAAACAGAGATCAAATGAAGCAGTCATGCAGTACTCTCTAAATTGAAAACTGGCAGCTGTGGAACATGCTTTGAGTACCACTTCACTGTTTCTCATACGTCTACAGCTTGGCAATCTTTAACATCCCTTGTGCTTGTCACAATGTTTATTGGGAAATCTAGGCTCCGTGCAGAAGTTATTCTGGCTGTTCCTCCCAGGTCCCACGATCCTGGCAGGTTGTCAAGGCTTAGTGAGCTGATTGCGCTGTGGCTAAAGCTCCCTTCCTCTGACCTGCTGGGCAGCACTAGGTGTAATGATGTCTCTGATGAAGAGCATACTGAAGGAGATAGGGTTGCTGAAATAGACTGAAGAGGAGTCAGGGTAGTGTCTGAATGAGAAGAGGTGCATCTTAAAAATTGCTGATTGTCTTTCTTAGTTACCTGATACTGGGAAAGGGAATTTTGAAGGCCTGTTGTATAATAAAGTTCACCATCCATAGAATTTTGCAGGTTGGGTTCAGTCCTTTGGGGACTGCTGCCTACAGAACACAGATCTGTATTCCAAACGTCACATAATGTGTTTTCACGAGAAAGTTGTGCTTTGGTGCAGGTGAAGTTCCCAGCTTGCGTGTGCGAGCAAGGTTGGTGTGTAGTCCTGGCCACTCGAGACTGCAGACTATCCAGTGTGGGACTTCGAGAGAGGCTGTGCACAGCACAGAACCCTGGAGGCTTCTGGGACGTGAGCAGGTTCTCCAGAAGGTGCATCACATTCTTCATGTCCTTGCGTAATTGTGAGACTTCTTGATTTAAAGTTGTCATCTGTTATGAAAGGGCAAAATATCACAGTATTTATTCATGCACCATGCCTAAAAATATGCACATATATCCCTTTTTTCCTTCTGACAATAGCAACTTTGATCTTTGGCACAATGTCTCTACATTAAAGAAATACACTCTGCTAATGTATATGTGGGAAATAGTCCTTCCAGGTACTTTAATCCACCCGATTTTAAATACTTCTTTGCCTATAAAATATGGTCATAGGGTCAGAACTGAGATGATTTCCAGTTGCAGTATGACATCAATATTTTCTTGATCGATCGTTAAATATTTTAAACCACAAAACTTTCTTATTAAACAATTTCATACTGATGAGTTATATAAAAATGAGGTCTTGTGAAATCTTGTTTAGAAACACATGTGAAGTATACTGCTGTTTTCATAGTAAAATAAAATAAATCCATACTCTAAGCTGCTGGATGCAAGTAGTACTTATATGAAAATCACGTGTACTACTACTAAAAACAAAAAGAAAGGGGAAAAATGGGAAACTATGAAACCTTGCTACCTCTAATTATTTAAAAATTAGAAAAGATAGTGGAACAGTTTGTTTCCATGTACTTTTGTGTATGCTTGAAAGGTACTACATATAACAGACAGTAATCCATTATATAGATTACGCTGGTGTGTGTGCAAAAGGAAGAATCAGGTTTTTTATTAAACCTTTCCTCTTAAATGCTAAAACTACTGATAGCATCCAGTTGGTTACGTAAAGTACACAAAGTCTTTCCTCAACACTGCTGCTTTGGGTGGGGATCAGATTGGCAAGTTCTGAATTTATGTTTTAAAGTAAACTGGCATTTGAATATTAATGGGGACATTTCTTAGGACTTTATAAGGATGTTCTGGGCAACAAAAAGTTAAGCTCAAGCATGAAAGTAACCCACTCATCATTTCAAATGGTAGAAATAAAATTTTTCTCCATGATAGCTATCAATCTATTTTAGGTTGAAGCACCATCATTATCATTAAAATAGAGTTTCTCACACTGATTCTACATTGTTGAAAAAAAGACATGACTGCACATTCATCTTCAAGCCACATGTCAAAAAGTAAAAAAGCTAATTCAGGGGGCCTTTCTTTGACCTCAAATAAAGACACCACTGATTAGTTGACCTACACAGATTAATTTCCAGGTAATTAGAAACAGAAATACAGTTTTCATTTTTCTGGCAGGATAATTCTGAAGAAATCTGCTGAAAAGACATTTCAGGCTGAGTTTGACTGTGTTTATATAGGCACAATAATTATAAAGAAGTTTGGAGAAGAAAGTAGAAAGCTCCAATACAGCTCCTATAGATCTATATATTTTTCTCTGAGCTAAGAGGTCAAACTCAACGTATTATTTAATAGTTTTATGAACAGGCTTCCTGTGGGGTCAGAGCAGCCAGTGAAGGTTCTTGGTACAGTCAGACTAGAAGAAAAAATGCTTTCTAGACAAATCAACTGCACAAGAGCATGTTTTTGTTTTCCATTTCTCATCACTTATGAGCTTTTTAGAAGTTTAATCATCGTTTGACATGTTTCTTTTGCCAATTCATTGAGACAATACAACAAAAATCAATCCCAATGTCAGCACTTGTGACAGCCCTAAATTTTTGTTCATTACAACTTGCTCTAGTGCCCAGATACTCTATTTTTGGTATATCAGCTAGCTCATAGAATGTTGTCTTCTCATAAGCTTGCTCTTACAACAACATAGGAATGGACCTGAACATAGGAATTGACCCCTTTGAACTAGGCTTTAATGGTTTCCAATAGCATAATACTCAGAGTAGTTATGCCAAACTTAATTCACCACTACCACTTAGTAAGATCTGTTTGGACCTATTCTGGATGTCACAAACACAAAAAAATATGTAGCTTTTTGGATTTTACGATTACAAGATTAAAAAGATTAAACCTCCAGTATCTGTATCACTATTAATTATAATCTGTCTCTCTATTATTATAGTTCTATACATACATAGCATACTATTAGTGTTCCTACCAATGCTACACTGTTTATGCTATTATTTTTATACTCTGCAGAGATCCCTGAGCAGATGCAAATAAAAAGGTGTAACGAGGAAAAAAATGTTATCAGTATTATTAACAGTTTCGCAGTGTTTGAGAAAGTGCAAAAGAACAGGGATTAAAAGCCAAAGGAATTTTAAGTCTATGAAAGAGAAGTTGAAAGCAGTACTGTTTCCTCCTGAGGAAAAAGGGCTAATTCCAGGCATGCTGGTAAGTCTCCACTCTTTTCAGGGGCTCACTGATTATTGCTAGGCAAAACAGCTGCTGGTACAAATGGTTCCTGCTGTGCTAGGCAAACAGCTTTAAAATTATCTCTGAGATCCCAAATATACTTGCAATGCTGCATTAACACTTCCTAGGACTTGAAAAAGATACTGCAATGTTTCCAGATGTAGAAACTGGGTTTTATACAGATTTAGCTTCAGGTACGAAGAGGTGCTTCTCAAACTGGTTGAAAGCAATGTGCTGATGCCTTTTTAATAGACTATGTTAATCAGGAAAAAATATATTCAAAATAGAGGTTAAAATAAAATTTTTAGTAGTTGTATTTTGTATTTGCAAATTACTTTGGCAGTTTCAGCAGAAAGAGTATTTTCCTTTACTACCAGCATTAAACTGTTGAGCAGTTTGAGTACTTTGTTCCATGTAGTTCAGTAGGAATGGTGTGATACAAGATGATTATGGTGATTATTGCTTTGTTTAAATGGCTAAACAGATTTCTTGGTTTTCCCTTACATACTCCAATATTTAATTTTTTATGACAACTTTTCAACTGGAATGCCTAGCTCTCATCACTGTTCCTCGATAAATCTGGAATAAGATTTTTTTGTTGATTAGAATCTGATTCTGAATAGTACATTGGTATTTTTTTATCTCTGTGTTTACTCCCTTTTGAAATTCAAACTTCAAACCCAACTGTCTTCCTACTATGACTCTTTCTGAACACCCAAAGAAGTAAGATGAATATTTGCTTCTTGAGAAATGGAAGCTAATTTTTAGCAAAGTGGAGGAGCTGCCTGGTTTGCTCTGCATATGGCAACTTCTCTATTCCCTTGCTTCTTCTTCTATTTTGGTTTTTCATTAAGTCAAGGAGACTTTCAGCTAGAATGAGTTGTCTTTGAAGGCTCATATTGACTAACTGCTGGTATTCTGTTTCTTACTTGAATGAATGAAACAAGAATTGAGCAGACACAAACTCTCCACTGATCATTTATCAGCAACTCTGTGGCCATTGGCACTATGGTGACAGACATCACTGATTTAATGGCTTTAGTAATAAAGCTAGTCGCAGAAGGAAAAAAAATGCAGTGCAGCTAATCTGACTTCAGATTACATCTATAGGATTTGTGCAATGATATGATGACGCAGTTTCAGTGAAATAAATCCAGGAATCTGGAAGGCTGTACAATTGGCTTTACTGTGTAGGAGTAGGAAATTTGCTCATTTGTCTGTTGATTCATTAGCCAGTTATTTGGTACTTCCAGTGACCAGTTTGTCTGGGTAAATTAGGATACCAAGATTAATGCTATTAAACACATAAGGATAAACGAGAGAAGTATAAAGGACTAGATTATTTAAATATATTCAAGTTAACAGGGGTCCCATGAAATTCAGTCTAGAAGAGGAATTTCCAAACTGCAGTTTTAATAGTAACTTGTGGTTCTTCATTGAGAGCAAGTCTGGTTGGAAGGCAGAGGGGTACAAGAGGAAAGTTGATTAGAGAGAGGCATGGAGCATCTGTTCTACAAGGAAATGCTAAGAGATTTAGAATTTTTCAGCCTGGAAAGGGGAAGGCTTTGGATTAACCTAATTGAAGCCTTCCAGTACCAGAAGGGAGACTACAAGAAAGATGGAGAGGGATCATTTACAAGAGCACGTAGTGACAGGACAAGAGGGAATGACTTCAAACTGAAAAAGAGTAGGTTAATTTAAATATTAGGAAGAAATTCTCTACAGTGAGCGTGCTGAAGCAGCGGAACAGATTGCACAGGGATGCTGTGAATGCCCCATCCCTTGAGGTGTTCAAGGCCAGATTGGATGGGGCTTTGAGCTACCTGGTCTACTGAAAGGTGTCCCTGCGCATAGCAGGGGTGTTGGAACTGAATGATCTTTAAGGACCTTTCCAACACAAGCCACTTCATGATTCTATGGTTGTTGGATGTGGATTCTGCCTTCAGGCTAATACAGAATTAGGATGGTGTCAGCATAATGGTGGCAATAAGAAAATCAGGTTTGGAAATTACTGCTTCAAGGAATTTAAAAACTACCAGGGAAAAACTGACTGATTAGCTACTGATTGAGAGAAAATGGAGGATTGTGGAATGGGAGAGGAGAAGCTGGCAATATGTACTGATGAAAGTAAGCCTATGGTAGTACATATGATATTGTGCAAAAATATTAAGTGGACAATTCCTATAAGCACCTAAAGGAATAGCTAAAAGAGAACAGGCAACATTACATTTCTTAAGAATAAACTATGGCAAAACTATAATTCTCTTCTTTAATTGAAAAGCTGTTTTAAAATATAAGAAGAATCTTTAGGGGTAATATACATCTTATCAAAAGACTTCTAAGATGTTACTCTGTGCCTGACATTCTTCTAGACCTACTAAAAAATATGAAGGAGACGTAATCATCATAAGGTGGATTCTTGCATGATTGGAATGGCTTATGACCAATAGTTTGCTATCATCCATGGACATTTTAAGATACTCTTTTTAGCACCCTATCCTTATCTGTTTTTATTTAATGTTTATTTTTAATGTCTAAATGGAATTCATGTTCACTTTTAAATATCAGTAATATGAAATTCAAGAAAGATAAATGTTAAACATTACATCTGAAAAGAAAATGTCAGAGGCATGAATATAATATTCTGCCTATACAGAGTATTATAGAAAAATATCTGTGGAGTTCTGCTGAATGACACTTAGTTGGCATTAATCATACTCCCAGGATACAAAAACATGGTATTTTCTTTAATTGAACTCAAGAATGGGGTTTTCTTCACAAGGAATTACTAAGGCTGCTTGAGATTGTGTACTTTGTCAGCGACTTCAAAGATGTAACCAAAGAGAATTCAAAAGAAAATAATACCAATGAAGAGTTTTTAGCAAATGTAATGTGCAAAGAAAGTAAAAAGGAATTTGGTTTGCTGAGATCTGCTGGAATAGCAGGTTTCCAGAATAAACTGACTTTAAGAAGGAGAACACCAATCAACTTTTTCTTATGATCTTCTAGGCAAAAAATAAAAAGCAGTGACCTTGTGAACTTGCATACCCACAGACACTGACATTTAGATGTTGGGAAAATAAATCTTTTCAGTACAGGAACATTTTGAAATGCCTATTAGAGATTAACTGGACAATCATTGTCATCTGTTGTGGTAGTAATGTTTTTTATTAAAATCTGAAGTTAGCTTTTGATGTCCAGTTGATTTGTATACTGCATGGCTGCCTCTTGGTTAATTCCTTTATCTCACGTGCCTTTCCACCAAGGAAAAGTTCAAGGGACACACCACAGCATATGGAACTTAGGCCATGTATATGCAGTGTGTTCTGCTTAAAAAAATTACCTAAGCTTTAGAGTATCTACTATTTTTATTATTTTCATCAGCCAATACCTATTTAACTAACATTAAAAGAAGAAAAAAGCTGGCTGGAAAGGCTTCTCTACAGTTATCAAAGTATGAGAGCAGAGAGACAAAACAAAAGGTAGGAGTTATTTGGAAATATGAATGTCAGTGCTAAAAGAGAAGATATATTTTTAAAAATCTCAGTAGGCAAAGTGCTTTTACTCTGCATATATTGTTTAGAAAACTTTTATTTCTTAATACAAATGATACTTGGTTTTATGTGTTGGCTTTAATGTGAAATTTACATGGCTGAAATCCAAAATGGATAAATTAGTTTTAATAGTTTTAATCATCTATAAATGTCATTAGTTCACTTTTTTGCCATATTTTTCTTGAGTGATTTTTTACAAATCAAATCACTGGGATAGCCTTGCTGCAAAGTAATTTCTCTCATGTGATAATATAGTTATGAACCTGTTAAGAAGAACATATATTTAATTATTCTAAGTCAAGTGAATTCATTATATGAACTCTCAAGTTGCAAATTGAACTTTAACAGAATATCCCCTATGTAAAACTGAAAGCCTGATTAACTTCACCAAATTTTTTTTAGTGGTCTTGATTATCATTTGCATAGATTTTTAATATTAAAAATGCTTTTTTTCTGTACTGAGAGGACAATGGGATTGATTTTTGGCAGCTGAATTTGAAATACATTTTAAAATAATGTATGCACAAAATTTATGATTTGGAAAATAAATTTATTTGTTTAGGACTGTTCTTTTTGTTAGATGAAAGTTAAGTATCCCTGTGAATATATTTTCTCTGTTCTGTATAAGTGCCAGATGCTTAGAGTGTTTTAAGTACTTGCATTTAAAAAACCTAAAATTAAAAATAGCTGAATTTCCACTAAGTGTTCCAATGTGGAGCTACATAGAAGGCAATTATCTAGCTCAAAACCTGACCCTACTCATATTTCCTCATGTTTGTTTGTTTTTCAGTTGAATGGGAGAAATATGAGTACTGTGTTCATTATACTGTTTTAGTACTCTAATTGTGGGATCTACTAATGTGGTAAAGAATGAAAACAGCCCCCAGATTTCTGAAGCTGGGTTGTATATGAGGGAACCTGGGGCCATGACAAAGCAATCTGAGTTTGTCTGCATGCACTGCATGAGATGGCTTTTTATCTGAGCTCAAAATCATGCAGCCATGTTTTTGAATGGAGAATGTGTACATGTAATTAGGGGGAAAAATATGCTAATTTTTGTGGTTTTTTCTTATTTCAATTGGTCTGTTTTAAATAATTCAGGTTTGGGTTTTTCAAACTGAATCAAAGTAAAAGTATTTCTCTGCTCTTTTCATACAGTGGCATTCAAGTGATAGCTAAAAGCCTAGTAGGATACAAGCAATGGAGCAGTGATAGGGAGGTGCTTTAATGTAGATGTCTTGGCCGCCTGTATACCTCAGAAAATCTGCTTAGTGGTTTCCTATTTTTACATTGTGGCATCCTTAGTAGTTATCTATGATTGCATCAGGTAAATGGTGCCTCTGAAAACATGCTCAATGTTCAGATACACTCATTTGGTCAGCCATTGCAGACAAATGCATTGGAAAGACCAGATCAGGGGTACAGATCTCTGCAAAGGAAGGACACAGACTTGTAAGGCAGAATACTCTTCCTGAATTCTTGCTCTGCCTAGTTTGAAGCAGGTGTTTGAATCAAACTTTCCCCAGCTCGGCAAATGTCCAACACTGATAGATATTCAGTAAACTAATCTTGAAACTATTACTAAATAACTGTGTTTTTACCACAACAAGAACCTGAACCTTAGCTCTCACCTGTCATATACTGAAGTTACTGAACTCTAATGAATGCCATGCCTTCTTTATTCAGTGATTATTTATTCTAAGTGGAAGGGACAAACATGGTAGGAGATAAAGTAGTCCTATTCCACTCCACCTTGCAATACTGAACTGGAGGGAAATTCCTGTATCAGCTTGGATCTCATTCAGGCTCAATGAGCAGTGAGGTTAGGTGAGGAAATGAAGAAGCTGATCAACTGGCTGAGCATCCAAACCATGGAGCTGTACAACAGAAATTAGGGCTGTGTTCAAGTTTGTCTCACGTTGACTGTGCTGACTCTGGAGACTACTCTCCTTGGAGGAAGACTGTGCATCCATTACTACTAAAGCTAATATATTAACAAATCTGAGAAGTGAAACCAAGGCACTGACTTCTGTTACCCTCTTAGGTAAATGAAATATCCTTTGGATTATGTAGTGAATGCCATATACCTAAATACTGCCAAGAGCTCAGCTGTATTTCTAAACTAGGTATAGCTAATTTTGTAGATTTTTCTTGGGGGTAACTTTTTGCTTTGCTACTAAAAGACTGTATTGAAAGTCTGAATGGAAAGACATATGTCTTTTTCCCCCCATGAACAGCTGAAATATTTCTAAGCTAACTAGTGAACTGTTGTAATACAATTGCCTTTCATGAAAGCAGTTATTTTTACATTTGTTGATTGACTTCTGAGCTCCCCTGGAAAATGTATTAATGACAGTGTTTGCTGCTGCTGGTATTTGTGACCTGCTTTCTCATATTTTCTTTACCAGGAGGAGATTGCATGTCTTTAACAGAGAACTTTGTTTCTAACTCTGCTGGTATTTTAACTGCTGCAGCATCAGTGATAAGTTCCCATTACTAATCATCATCAAATGATGGAATGATGAAAGCACTGGGTTTACAAATGTTCTACATTTAATACAACAACAAAAAACTCCAAGCAGCAGCTACTGTGAATCAGCAAGGCTACCCAGAGGTTCATTTGGGTGAGCACCAACTCCATACTATCAGTTCAGAAACTCCAGCTGGGGCATGTTGGAGTACATGTAGAATATGCAATTAAGCAGCTTTTCAGTCATGCAGTCTTTCCAATGTAAATTTTGATCCACGGAAGATTTGGAGGATACACATCCATCTCTAGGATTTGAGCCCAGAATATTATCTATGAAATCTTAACCTAGTCCTACTTCCTGTGTTATGCTAATGTGAACAAAGAAGTTGCATAACATTTTGTTCAGATGGTATTATTAGGGTAACATTAAAATTATATGTGGAGAGAAATGTCCTTGAACAGGTGGAGATTTTTTTCTGTTTTTGATAAACATATTGCCCTGCTCCAAGATTTGTTTATTTATCACTTTTCACCAGAAAAGCAATGAGAAGCCCAGAACTGTTCCAGTTGAAATGTTTGTTTAATCCACAAGATGCCTGGCTTGGAACATCTGTCACATGATATATTTTCCAACTGCCTTTTGCAGATACATCATGCCACATGATACATCCTCCTAATTCAAAAATTCCTCTCCTTAAAAAGAATGAATCAATATGACTTGTGTGTTTCAAAGGCATTACATGGGAAATATCATTTTCTATCATAATGGTGATGGTCAATGAACATCTTGAAGATTTTTTTGAGTTCTTTGACAAAGTCCTATAAAAACCCACAGTTTTCCATGATCCATACTCAGAGGGTCAGGAGACTTTTGTCTGAACTCTACAGTTTGACATACAAATGAGGTGATGCATTCATAGTAACTAACTATGCATGTGGTCTTAGATTAGGATATTTGAGTTATCTAACTAAATTAAGCTGACTCAGGATGAAAGAGGTTTACAAGCTCAGTATTTTGTAAGTGGGAAATAAAAACTAGATTGAGTGTACACAATAAAGGAAAAATAAAAATAATACTTGACATTTCTGGTAACAAAAGAGCTCAGGGAAGAAGTAAAACTGAGTGATGGGACTTATTTAAATGCTTCCTCATGTGGAATTATAAGGAGTTGTCTCTAACCTTTTCACTTTGAAAGACAGAGTAGGCTGGGATCAGATTTTAGTCTTTCAGTACAACTGTGAAGTTAGTCTGATGCTTTAATCTTTTTAACTAAAGTAATGCAAGGGCTGCATATATGAAACAGTTTAGCCACAGAACATCTCCCTAGTGTTGGATTGATAGTTGATTACAGGTTTGAAGTTATTAGAAGGGAGGAATAGAAAGCACCACTGAACACTATTGCCTCTGCATTCCTTAGGTCATATTGCTTGAGCAGAAAGGGATGAACTTCTCTTTCATCCAAAGTAGGCACAGGTAAAGTGATTTGAAACATTTTATGTAAATTTGAACACGAATGGATTTGCATTTCTTTCAAGGAAATTCTCTAAAAGCACAGCACTCATCAAGACAAGAAAATTTGGGAGAAGAAACTTGTAGAAATAATGAAAAGAATGAGACAAATGGATGCCTACCCAGAAGAGACTAAATCCTAAGAAAATCAGGTTACACTAACCTCACTTTGGTTTTAACTGTAGCACATGATACAAAATTTTCTGTAGGATTCATGTAGAAAATTAATCTCAGAATGAGCTGAAACCCCCAAACTGCCCTACATGCAGGAACCTCATCCAGTTTTGTAAGCTCATTTATAACACATTTATCATATTCTTCAGTTTTCTAAGTTTTCTCCAGCATTCCTTGATTCATTGTTAATATCCTTCAACCCCCACAAAATCTTGTTACCTCATTGTTAAGCCTGCTGATCTCTTGTTTGGTCTCTTCTGCTTTGATAATGAGCACAGCAGCACCAATTTCAGCCTCTGAAAATAATTCAAATTCATGTGAGATGAGTGAAATCACTTGGAAACAGTAATACTATTCTTGCACTTAACCAATGCATTAAATTTAAACCTGTTTTGCAGTTGACTAGAATGAAAATAAAACCATGTGTATAATGTTCAGTGTATAACGGGGGAGAGAAGAACAGTTAATAAAGTTAATACTGTACTCTTCAGACTGGACCAGAAAGGAATGAAAATGACAACCCTGGTGCCATCCACATGACAGCTCAACACTTTTTAAAAGTCATAAATATGACTAAAGTTTTATTATTGTTTTCCTGTTTAAGAGGAAAAGTCCTAGTTGCCCCCACGATAAAGCTACTTCGTTATGTGGGGACTGTTTACTTCTAATAGAGGGGATGTTGGAAACAGACCCTCTGTCTCTTTTCTTAATAATTTTTCCCCCCATCTAGACAAGTTCCATTGCTTTGTGGTGCGATTTTATCAACAATTTCAGAGTGTAGGTTGTTTAAGCCTTCCAAAAACCCCTTGTTATTAAAGGTTTTCACTCTTTTCAAAATCTATATACTTCCATACTTCTCCACTTCTCTAAGTATTTTGAAAAAATATGTTGAGAGTCAGGTTTACATACGGCTCTTAATGAACTGGGGTTTTTTAGGGTTTGTTTGTTTGTTTTCTTATTTACTGCTTGTTTTTTTTTTTTTTTTCAGTTTGGTATTAGAATGTTTTTATGTTCACTTTTGTCTTTGTGTTTAGTACTTTCCAAAGTACTAAAAGGTTTGGGAGCATGAGGCAGATTCTACAATTTTTCTGGTAAAGTAAAATGCATGAGAAACCATTTCCCTCCACAAACAGTTTTATCATGAGTGTCTGTTATCAGGAAAACAACAAATGACTTTTGGGATGTTGTTGAATATTTTACAATTGTGACACTGAAATGGTACTGAGAGTACAAATACATGTTTAATCTATTTATGCCACTAGTGAGGATCAAAGAAATAAAGGGGAACAAAAAGGAGTTATGAAAACTCTTTTCTCTAAGGAGTGATTTTCCCAGGCAACGCTCACCTCCAGTTGTAGGAGATAATCTGGATTCCTGCCTGAGCTGATCAGAGCTGAAGTCAAAGGTTTGGCTTTCCTCATTATGGTTTCCAACCTCAATCCCATCGACAATTCTGATGAGAAAAATTGGAGTAATGGAGCAGTTTCATAAATATCATATTCATAATTATGCTGTAAAAATTACTCCTAAAGGGCCCATTTTTAAACAATGGTAAATTTTTCACAACATTAAGTTTAGAGAAAAGCAGAACCTATTATATTGGTATAATTTGAGAGTCACTAAAAATTAAAATTAATGATAATGGAAGGAATGTGAGGACAAATATAATTAACTGAAGTTTCAAAATTTTCATGACTTTTGCAACATATTCTGGGTCCTATCCAAACCTATACGGAATTTAGTTAGCTTTTCATATCTAAAGTTATCTGTTGCTATTATTTCTTCTGCACTACCTAAAGAGGCTTCACTATGCTCTTGTGAATCTAAAATCTCCCTGCACATAATCAGGCTCTTATATTAGGTTTACTTAGGCAGATCCTAAGCCTGAACATAATATATTTATGAAAACATCTCTGTAAACTTTGGTCAAAAGTGTAATTTCCATGCAAATAGTTATTCTAAATTTGTTTAAAATGAACTAGCTCAGGCAGGGCAATCTTGTTTGCAAATTTGATATACTAAGATGTGCAGACCAGTCTGCAGTGTCCCAGTTACATTAATAATGGTATTGAATCTGACTACTAGAAAAGGTATTTTTGTCAGTTATTTCTACCCATGCACAGCAGTTATCTCTAATTTGCAGTGTCAAGAAAGCGAAAGGAAAAAGAAAGAAGCAGTATTTTATACAAAAACCAAGTTCTGCATGCAAAGAATATACAACAGGTATTGGACGAATCAATAAATGGTATTAAAAATATATAATTATGAATATTTTTTGTTCTCTGTTAAAATAAATTATGCTATAAAGAGAACTGTTTTAAAGTCAATGAAAGAGGATCATGCAACTGCCAGTTGACTGATATGAAGCATCAATTTCTTGTTTTGTCCAGGCACAAGCTTCATATTCTGTCTTACAGCAGGCAGATTAATTACACACTAATCTGGAAGGACTAAGACAGAAAGTTCTTAGTCTCTCAGTCATTGGGGATGACTTTGCAATAATGGAAATTAGAGTTTTCATCTAATAAGGATATTTTCAAGAAAACTTGACTGGAATTGTCAGGAGAAACAACAGACAACACAGAGATATCTGTGATGTATTTGGCTTGAAAGAACCATGTAACTCAGACCTCTGTATGCAGACCAAGTGTTCTTGTCCTTTTTGGCTCTTTGAGTGGGTTTAGATCTCCATGCCATGTCTGAGTGTTTGTCATGCCCATTGGATGTTACTAGACTTGACTCTAGTCTTGGTCAGCCTCTGATAGAAGAGGAGACTCAAATGTGGTGTTTGAGCAGCCCTGGCCTATTCTGCTAACTGCAGCTGAAAACCAGAATGACTACTGTGTTTGAAATTTGCTATAAAACCTATTTAATGTAATTTGGCCTCACTGCTTCAAAAGGCAAATTTTAAACACCAATATCCCTTTTGTTGAGGTTTCTAATTATATAAAATGCTAACATTTTAACTGCCTTTAAAGCACACAAGAGAAAGCTTACTCAGATGTGACTTGGAATTTATAGATGCTACATTCTTTAGAGTGTTTAAAGATTCAGACTAAAAGGAAATTATATTAGCAAAAATACCTAGTTGTGGAGTGTCAGGCTTCTATCTGGGAAATATGTAATGTGCAATATGCCTATTCATGTACAAAGAACTGGCTGGGAAACTGCATAACCTAGTAAATTGAAAACGTGGGGACAAAGGCAATTTTTAAGTCTCACCCCTCTCTGAATCAGCCCTGAATTTTCTCCAGAAGACAGAAACCTCCACTCCCAGAAGCCAAAAAGTCAGAAAAGATTAGCATGTGACTCTTTATCCAGTTGCTTAGGGCTAGAGTGCAGTCCTCCATGTGGGTCTGAGGAGATTCAGTTACATAAATGCCTCCTCTTAGGGCTGCCTTTATTATCACATTTTCTTCCTGTTGGTGCTCTTCCACTTCATAGGCAGTATCAAAAAAGTAACTGGGAAAACCAGGGCTCTAATCTAGAAATTACAATTCTAGCTTCTGTTTCTAGCACCAAGAGCTCTTTAAAAATTTAACCCAGTCTCTGGGCTTTATTGCTTTCACAGAGGAGCACAAAGAACCTGAAGTACCTGTGAAGAATTCTAGCTAGCTTGCTCTAGGAAACTTCCACAGTAGAACAAGTTTCTTAAGAAGACCAAGTTAATTCTCTTGAGAAACTGTAGTTATACATCTCAGAACAGCACTGACTGGATATTTCATCCAGAGCCTTGTCTTTCCCTTGTTCTTCAACACCAAATAAAAATGAGGGTTTTAATTAAGGTCTTATTTTCTCCTTGATGCTTACAAGGAAAAACCACTATTTTTTAGGATGGTATTAACTTGTCACTTTAAATATTCTAATAATATAAATTCATTCTAGGAAATAAAATGAAAATTTTTTTTCTGGAAAAAAAAAGACTGAAAAGCACACATCTTGGGCCAATTTTCCAGCCTATTAACTGGATTAGTCTGCAGTTATATAATTATGAATGGAGTCAGGAAATATATGTAACTATACTTCTTTCATATTTTCTTTTGCAGCCTTGGGTGCCAATGTCAGACTGCATAAATTCAGAGTACTAATGAGCAAGATAACATTTCAGCAGAAAATATGAAAAGCAGCTTTTCCCTGAATTACCACTTGTTATGTGAATGATAATGACCTTTACTCATAGCTGACTGAACTAAATTCACATGAGATCTAGGAAACAAATGAGAAAATACCCGCTATGCATTTCGATTTTGCTTGTGTAGAAGCTGCTTTCCCACACATTATCATCCCCCGTATTGACTCTCTGTTTAGGATCTAGAGAGTAAGTCCTATGAGGAGTGGCTGATGGAGCTGCAGTGGTTTAGTCTGAAGAAAAGGAGGCTCTGACAACTACCTCAAAGGATGTTGTAGCAAGGTAGGGGTTGGCCTCTTCTCCAGGCAACCTAGGACAGGATGAGGAAACGGCCTCAAGCCGCACCAAGGGAGGTGCAGATGGAAAATCAGGAACAACTTCTTCACAGAAAGGGAGGCCAAACATTGGAATGGGTTTTCAAGGAGGGTAGTGGAAACATCATCCCTGGAAGTGTCCAGGAAACAACTGGATGTGGCATGTAGTGCTGTAGTTCAGTTGGCATAGTGGTGTTTTGTCAAAGGTTGGACTCTACCTCGCAGGTCTTTTCCAACCTAAATGGTTCTATGATTTCTATGATTTTGTGACAAAACTAAAATTGGTTTGTATCCTGCTACTATTTGAAGTGTCTGTACCAATAAAATGTATGATGAGGGGGAAAGGGTTCTATATAATCTGCCATGTTCTTTTTATGATTGCATCTCTGGGGACCGGTGCTTTGATGGAGTTAAACAAATGTTGCCCAAACTGTGGCTATTTCATATTTGCAATGGCAGGTTCCTGAAACTCCCGCTCTGTCTCCAATGAATAAAGGAAGTGCTTGAACATGTAAACTACTTCAAATTATAGAAGACAAAACTTGAACTGGAAGATGAACTGCTGCATCTCCTTGTGTGAATGCTTGTGATTTCTCCATAGAACTGGTCCTAAAATTAGGATTACATTGCAGCAATTTATAAAAAAGTTATAGAAATCATTTGTAAGTAGCGTACAAATAAAATATTGAACTATTTTAAATTGTACACTAGTAATACCACAATAAACTCTAATGATGCTTCTTTATGTCAAGACACAGTAAAACAGATTTGCTAAACTCTGTATTTAATTACATAATTTTCATTAACAGGTTTCCTGTCTCTAATGAAAAAGGCCTCTAAATATTTTCTAAAATTGCTAGGTAATTGTTTTCTATAATAGCTCTCTACTCCAGTAATTTTTTGTATTTTCATGGATGTGTTATAATTTCATCTACTTTCTTTCTAAATTTTTGTATCTCTGATGGACTCAGAATGTTTCACAGTGCTATTATGGGAATGAGTATTATAGACAAAATGATACCATAAGGCCAGACTATTTAAATAGCCATTTTTGCAGTTGCTCATTTTTTTACTGCCCTTTTTATTGGTAAAAATACTTTAATTTGCAGTAAAGTTCTAAAGTCATTCTGCATAGTGTGCAATGGTTCCTACAATAATGTGGGATGAACAGAAGTTTAACTATTAAATAATTACTCTTATAGTGTCAAAATTGTGATATTTTTAGTAGGAGTTACATAACAGAGAAGAAAATAAGCATTCATAACTATTACCTTGGGCTCATATCTGATGGGCCACTGGTGGTCAATGATGACAGGTATAATTTCAGGTTTTTCTCCTTCCTCTTGGAGTAGTAATGGAGCTCTGTTTCATGTTTGGATCTTAAGGGGTTTGAACTGCAAGCACGGATGGGGGAGTGAAAGGGCACAGTTCCTGAGGCCAACTGCTTCAAGTTTCTCCCTAGGTGGCTTTTACTGCTTAAAGTCTTCTTCTGCTGAGAGCTATTTGTGCTTCGTGTATCAATTGGTGAAAGGGTGCTGCTTTCTTCCTCTCCCTCCTCTTCCTCATCTTCATCTTCCACTATTGAAGGGAGTTTCTTCTTTATATTTCCATTTCCCTTGAGTTCCGTCTAAAATAACAAATAATACATACTGCATAAAATTCAGAGCCTGATGTTGCAGAAACACAATTTTTGTGGTGCTCATCCTGGAACAAACCCAGACCTAGCACAGCTTTCCCTTCTCATTAGAGAGCTCTTTTGGAACTCATCCACAGCCTCAGCTATGGCTATATGTGCAGACACATGAAAAATACAAACAAATTTAAAAAGGTCACTCTTGACAGTCAGCAAACTTGCTGCAATATGTTTTGTTACCAAGAAAGAGTACATGACTAATTCTTACAAGCCATTTGCCATATGTACACTTGAAAAGATTAATTTTGTTTAGCTGAGGCATTACTTCTTGAGCTTTATGATACCAGAATCTTGATGGTCCACAGAAAAGGTCTGATGCTGATAATTCAAATACTGCCATTTTTTCATATGGAACCTATTATAATGTATAAATGGCTTTTACACCAGTTCAGCTCAAGCCCAATGTTCTCTGTGTCCTTCTTAATTTTTGTAACTGAAGCCACTGTCAGGATGGTAGACAGACTTTTCAGTTCACACACAGTCCCACTAATGAGCCAATAGTGTGACAGTTTCAGCTTCAGAACTGAGTCATCAGAAAATGGAGCTACATGTGGTTTAGAAAAAGAATGCAATTTAGATGCTTGATGTTGAAACCAGGGAAATTTAGAGGCAACATAGTTCTGGTTTCTGTAATTTATGTACTAATTAAAACACAATGTAGGAGATCAATGTTATCTTTTTGTGGTAACAAAGCATGCTGGTCATGAGTGCCGACACATGCCACTATAAACAGGATCAGATCTTAGCTCAGAAATAGTTCCATTTATTCCCATGGTACTATTTACTGTATTGGTAGTAGGTGAATGGCCTAAGGCAGACTCAGGTTCCAGGTCAAATTAACAAACTAAATGCAAATTCATGGTTTCAAAGGGAGTTGTTGTTTCTAATTTATTTATTTTTTTTACAGGCTACTCCTCTTAATCACGCTTGATTAAGGCACTGTTAGCTTCAGATAGAAAACCTCAGATGACCCTGCATAGTCAGATTTCCCACATTCAGGCCAAGTCAGATTGTCTGTGTGGAAATACCGATTTGGGGAATTTATCCAAATATTCTAAGCCCCTATTAGCATCTGTCTAAATGTTTTGCAGCATAGGTTTAATTTTGCTGTGTGTTACAGCACATTTTCATTGAATGTATCCTTTTCTCTTAGTATATGTTGACAGATTTAGTGAGCTAGGACCTTTTAATTTGAGATATATACGAAGAGGTAAGAATTTAAAGCTGTGACAGAAGGAATGTCTTTATAAAATAGAAAAGCCATGTTGTCAGCTGTAATAGTCATCCAAAGGCTGTCATGGTGATCAAATTCTACAGGACCTGGCACTGATACTGCCTGTACTCTATAGAGAATGAGTGCTACCCATATTCAAATCTTTGGCTTGGGTAGCCATGTATTTAAAATGTGGTTGCTGTAGGAGTATATTCAAATTTAGTACCTGGGGAAAAAGATCATAAGCTGTTACTCATAAAATGGGCAGTGGCAGAACTATCTGCAGGATGCTATTTAAATTATCATTCTGAAAAAACGGAAGTTTGTTTTCAAGCAAGAAAGGAAGGAGTTTTCAAGATTTGTTCTTGTCATAATTATGTGAATGTTCAATGTGAAGCTTAGCACAGTTAAAATGTGATCAACATACCTGGGATAGTATAGGCTTGTTGGATAATTTTGATATTACCTGAAAAAAACAAACCAAAAAGTAAAAAATATGTACATCTGCACAGTTTGGCTTCCAAACATCTAAACCAAACATTAATGTCAATACAAGGAAAGAGTCTCATGATAAAATGTCTGTATTAAATTAAATGGTGACATAACACTGAACTAAGGATAATCTTTGCAATCAGGTTCTGTGAGGAAAAAAAAGGTGTTGTTTCATCTTAAACAAAAAGAGAATTAATGAAAAAAATAACATTTTACTTTAATAAAAAAAGTAGGTCAAGACTCCAAACCCGTGAATGAATCTAGATGTGTGAAAGCACACCTGGTAGGTTTCAGTGCTGCTTTGATGGAAATGCAGGAACAAGTGCTCTACTTTGGCCCTGCTTAGCTTTAGCTCCTGTGCCAGCCTAGTCTGTGTATGAAGATTGTGTATGAAGTATCTCCAGCATCTCTGAGGAATTTTCAAAAGCAGTGGTGGGACGGAAGCAAGTAGGAGGAAGATAGTCCTGAGGGAGATAGGTGTCTACCCTATGCAAAGCCATAATATTTTTTTTCTTGACTTACACAGAAAGTAAATCAAAAGAAAAGGAAGAAGAAAAAATTATGCAAGTTTCAAGTGTAGCTACTTCTAATATAACCCACTGGAACTGCTGAGTAATATCTGCAATGAAAATTCTGCTGTTTATTTGAATGTCCACATCCTGACCATGGTCAAGTCTCTGACAGCCTATATACTATATTTATATGAATATTTTAGTCTGCCAGGTAGAATTTTGAGAAATTATTTTCAGCTTTTCTAAACCCACATATTAAGACAGAAAGTACTTAACCCATTAGTTCGTAGCGCCAATTTATTTTTCTCCAAACATAGGTAGAAGTTAGGCATTTCTGAAAGTCATTGGAACTTCGCAGTTTGTTTGATAAAGGTCTTCAGAACTGCTAAATATTCAAATTTTAGGTCCAAATTTGAAAATAATAATTGTGTGCGGGCTTTTAAAATTTTTTTTGTTCCTTCTTTACCAGCCTTTGAGGTTAACCTAAAAACTGTTTTGTAGTGAGGGTACTAGTAGTGGTATAATATACAAATACAGAATATTTAAGTTTTCACAAGGAGAAATCCCACTGCACAACAGCCAAGCCAGTAGCAGGTGTATCATTAAATGTAGCATTAACACTCTAAAAACTGCCAAACAGAACAACTGCAATATAATTAGGCTATGCAAACAAAACAACTGCTGTGTCCTTACTGAGTTAGATAAAGTGCTAGATGATATCAGCAGAGGATGAGATGTCAGATACTGAAATATCATAAGTTGCATTGTAATCTATGACAATTGAAGAATCAGTATCTTCTTCAAGATCCAGGATGAGAGGAAACTAGAAATGTGCTAAAATACTAAAGCCAGAGTTAGGAAGTACTACTGGCCTGCTTTGCATGTGTGTTTAAAATATTAATTTAAACCAGTGCCCAGAATTTTGGGGCATCAGTTTGCTTGGCTTCTAGGCACAGGTGCAGTAGAAATGCTAAACAGCGGCCTTAATTAAAATTCCAGGTGAATCCCAAACATTAGCAGCTCCACAAAAAAGATCTCAAAAGTATGCATTTTCCTGCTGAAGGCTTTAGAAGTGACTTGTCATTTGTAATTCATAACATGGGTGAGGATTTCCCTCACTTTTTGTTTTCATATTGTTTTTTCCCCCTCCTGAATACATGTTAATCCTGACTGTACATCTTGAAAACATAGACAGAGAAATCATTATATGGGTTTAAAGCTGCATGACCAGTGGTTAGCACTGTGCCCTTGCTTCTCGAGCTCCCAGCTGCTCCTCAGCACAGGAGCCACAGCCACCCATTGATCCCTCTCTGCTCTGTATGACCCTGGCTTGGTCACTGCAGCAGGGAGAAACTGGCTGCACAGCAATTGGGGTTAAGTGGCAGAACTACTTTGCCTTGAGACCTTCCCAAGAGAAGGCTAAAGGAATTTTTGAAGGCAAGTTGCTTTTTGCAAGAAGAGGAGGGACTGTCCTCAGGAGGAAGTGTAACAGAAAAGAAGGGTAAATACGAACACAGAGCACATGATGTGAGAAGCTGCTTATTAGACTTTCTTCTCCTGTTCCCCCAAACTGGCTCCTTTAACTCCGTGGGGACAATTCCAGTCTGAAAATATCGGTATTTTTAAATAAACTATGGACCTATAAAATATCTTTTCCATGGCACAAAATCCACAGTAAAGAGTGTTGTTATTGCCCCTGTATAAATACACTGCAATCATATTTATTGCTTGTAACTTTGAACACCCTGTCTTGCACACAGAACAGGGGCCTGGGATTTATGTCTTAGTAGTTGAAAGTTGGCAAAAGAATCTAATCTGTGACCAGGGAGAATGCTCAAGGATTTTGCTTCTAAAGTTATTCCAGGACCTCCCCTCTGTCTCTCCTTCCAGTCTCAAAGAGAAAAGATGAACAAGAACTTGGACAAAGCCAGTCAAAGTGCAGTAAATTAAAAGTCCTCATTATGCACATAGCTTTATCTCTGTAAAAACGTAGTATCAGAGTAAATAATTAGGAGGTGTTGCCCTAGTTTCTAGGCTGCTGAAACCTTTTATTTAGGGCAACACACTAGTGCAGCTTTCTATAAAATGCTCTATTTTTTCCTTACACAAAGAGTGTGTCAAGTAGCTCATATGCCCATAGTTTTAAAAGAAGTACAGCTCTTAAAGGACAAGGACTGCTGAAAGGAAAAAAACCCCAGATATTTAAGTTACTATGCATTGGGGGAAAAAACAGAAATACTGATGTTAGCATGAGTTATGTGAAATACTGTCAAAGAGTCTAATTAAATTTTTGATTTCAGCCCTGGTGTCTCTTTATGTCTTGTGAAACCAGCTATTAAATTTAACTTGACAAGACAAAACAATAATAGATCATGTACCAAAAGCAGACTCACAAAATTCTTCCATGTATGGAATCACAAATCTATAATCTTCCATTTGTTTAATATCTTAATACACAGATTTTAAAGATTCAGTAATCCTTAGCGTTGTTTATTAGAAACACAAAAAGAATATTTCTCTCTGGCAAACTAGTGGTTTCCTGCTGAGAGCCAGTGAAAAAGTTTTTCAATGTCAAGAGGCAGTAATCATTTATAAAGAATCTCTACGAGGAACTGTGGCCACCCCAGGTAATTAGCTGTACAATAATTCAATATGAATTCCAATTATAAGACCCTAAAAAGAAAAATATAGAGATGTAGCTAAATTTGAGGCTAATACATTATATGTCCAGTTAGTAAACTTGCATGCTCAGGCTCAATAGGTTGCTACCAGTGTTTGCTGGGCTGATTCTTGTTGCCTTCACAAAAAGTAGGACTAAAAATAGAAACATAATTTAATTTATTTTCTCGTAATCTTAGGTACTAAAATACATTAATAATTCCTTATATCTGAGGAGTCAAAAGGTTAAAATTTCAAGAAAGTATTTGAAATCAAGCTGGAGTATTAATGTTCTTAGTCAGCATTTGGAAATGGGAAAAGCCCATTTAGGAGCACTGGCAGTGTGGGAAAAAAACCTAAGAATGCACGCCAGATGTTCTATTCTTAGCAAATTTACTGTATGGTAATGGAAAAGATGCAAGTGCACAACAAGAGATTATTGTATTTCTGCAAAGCTTAATGCCTCACATGTGCTCAGGCCTCAATTTTCTGTAATCAGGAAATTTTTAGTGAAATATCACAAGTCCTCTAAATCACAAAAGACTCAATCACTCACAAGGAGCTTGTTAGATATAATTGTTTTATACTGAGCAATTTACCATCCCCACCCTCTTTGTTTTTTCTTGTTTTGTTTTGGTTTTTTTTTTTTTAAGACTTTCTATTGTTCTTTTTCATTGGCTTGTTCCTATATTTTCTCATGGTTATTCTTCTCTCTCTTACTCGCTTAATGGACAGATAAGGAAAGAGTATTTTGTGGAAGCAGATGTTTTCAGCATTCTCTGATCCTTCTTACAATACAGAGTACATTGAATTAGCAGCAAAAGTTGAACAGCAGATCTGTCACTGGTATTTTGTCCTAGGGAAACAGTAATCATGAATTTCCATGAGCTCTGCAATCTCCTGCTAAGTTGCTGTCCTGAATCTTTTGTTTCCTTGTTATTAACTTGTGAAGTTGGTACAAATGTTCTGTAACTGGCTGGTTGTGGTTAGCTTTGAATAGTTCATTTTTTTTTTGCAAATGAATATATTCTTGGATGCAAAATTCTCCCTTGGGCCTTTATATTTAATAAAGTTTACTTTTCATATATTTCTTTAAAAGCTGAATGTTAAACTCACTGCATTAATTCAATTTTTAAATTATACTTTAATTGTTCCATTAGCAATGCAGGATGTATTGCATTTCTCGTTAAAAATATGCTAGAGAAACAAAAAATTAATGTCTGTAACTTGTGTCACATTAAGAATAAATAAATAAGAAATGTGGATGGTATAATCAGTAATTGTTACTTCTTTATGCTTACATCCCTCTACCCCATCCCAAAACATGAGAAGAAATTAGGCTCTCAACTGCCCTGAAAATGTATCTTTCATAGTAAATCGGTGCCAGTTAGAACTGAAAAAAAAATTAAAAAAAATAAAGAACAGACTATCAATAAGGTGAAAAGAAGACAAAAGGAGGAATTGTTAAAATAGACAATAGACCTGGCACTGACTGTACTGTCTGGCGGGTTGTATTTTTGGAAAAGCTTTCAGATTACTGCAGACAAAATGATAAAATGGTGAAAGCTTTTTAATACTCCTACAGTTTGATTACAGTCAAGTAAAGACTTACATAATAGAAACTACAACAAAGAATAACACCTTTCAAAGCAGTAAAACTTAAATGCTCAACTTCAAGCAGCTCTACGGTTTTGAACAGGCTCATAAATATTTGCACGTTTGGCCCTGGATTGATATTCAGTGAGACTCCTAAGTTTGAGGCTGTAGAGCCTGTGAAGGAGTTGTGTTTGCATTGTTAGCTTTATCTTTAAATGAAACTTCATACTAGTATTTATGTAAATATGTACATCTAACTTCAGAGAAGCTCTTGAGAAGAGGGGGAGAATGAAGTGGATGTTGAAGAATATTCTCCAGTTAATTTTATTGCTGCCAATTGCCTATTTCTACCTATTCCCAATGTTGGTCAGGTGTTTTGTTAGCACTTACAAGACAAATGAGTGGGATGAGTGTTAGTAAGTGCCTCCCTGAGGACAGCAATATATCTGTGGAGAATTTTCCAGAAAATGGCTTGAATTCTTTGAAGTAGCATGACATGAAACCAAACACCAAAAAAATCCAATATCAATTTTGGACAATGATGGAATGAACAATGAATATAGTGCAATTAGAACGGGAATCCGTCTCTGAACACTTACTATCTATGCAGTACTGTACTGTATATACAGTATATATGTGTAAAATGTATGTATATCTTTATTATTACAATCAGGTTGTTATTATTTACTACATCATTGAAAATTTTCACTGATGTAGTAAATAATAACATGATTGTAATAATGTAATGTAATATAACGCAACATATGTTTAGGGTACCAAATCTACTCTAGTTGCACTTATGTAGGCAGGTTCTGTAGCTCTGGTTTTAGCGGGTGAAAGTATAAATGATTAAAAAGAAAAATATGCACATTTTTTATTTTTTATATCAGGAAAAACTTTGACTGCATTTGTACATAAGTAATTTTTGGTTTTTTGGGTTTTTTTAACATGCTCCCTTATCTTTGAACAGAGTGGTGGGTCTAGATGACCTTCAGAGGTCCTTTCCAAGCTCTGCTATTCTACTGTTCTATGACATTTAAAGAAAAGTTGTACTAAAAATATTTCCAGCTCAATAAAACTGAGAACACACACTTGCATCAATGTAAAACGCCAGTTTGATACACAACGTGCACATATTATAGACAGTTTTCTCAAAGACTACACTACATTTAGTTTCACACAGTTGTACTCCAAGGTTGTAATGACTGTGCAAGTCATGTAGGAACTTCACCACACAAGCCACTCTGACATGTACATTATATATCAAGGTAGTCTGTGCTCTCAGAACGAATATTTTTTACATAAGAAACTGTGGTATTATCGTTCCCTTCATTAATTGGTCCTACATTACCCATAATAATAAAAGGAGAAGATATTGTAAAAACCCTTCTAAATTTAAGGTCACTAACGAATCAGTGCTATATCAATACAAAATAAAAGGAATAATGAAAAAGAAATTTAGAATCAATCCACTCTCCAAATTGACATAATTTTAAAGTTTAGCTATATTAGGATTAATTCTATTTTCTGTTTTTTACAGTGCAGAGACAAAGATAATATTAATACTGTAAAAGTTATATTATCATGTTCCCTAAGGCACATTGAGACATATTGGAAAAAAGTTATCCTCTAGCATGCCTGTCTAATTAAAATAGAAATATGGTCAGATTCCAAGGCAATACTCTGAAAGCCAGGAGCTTTTCCTGTCTAAAATTCTGTTTGACACAGTGTTTTATACCCTCCTCACACAACAATCTAAAAACATCAATAAGCAGCTTTGCCAGCCTGGATTTTTTTCAACGTGTTGCCCTCGGGTTAAGCTTTATAATCTGATGCAGAATGTAATAATCCCAGGAAGTGAAATGAATGGGAATGGAGAGAGTGTTCAAAAAGACTCAAAAGCTAAAATTAGAAGTAAAATTTTGTCACTTACTTAAACATGTGAATTCTAGTTACAATGAAAATTTTTTTGTATTTGTTAAGAAAGTGTTAAGGTCTAATTATGGATTTTTTAAAAAATAAATAACGTAAAGCTTTCAATAAGTGATGTGAAGCTTATAATTCCTGCCTCTTAATCTATTCACAAAAGTAAAAGAGTTGGAATTTGGGGATGGGTCACATACACCTAACATAATCCCCCGCTAATGTAAATAGGTTAATTTCCTCTCCTCATCTTTGTCCTTTTCAATCTTTTGTGATTCACCCTTACAGTGAATTGTCCACTTGTTTCAAGTGTAAAATGGGAAAGTTTTATAAAAATACAAAAAGTAATTAAAAATATTAATGGAAAAGATTACATAATTGCTCAAATACATTGTGGTGGGATGAATCTTCTAACTGTAAAATGACCACAAATCAGAAGAATAAATTACTAGAGACAAAACCAGACAGTGTAGGTGTCTGTGTTTTTATTTCCAAAAACATTAGAATAACGGAAGGCTACAGAAATTAAACAGGAGTTTATCAGTGAAAAAAGATTCTTCAGGTAAAGATACTAGGATAGAAAATAAAAAGGCCAACCAGTCTATCTTTTTTGAATTACATGTTTCCCTTTGCATTATTTCTCAGCAGTGTACCAGACTGAAGGATATATTAGAAACACAACAGTAAGTGAGGGGCACTGGGGGAAGAGATGGCTCAGAGGCACCACACATCAGGCTCGCCAGTGACTGCTAGTAAACGAGCTTTATGAGCTACCAGACTCCAAAAACAGGAGTCAGACCTGGCCTACACTATAGCTCCAGGTCAGCCTTGCTCATAGTAAGTGGAGCAGTTAATTGACAGGCTGAAGGACTGGAGGAAGGACTGGCTGTAACCCTGGCACAGGGAGGGGGCTATTGTAGCAGATTTCCTTGTTTGAAACTAGCATCCAACTTAATAGCCAAAGATTCACCAAAACATGCTTACTGTCATGAGTACAGGTAGGAGACCTGTGAAATATCTTGCAGAGAGCAACTGGACAGAGCTCATTCCCAAAATACATCTCATCAATTCAACAGCAGAAACGAAGTGTAAACAGGTGAATTGACTGCTCTGTTTTTTGTGGTTTTTTTTTTTGTTGTTTTCACCAGTACTCACACACATCTACAGCTGCATGACTCGTTCCATAGGAACAAAGAAGTTGAGCTGTGTAAATGACATTGTGTAAGTGCTGTCTTGTTCAGCAATAGAGTAATTTATTTTGGGACAAGGGTGGGAAGAAGGAAAAAATATTCCAGATCACCCCAGAAGCATAAATGAAAAATCTGAGCAGCTTGTAAAATGTGAGAGCCCTGAGTTATAATTCACATCAGCACTAATTGGAGAGTAGTCCATGCACAGAGACAGATAAGAGACCTACTCCAATGAACGCATCAGGAATCACGTATCAAAGTTAATTATATGTTACTAGTTTTAAAATTAGTTTAGTTTTTGACAGTATGAGGAGCACCTTCATTCCTACACTATAATCACTGAGAAGTTGAGAAGTTTATAGACTCCATATCAAGAGGTATAAAGGAAAAATTAATATATGGTATCTTTAGGGCAGAAGCAGTCGCTGTTCAGCCATCAGTCACTTAGGGCTGCTACCAGAACAACAAAGGGAACCATGTACACGTGGAATAAAAAGAAAGATCATAAACACTTGATTCGCAGTTTTAAAATTATCTTAGTTGTTTGGTTGTTTTTTTTTTTTTAGAATAATCATGCAGGCAAAGCACTAGACCTCTGTTGCTTTAGGTGATTTACTCAATTCTGTATTTTAGCTGTTGTAATAATTCTTGTATAGAAACAGAAAAACTGCCATTGTTTAGTCTCTTATTTTGCAAACTTTGTACTTACTGACAATAAACACCAGTGAGTTACACCTGCAATAGTAGTACCTGACCCTCTGCCTGACAAGCTATTGCCAAAGATGGGTGCTTAATATGCTCTAAGCATATTTAAAAATTACAAGTTTTCCTCAAAGTTATCCAGCTCTACTGTTAAAGTAGGACTGACTGACTTTTTTAAGGTAAACCATTTCATTTTACACAGCTGCTGGGTGGTGTGACAAAACCATCTCCTCTATTAAAAAGTTGGTTGGAATTATTTGAGAAATGTTCCATGAATATTATTTATTAGGAAAAATATTTTGCAACCTGTGATTGTTGCACAGTGTGCAGGATGAAGTATGATCTAGGCTGGAGTAGAGGAATAGTGACTAAGTATGGCAGTGCAGTAAGAACTGATTTAAAAATTCATTTTTTCAATGAATGGATTTTATTATAAACATGTAGGTAATACCCATAAAATAGGAATATTTTTTGTTGTTGTTTTGGAAGTTAAACTCATCAATAAGTATTTATGTGACAGAAGTTTCTATCAGGTTTTCTTATCTCAAAAAACTTGCCAAGATTAAAAGCAACTACTAAAAAGAAAACCCATGCTCATTTTTTTCTTTAATAGGTAGCAAATAGGATACCTTATTTGCTTCTTTAAAGTGAAATAGCACTTACTTTGCAGACAATCAGTGAATTAAAAAAATCAGAAATTTTGCACTCTTTTCACTGCTAATTCATAATGGTCAAATATGTAACAGAAAGCGTTATTGCTATATTGGAAAGCAACATTCATAAATTCAGATGACCTACAGAAGAAATCTAGATCTAGAAAAAGTATGACTAAAGAGGCAAGAAAAAAGGCATGTCAAATACGTTATCTACTAACTGAAAACCAAACAGGGGCAAGGCAGAATTTAATCTGAATTTTGTGCTTGCATTCAAAATATTTTTTGCTATTCATTTTCTGACTACAAGGGCAATGCCACCAGTTAGAACAAAGAAAATAATTACTTAATGCTTAGCTGGAACAAACCAGAAAGCTCAGTATATTTTAAATTAGAATTTGTAGACATTTTTCCTCCCAAGATGTGCCCGCTGTTATATGCTCCAGAGCTTAGAGCTACTTTCACCTTTATGAACAATTGATTTGGTCAGTTGTCAGATTTTCCAGTAGAAAATGAGGAGCATCCGTTGTAATTTCTTAGATATTGCTAATAACAACCTGAGCTTTATTATATTAAAAACTCCTCACAACTCAGTCATTAAAATTTAATAAATTCTAAATACCCACCTCTCCAAAGGACAGAAATTAATCCCTATTTTGTCAGACAATGCCTCTCAGAGGGAAGGTGGGGGGAGATTCTTTGGTTTTATTGCTTCTTTCTTGTTGATTGCCTTTTAAAATGCATTTGTTTATTTATTTATTTAATTATCAAGAAGACTGGCCAAAGTGCAGTAAGACTTCATGTTCCCAACCAGAGAAGGAATCTACCACATTTTCACAAAACCTTGTCATGGTTTCATTTACACTGCCATGCACTGACAGAATCAACCCTTCCTTGTGTTTCACAAAGTGTTTTCCATTTTAGAGAGCAGCTTCTTCTTTGGGGAGAGGGGAAGGGAAGCTTTTGTGGGAGCCAGAACCCTACTTTTAAGTCTACTAAAGGTAAAGTAGATTCTTATTAGTTGGAAGTCCTATCTACAAACAAAGATTTTTGACTCCTCAGGAGTATAACCTTTTCTTTTTGAAAATTACGCACATTGGTAGAATTTCAGTGAGACAAAGATTGTGCCTGCATGCGTCCTGTCTTCCTCTGGGACTTAATTATAGCTTGAGGGATGGTATAGGTGTCAAGGTCTCTTTATCAGTGTGACTGTAACCAGCCTTTGGTTTGGTTTTTGGTTGGTTTTTTTGAGGGTTGTTGATTTTATTTATTTATTTATTTTAATCTGAATGATGTTGTCTACACTGTAGATTCTTCTGTGTGGACATAAGAGATAATCAGAAACGATAAACTCTCACAAAGCCTACAAAGATATTGTCTAAACATTTACTTATTCTGAATTCTTCATAGGATAATTCAGAGTTATGAACAGCTGCTACTACTCTCTAAATGCATCAAATAACACATTTTTCAGGGCTGGTGGATAACAAAATAATTTCCAGTTTCTTTCATATAAATTTATGTGTATAGATGTATCCACATATGTTTTAAGAACTTTCTTTTGTGTGCTTAACTTTTTCAAATCAGATATGGGACACTCTCACTGCCTAAAACCTATGCAATCTGTAATTTCTAGTGCTCAATTATACAGATAGGTTGAGGCACATGTCAGAATCTGTGTCACTCAGCAAACTATTTCCTTACTATGACAACATAGTCACAGACCTAGAAAAAATGGTTGAAATGGCTGAATTGTTTTAATGTCACAACTTCCAACTGCCAAGCTGCCAGAAAAATTAGTATTTTCTAACTGTCCCCAAATATCTACATACACTTTCAAACACAGGTATGGATTTATTGACCAAAAGGGAGCAGAGAAAGCAAGGGGCAGAACATGCAAAATCAACAAAATGTCTCTTCTCCTAATTCATATCTTGCTGTGATGAGAATGTATAAAAAGATAGCATAGTAGCACTGCCGGTGTGGCTGAGCACACATTAATGGTTTCAATAATAAATCAATTAGCAACTCCTGGCTTAAGAGTTATCATGAGGAATCATTCAAACGTTAGCTCTCTGATTTTCTGTCTGTTTCTCTACATTTTACTCATTAGAGCCTGAAATAGCTGTCAGCTCCTATACTTAAATTCTGGGCTTTTCTTCCAGGGTTGCTAAACAACACTTTCAATCAATCTGTAACCAGACAACCACAGTTTCTACTTGTTACTGGGAAACCTGGTTACATCTCCTCCTTGTTTTACTGAAAAGTGACACAACTATGGAAATCCTTCAGCCTTCTCCACAGTTATACCTTACTTGGATTTTAATGCAGATGGAGCACATCATTATAGGCCCTCTTAGACTTCCAAATGAACCACAAAAACAAATTTAAAATGTTTCAATATTTTGTGTGCGTAGGCAGGGAAGACATGTAATCTAGTGCCAAGTATCCAATTTTGACACCTCAGGAGCAGGACACTACAGATGACTTCTGACCCCTTTTTTGTCCACATGCTTCTAATTCAGTTCAAATCTCTGATTCAATTTCAGTCAGCACAACAAAGGTGAAAAGGGGATAATGAACCACCAGGACTAAATTCTTACTCATTCTCAGCTTTTTAATGCTGGCTTAAAGTGTTAATAAATCTTAAATCTACAGTAGATTTCATGGACTTCGACTGTAAATGCAATATTTTAGGCCAAGACTGAAAGACAGTCCATGAATCATAGTGAGGAAATTCATGCTATTTCAACCTGCAGTTCACCTGACCCTAAATACTACGGTAAGTTTATTTTAAGAAGTATTACATTCACATTCAGTTACAGATTTACAGTTATTTAAAAAACCAAAGAAAAGGAGAGTGAGAAACATACTTATTCAAATGAATAGATCTACTGTTTAACTATGGAAAATTTCTCCAAATCCAAAATTTCCATAAAGCTGCAGAAGTCACAGATACTCTCAAAAGTAAAATCTCCCCATATTAGGGAGAGGTAATACAGATACAGCGGCCTAGCTGCCAAACTCTCCCATAGTACCATTCCCAAGAAGTAGTGCTATATGAAAACAAAAGAAAAAAGAAGACACACTAGCATACCCACAAACTGTACACCTGAAAACCTTCTTCTTACTTTTCTCTGAGAGTAACCATCAGATAACTCCAATTACTTCTGTTTTGTTATATTAATGAAGACAGGGTATTTTCCAGGTGAAGCAAAGTGAGAGATCGACCAGACATATTTGCTATTGACATAGATATCTGTCCTCATCTGTCAAATCCTGGTTTTGTGGTGGTAAAATTTTTGGCTGCCTTATTTATGCTGTTTATTCTTATTGATAAGTAAAATAGTTGGATAAGAAATGAGATGTTCAACTGCAAGAAAAATACTAGCGAAGGGCTTAGTTAACAAGATGTAGGCAAAAGTGACACGGATAATCTCTCTTGGATTCTGTATATCTGCCTGTGACACTGGATGCTACTGCACGTCAGGATATCTTTTAATTTTAAGGTAACATATTATACCATGAAAATACAGCATATATTAAAAAATGCTTCAAATATTTTCTACCTTAAAGCAGAAAACTTACTTGGATGTGTCCTGCATTACTTTAAATCCCATCCTCCTCCGAGAGCCTGAGAAACACTCACCTTCAAGGCTGCTGTAGGCTTGCTCTCAGCAATCTGTACGTCACCCAGCTGACTCTAATTGAGAAAAGTTGTCCCTGAATTTATAAGAACTGAATGCAGCTGCGAGGGTGATCCCCAGACTTGTCATCATACAGAAAAACATGGAGCAACACATTTTGGGGATCCATCAAGTTCCATGACAAAACTGTAGAGGGGAATGCAATCACCTTCAAACCCTATCTTTACGTGGAGTTTTACTCCTTTACAGATCAAGCATTCCTCCCTAAGGGAAATGTGTTATACAAACTAATCACTGAGCTCTCAGAACAGATGTGTACTCTCAGCTGTTGTTTTCAGCAGCAGGAAGTTTGGAGACATTTCAAGAGACAAACAAATGAGATATCCTTGTTATTTTCCTCTCCAGAAGTACACACTTATATATGGACTCCTTTCTGCTGCAGTGGTTTAATAGATCGTTGTTTTGGAAACACTCAAACCAAAGTACACCTAATAGGAAGCTATGTAGAGAAATCAGCCCATGTATCAAATTCATTGGGGTTTTGAACTGAAAAGTAGTTTGGCATTATATTTGTCCCCTGTCTTGAGAGTATCCTAGTGAAAATTCATGTTTTTCTAATGTTATTTCTGTCTGTGAAAAAGCACAAAACAAAGACAAACTTCTGAACTGTTAAACACCAACTTGAAAGTTTGGCTATAACTGTCTTTAAGCATTCATGTGATAAAGTCAGAAAAAGAGAGGTGTCATAAAAGCTTTTCATTATTAAAATCTGGAAATATATATTTTTTATATGATATAAGTGAAAGTATTTTGGTGAGCCTGTACTGAAGCCTTTCAGGAGTGCTTTATCTGGAATTTCTTCTTGTTTTTTGGGGCATTTTTGTTTGGTTTTTTTCCAAAATAAAATACCCGTTTAAGCAGAAAAACACATTTTGATTGCAGTGTATGAGAAAAAACGCTTTTCATTTTCAGTGTTGTCCTAGGATTGGCCCAAGGGATGCCAATCTTGAAAGTGACTTATACTGCAGGAAGCAGTACAACTTCCTTCCTGGGAGAGAGAACCAATAACCAGGTAGTTTTAAGCATTGATATATGGGTCAACCAATAAGAAGTTGATCCGCCTTCAAGGAAAAAAAAATTATATATAAGCAGGACCTCGGAGCCTCTTCCTCTTTTGGCCTGCTGCTATTTAGAGAGAGGCACCTCTCTGCTTCTCTCTCCGGTAAGGCTGGGTCCCCCGCCCCCCCTTTCCTTCAAAGGTGGGGTGGGAAAGGGAGGTTTGGAATGGCAGTGCAGCTGTAGCTGGGCATGGGGGAGGAACCGGCCCGGGCTCTCGACAGAGACAGTTCAGCGGGACTGACATGCCGGCTACAGTGGGCAGGGCCCGGGCCCTTCTGCTCCAGGCTCTGCTCTCCAGGCCCCACCGGGTCGAGCCAGCTTGGCAGAGTCAGGCACAGAGACTCTGAGTGCTTCTGCCCCTGGCTCAGACTTTTCAAACAGCCCGGCAGGGAGCATGTGATTGTCACACTGCCGCAGAGAGAGAGGTGAACTTTCTCCATGTCTGGACTAAACTTCCAGACACCCATCCTTCCCTGCACAGAGAGGAACGAGTGAGGACGTCTACAGGAATGCAACCTAGAGACTTTAAGTCAGTGAAGGGAGCAGAACTGATATCTAGAAGGAGGAACATGAGAAGTGCTTTGATAGTGAAGCTGAAAATTCTTCTGTAGAACCATGGTTGGGCGCTGAGCTAATAAATTCCCTGTAATATATGAAGAAACAGTCCAAAGGGGGGATGTGAGGTTCTAATTGCAGCCAGTGAACCAAAACACCTGGGTAAAGACCAGTAGGTGTTGAAATAAGTGCAGCCTGATGAAAAACTGGAACCGAGAGGAGAGGCTGTGACCCAGAGCCCTGGTCCTGGGGAGCACCAGAGAACTTGTGTTGTCAGGAGAACCTGTGTTGCTTAGCACAGAAGAAGGGATTTTCTTTGTTGCTGCAATTGAACTGTGCATCCGTAAAAAGGTACCCCTGGACTGTTCATGACCCACCCTAGTGGCTGTGGGAAGGCTACTGGGGTGGAAGGAATCCACCACAAGCAGATCTTTCCTCCCAGGCGGCTGCTGGTGGTGAGGCCTAAGACCCATAAAAGGAACTGTATTTTCTTACAGAAAATCCATGGTATAAACAAAAGAGACTTCTCTCCCTAAATGAACTGAGACAAACACCATTTTAGAGGTGATAAACTGACTGGAAGTCAAAATATTGTCTTTTTGTGTGTTGTCGGGAAGAAAGAAATGGAGAGGTGGGAAGAAGGGGTAGTCTGAAGGTTTTGTTCTGGTTTTTCTTGGTTTTTTTCCCTTTGATTTTAGGTTTATTAGTAAACTTTCTTTATATTCTACAAAGCTTGAGCCTGCTTTGCCTACTCCTAATCCTTGTCTCATAATAAAAATCGGGTAACTTTTGGTAAGTGTGCTGGTGTTTGGCCAGAAGCTCAAATAGGCAAACTGAAACCACTAAAAGTGTGTGTGTGATGACATTCTTATCTAAAAGTAATAACCAATTATGTATGAAATGAATGTTCATTAGGCTGGCACATGAGCTTCTGGAAAAGGTATGGCTAAAAACCTTTATTTAGACACATAGCTTATATAACTATGAATTATTTTTTGACATAAAAAATATTTAAAAAACAAAAGAACTTTCATGGATGATGTTTGTTATGAAAAATGACAAGCAGAGAGGTTGTTCAATGTTTATGATCTGACCAACTGATAAATAATTCATGTAGGTAATATCTGAATTATCAAATGGAATCAGCAGTTCTTTTAACATAATCTGTGTATTATTTCTTTATTGTGACAAAATTATTAGAAATTACTGAGGCATGAGAAACATCTGAAAGACTACAATAACATCAGAAACCTTTAAAGATACTTACATCACTTTCATGGCCTTCTCTCAGATTGTAAGTGAGATCATGCTGTAAGTCTTCAACAAACTTGTGAGCATATTCTGGGTAAAGGTCGAGGACTTCAAAGAGACCTTTGAGTATAATACATTGGAGGTCACAGTATGTTAGAGCTTTAACATCTGCGTTGGTTTTAATAACTTGATCCCTAATGGATAGGTTTGCTCCAATTAAATCTCCTTTACCTAAAAGAGAATACAAAAATAATTATCTTCAAAGTATAAATTCTTTACTTCTTTTCTGAAACATAAAACTGTTAAACATAATTGCTACACCTGAACCTGAAATCCCATTGTTACTAATGCATTGTTTAATTAATAACATGCTAAAGGATCTTAGACTAATTTTTTTTCTTTTTTTTGCACGTGTAAATTTATATGCAATTAATTGGAGGTACAAAAACTAATTTCCAGACAGGTAACTGGCTGATTTAAGGGAGCAATAAAGTAAATATGTATAAAATGAAGATTTACACTAGTAAGTAAAAGCAGGTGCAATTACTTTTCAAAAAAGCTGTTGTCAGGCGTTTTTGTGCATGTGTTAAAACATGCAGGTGTTAAGATAGCATTTCAACATTTCTGTCGAGAAGAAAAAATGAAGAAAAGCTTAGGAAAGAATTCTTATGCTGTTGTTTTTTCATTTATGGGCAAGACTGCCTTAGAACACTGGTTGTATTAAAAACTTCAACTGACCATATATTGAAGAGCACAAAAAAATTATAATTAAATTTTAAAAATTAATTTATTAAATTATAATTAAAAGCTTCCACAAACATCTGATTTGAGGTATAAATTCCAAAGGGCAGTCATTGAACCAGAGGTTTTCCCCAAAAGTTAAAGCAGATGGTCTTCGTTAAAGACCTAGACAGCATGAAGTGCATTCTCAGCAAGCCGTGGGCAATATCAAACCGGGGGAATTGGTTGAGATGCTGAAGGACAAGGCTGCTATTTAGGGGGCCTCAATGAAAGACAAAATGGCTGATAGGAATAGTGTGAATTTCAACAAAGCCAAATGCCAAGTCCCGTACTTGTGATGAAAACCCTCCCTACAGCAGTATGGCTTGGGAGCTGACCAGCTGGACAGCAGCTCAGCAGGAAAGTCCCTAGGGATCCTTGTGGACAAGCTGAACATGAGCCAACAATGTGTCCTTGCAGCAAAGAAGTTCAAGGACCTTCTGTGCAGCATTTGCAAGAGTGGAGCCAGCAAGTCTCAGGAAGTGACTCCTTACCTTTGTATTTGTCATACATCATCTGGAGCACTGTGTCCAGCTTTGGGCTTCCCAGTACAAGACAGAATATTGACATATTAGAGAGAGTCCAAAAGAGGCTACCAAGAATTAGGGACTAAGGGATATAATCTACGAGGAAAGGCTGAAAAAATGGGGTATTGCTCCGTCTTAAAAAGAAAAGACAAAGAAAGGATATTATTGTCTTCAACAGCCTTGCAGAAAATTGTAGAGAAAATAGAGTTAAAATTCTCTTCAGAATGCAAAGGGCAACAGGGTGTACTGGGCACAGGGTGTAACAAAATAAATTCACTTTATAAATCAGGAAATTAAAGTAATGAAATGGTGGAACAGCCTGTCCAAAGAGGCTGTGGAATTGCAGGCATCCTTGGAGATGTTCATAACTTGCCTGGACATAGCCCTGGGATTTGTGAGCTAAATTTGCCCTGTTTTAAGCAGGTTTAAGTTGGGTAGCTTCTGAAGGTCTGAAGGTCCCTTCGAATCTTACATTATTCTGTGATTAATAAATAATAAGTTAAGACTGTCACATCTGAAAATCCACACAGCATGCGATTCCAGCTTATCGTGGAGTAATTGCTGTTAAATACTCCCGGTGTAGAAAGAAGAGGTGGAGTTGGAAATACGGTAGCTGGTATGACAAACTCCGCCTACATAAAACTCATAAAACCAGGAGAACACCTGAAGAAGCTCTTTGAGGCTTCCGGTTTGCTGAGGAAAGATGTTGCTCTCTTCCCCTCCACGCCAGCTGGGTAAGGTCTCCTCAGACTACATGGCCCGGGGCTGCCAGCCTGCATGGCGCAGAGGGGGAGGGGAAAGGGAACTCAAGCCGGTCTTTTGGTCTCTCATGGTGGCTCCATGCGGAGGGGGAACCAGATTGACTCTGCTCGGCTCCATCCAAGCTGAGAGAGACTTCATTCTGCTGCCCCTGGCCAAGGAACTGCACCAGCTCCGTTTGCCTAGCCTGGGCCAGGCCAGTTTCCCCCGCTCCGTGGTGCGCCCCACCCAATTAGCTCCGCAGCGAGCTCGGCACGGGAGAGAGAGGGGACTCAGACTGGGCCCCTCCCGCATGGCTCCCGGCGGGCGGCCCCGCGCGGTCCGGCGCAGAAAGGAGGCTTGGACCAGCTCCCTGCAGCATGGACACAGTCCTGCCAGGTCCTTACAACTAAAATGCAGCTTGGATGGTGGGACAACACAGACAGGTTCCTTTCCTTTGGTTCAGGCACAAACTTATAACCCTTAAACCATGCGGATGAAAGTCACGTGACCATGGCCCAGCCGAAAAGACAACTGTTTCTTTCTAATATCAGAATGAGACTTTGGGGGTATTCATTTTTCATCCCACACAGTAAGAGCACAGGAATGAAGGCACCTACAAAAGGTACAGCATAGAGACTTTAAGTTAATGAATGTAACCAAGTTTATTTTCAAAGAAAGAAGAGATGAGGAGTGCTTTAATGCTGAAAATTCTTTTGTAAAAAACATGTTGTTAAAATTGGGTTATATACCCTGTAATATATGAATAATGGTCTAAAAGAGGTGAGAAAAAGGGAATGTAATGTTCTAGGTTGTACGCAGTGGACTGAGACTTTTGTGTATAAGATTTTTTTTCCTTGCCCCGGGAAACAGTAGAAGAAGGCTTGTGTTGCCGATGATGAAGAAAGGGGATGTTGTTGCCACTGCAATAGAAGCATTCATTCTCAAAAGAAACACCTCAATGACCATCATATGTCCACTGGTAGTAGCTCTGGGAAAGCTATTGAAAATGGGAAGGGGTCTGGAGAAGCAAATCTTTCCCTTCAAGGTGGGGGTGGGGGTTACTTGCTGGAAAGCTAATAACCATGGAAACTATATTTCCTATGAGGAGTCAACATGATGAAACAAAAGAAAGCTCTTCTCTGTACGTGAATTAAGAAAACTGTTTTGTTCCAGAGGTGGTGGCTTAACTACAAGTTGAAGTGTTACCTTTTGTATGGTCAGTAGGAAAGAAATGAGGGAGGGTGGGGAGGGAAAGAGTGCTCTAAAGGGTTTGGTGTTGATGCCTGATTATTATCCCTGTTTTAAGTCTGTTAATAAAATTCCTTTTTGTGTTCCTTAAAGTATAAGCCTGCTTTGCCTACTATTAATCCTTGTCTCACAACAAAATCAAATAATTTTGACTACAAAATTAATGTTTGTTATACCTAGTTTCGATCCCCAAACCTCAAAACCGTAACACAGCTGTATATTACACAGGAAATGGTCAGCTTGCAGGGTAAGTTAAACTAAGCAGTCAACCCTCCCTGAAGCTTCTTAAATGGGATAGTTTTACACTTTAAAAAATCACTTTTTAGTACCTTAAAATAAAATTGTTCTTATTTATATTGAGGTTGAACAAATTTCTCAAAAGTACTTATCATAAACTGAGGATAGGGAGGGATTTTCTCTTATGTTAGGAATATACATACAATAATGCTATTTTGGGGTCACTTAAAAATCTCAATTAGTATAAATGAGAACTGGTATGAGCTTAGGTCCATCTGGGACAGAGAAATTTGATAGGTAACAATAACATCTGTCATTGCTCATCACAACATGTACCGCTTACGTAAGAAAATATGGCATAAAGCTAAGCAGTAATACACTTTTACATTTTACTGTAAATATCAACAATTCCTTAGATTTCTTCCATTATAATAAACAAAGGGCTGGCAATGTTAATCTATTGCTAGCTGTTAATGTAGACAAGGGAAAGAATATTTAAAATATACCAAAAGTGATCCTTAAGCATCCTAATTATAAACTTTTTCAATATATGAACAGTATATATTTTTTAAAAACTGTTACATTTTTATTTTATTGTAGTTAAAATTTTGAAATAATTTCAGGCTTGAAGGTACTACAATTGATCTGGTAGTGCTAAAATATATTTCTTTTTCAAATGACAATCATGTAGCAAAGGCTGTAGGTAGTAACCTGAAGGTTCATGTAATGTAATAAAGTAATTAAATGATTGTACCTTGAATGTCAACATTTGTTACATAACAGAATCATTTCAGCTATTCTTAGTAGCTCTTTTCTTTCTTTTTACTTAAATTGGATAACAGATTTATATATACATGTTTCTTACAGACACATCTGTTTTTTAATAAATCAGGGACACACAGTCAAAGTTATAAGTGTTCTCATTATGGATATTTTTAAAATAACTTAGAGCTAATATTTTTAATTAATCAAAGATATATGCTCAAAAGGTACATAAGTCATATTAAAACATATTTTCCTATAAAATATGTCCTATTCATCATTATTAGACATAAAGTAATAGTCTCTAGAGTAACCAAATATGTATTTAATGAGAACATTTCGCTGAGTTGTTGCTGTACTGCTTGTTAGTGAGAATGGTTCAGTAAACAAAAACTAATCCACTAGAATTAGAATCAGGACAGAATTGTAAAATATTCTCGGAGCTGCAAGTAACAGCATTGTCAGGGAAAAAAACTACTGTCTTGGATTTCATGACATCAGTAACAATTTCTCATAGGGACCTACATGTTTGATGCATTCACCTTCTGCTGGTAATTATTAGGTTTAAATGATGAAGCTCTCATTCATTGTAACAAAACATTATTTCATTGTGTTACGTTTATGATTTTTGCATTATGATTTCATTAACTTCTCTCAGAAATCCACTAATCTCTTTCTTATTGTTTTGATGTCACTATTACAAAATGATGCTTTAATTAACATTTTCAGAAGTTGCTGAAGATGGAATCAGTAATGAAATCATAGTTCCATTGGAAGTACCTCTTGACCTTTTTCTGGCTTTTAGCTTATATTTTATTATAAGTCGTATTTTATATAATTGATCTATGTCATCCAGTAAAATCAAGTGATTGTAAAACTTCCAAGTAACAAAATGATAGAGTGATGTAGACTGTCAATCTAATAGAATTAAAGATATTGGAAACAAATAGGACCTGTATCACATTTATATTCTAAAAAAAGACCAATCAAATGCATTCTAGTAAAATAAAGGAAATTCAATTACAGAAGTCCAGAAGCCTCTATTATCAACAGTCTAGTGTAATCCCACAAAAAGGGAAGGAAAGCAAAAAAGGAAATGTTCTTTTTAACTCTGTTTTATAAGAATATTAAAAGTTCTAAGAATACATTTAAGTCTAAAGACATATTAAAATAATAATAAAATAATTCTCTACTTTTCGAATAAAATGTTATATTTTATTTTGCAAAAAAACTTAATAAAAATTAACTCAGGTCTAATCATCCTTTAGCTGAAGGTAAAGAGAATTTCTTTAGTAGGCCTTAGACTGAGGCAAATCACAGAAATTTAAAGGCAGAGATGCTTTAACCTCAATGAGTAAAACAGTCATCTTGCAAACAACAACTGAAAATGTATTAGAACTGAACTTCTGGTCTTTCTCAGTTCTAATATACTCAGATGACTGCAGACAGCATCAGTTAGCGTGAAGAAGTACCTTGAGGGAGCAGAGCCAACAATGCTTGTTTTTCACCACATGGCTTTTCTGCAAGGGCTGGTCAAAGGCAAGCGCCAAAGAATGACAGTAGGTTCATATTGCTTTCTTTCCTTTGGGAGCATTAGTGGGAGCATTGCCTGGCCACTAATTTTCATGAAAGATTTAGGAATTGATGACCAATGTTCTTTGAGCTATCAATACCATTACCAAATTTAGCAGAAAGCTGCAATTTGTGTCAAAATCTTGCAAGTACCTCTTTACATGAAAAGAAGAGAGAATAAATACAAGGAAACCAGAAGTGAAATATTGCACAGCTAAAAATCTGGCAACTGAAAGCTCCTTAGGTCAAAATATAAGGAAGTTTACGCTAAAGAAAAAAAAAAAGGATGTACATAAAATAGGTATGGCAGATTAAAATTAAACAAATTCTTTCTCATCAGACTACTAGGACTTGCTAAGCCACCAGTTGGTAGTAAAGGTTCTCCTACACTGGGGGACCATTCTTCCTCTTTGAGTCTATGGTAGTGAACATACCAAGTATTGCCAGCACGGTGCTGTCCTTCAGGACTTCCATGGAACCTGAGCACACAAAGTAGATCGCTTGCAGGGCGTCTCCCTGCCGGAGGAGGTATTCCCCAGGAGCACAGAAGGAGGTTTTGATGTGCAGAGACAGAGACCTGAGGCAACCACGACTGGCACACTCGAAAAGGGAGAGCTGCAGAATCTCCTTGTTCAAATGCATGGTGATGTCTGAACGCAGCTCATCTGGGAAGTCTTTTAAAAGCTGTCCAAAAGAAGGAAAAAAATGATGAAAAAGGGAAAAATTGTAAAATTGTTTGTTTCTGCTTTTGCAGAAGTGGCCTGATTTAGTAGTGCTGCATGTGTCATACTGATCCAAATACTTCCTATTCATTTTTCTTATCCCCTTGATAAGACGTGCTGCCTTAAGAAATGTTAACACTGATAAATTCCAGGAAAAACATGAATAAATATATGCCTTTATACTACAAAAAAATCAAACAACCCAGAAAAAAAAGGTCAACAAAACTGTATGAATTCTCTCTAATGTACAATTTAGGTCTGCCCAAGTTCTTTTCAGCTGATAGAACACAGTAGGCTACTCAGGTATACCATTGTATACAGTGATATATACAGTGCAAACAGATTTCTATAAAATTCATCAAAATGCAGTGTTACCTCTTCTATAGTAAAACCACTGGAAGAGGAATAACTAAAAAAACCCCACCTTGAATGTGTTTTGTTGTTATTTTCATTTTTTAATAATGTAACTGGACACTGAAGGAGGGGTGGGAAAGGAACTGAGGCAAAGGTGCAAGTTCAGTGGAAGAGCATATGGAAACTAAAAGACCATGAGGTCTCCCTTATTTTTTTCCTTCAAGCTGCAAGCCCACAAACATAGTTTTGTTTGTAGCTTGAGGGGGTGTGGCATCTGAACAATGCAATCAGCCCATGCTTGACCAAGTGGGCTCAGACAAGGCATTTTATCCATAGGAGGGAAATAATGAAAGACGGATGGTCTCTCCAGGAGCTACGGCTGTAGTACAGCAGTCACTCACTTTCAGTGTGACTAAAGGTACAGAAGGTACAAAAGCTGAAGATGATCATTAACCACATCTAGGAAAGCTTTGACATCTAAGTCATTTTTGTACCTTTGTAAATCTTACTAAGCTCCTTCTGTTGCTAAGATGCTGTTGAAAATCCCATTCTTTGTGCAGTGCACAATACAAAAAGAATTTATCAGGAAAAGAATGTTCCAAACCCCAAATCTTTCTGCTTATTTCCACATTATCTTTAGAGACCACTGAGTTTTATAACACAGATAACAAGGAACCTGAAGGGAGTGCTCCATTCAAATAACACTCCAGCAGAGAGAAGCCATTACTTCTCCAGCAGTACAGTAACACATAACCTGAATATGTAATTTAAAACAAGCAAGCACAGACACCACCAGAAATCTGTCTTTTGATTTCACTCTCAAGTTACATTCTGTAATATTTAAAAATGTAGCTATATAAATAACATAAAAATTCAGGCTAAATCACTCATTTACAATATTACAATAAATAAGAGGAAGGAGGAAGGAAAGGGCATCAGAGTCCCTCCTTTAAAAAAGATCTAAAATCCCCATGTAGATATTTTGCTTAGTGAAAGACAGAACTACTCATTATAGCATTTCTGCTGGCATAATCTAAAAGGTTTCTGATGAATGCCTCTTCAGCATTTGAGAGTCACAGAGGACTGAATTTTATGACATTATTTGATGTTTTAAACATGTTTTTTCAATTGTGTACCCTCTTCCTGGGATAACCCAGGTTTATTTTAAGGCATGGCTTTCTTTGGTATGTAACTGCACACAAAACACAGCATCACAAAAGAAAAATTACTCTCCTACTTGACTCTGAGTTCACAGTCAAAACAATCAAGCAGAAATTCCCCCTTGTCTGGTTACCTCATTGGAATCAATTCCATTATTGACAGACCACGTGGTTTGGAAATATTCAAGCATCCTTTGCTTTAGCTGCTGTGGCAGGTGGTGGACCCGTATAAAGTCCTTCAAATCCTTCGTTCTTGTGTGATAAAGGGACCATCTGGAGTACATCCTCTGAATTATGGCAGTCACATTGCCAAACACCAAGGCATGCATCAGAGCTGGGGAGTACAGAAATTACATGAAATATGGAGTGATTTGTTGATCAACAAAACACAGAAAATAAACAGCATCTTCACAAAGAGAAAATTTCCTGATTGAGCGACATAAGAAAGCTTTTGAATATAAGATTCCTTGAGTAATATAAGTGGTATTAATATGATAATTGATTTCTGTTTTTTGAGAAACTATGAGTCACAGTCATGGGACAGGGTAGAACAACAGTTGATTCTGGTCAGGGTACCTAGCAAAATAATGCCCAAGCCAAATTAAGTCCATAGTCTAAGAGAAAAGGAAAACAGAACAGAATCATTGAATCATAGAATGTTTTGGGTTGGCAGGAACTTTAAAGATCATCTAGTTCCAATCACCCTGCCATGGGCAGAGATGCCTTTCACTAAACCAGGTTGCTCAAAGCCTCATCCAACCTGGGCTTGACCACTGTCAGGGATTGGGCATCCACAACTTCCCTGAACAACATCTTCCTGTGCCTCACCACCGTCAGAGCAAAGAATTTCTCCCAATGTCTAATCTAAACCTACTGTCTTTCAGTTTGAACCTTTCCCACTTGTCCTGCCACTACAGGCCTTTGTAAAAAGTGCTAGAAGGAACACCTGTAGGCAGGTATGCTCAGGAAATAATGAGATACTAATAATCAGCATTAAAACTACACTCGAATAGTCAGTTGGAAACTACATAGAATGTAATAGATTACAAAGAACTCATAAATAAAAAGAACTACTAATGGAGACCGTGTATAGCTGAATGAAGTTGTAAATAACATTTAAAAATGTATCGTATTATGGGGGAGATATTTAAAAAAAAAAACCTCAGGAAAAAAGCCATTGTGAAGCAGAAATTCAGGTTAAAAGAAACATTCAAAGAGACAATCTGATTTCTTTTGTTGCTTGACGGGATCAAATACGGTTAAAATCATTTATCAGAAACTTCTGACATCCTGGAGTCTGTCTGCAATTAGTTATTGTCTTGGGAATAAAAAGACCAGAAGCAAAATGGAGGCATATATTTACGGATATAGGTCATCTGGGTTTGTCTGTGCAAAAATGTGTCAGCTTATTTGAGTTGGAAGAATCACTGCTAAATTATAGTGTGATATTGGTCTAATGTATAGAATATACACATCTACAAATTGTTTATTAAAAATAAAAACTACTAACTTGATTATTTCTGTAAAGGGACATCTGCCCTTATAGTGCTTGAAAGAAAGCAGACAGACTCCTCAGAGTGACAAAGGAATTGGTTTACAAACAAGACAAACAAGTTGTTGACCTTGTATATCACTTTGCAGAAGTCCAATCTGAGTGAGAAGAGTCAGGGCTGAACAGGAGGAGGAAAGGATGCACTTTTAAATGGTAGAAAGAGATAGAAAATTCTGCAGTTTGGAGTGCTAGAAAATTTTTACAGGCTGAGTGAAACACAAAGGAGCTAGTAACAATACCTGTGTCCTTATTGTGAAGGGAGTGCAGAAAAACAGATAAAGAACTGCAGTGTAGAAATAGCAGAAAGAAATGGATTATGGATGTAGTAAAAATAGTAAGCCTAACTGGAAATTTATTTCTAAAAATAATCACCTATATCAGCTAGGTGTTGTTCATGATGATGCAGTGAATTGCTAAGTCATTAATGTCAGAAGCTAAAGCAAGAAAATGTGAGGGACTGGTGTAATACTACTACAGGATATTATACTAGAAATATGACAGCTAGGTCTGAAACAACTCAGCCAGACACAAAGAAATAGATTTAAAAAATAGTCTAGCCTCTTTAAGGGTGCAATAATCAGTTTAAGCAGGGAGAGGGATAAAGCATTAGGTGGTGTATGAATGCAAATATAATAATCACATGTGATGTAAGTCTCTCATCAGACTCCCAGGTTAGGAGCTGGACAGTGCAGAGATCTCGGTGATTTTATTATAGGCACAAATATCATATAGAATTCTATCATTATGGTAGAATCTGTCTTTGCCTATATACATTGGAAAGCAACTGCTTCTCATAATGACAAGCTATTCTTGGCTGTGACAGGCATTAGAATTCTTTATCAAATAATCATACACTTACCCTACTTTCTGTGCCTCTGTCTAAACCCAAGTAGGACGAGTTCAAAACTTCTAGGAACTGTATTTCATAAAGTGACCTTTATTTTAATGGATATTTTAAAACACATTTTAGTTGCTTAGGGAACAGAGGAACACCTCTGATCCCAGATAGGACTGGAGATCTCTTGAATCAAAATCTCTTGAATACAAAACTACACATTATTTGCTGAAAGAGCATGGAGAGTACAAGACAGAACATGGAATGATCACCTGCTGCAGGGCAGATCTGATTAATATTTTATGCTTGCTGGGTATCCTAGGAATTTTGGTTACATTTTAATACATAAATTTTCTTTCCAACTTTAAGAAGACATACTGTATTGAATAAGATCTTTTATCTTCAGAATGTGACTTGTTAAAAATTTGAATTTCACTTTCATGGAAAATAAAAATTAATACGAAGAGGCCAGTAAATATTAAAAAGGTGTGCTATAAGCTATTTATTTGTTAAGTTCACATTTCTTTTTTCTTTCTCCAACTTTTTCAAGGTTTAAGTAAATTTACTTTATTTTTTCAGTTTGTAGTGTCATACATTAAAGAGATACAAAAAAGCTACTGATAAACTAACTTACCCTATCCATTACACCTGAAACTTCATTAATTAATGGCTTGGTCAAAAAGTCTGAAAAACACACCAATTTTTCTCAGAACATCACCTTCCACCAGGGAATTTTAAAATTAAATATGAGCCAAAACTATACACTAAAACAGGTTTTAAGAAATGAAGAGGTATCATGTCCCCGAGCATGCAGATTAGCACTTTATTCCTAACAGAGTTTTCTAAGGCACCCTCATCAATGTTCACAGTATCATTCTAACTCCTTCAAGTTTCCTTGATTTTCCTCAGTAGTATCTGAAACAATTCTTCAAGAAAATACTTGCTGATCAACCTGCTCTCCTTTTTTTGCCTGGACATATCTTGTTCTCTGGACCTTTGCAGATACATGTTTATTCTCCTACCTGCTTGACTATAAGCAACTTTGCCTTTCAGTCATCAGTTCCCTCTTACTCCACTCAGCTGACTAGTTCTTCACAATTTATTCAAAGTACAAGCATATCATTTCTGTCACTTAATAATACAAGAAATAAGAGTGAAATTGTTATAACTAGACTAAAGAAACATATAGGATACTTCTATATTCTACTCTATTACATTTATGAAAGCTGTGCCATATTAAAGTGAAATAAATATTCATCACTACCTTACACAAGAGATCTCTTGATTTCTTGATAGGAATGAAAACTCCTTCCTTCATTTCAACAAATTTTATGTAGTGAAAGCCCCAAAGAACAGAGACCACAGTGTATTTTAAAACTATAATTTTATGCATCCACCAAAAGCACTCATGAGCTGCCTGTGGTTTTGTGACATTGTCAAAACCAAAATTCTATCATTCTTGGATGATTCACTGTATTACTGCCTCTCGTTTTCAGGACTGAGGAAATGAAAATAATTCATTGAACAATTCTTAGACCACTTAATGCTGCAAAAATATGGTTTACAGGTAATTCATCATGTCCCCTGACTTTCAAGTGTCAAATTTCCAACTTACTGTTGCCCAGGAAAATTTATCCTGCAAAGCTGACATCCAGGGCTTTACTGAGTAGCCCTGGAGAAATACGTAGTAGTATTCCCAGAACAACTAAGCAAGCACAAAGAAAAAGGGAGGACAGAGTACTCTAGCAGTGACTTGCTTTTACCCCTCATGCCTAGTGTGATATCTTTGAGTGGTTTTATGTACACATCGTGAAATAGCACAGCTGATTTTTTGTGGGAGGAAAAGGAACATAAAGACAGAGCTTCCAGTACTTTCTCTAAAGGTCTTGGTGTACAAATCTCTGCTGGTTGTATCCAGGTGTCTCAGCAGAAGGAAGGGGACCATGAAGGAGCACATGGCTTTCTCCAACAGTACAACTAGGTAATCGGCATAAATGAAAGTGTGACTAAGGGTTCCAAATATGACAAAAACATTGCATTCTGATTCAAATCTGAATCAAATGGTTATCAAAGAGAATTGAACTGCTTTTTGGGGTGTTTTTTTTTTATGCTAAGGCTCACCAATCTGTCTCCTGGCTCTGTCCTGTTTCTCTTTCTTTCTCTCTGGTCAGGTCCTTCAGATGAGGTCATGCACCAGCTCACAGACACATTGTCCTGTGCCCACCTCCCCTCATCACCATTCCCAGGGCAGCTGTGGGGACAGAACTGCAGCTGACGTGCACATTAGGCCTGGATGTCTGGAAAAGTGTCTGCCACGTGACTGAAACCCCCCAACACATGGCTGGGCCACCCTCGCTGTAAATAATGTGAACGTGCATTTCAGTGGGTGACACTGTCTTTCATCACCATAAGTGAACAAAAGGTTAGAAATATGTCTGCTTAAGACAGTTTATCTTCTCTAAAACAAGCAAAGTAATTTTCTTCTTTTACCATTTGAAATTAAATTTATTAAACTTTCTGCTGTTTGTTTGGGGTTTCTTTTAAGAATCTCAGCAACGTTTCAGCTTTTGATTTTTTCCTGCTCCTTGAAAATGTTTTAAATGACATTTAATTGTACTTACCCCCAACCAGCATTGTGCAAATGGAGAAGATCTTTTCAGTATCGGTATTGGCTGAAACGTTTCCAAAGCCAACACTGGTGAGGCTGCTGAGAGCGAAATACAGGGCAGCTATATAGGCACTTCTGATTGATGGGCCTCCTAGTGTATTATTCTGATAATAAGGAGATTCAATTCGTTTCCCTAGTTCGTGAAGCCAACCTGCAAAACAAAGCATAAAAAGAATCACTACTAAGTAATACTGACACCACTATGAAAACTGTACATTATACTAAAAAAACAGTTCTAGAAACCCCCACAAATCTACTTAAAAGGCAGTATATTCTTCACATAATTCCAAGAATAAAAAGGACATTAAACTGTGGGAATTTATGTAGCTTATTAAGTATTGTGTCTCTGGGGTATTTATTTTTATGTACAATTTTTTATGATAAGAACTGCATTTCTGTGTTGAAATCAAGTGGTTTTGAATTGCATATTACAGGACTAATTAGATAATTTATAAAATCCATTAAGTCACCAAAAAGAAAAAAAATCTTCACCTAATAGCACTGCAGCAACAATGCAACATCATTTGATTCTTTCCATTAATTAATGCTTGGAAAGCTTTTTGACATTCTGACTAAATCATTATAATAGTAATTACATATTCAGAGCTTTTCACATGTTTCTTTTTACAGTGGAGAAGATTCAAAGAACTAAACATAACTTACAAACCAGAATTAATTTTCAAAACATGCTTCAGTAAGTATTTTCTAAATTGTTCATTTAATCTTTCCTTTCATTTTGCTAAATGAGTCTATGTGTGCCAGAGAAAGCAGAATTAGCTACTGCCTCAGATATTTTAAAAAAACAATAAAACAGCCCCAAAGCAACAATGCAGAAAAAAAATATGCAGCTGAAAAACACAACCTGAATGAATTGCATAAACACAATGCTTCACAAAAATCAAGACTGGGGGAAAAAAGAAGGATAAAAATCTATTTGTGTGCCCAGTTTTGCCTGTTAAACAGCTTGCTTGGGAGTCTGGGAATCTTTCTTGGGTTATACAAGGAGAACTGTCAAAAGAAAAGAATCCTGACAGAGTTTTATTTTTACAAAAATTGTTTGGGGGTCCCCGTTTTGTAAGTTGGTTCCTGAGACTGAATCACCTCCTGAAGCTTATTCTCTCTCCACTTCAGTCAACATCCATTTTGATGAATCCAAATATGAACTGGGGGAAATCTCATTGCACAGAATGTCTGCAAAAGTAGGCAAAAGATTGAAAGCATCTGTCCCAGCACTTCCAATTAAGCTGGGAAAAAACTCTATAGGAATTTAGCACCGTGGTCACTCCCATGCTCAATTCCATGTTTTCTGGCATGCTGTCCCCCAGAGAAAGCTCAGCCAGAAGGGCTGGGTAATGACAGAGCAAAGTGTGGCCATGACCTGCTGACCCACTCTGTGCAGGATGGGGAACTTAATCAAAACCATAAATGAAAGCAATACACATTGTCATACGATGGCAGTACCGAGTATGATGCTTTACCTTGCCAACAGACAAGAAAGCATTAAAAAATCTCCTAGACTTTGCCTGGATAGGTAATATTAAACTTGTGGTGCTATTTGTGGTTCCCAATTATTTAAAATGAAAGTAGAACAAAATGGGGAAAAAGACATGAAATCTAGCTGAGTCAATACCAGTCCTCTGTGCACTACTGTTTTTCTGAGATTACGCTATATTTCCCCAACAACAGCATGGTCCTTTGTATGGCAGATTTAATTCTTATATTTCTATAGTAGGGAATGTAATCAGAAACATTAAAGAACATAGAATAAAAACCTAAGAAAATCTCTTGCAGATAGGAGACAAAGTTTAAAAAGTCTATCTAAACCTAAGGTAAAGTAATGCAATCATAAAGCTCAAGAGCAGCTCAAGGTTGTTTCAGTTGCAAAACTGAAACAAATAAGTTATTTTGAAGAACTGTAACTGATAGGCGTGTTAGGAGAAAATCTCCTGCCTCAGAGTGTTCTAAAAGCTACTGATTCTCAACCTGTGTATTTCCATTTTTCTCACTATTTGTGCATTTCCAGTGCTATCCAGGAAAGGTGGATGACTGCATTCTTTAACTGAGAACTGGTTTCTCCTTTACCACATATTTTATGTCCAAAGTTTTCATCCAACCCTACTGGAACATCATTGTTCCTAAAGGATTCATTACTGCTAGTAAAAGTAAGGTAAAAAAATAAGTGTTGCCATTGTGTCAATCAGTAAAAGTCTCTATAGTATTTTTACAAAAATTCTACTACTAAAATACCAGTATAATAATTTTACGCTTTTAAACAAGCACTTCTGGCCAAGATACCAGATGAGTTTAGTATTCAGTGTCTAATTCTGTGGTATAACTGAAGGTCAGGCAAATCATCTCCTCAGTAGGATGTATGTCTTATCACTGAGCTACAACAGTTAGCAATGATTAGCAATTCTTAGCAATTGCTAAAATAATGCCCACAATGTAAAGAAAAGCTATGAGATAAATTTATTTAGAGATTTTAGACTTGGAAGAGAAAATGTATGTCTGAAAGGCAAAACCCCAAAAATATATTCCTCTGATTTGTAGATAAGAACATGTTTACAGCTTCTCATTTCTATTTTGGCTGGTAGAGATTATCCTAATCAGGAACTTTTAAAAAAATTACATAAAATGATGTTTCAGCCAGAGTATATAAAATGCTGCAATATCTTCCAAATCAACTGTACTTCTCATATTTGCTGATAGCGCTGCATCTTTTTCCATTTCAGGGTAGAGGCAAGATTCTGTTGGGTGTAAATACTTTCATTAGCCAATGGAAATAGTCATGAAGTAGCATCACCGACTAATGCCTTTCCTTTCCAGTTCCCATCTGTAGGTAACAGCTCTCAGCAGATTCTCTGGCAAGCTTGAGTAATTAATTTCTGCCCTCAGGGAAGAAGAGAAAAGTAAATATACCTTGTAGTCATAGGGAGCTTCCTAGAATTTAGCATTGTGAATCTTGTCTGGTTCAGAATTACCATTATCTAGGTATAGCTCTCTGACTTTGAAAACATTTAAAAGCACCAATTAGCATAATTAAGAGGAAGGCCTTTCAAAGGGAAAAAGAGCACGTAAGTAATCAAGTCCCATTGGAAAAGTCAATAAGAATTGGATATCTAGCTCCATTAGGCTACTTTGAAAATTGCTGTAAGAACCTGTATTGAGTTTCATTTACTTATATCTGAGAGAAGTGCTCAAGTATCAGCAGAAGCCTAAAAAAACATTTAAACCTCCATAGATTACATAATTTTTAACTGGATGTAAACTACATTATTTCATTTGCTAGACATCCAGAAAATCAGTCCTTCCCCTGGCTTGGTGCTTTCTCTGCATTGAATATGTACAACACTCCCTGTAATTTGCTGCTTCATTTTATACTACTACTTAGATTTTCCTTTTATGCTAGACATTCAACATACCAAAATACTGTCTGGTACTTCAAAAACTTAGAAATTAGTTGCATTTTCTAATGCATTAATAATCCACAACACTTACTTTAAAAATAAGACTAAAGTTTTCTTTTCCAGTTAAAAAATAGACCAAAAATCTCTGGTTTATTCTGCACTACAGTGTCAGGAAGAATAAAGAAGTATGGATAAGGAGGGCCTCTTAGAGCATCCCTGAATGTCTGAAAACAGTAGTAGTGATGATGCTAAAAGAGAAAAGTATGAGACAAAGGCCAAGCTTCTCTCAGCTATGATTCCACATCAAATTTAGGGACTTCAAGTATTCCTAGGGGAAATGTGAAGGTAAAAATGCCTATCTGCTCTCACATAATTACTTTTTTTTGGCATTTAAACAATATTTAAATCTCATGCAGGGCCAGACCATACTTGGCCCTTTCATGCTAGTGAGGAGAGAGAATAAGCAATCCCATGCTGATCGTAGAGAAAGAGAATATGTAGTGAGAAATGCTAGAGTTCACTAAAGGACACTGTGGATTGTCTTTAGTAAGGATTATTGTTAAGGAGAATGTTTGAGGCTGAGTTTTGTTTTTCTGACTCAACTGAAAAGAAATAATAATAGAAAAATGTCCTGAACTGGAGCACTTGCAGCCTTCTGATATAAATAGATTATAACTTTCAATGCAGAAGTCGCTATCTTATGACTACTAATGTGTGTTGCAGTGAACAGTTTAGGGTCATTAAGGAGAGGATAAAAACTACACAAAAGAAATTAGATCCTTCATCACTGGAGTGCATTTTTAAATTAACATCACTGTGTAGACTGAGACCTGTGTTGCTTCCCGCTGCAGAAGTCCCTGATCCCTGCTGATAGATCCTCATTTCAGATCTAGAGCCAGGCAGCCAGGAGCTGTAGGTTTGCACAGCAAAGCACACCACCCTTTCATTACACTGCTGCATCCTCTGATCTGCAAATAAACATCTCATATTTCCATTTTAAATACGGGAAAAATGTTCCAAGCTTCTATTGATCTCAACGAATCAAGATTTTCAGTTGTATTTGTGTCTGTTTCTTTGTATTAACCTCCACAAAATAAACCTTAAGGCAGAACAGTTGCTAAGAGAGAGCAAGTAGGGGAATTTCCTTCTTTTTTAGGTAAAAGCACCTGTGATTACAGTTTCTGTGATTTTAGATATCCAAATCACTTCCCTCAGCTCTCTGTGTGCCTTCTTCAGAATATAATAGTTAAAATGCATTTGAGGGGGGAGGCCAGAGCTAATATTGTATTTGATATTTTTTAGTAACAGCATAATGAATACATTTTACCTTATCAAACCCTAATTATCATTCATTAGACATTAAAACATTAGCTTCACTTTTAAGGTTGTTTGCAAAGAATTTTGCACAGTTGCTCTCTAGATGTTGCTGACTGATACAATACATTCAGAATCTGAAGGTGTATAAGAAGATGAAATCATTTTACTTCTTGTGTGTATGACTGCATTATTGAATAATCATTGCCTCTGTTCTCATGGCGATTACTTATTTAAGGTACTCAGGTTCTTCACAAGAGCTTCAAAGCCTTTTTTATCCCTGTCTAGCCAAAATATTTTTGACATGTGCAACTTTTTCCTGTTAAAACATTTGTAGTTTTCCTCCAGACTATTAATAAACCAAACAGCACCATTCCTACTATTTCACCCTGTGCAATATTGCTGATACTCTTTCATTGTCACAAAACCTGATTATTTGTTTGTAGATTTGATTTATGGTGGAGTTTTGCCTTTCATGTTAGGGGAGGCTCCCAGGTACCAGAAGAGATGGTTTTAGGATTTAAAAAGCCCAGAGATGACAGGAGCAATCATACCTTCAACCACTGCTTCTGGAAGACTGTAAATGTGCCAGACCTTATTCGACTGGGTCAATAAGTAGAACAGGAATCAGACTTTTCCTTCACACAAATTAGGAAAGAAAAAAAGGTACCAAACCCTCCCAAACCCTTCTCTCCTCCTCAATAAAACCAAAACAGAACAAGACACAGTCCTGAATGTGTGACACAGTTGCAGGTTCTTAGAATGTGAAAATACAGCTCCAGCACATGTGCTAAAATGGCAGAATTGCACTCTAGTAAAACACAGGACATGAATTTATGCTCTTTTCAAAATGAAGACAATAAATAAGTGTTAGCTGTGTAAGAGCAAACCCGAGATGTGTCTAGATGATGTGTCGGCAAGTACAGGGTACAAAGGAACAGCTCTGGACAAGAGGCTTGTATTTGAAGAAAATTTGCTGGTATTCAAGATAAGTAAAAGTTAATTAGCAATGCATGAAACTTAAATTAGAATGATTTCAATATTATTGCAACAGACATAACCACAATGGCTGCGGGACGAGGAGCCATTAGCATCGATCTAGTTCCCTTGATCTTTATTCTGCTAACACACTTTCCTGCAAAGAGTGGACACGTAAAATGAGAAAGAAAACAAATACGATAAATACAATAGCATATTTCTGAAGTACTGAAACAGATTAAAAATGTTAAAGTAAGTCTCAAAATAATTTATTCAAAATCTCTTATTTTAGCTTTGTAAAATATGGTCCTTATCAGAGTATATTCTTTATTATGATGAATTTAATGACTTTTTTTCTTAAATAGAAAGACATAACATGGATATGGATGAGACTGGTAGTGTTACAGGAATAAAGGAATATCTACTGTAGTCAAATCCACATATTCAAATTTTGTAGAGGGAAACTTTTGCCATGACATAGAAAAGAAACAGGTTTAATTTGCACTATAGGAAACACGGTTTTATCTCAGCTACCTGTGAATGAAGTGCTCATGGTAGAAGCTCTCTCAAGGCTGCCCTGTGTGACCCTGGGAGCAGAGCCCAGACAGCAGCTGTGCTGACTTGGAACTGCCATGCATGCAGCAAGGATGGGGGTTAGTGCTTAGGATCAATGCGAGGCAGGAGTATCTGCCCTCCACAGATCGTACCATTGCCTTTCTCTTACCTTGGAAACACACTATCTGTATACTTTCAAATCTAATTCATGTGTATTTTAGTATTTCTCCCCATCTTTCTATGTAAGGTCATAATCCCTCGTACCTTTCTGGTGCATTGCTTGCATCAGCTTACCCAGGTAATGAAAGGCTTCCTATGTTAAATTTGTACAAGCAGATTTTACTTAACCTCTAGTTGAGTAGATTTTCAAGTGCCAAAATGTGAAGCATGTGGATATCACTATGATGGGAACTACAGGAGGTTTATATATAAAAATTTATACACATTTACTTGATGAATGTGTACATTAGAGATAATAAGAAAAAAAGAACCAACACCCAAAAAATCCCTTTAATATATAATCAAAGGGGAGAAAAATAACCCCTTTTGTATCAAGCACTCTATGCCTCTTTCTTTTCAGTAGATAAAATCTTTAGAGGGGAAAGAACAAATTTTATAAGAAGATTTCATGCTTCAGGTCTCAGATGTGAATCTCTTTAAAGTCTAATCCATAAACAAAAATAGAGTTTTCTTTCATGTAATTGCTATATATATGTCATTTAAACATCCCTGTGAAAATATTAACAGCATCTTTTTGGGGAGCTTGCAAAGAATGGAAATTATAAAAATGTAATATTTTAAAATTACAAGTAAAATAGTTGAGAATTCCAAAGCCATGTGCTCAGAAACAAACCATGATGAGACATCTCTCCAAAATTATAGATGAGGATTCACCAGTAGCAAATTTGAGGACCATTGTCATACCAGAATTTAGGTGAACACTAGGAATGGATAGATTCAATAAATATGCCATTTGATTTCCATTGCAGAGAGACTGAATGGAATTTTTATTACGTGTCTTCCCAAATTAACAAATGAGAAGAGAGCTGGTCATGAGCCAAAATCCAAGGCACAAATCTGCTCCTGATAAATCTGATAATTATTCACACGCTTGCATCTACTTTTTTTTTTTTTTTTTCTTCTTTTTCTTTTATTATGGATCAAATTTAAAAATCAGGGTTTGAACATATATCAGATGAAATGGTAACCTTCTGCCAGACTTTGGGAATTCTACCACTGATTTTTGGGCATCTGTAACATCATCTAGAGAAAGTTTGAACTTGGATATAATGCAGTCAGAAGAGAAAAGCAAAGAAAAAAATTAAAGGTTCCTGTGTTGCTTATGGGGCTTGGACATTCAAGATGCACAAGGCTCTGTAGTCAAAGACAGGCAGGTGACATGATTGCCTCCATATCTGGCTGCTTTTGAATGCCTACCTTACCCTTTGCAGGTACAATAATGTGGAGGAAACTGTCTCATCCCCAAGAACCTTAGGGTAAGTTTGAGACAGGCGATTTTTTAAAAATACTTTAAAAACCCATAGAGCTTTCCAAACTAAATGTGTACTCCTTTGGGTTAGGGCATTTTTAGAGACAAGCTTAACCTCTGTCAGGTTTACCAAAAGTTAATTTGAGTTGAAAGGTGACAAGTTCTGTAGTTCTTTTATAAGGCTAACTAATAGCCTTTGTAAATAAATTGGCTGTTGTGTTTCTAATTGAATGTATATTTAGAAGTAAAAAACCCTGCATTTTGCAGAGCTTTACCTCATCTAACTTGGCAAAGTCATAACAAGATATTGACCCACTGTTCTCACTGAAAATGAGATTTCATGGTGAAATAAATACTCAGTGAACTAAGTCGTTTCAGTACGAAAAGGAGCTCAATCAAGGAATTAAAAAAAGGGAAAAAAATCTAAGATCTAATTGCAATGTTCCTCATAACAAGAAAAACACAGCTGAGTCCACAGAAGTGCTGAAAACCTGAAAATTAGACCTCAGTTATCTGATAAAACTCAACTCTAAATTGCAAGTATCTCTACTTGGAATAAAAAAGTAATATTTCTCTTTTCTCATGGTAAAATTGATGTCTCCTTTAAGGTACGGACAAAACTTCCTTGTAGGAAGTAATTTCTTGTCATCACCAAGGTGTGCTCTGTTATTTAATTTACATTTTTGTTTTGGAAAACCATAAGTACAAAGAGAGATACTTCCTGTGGGAAGCTTGCAATCCACCCCAGTGAAGGCACTAGGAATTATAATGCGATTTCCAACGTCTCTGGTTGATCATTCCTGAATTATATTTAGTTAGCGCCAAGCTAGAACAATCTGGAGTTTGCCATATCTTCCACCTAATGCAAAATGCTGCACAAACACTCTACAAAACACTGTGTACATGAATTACCAACAGCTTCACACATTTCAAGCCCTGTACATTTCTGGCCAGAATCTAACTAGTTTAGATATTAAATCATAGAATTTCTAGATGTAGTCCTATCTTCTTTTGTCTTCAAAATAAAGTTTTGCACTTTCACTTTTTCTCCTATTGTGAGAAATTCCTGAGGAACAGCCCAGATAGAGTTTCACAGCCAGAACCCCAGATGCTTCTTAAAGTTGGTACATAATTCATGTGAATTAACTATTTACATTTTTTCTTCAACCTGTGGCAAAATATTGTATTTCCAGGGAAGTTACTTCACGCCTACAAGTAGAGTTTATTCTGGAGAGAGAAGAGAGAAAGGACTGGTATTGGGGGGAGATATCCCTTTGGGCAGAGCTCCAAGACTGTCTCCAAAAAGCCAGCTAATGCTCTGCAGGATTGCAGAGGTTATCACTTTGATAAGGCTCTGGGTGAGTTGCCCCTCTCTCCCCTACACTGAGTTGCTGCCTTGCTGCCTCATAAGGCTGCAGATTGCATCTCTCGGACATGCAGCTGTTATTCTATGGCTGGCTAAACAAATCAGACAGATTTGTTCCCCGTATTCATGAGGAGGACTCCAATATACCTCCATACCAGTCTCAAAGTATAATGTAATAAACATTTCCCTTACAGTAGAGATACATTTATTCCAAGGTAGAGACCTGTCTATATTATATATAAGAGCTATGTATAAGAATTTTAAGAGCTGACTCAGCAGACCTGCAAGGAACACATTCCTCTTGATATTTTATGATAGTTCTCTAAACATTTAGACATACTGTTGCAAAGAAGCTCCAGTGTACATGGTCAGTGCACCTGCTTTCCTGCAGAACTAGGTCATAAATTCCTTCAGCCTCATTTATCAAGAAGTCAGTAAATTTAGAAAAGGAATGTTCTTGAAACTCTTCTCTGTGATAAGCTAGTACAGCTCTTCTCTACAGTAATTTGTCAGGTGGCTGTGTTTGAATATGTGGGAGATTTAAATCCCTCCTGCTTTTGCGAGTCAGCAGTTTACTCTCTCTTCCCCACACCATTGAAACAGAGAATCACAGAATCAATGAGACAGGAAAAGACCTTGAAGATCATTAGGTCCAAAGAAAGGTCAAGATGGGGAAATTTTCAATATCAACTTTTGGTGACAGTATCAGACAATACATGCAAAGCGCTTAATACAGCTAACTATTTTTATTAAAAGTTTTATTTTTACTAGGAATAGTTTACAATCAGCTCTAATGCCAGTAACGTATTTGAAGTGAAGAAAAACACCTTTTTATTTTTAAAAAAATTATCTTGCTTTGTTCTCCCCAGTTTATTTTCCTAGGGTTCTTACACTAAAAGAAATTAGTAACATAAGTAATTTAACTACTTTTTTTGGTAATATATTATAATGCTAATTTAATTTTTAGATCACAGGTAAACCATACAAGTCTAAACCTATAGGTAATTTGAGAAATAAAATTGCAAGGCCATAATCAGAAGTATATAAATCATGTGAATAACATCTTCTTTAAGGAGAGGCTCACAATGTCACTGCAGAAAGAGTTTCAGTATTTAGCATTACTGCACCTTAGGCAAACTGGCTGTTACTGTCCTTTTCCAGGCTATTAAGTGCCTTGCAGCTAAGTTTGGAATTAGTCACATTTGTGCTGGTCGTCCATTCAATGCAAAGAGCACGTCCATCTATGCCCTCTTTGCTTCCCTGTGCTCCATCAGCCTGTACCCATCTGTTAGAGCTTTTCTTATCTTATATTTAGACTGTAATACTCTCTTGGGCAAGAGCAGACTTTTTATCCTGTGTTAATTCAGCAATGGAGACAAGAGGGCCTTGACCCATAAGAAACATCCCAGGTGTTCCTGCAATAAAATTTATGGTAATGAGCGTTTTATTTTTTTTTTTTATGGTGTCAGCTAAACAGTCAGAAACCTGTTTTGCAGTTTTATGTGTTTGGAGTCCAAGTCATGCCAAAAGGGTTTTGAGCTACTACAGGCAGGATATTCATGTCTTTTTAAAGAAATAAGCACTCTCCTCCACAAGCAGTACAGATGAGTTTAAAATGAAACCTTTATTATCAAAATATGCCAAAATATCCCACACAATAAAGCCTTGCAGAGTTTTAAAGTAAGTTTTAAAGTTTCTAGTAAAACTTTGTGTCTAAATGTGTACAACATGGCATAGTTGGTAAATTAATCTCACCTCTACCCAGATGTTCTCACCTACTCAGGTTTCACCATCAGTGAAATACAGACTAAAGTCTTTCAGTTCTTATAACAATTTCTCAGTCCTAAGAGTTAATATATTAAGTTCTGACTCAGAATCTGAAAATAAATTCTCATGGAGGTAATGACAGTAGTAATCAAAACCTTAAAATCTTCATTAAAAAGGTATTGCTTATTTGCTAGAGCAAGATATCAAGAGGACTATATTTTTTTAGAAAAGCAATGCAATATGCTACACATATTTTATATTTTCATTCTAAGTGCCAGCAGTCTGTAAGAGTAGAGCTGTTTACTTCCAGATTCAGCTGAAAGAGAATCTTCAGCTTTTTAAATGTGAGTAATACAAGAAGTGGTCCCTGACAAGTGGTACCTTCCCCTCTCCTGCCATCTTCCCCACTCCAGAAATTGAGCCAACTTTCAGCACCTACTGCCTGTTTGAATGCAGTCTCCCAACCTGGCAAAATAGGGGCAGAAGCCTCAGCACAGAAACTGTTTCCTTTCATAGGTCAAACTACAAATGAAAGGTTAATTGCAGAATTGCAATAAAACCATGCTAATTTCCATCTGACTGGCCTGCATAATCGTACAGGAGATGATAGTGACAGTATGGAGTTCAGTTTGGGTCAGTATAGACTGCTGCAGTCTGCATGACATCCATTTCTCCTTGTCTCGTATATTAATAACATCCATGCTGGTTAGATAAGAGCTAAGCATGTTAACCCTCACTACAATCCTCTCCTTGCTTGCTCTCTAGATTTTACAGCATTGTCTAAGTATTTTCCTCTATGTTCTTATCTAAGGAGCCACTGTGTTGTATAGGGACCTGTCTCTGACCGGCAGCCATATGATGAATGGTATTAGCACTTTATTTGCTCTTGCTTTGTCTTAGTTTTTTTATGCCTTGATTCTACAACATAAGTAACATTTTTTAATTCTTCTTTTTATTATGTGCCACTTGAATCAAGGAAGTAGATCCAAACATTTGGCTTTTGTGATGAGGAAATCAACAACAGGGGATATTTTACTTTACATTATAGCTAAAGACAATAAAAAACCCTAAGAACTTGCAGTGTAATAAAAGCGTGATGTAAAGAATGAGTAAAAAGTAAAGAAGAAAGGCGTTGTCTTAATGGAAAAGCACATTACATTTTTAAAGTTGAAGCAGTTCTGAAATAATAAATCTGTTTCTGCAGATATGACAAGTCTCTTTGAAGTGTGTGACATAAGGGAATCCTAAGCACTAGCATTTTTATCTCTAGCTCTCTTAAACCTGACAATGAAAAACAATTTAAGATAATTAGGTATAATTATTTTTACAGAATGTGGCTTGTGTAAAACTTTGCATGCTGCAGAATTCATTGACATACTCTCACAGCTTCACATTGGCTTCTTTGGCTGAAAGTAGTTACTAGTTAACTTTAAGCACTGAAAGTACAAAAGGAACAGAAATATTTTCCAGGGTAGAGGAAAATGGAAGAGAATCTGGAAAGAAAAGACTTGAATAATTTCATAATTTCTGTACAGAAATGATTTTCTATTCTGGCAGCAGAGAACCTTTCTTTTATGAAGCACCTGCTCTTGTAAAGGGCAGGGAAAAAAGGATAAATAAATAGAAAATAGGAATATACGTAAAGGACACCTCTAGATTAAAAATTTAAGACATGCTTGTGCTACAGAAGAAAAGCTATTTTAGTCATTATGGGAGTCCTTGGAATGCAACATGGCATTCTAACACCCTAGGATCTCTACCTATGTGACAGGGCTGAGGGGAGCTCCAATCATGTATTGAAGCAGATGCTGGAAAGATTTGAAAATACATAGCAGAGGCTTTGTGGTTTTAAACTGGATTGAAAAGTTAGTTTGAGCAGCCAAGACATGAGCTTTAAAACAGAAGTAGAAATTTCTAAGAAATCCTAAGAGAACATTCTGTTACACCAATGTGTAAGAGACACCAGTGTTTTAGCAAACTGTACAAAGCTCTCCGAGAGGGTAGTTTAACCCTAGAACAAACTACTCAACCAAGGTTTTCAGGACTTGGATGGAGCAAGCCGTGTTTGACCCGATTTACTGCATGTGATAGTCCTGACTCAACTGTCTGGCTGGTTTACACAAACCCCATAGGCTCTCTGCAGCCAAGAGTTCCACAGTTCCAAGTACAGCAGTTAAGGGTTAAAGACTCTGATGTAACTCCAAATTGATTGAACATAGCTTTTATGCACAATACGTTCAACTTCTAACAAATTATACCCTCTGGTGTTCGCATAACAGAAGCCATGTGGAATGATCCTGGTGTTATTTTACCTCTTGGGACTATCCCCTCTTCTGGCATGTTTAATAGGCAGATTTTTCCCCTATGTGTGGCACTGAGAATTTCTATTATGGTTGCAGAAACTGGTCCAGATACAGCTTTTCCATTGAGACAAAAACTGCTTTGTAGAATTAATAAATGATATGTAGGCAATCTGTGGTTCAAAGCAGCAGGACACTTTGTCAAATCTCAGGGGTTTCGTCTGCAAGCCAGATTTTTACCTTTGACTTAAAAACTGCCCAAAACTTTTTTTACTAGTTACAAAACCTTGGAAATGCATTAATAATGATGCAAAAATTTCACACTCCATTTAATAAGCTACTTTCATGCCTGTTTTTTCTCTGGGCTTCAAATCCAGTAGGGTATCTCAGTCCTGAGGTGTTTGGTGATTGCTAAAATAGTTCAATCAGAAGGCAAAGTACGGTGAGTAAAGGAAAATACAGTTTAATCAAGGAAATGAGCCTGTAAGAAAGAACAGCAGGGAAGAGGGGCAGAATAAAACTTACTAAGGCCCAGAGCAGCTAAAATACAAATGGATGTTAATCTAAAGGCAAAAGGAATATTTCAGTTCAACTCAGCAAATTATATTTTGGTTTCATACACCTGCACCTCAAAAACAGTGGCTTGGGTTTGCAAGTAGAAAATGGAATAATTTCAACAGACTTAATTTCTATGAATATTTTAAAATATAAATTTATATTTTAAATCCTGACAAGGTCTAGTATATAGTGGTCTGAAATGAGGGATTTTATTTTGTTTTAGAAAGTATATTGATATATGGTTTATATTTATTTATATAATATGTATCTAACATACAAAACAGGCAAAAAAGTAGGGCCAAGGTTTCAGATAAGCCTTTCCAAGACCTTAATGTGTAAGTGTAGTTCTTTATCATGAGCAGGCAGGTTTCCACAGATACTTCTTGCACATAAAACCCTCTTGCAGCAATTGTATTTCTTTGTCCAATCTTACAGACTGACAGACACAGAAAATACTCTGTGCCTCTGCTTGTGCTAAAAATAATGAATAGCTGTGTTTTACTGCAAATAAGATTTCTTCAAAAGCAGGAAGAATTTCCTCTCATTTCTACATTATTCAAAAGTCTAATCTAATTAGAGAAAAAAAATTGTCTTCTTTCATTAATATTTCACAGCATAAGCTGCTCCAAATTTGGCCTCATATATAGTATTTTACATCAGAATTATTTTCATCAAATTTTAAATAAATATTTTTGGTTGTTTTGTAATAAATAAATACATTAATTCTAATTTCTTCATGATTTTACAGATTTTATCTATATTTGTTCTAACAAGGCTAGATATTGTGAACCTCAAACAATTAATGGAAAAATTACACATTGTGTGTGCAATAAAAGCATTACTTTCACAGAGGAGTAAAACTCTTAAAAGAGGCAATAAAATTCTTTAAAGCATTCCAATGTTAGATTTTCTCCTGGGATTAAAATTTTCTGTTTGAACTGCTTTAGAGTGTTTCATCACTATGTAATGCTTCAGTGTTTTGGTATATCCTTGTCTTTTTCAAAGTATGTGCAATGTAACAAGTACTGTTTGTAGTCATTCGTAAGATGACTACTTTGAAAAGTTTCATAGCTTCAAAGTGATCATCTTGTTTTGGTTGTCTAGTTTATTCCTATTTATTATTTCTGTATGACACTCCAGGGGCTAATTATATTATATAGTGCTGCAAGAAACAACCCAAACTAGTTGGCTGAGTCTCTGAGATACTGATACCCCAAAATACTTCACAAGAGTGGTAACCATCAATGACTTCCTTCAAATATTAATTTGAAATTAATTTTCAGCCCTGCATCCCACCAAAAAAAAAAAAAATAGACAGGTGAGTATCCAGGTATTTCTATTCCACACAACAACAGATCTCAAATACAGGTACCCCAGGTCAACAAAGCATTGCAATTTGTTTTACTAAATTGAAGATACAAACACTCATGCATGATGTAAGTATATTTTTAAAGTTCTTTTTCTTAAAGATGCCTTTTCAAAACCAGACAGGACCATAGTTTAAGAGGAACAGGTTCTGTTATTACTTGTGACAAAAACTGAAGGAAACCGATAATTGAGAACATAATGAAGCAGACTGGAAGAGAAATTAAAATCAAGCATTCAGGTACAGAGGTGACAGACTGAAGTGAACAATTGACCACTGCTAGTGAATGATGTGCTGTGCAGTGTAGTCAGCACGATGTTCCTACTCTGCACAAGGATTCTTTAATCTGCACGTCAGTTCTAACCTGATGGATGTGTGTTTGGAGCAGTGAAACCAGACCGATATTTTACAGTAGAACACAGTTCTCTTGGCCGAGGTCCTTGGAAATTTACAAGTACTCTTTCTGGCAGTGAGGAGGATTCACTCAGTTCTTACAGTGCCACAAAACAAACTGAACTGCTGTTCCCTCTCAAGAAGACCAGGGAGTGCTGAGCACCTGTGCCGAACCTCGCCATCTGCCAGACAGCACGAAAGCAGGTGCCAGCTGCAGCCTTCCCCAAGACTCCAGTTGCAGTTCATTAGTACTAGCTCTTCATAAGCTGAACATTTTTTGAAATTACTGGAAGCTATTCTGATGTAGGTCCAGGCTCAAACTTCAGAAGGTAGGTCTAGAATACAGAAGTAGGTACACGTACCTGCATGCACCAAACACTTCCATCATCTGGGTCCAAAACCTGATCATTCCATAGCACTACAGTTTTACCATGTGTCTTCTGTTAGCTGATTTTCCTGACAGGCCCACTACTTGGAGATTTGTGATCACACAAAATCTCAGTTTTCATATATTTTTTTAAAAACTAAGTTCCTGGTTGCCAGTGTTGCTAAGAAGATGTTACAAACATGAGTCTCATAGGGTTCAAAAGCAGACTGATAATTACACATTTAAAAAATCATATTTTTTTCATTTTTCATGGTTTTGGATGCTTAGATTTATTAAAAAATGCTCATGTCACATTCAGACCCAAGTTTTTAATCCTTTAGCAGAAGGAAATGTTGTATGGAGACAAAGCTGGAATGATCTAAGATCATTAATAGTGAAGACAATTCATACATAAAAAAAGAAAAATAAACATCAAGCCTCTATCTTAACTTTCATACCAACTCTTATGTCATGTCTATCCATTTAAGTAATTCTGCTTTGCAAAAATGCATTCATATTTACCTGCTTCTACAGTACATTCTGAGACTTAGTATAACATGAAAACACTAGGAGTCAAAAGTTAATGATTGCTTTGACAAATTACGTCTTGTATTGATCAAGAATGGAAGTATTGGCACTGATTTTTCCAATATGATATCTACTGTTATTTACTCAATGGTTATGCTGGGTCTAAGAGCACCAGAATCTTGTTAGTTCACTAACATACATTATTTGTGGAAGAACTAGCAGATATACACATACCTAAAAATAGTCTTTCTCCTGTGAAGAGGATAGCCTGAGTTTTAACCTGAATAAATATACCAATGCCACAAGTATCTATTGTCAAGGATATGCTTAAATCTGTACCTTCAGAATTCCTGGCAAAATTGCTCAGGACTTTGTGAAAATAAAAGCCAGCTTCTTCTGATTTTTTAGCATAAACTAGGAAAAAGCTTCCTGGCACTAAAACTTCCCAGGCTGTTGGAACTCAAAAGAATGACAGGGCAATGTCTCTCTTAATGGATATTCCAGCTTGATGCTGACTTACAAAATTCTGACAAGAGTGAAGCAATCTGGGGATCACAAAGGACTTGGGCAGAATTTAGGAACATGAGCTCAAGATTTTACCCTAAAGTTTGCATCTAAGACATAGGACACCTACATTTTGGAAAACCCATTTCGGCCAACTTCTGCATCGGGCCAGAAGCACCACAGTCTTTACACAATTAAGACACTTGGAAATTCTCTCCTATCTACACCTGGTGAGGATCTTCCAGTCACCTTGAAATTCTCTCCTATCTACACCTGGTGAGGATCTTCCAGTCACCTTGTCCCTGTGTCTAAATTTCCTGAAGAACTCAGTGTGGAAGGTAGTTTTGTGAATTCAAACTATTCACTGCAGTCCAACATGAGACATACAATACCTGAGTGAAAGGCCCTGAAAGCACAGCCTTATTTACAGCATTTCCTACTGGCAGCACTCAGGTGCTGAGCACCTTTTTCTGCACCTAACTCTGCCACTGAGAGCTAATTGTGGGTATTCACAGGGAGTCAGCATCCGAGTCCTTTTTGAGGCTCTGACTGCAAGAGTGTGATAAACAAAGTGTGTGTGGGAAGTCTTATTTTGCAGAGTATGCGAAACTACAGTGGTTCAGTCACAATTGAGTTCTTGTTTTCAAAAGCACTGTAAATTTAAAAAGTAAAAGAAAATGAGCAAAAACCTGAGATGAAACTTGAGGTATTCAACTGAAATAAAGATTTAAATAGCTGAAGAACAATACCCTTTACAGGCCTGATTTTAAAGCTTATTTCAAAGAAAACATTTATTAGCTATAAAGGCACAGGTCATTTTTTCACTGTATTTTGCATTGATAACAACCCCTCCAGAGTGAGAACGTTGCGTTACTGTAGGACTAACAAAAAGTTGCAGTTAAATTTCTGGTGGACAGGAAAGAATTTTTTTTGAGACAGTGGCACAAATTATACCTGACAGTTTTGACTATCTAAGGGAGCCAGCATCCTGACTCTTGGCCCTCTCCTAATCTTCTTGTTACACTCAAGACAGCTGAGTTTCAACAGCTCACATGGTTCTCAAGGAATGAATGCTTTCAGCAATGGGAAATATTTTCAATACTATCTGTTTCCTGTAGAGACAGATAGAAAAATCATTTTCTCATATTTACTAAGAACTTTATGGGGAATACCTCAGTATATATTAAAACAAAACAGCAGTCAGTAAATAAAGAGCTCATGCCTAAATATGATGCCAGTTAAACTATAGAAATGGGAGCCAATGGAATTGGAATGTAAGGATCAGCCAGGAACCTAAACACAGTCCGGCCTCTCCTCTGTGTCAGCTAACAGAAAATTAATCTTATTTTTACGGGTTGGTGAAGATCACACCATGTCTCATGGAGACAGCTGTTTCACCAATGAGAACAAATAAGGGCAACAAGGTGAAATGAAACAGAGAGGGACCTGAAAATGCCAGAAGGGAAAAGCAGGACAAGAATTGTACCACTGTCTCCAGTAGGTGGGAATGATGTGTCCAGGAGTCGTGGTTTTATAGACATTAGAGTCAAGATGCTGCCCATGGAATAATTCTTTCCTAAGATGGGAGAACTTGCTGAGGTAAAGGTTTCCAGCATCTAAAAACAGTGCCCATACTACTTCCAAATCATGTAATCAGCTAAATCTAGCAATACTGCAGGTAAGCAAGAGATCCAGTATTTAACATTATGTTGCACTGATATTTGTCCCAGTGCCACCACATCATGACAGTTCATCAATAATAGACCCAGACACCACACCTTTCTCACTGTGCAACCACATGGCTAAATTTGTGAATGTAACCATGTTTTAAAATTATTTGCAATGGGAGTGTTGTCTGAATAAGGACAAAAAATGAAATAAAGGCTTGCAATTAGGTCCAATAAGAACAAAGGAAATGCCATTTTCAGTTCTGGGTATTTTTATAGAACGACTTTATCACTCCCACTGCCCCAATTCAAATGCAAATTAAGTGCCACATTTGTTTAAATTAGCTAGAGAAATAGATACACAGAAGCAAATGCTGCTAGATCTGGGCTATGGTGCATATCTGATGGCACAGCAAGGTTCAAAGTATTATGTTAACTGTACTGCAGTTTTAAAATGTTTGCTTTACGTGTTAGCAAACCTCAGTCTTGAAATCTGTGCTACAGGATTTCTGAGGAAGCACTAAATGGAGTAAGTAGAAGCTAATAGCTTTTTTCTCCCTCTGCCTCTCCTCCCAAAAATAGCAACAAACATAAAAAACAAATTAATCTTTTCATTCCAGACATAATTTTCCTTTCTTAGAACAAACCCATTCCTATATTTCAGCTATTCCATACATTGCAGCATCCATACTCATGGTGCCATACTCAGTTTTTAAGGTGGACATCACTTGAGACATTCCAGTGAAGAATAAAAAGTAGAATTTCCAAGAGATGCTTTTCTTTTAATGAAAAAAAAGTACAGGAATTATAATTTTTGTATGTTTTTTTTTAATGTTGTTCATTAGAAAGCCTCTTAATGGCCGGAGTAAAGTTTGTGTATGATGCACCGATGGAAAGTTGAGTCTCCAGTTCTGGTATTAATGTATGGAAATTAGAAGTTAAAAAATTAAAACCTGTAAGTATAAGAGTGAGGATCATATTCTATGCTTTTCTTGCAGTAAGGAATCTCTTTTACATGCTCTCCAAAACAGCACAAATTTTTCAGTTGAGATCTTACTTTAGGAGAACAGAATATCATCAGTGTCTTACAGTAACACTACCTTAATTATACTCCAAGCAAGATTTCTCCTGTGTGCATTATTTGCTTATGATTTATTGTGATTTCCAGATCTCATTTTACTTTGCTTAATCACTCAGACTCTAAATTACACCTACTATTCTCCCCTCAAAATATCCCCAGTGTGGATGCTGTGAGGTGTAGTGAACTTGTCATTTGAAGTTTTCTTAAATGACAAAGAAAGGCTGGGTACATATAATCACCAGAATAGCAAAAGATACACAGAGGACCAAGACTTAATTTCATCATGTTTCATCAGGAGGTAGTTTGCATGTGGAGAGCAATAGAATTTGTACTGATTGAAAAAAATTACATAATCTCAATTTTTGTGCTCCTGTATGTGACACATAACCTTAACCAGAAATTATGTCACTTCTGGAGTGGTCCTTGCATAACAATAGCTTCAGGACAGATATCTGGAATTGTCTGAGCTCTCTTCTTTAAACTAGTATCTAATACTTTAACATTATAAAACCACTTCACTTTAAAAAACCCCAAACAAACACAAAAATCCAAACAAATCCCCAAAGCTATAAATTATTTAACTTAGCTCTAGAACTAATATCTGTAGGAGCATTACAGGAGTCATTGCAGTATGATTTTTATTATAAATTTATATCATCTAAATATTTTAGAGACCATACACAAAGGTGGTGGAACAGCCTTCCAGGCAAAAATGCAAACTCACACCTTTAGGAAAAAAAACTCTAAAAAAATGCCTGGCTGCAAGCCAAGTAAAAAAGCCCTTTTTCCATGTAAAAGCTGAAAGTCTGAGAGCACACAGCACTAAGTGCTTTGGCCCATCCAGTGTGGAAGTGCACTGCCTACGTGTGCCCAGGGATGTGCCCCGATTGCCACAGGTCAAGTAAGTTAGTGATGAGGGGGTGCTAAGGAGCAGTTCCTACCAAGGAAGGCCACTGGAAGATGACCAGTGTGTGATAACCCAGGTACAACATCCTTCACTAAGACACAAATGGGGCTTCTGGGAAATGTCTCTGTTCCAGTTAAACTGGGATTGGTTCTAATGAAGTTGTTGGGACATTTGGTTATTACTGCCATTGTCTAAGAAAGGACAAAACTGATGGGTGAAGATTAATGTTTTCATAGTAATGAATGCCAGGAGCCCCAGGGTATATGAGGAGAGTCTTCTGAATGTGACCTTGCCTCAGGGAAGAGGGAGCATGGGGAGCATGGCCAACAGCCCTACCCGGGAAGCAAGGATACAGCCCATCATCATCATTTGGGCTGCAATGAATGCTTTGAAAGCAGCTATTGTTTGTGGCCTACATAAGCTGACAAAGTGTCTTCAGAGCTACTTCCCACCAGAGAGACATTATTATTATTATCATTGTTGTCTGGATTTGTTTCTCTGTTAGTGGTATTTGACCAATTTTTGCACAGTGGGTTTTCTTTGTATATTCTCCCCTAGAGCTGCAGTCTTTTCTGTCAGAAGTTTGCTCTCTATAAGGAGTTCAGCAGCAGGTCACAGACCTGGTTTACAAATGAAAAGACAAATAAACAACCAACTTAGAAGACTGAGAAGAATCCACAAATCTTTAAGTAACCTATTGAAAAACTAGAAACAAGTATTTCTTGGACTTTCTTCTTCTTTTTCTCTTCCTGATCCAACATCCTCACTTCTCTGAGGTCAAGCAGCATTATATGATTGCCATTTTTCCCTCAGATTAATCATTATTAGGTGATATTTAGACAGATGATAATGGGGTTAAGAGAAAACAAAGAAATTAAAAGAGATAAGAATAAGGCAATCTGCAGTCTGAATGCACATCACTGAGCCTTTGGTCACAGGTATTGATATTATTTCCCCCACTCCAAATATTTTTTTTCTTGGGAAACTCTGTCTCACCTTTAGATACAGTTTGTTTATGGAAGATGTTTCAGTACAAAAAATAAAAAGCTTAAAAATCTAGAGAGTTAATGTGGAACACTCAGTTAAATCAGAATGAAGGCTGGGCTAGAAACTAAACATTGGACCAAAACAAAGCATTCCATTGATAAACACCTCATCTGCTCTGCAAAAATCAAACCCTGCAGATCCTCTAAACAATAATTCCAAAGGGAGTTTTTAACTTGAAGTGATTTCAGGGCCTATCTTTTTCAATGTATAGGAAAAAATAATCAGCACACTTGAGGGAATGCTTTTGTTGATGAATTTTCCTAATTTGCAAAAACAGGATGAGTTTCTCCTCTATTCTTTCATGCAGTCTGTCTAGCCATTTCCTATACAAATCCTGAATTTTCCAACCTTTGAATCACTCTTAAAAATCTCAAAATATTTTCTATTTTTTCCAAATTATTTTTATTTTAGCTCTTTTTTTCCAGATTGACCTGAAATTCAGAGTGCCAGTCTCTTCCTTTTCTCTACAAAACAGCACTAAATAATGGTATAAGATTGAACAAAACCTGAAACATTGAGTGATTTATACATGCACTTTTATATATTTACATACATTTATGCATACATACACGTGTGTATATGCACATGTAGGAAGGAAGAACTTACCTATGTCCCAGGTGAGGGGGTTATTCTGTTCCATCTCCCTTTTCCCTATGACATACCAGATGCAGGCCATCCAGTGAGCGACCAAGGCAAACATGGACATGAGGAGCGTGAGGACGATTGTGCTGTGCTGGGAGTAGCGATCCAGCTTCTGAAGGAGACGCAAGAGGCGCAGGAGCCGAACTGTTTTCAGAAGGTGGACAAGGGAAACCTGGGAGAACAGGGGGAGAAAACCACTCATCAGCAGCCAAACAGCTTGTCAGCAACTTGCTTCTATCACACTGTTCTCTTATTTCAATGAAAGGAAGTTCTAAAGCTCTATGAAATTTTGCCCACTCTTCATTCAGCTGCAGAGCTGAATAGACTAAATCTTAAGACAGCAGAGAACAGCAAAGAAGATGCTTTAAAAAAGAAGTGTGAAATTTTAATGTGTAAATACATAGTTACTCTTTCTGATATAAACCAAACAAACTTGAAATACTAGATCTGTCATGTTGTCTTTTTTTTCATTCAGTCTTCATTCAGATTTACTTTAGAAGTTTTTGTTTGTGAAAAATGAATTCTTCCCATCTCTATAAGAGAAACACAATTGTGAACCTGACCAGTGTTCATCTGATTGCAATATGAAACCACAAAATAAATATCTCCAAGCACACAATGATTTTCAGCTTCAGCTAACAGTAGACCTAACTTAACTGGGTATGAGATGAAACCAGTTTATAATTTAGCATGGAAGAGGCAATAACAAATAACAGATATTTTGCAGAACAATAAAGCAGAGAAGTTAGAGAAGGCTCAGATTTGTTCTTGAGATTTAAACCTGTGTTCAGGGACCTGACCATATTTTGCTGCTCTGTACTAAGTAGTAGTCAAAAGAACCTTTCATTAAAACTTCTAATACTGCTTCTTAAATTCTTTAACTAAAATATTATTGCCTTTCAAGTTTATGTGGCAGGCTACACCCACACCACAATGTGCACAGCCCACAGTTTTGCATGGAATGTACTTGGCTCATATTTCAGCTGTTTGGCAGTTAGCAAACAATATACGGATTAGGATCCAAATACTTTTAATGTACTTGTTGAAGATTAAATAGCCATGACTCTCATTAGCAGTAAGCTTTTTTTTTTTTTCCTTCATTAATGAGACAGTAGGATTAAGGCTTGGTTGATACAGGATGCCTGCATCAGCTGGAAAAGTAACATCAGACTTGACATGTCTTGCCACAGCGCTCCTGGAGCGCAGTAATGATCTCTCTCAAAAGCAAGTCTAAAAACACAGCTCAATCAATATCCTTTTGCTTTTGCTAATCTAGAATATCCTGAAGCTCAACCTTTCTGTTTCTGTTACCAAAACTAATCATCTGAAATCTAAATTTTATAGGTGTGCATTCACCAGCAGCTAGTTCTGAGGTGACTGATAAATTCTGTAACATTATGTGTTTCTGATTTCTTCAAAGACTTAACAACTCATTGATTTTATTCTACTCTTGGGAATTAAGTATGTGGGAAACCTGTAAAGAAGAAAATAAGAAATCTACAAACATTTTTTTTTATCACTACAGTTTTGGTAGCACATAAGTATTTCTCCCATGAGCCTCTTCAAAGGGCAATATTTGCAGCCCATTATTTAATGTGCTTTTTTCTCAAGAACCTTTACATTTTTTATCATGTACATAGTAAGTAAAAAAAAAGAAAATCAACAGAAATATGACATTTTTTCAAAATACTTTGTTGAAATAAGATCTGACATTTGAGCACACAAACATTTACAAGGTCGTTTCTTGCATTTCTTTTCTCATGTCATCCTCCATCCACAGTGTCAGGGAATTAGTTATGTCTGTGGCCTTAAACCCATGAATATCTGCAAATCTAGGGCAGAAGGCTTCAAAACATTTGAAGTAATTGCCATGTTTATATTACTAAAATCATATAACTTTATAGTTATTCTATGACTGCCATGAAACTGTACCAACTGTCTCTGTTGCAGTGGTAATTAATTTCCCAAAGTCTCCTTTTCTTCTCTCTCATCAGCTTGTTTGAACCAAACATGGTTCTGTTGCACTTATAACCTAAATGGGTCCCTATTCATGACTGACTCTTCAAGGTGTAGCAGTAACATACAAATATCTGTATAATGATTTTGTATATAATGATTGTATATGTGCTATGGCCTACACATGGGAACCTTCATCTTTCCATGGGAGCCTATGTTCTAAAACATCACAATTAAATAATGATAACTTTGGTGAAATTATTTTTTTTTTCAGATTTCTGCAAACAAGAAATTGCAAAAGGACTGTTACAATTATATGTATGCCCTGCCAGTTATCAGTCTTGCCTTAATTCTGACCATTCTTGTGAAGCTACAGACATACAGACAGTGAATCATATATCATAATACTCTTTTTAATGTGAAGGCATGTTTCATTTTAAGGCCTAAGGACTGCCCCATTTCAAAATAATTTATGCATAAATTTGAACACAGATGTAATTAATCATGTATTATTGCACTGAATTTTCTCATTAGTCATGCCAAATGCACTCCTGGTATTGTGCCCAATATGTCATTGGAAGATCTAAAATGCCATCAGGCAGCTTCTTTTTCTATGTCACAAATTTAGAAAGACAAAATAAGGAGTCAGCACTCATACTTGTGCCTGCATAGATTTTTCTCTGCCCACAGATATAAAATCATCAAATTTTTCCATTTTGTTAATCGTTTTAGACTAGCTGAGTTAACCTTTTTCTGTCAAAAGGACAGGGACAGAATTTTATTGGAGACTAACGCAAACTCAATCAGCATAGTCCTGAGAAGTACTGACAAAAAATAAAGTTGCTATAAACCAGAGATGCAATTCTCTGCTTGGAAGAATTATCTCCTACATAAAAAATGAATTAATGAAGAAATGGGATACATTTTAAGAAATGACTAGTGGGGGAGAATATTGATCATTTTTTGTCCACCTGTTTAGTTGCTTTTCCTCAAAAAATAATACTCTTGCTCTACAACCCTTGACAGCTACTCAGGAAGGAGCAATTCAATCATTAAAACTAGTGCTTAACGGCCTGGTTTTTATGGCAACATTTAACACCATATTTCCCCAAATTAAGGGATCCTTTATGTCAGATGAACACAAGGATGGAAGGAGCTGGGGTCTCAGCATGCACTGAGGATAGGCAGGAATGTGCCTGTGGTCTCAGATCTCCAAAGAGTCCCTGATTTTAATGGGAGGGCAGAACCTAGGTAAGGTGTAAAGGCAGTAGAGCCAACTCATACAGTTTTACTTTCGTTTCTTTCGAAATATATACAAAGATAACAAAAGACTCCACAGCATTTACATGCACTCTGGCTCCATCAATCTCCAGCTGGGGTATGACATATATGTGCCATACATACACAGGTATGTATGGCACTATACCTATGGCTTGCGGAATTTAGAGCGTCCCTAAAGGTTTGGCCTTTGTGCCGGGGCCTGAACAGCAAAGGAGTGAGATGCTCCCTGATGCCCCTTCTCACCGTTCTGTTGAGGCAACATCTGAAAGTCGATGAAGTGAAAATCTGAGAACAGACATGAGGAAATGGCTCATTAAATCATGAAGTCTGAAAACAGTGTAATGTGATTAACACCTCCCCCCGTTCTTGAAACAGTTGATAAGTCATTGTTATCTTAAGGATTATATGAACAGTTGCCAAGTTACAATATAGTAAGGCACTGTGTTCCCATCAAGGAATCATACAGAGGTCTTATTAAGGGAAAAAGTTTGAAAGTACAACAGACAGGAGACGTGTATTAATCATATTATGGCAATATTTTTAATATTGAGACATTTTAACTGCAAAAATAATCATGAGATAGTACTTTTTCAGAATTAAGTATGGAAAGCTTATCAGTCCTTCCAGTGGGAGGAAAAAAGTTATTTTCAGGTTTTTTTAATATTATCTTTGGCATAAAAGGTAAACTTGGTTCATTTAATGAAAAATTATTAATGGAAATTAAACCAACAGCATTATGCTGACTGTTTGGTTTGAGTGTAAGGGATAAACTGAGATAGTAATGTATTTAACTAGATTACCCACCCTTTATAAAATAGCAGTGAACAATGTGAAACTATTAACTATCAAGTTTTTAAAAGCTACTGCACTAGAATTAGGTTGATGGTTCTTTATGTAATAAATGACATGAAAAGGGAGTTCATTGAAGGAAATGGCACTAAATGATAAAGTCAAACATTATACCTTACACGGAATCCTTCCTGACTAGTGTTATTCTATATTTTGGGTTTTTTTTTTTTCTGATATCTGTTTATCTTATCATCTCTGTATTTGTCTGTAACTCACTTTTAATGAAATTGAGATTGAGTACATCTGTTTACGAAAGACCAAAATTCTGGGAATTAGGAAGTGGACAGCTAAAATTCTTAATCTCTTGTGGCAAAAGTCCACCAAACTGAGAAACCCCTGTCAACACTTTTTTCAAAAACTAAAGTTTCTGATTCAGAGGGGCAGGAGGTGTTTGCATTTTTTGGGGGATTGTTTTCTTGGTTTTTTGTAGCAATTTTGCTTAGTAGATCCTTACTCTATAAAATCCAACAGAGCTAGCAGAATAAAAACCTTTATCTTAGCATAAGTAAGCCAATGCAAATATAACCCATCATGATTGTGACATCACCTGACATTAGAACAAACATTTTTCAAAGCAGATTAAGCTTTTTGTCATTACATTCCTAAAAAAAGAGATGAGTAGAAACCAAAGTCAGATTAAATAACAATTGTAAGCAATACATGTTAAAACACACAGAAAATTAATAGTCATGCTGTAATTTTTTTCATTAAAATTCCCAGAAGTAAAGAGAAAGAGGATTCCTGACTAAATAAACATGCTGACCATAACGATCATTTACTTTACCACATAAAATTTATGAGTCTTGAAAAATTAAGGACTGAATTTATGCACTGTAAGAGAGCAAAAACCATAGCAAACAGTATTTGAGTACAATAATTAGACATTAAGCTAACATAGATGCTACCGTTTACAAAGCAAAGATAATGGAATTAAAAAATTGGTACATCCAGTGTGAAAATACACCACAAAGCTGTAAAAAGCACCTAGGTATTTTAGTTAATTCAGTTTTAGTCTCCAGATCTGGAAAAAACCCCACGTCAACAAACCCCTCTTGGAAAAAAAGAACAATTAAGAAGATAGGTTAGTACTTACCACAGAGACATTGAAAGCATAAAGGAGATCAAAAGGAAGTGCAGCAATTAAATCAATGATAAACCACGTAGTCACGTAGTGGATACAAATAGATTTTGCTTCAAATATCACTTGGCCAGACTTGCTGACATATGTTGTTCGGAAATTTAAAATAATATCTGCTTGACAAAGAATGAACAGAGTCAGAGACAGTGATTTCTTGATTCCTGGACACAACACCAGGAATCCAGCATATAACATTGATAGGTTTTCTTGTGCATCATAAATACCAGATGAATAATCTAATACAGAAACAAAAAGACCGTAGTGGTAAGAGTTGCACATACATGGAGTTAAACCAATGAATGAGTCATTCTTTTCAAGGAGTAAAGAGAACGTCTAAAGCATTCATCACTCACGGATTTAAAAGGTGGTTTCAATTAAAAAACAACATCTACACACATTGATCTCTAAATGGAGGGAAATAGTGGTATTTTTCTAAGTGAAAAAAATAAGGGTATTATTTTTGTCCATAAAATTTATTTACATTTATTTTGAAATAAAAAATAATTAACTGTTTTGTTTAAAAGTGTGATTTAAGCTCTTTAAGTGATAACTGCTTAGCACAGATGACAAATGTCATCCTCAAGGATAACCATTTTTTTATCAACTGAAAAGTGCTGAACATACTTGAACAAAAGGCTTTTTGGGCTATGGTGGAGATCACAAAAGTGACATGAATTGCTTGATGACTGGTGGATTTGGTGTGTTCCCATCTAACATTCCAGGATGCACATCTTTCAATATGAGATATACTTTTGACGTGTCTTGCCAAAACACATTAGCACTAAAAGAAAAGCTCAGGTCTTGACAACAGACTCTCAATTATTTTCATGTCCTACAAGATGAAGACTATAATCTGTCCTCAAGCCATGCACCCTGTTTCTACTAACATTAGTGAGAACTACTTGTGTAACTTCTACAGTGTCAGGAAAGAGTTCAGCCAGCCATTAAGGCTCGTGTTTTACAGTGAGATAGCTTTAGGGGAAAAAAAAGATTAATCTGCATTTCTCCCTGGATGTTCTTTAGGTAGGCTACACCAAGACTGTGTAAAGTATGACCTTTTCTTCAAACTTGCTAACCATAACATGCATGAAGAGAGAAAATTTTTTTTCTCCCCCACTTAGGGCAAAGAGAAGAAGTGAGAGATTCAGCATACAGAGAAAATATGTTGGATCATTCCTTTGGGATATCAGTAAACTTTTTTTAGGACAAATTTTGATCAAATCTCAAGTTCTAGTGTTCTGGATCTGGAAAATAATAATTTACCAGGCTTCACTAGCAGAAAATTTTTATGCTGTCTTCTGCAGCTTGAAGCTAGACAGTCTGCCATGATCATTTCTCATATGGCTAACCTGTACATTGCTAGTACTAAACTTATGGTATTTCTAACAGTTTGACCTCAGCCACTCCCCCCCTTTGACCCTGTACAGTCATGTCTCCTAAATTAATGAAATCTTTGGGGAATTTCTTGGGTTGTTTTGGCACAGTGTTGATCCTGCAATTTTTTTTAGGATTTAGTGCAAAACCTTAACACAAAGTGACCTAGACACATATCAGAGGCTGTCTGGCTCCATGCACTGCGGTCTTTCAGGTTATAATTGGTTCATGATTTAAGAATTACTGTTTTCATTCAACCAGGTCCTCAGGCTGAACAGAAGTAAAATCAGAGATATAATAATTTTAGATTACCTCATGAAGTAGTCTCAGCTGGCCCTACATTTTTAAAGCTAGAAAAATGTTATGAAATTTTCAATAATACAATTAAGATGGGAAAATATCATAATTTCACATGGTTCATAATGAGCAAGGAGATGAGTTTAACTCCACAGGCACTTTGTAGAGACAGTTAGTTACCAGTCACAGTTTCTGATTAGTATGGCAGCACCAGTCACATACAGAACACCTTCATGGAGAAGATTTGTTTCATAGAGCTAAGAAAGATGAAGATATTTGGGTCACCAGTATTTTAAAACTTCTCATTCTCATTTGTCTCTGAAATTCCAAAGTGTAGTTATCGAAGTCAGAAAAAGTATTTGATTATTTATAGCACATTAGCATCTGTGAAGCAACTAAAGCTTTAACAGAAGAGGAGATAAATTCTTGCTTGAAATGTAAGTACATCCAGTCACCAAAGGCTTATCAATGTGCATATGCAATTCACTGTTCAAGATTGAAGAGATTATGGGTTTCTCTGCATTGCACCCTTTTCTGCCTTCCTATCAAAGCAATTTAGGACAACAGCCCCAGATAATAGCTATATATATATAAAAAAAAAAAAAAAAAAGAAAGAAAATAGGAAATGCTAAGTGCTTCTTTCTGCATCCAGCTTATTAGATAAAAGTCCAGAGGGCAGGAAGTAAATGTGATCCATCTTGTATTTCTTGACAACTTTCTGAGCTATACTTGGGTGTAAACAGTTTCTTCATCTGGGCGATCTGATTTACAGCTTAACTGCTGTGCTAAAATACTTACTGAGAAATCTGTAAAGGAAAAAACAAAAACAGAACTCCTGAGGCAAAAAACTCCTAAAAGCACAACAGAATCTTTAATACAAGTTTAGAAATGACCATTTATTCTGAAAGATTGTATCATTTCTAGGAAATATATACTCCACAGGTTTGTTTTTTTTTTGTTTGTTTGTTTTTTTCTGTTTAAAAAGTGGAAGATTTACTTTTTCCTTTTTTAAAATAAATGTTTACTTATCACTAGTAATATCTTCTGAAAGTACTAATGCATTATTTAATATTTTAGAATCTAATATTTTAGAAACTACTGTGCAGTAGTTTCTACGAACTGATGACGATTGAAAGAACAATCTGAGATTCAACATAAGCATCAGTAATGTAAAGCTTCAGAGATTCCAGATAACTTGAGAGCTTCAAAACTAATGGTTTTCTCTAGCACTGAGTTTGTTCCAGACACTCTGAGATGAGGTGAGTTTTAATCATTTTCTACAACAGCAATTGTAAGTTTTTACACCTGTAAACCAGGCAAGAGGGATGTTTAATCTCTGAGCTGGTTCTTACAGCATCTCTAAAGTGACCCCAATATATTTGGATGATTAGTGGGTTAAAATTTTTCTACAAGTTACATTTGAATATACTATCTTTAAGTGTGCTCTAACAAAAACTTCAGCTTGTTTAAACTTTATATTTAAGGCTGTGTTTGATATGTTTGTTTCAGGCTGAGACAAGGACTGCAATCTCTCTTCTGCTTTAGCATCTCTCATAACCCAGAAACCAAATATTAATAACAAAGATTATTACTTGAGAAAAAAAAATCAGAATTTTCTTTATTGTAATTTTTTAAAGTGTAAGATAGGATAGCATCACTTTAACTGGTCTTGTGAGCTACATAGATTACATCATGTGCTCAGAAAAGCAGAATAGGACACTTAAATAATGTCTCTGACTTGAGAAATGTCATTGCAAAGTTATCCAAAACTAAAGCAGGAGGAACAGCAGAAAATATCAAACTTATTAAACCTGTCTTGAAGTACAACACACACATATCTAAAACACCACATTTTTCTTGATGTAGAGAGGGAAAAAAAAGTGAAGCATCTTCATTAGGAAAAAAATTGGGTTCTTATTTTGTTACATAATTCAATTTCAGTTCAAATTAGGCAGAAAAAAAGTAAATTAAAAGAAATTAAAGTTCAATATAAAGTCTAGACTATCCTGTTGACTTTAAGAAAGGCCCTTAAATAATGCTTTACTACATGGACTTTTTCCCAAGATTTTTGCTGTGTTTAACACAGATACACCTTAAGAAACATCAATGTGTCTTAAGCCAGTCATGATCTCCTCCTTCTCCACTCGTTTCTGTGCATGCTGCCATGTGTGAACCTTGAGCCAAGAGTGTCAATCTTCCAAGAAGTGGGTTATTTTTCTTCTGTTGAACACAAAGGTGAACTTGACCTGAAAGCATCCAGCAGGGAGAACCTAAGATCCCCAATTTCAAGAGGCTTGGAACAAGGAGTCACCCATGCACACTGCGTAGGAAAATGGACTTTTGCTCCACACACCCTCTGACTACAGTTCCCTGCTGATGAAATTACTTTCTGCTTTTTGAGTCCTGTTGTCTGAGTCCCCCTTCTCTCTACCCTGCAGATTAATCACCTTTCCCTACCAAACCAACATAACACAGACCAGAAGCCCCTTTAGACACTAAGTCCTTCAGATGCATGCAGAGATAATAAACAGTGAATTTGTGAAACCATGACTGTCATTTTTATCCTGATTGGATCCCATGGCTAACTAGCTCAATCTGCATGGATTCACTCAGTTATTTCCGCTACTGGTAAGGTAGGGGTACACATACCTTAAAAAATAAAAAAAAAATTGTAAGAAATGTGATATCTCTAAAACTCATGAAAAGATACACTGAAAGATTACAGAAAATGCATTTCTATTAAAAGCCCAGTTTTTTCAGCCATGAAATGAATTAAAAATTATTTTCTATATACAGTTGCAGTTCCTAATTTATTTGTATATTTTGCTCCCATTAAGCTCTAACACAGGGTTCACAGCAGTAAACACCTGAACAGTGGAACCATTATTACTCAAATGTCTTCCAGTTTTGTAATCATCATGGCTACATGAGTCTGCCATATTTTCATTCCAAATACCTGTAGCCAATAATGCGATCTAACTGGAAAGCTCTAAACAATTACTTTCCTTATTTGAGTGTTCTAATGGCTTTTACTCACCTATTGGCGACTATTTTCTTTTTCACGAGTTTCCAGTGTGAAATCCATGCCCTAGCAAAGCTCAATTCCTAAGAAAAGGCAATTTATTTCATAGTTGGGCACAAAAGGGCTGGGAAATCTAAGCAAGTTCATACGGTTTTGAAACGGGTGACCCGTCTTGGATTAAAAGTCTGCAAGACATGCTACATCCTTGACCAAGCCGTCTCTTTCTAGATTTTGATTATGTGGCACATTCACACACAGACACATTCATGTAGTGAATGGTATGAAAATACCAGTTCAAACTGGTGTTCAGCAAAGAGGAAAAAAATTACATCGAAAAAATGATGGTTCTACTTAGTGCATAATGCAGATTGGACTACTAAACTGTATAAAAGGAATAAAAGCCACAAACTGATAGTCATCAAGCCAACCTATTAATCTTTAAGATGTTTTCCGATATAATACCCCTTGTACAATCTTAAAAGCACAATATGTGTTTTGCATAATCTCAATTTCTAATCCCTGATAAAAAAATAGATCTGGAGGCCAGCTGAGCCAGTTTACCCATAAACAGGATTATTTTACCTGAAGCAACTGATTTCCCTGTGACAACATTTTTTTCTCTCTTTAGGCATGATTGTTTAAAAAATAAATCCTGATGGGATTAAACATATGATCAAATTACAGCAGAATAACAATTGAGGATTAGTTAGGTGATTCAATAACTGCCCATGGCATACTCTCAGATTTCAGAAAATGCAATGTAATATACCTCAGTTTAACTGTCTTTCACTGGGAACTAATGAAATTGAAAAACCCTGCGCCTTTAGGGCAAGTGACATACATACAAGCAGTGATTTTTTATTAGACTGCAGTCACTCAAACCTGTGCTTGAAAACTAGATGACTTAAGTGTGTTAACCCCATTGATTTTCTGAGCAGACAGTTTTCTACATTATCTCCCTCTTATAGATACTATGACTGACTCTCCTCTAATTTCTTGTAATTTTTTCACTTTCCTTTATGTGATTTTACATTGGTTGTCTTTAGCTAGTAATACTTTCCTCAACATCCAGGCTTTTTCATCTATATGACTGTTTTAACAAGTTTTATGTAATGATACAACAATAATGATATTAGAATCTGGCCAGAGAGCTTTTAGAAAAGTTTTCAGGAAATATTAGTGTCATATTTTTGAAGAAAAATTTATCTGTCTCTCTATAAACTTAATTTTTCTATTCTACTGCTGAGATAAACATAGATGTTCCTAGTAAACTACCTAGAAACAATTTATTCGAAAGGAAGTGTGATTTTTTCAGTTCAACATCTTCCTTCCAGACATCTATAACCACAATTAGCTTGATGATTTTCTTTCAGAGGCTGACATGATCAGGTGAGGGAGATGAAATTGGGTTTATGTAGGAAAAGAAAGTAATGATCATCTTATACCATTGCGTATGAACCTGAGCCATTATGAAATCAAATAAAGCTTACAAGAAAAAAAAAACCACAACAGAGATTAAGTACTAATAAACTAAGTACTAAAATGTAGGGGTTTTATGTAATAAAGGTGCAAAATATAATAGAATACCTACTATATAAATAATAGAATCAAAATTATGTCTTAATAACAGCCTATTGCAGCTGCTGGAGGAACAGCACTTTTTCCTTTTTTTTTAGAAAGTTTTATCAAATGGTAAACAGATATTAAGAAACAACTGATATAAGCTATAGAAAAAATTGTAATGAAAACCTAGACCTGTTTGAGAAAGAGAAAGAAATCTCTGGTGCCCATGATGAAGGAAAATCACAGTTTTAGGAAAGAAACACTAATATGAAACTTTTTGTTCCTTTGTAGTAAATAAAGTCATGTCATTGCGAGAGAAGCTAATGATAATCTCGTAGGAAATCGAGATGTGTTCAATACATACTTCTTATCTAATTTTGGTATGAAGCAGCAAAGCAAGGTTGTGTCATATCAGATGTTAAACTACAATCCAGTGTGCCTGAACTAAGAGTCAGGAGGTAGCAACATTTTAAAAACGAAACACTTAACGAAATGTCACTTCTGCAAGTTAATGAAAAATCCTCCAAAATAGAAATATGTGGTTTACAAGCCACAAGTAAATAGAATTGTGGATTCTTTAAGGTCTTTGGCTAAAGCATATTCTACTGAAGGACATCAACCCTTCTTCAAATACAGTTTATCAGAATAAATATGCCTCAGACAAATACAGTAAACATGCTTTAACCTAATACAATTTATTTAACACACGTGTTAAATATGACATCTTCTATTTAAGACTCAACTAGATGGTAAAAATTTCTAGTTCTTGTCAGAATCTTTGTGAACTGAAAGGTCATACAAAACTACATATAACTGAAGTCTCAGATGCATTGTGTTGATGTAGGTAAAAGTGAGAAGGAAGAAGCTGGACCAAATTTTATACTGTTAGAACTTGAAGAAATTAAGTATCCCAAGGTATGATGTCTAGATCCTAATGGACTTGATGTCTAAGACAGATTATCAAGACCCATCATTGTGCTATCAGGATAGTGTTTTGTTAAGTAGAAAAATCTTTTCCACTGCTTAAACAGGAAAAAAAAGAATCTCATTGAGGAGCATTATCATTAAAGAAAATTATGGCAAATTATTAGAATTAGCCCTTTGTCAGAGACAGAAATAAAGTTTCCTCATTGTAACTAAAACTGTATAAAGAAGCTACAACCAAAGAAGTTTCCTTGAAGATACCTGCCTGGGACTTTGGACTGTAAGTCAAACTGCTGATTAGATAAACAAGAAACCCATTCTTTCATCAACCTCAGGTCCAGGGAGAAACAAACAAGTAAACAAAGAAACTAATGTAAGCCAAACCCAGCAGCCATGCTGAAAATATTCTCTGGCCTGCTTTGGGGTGGGGGAGGCTGTAGCCCACAGACTCATTTGCTAGGAGCAAGTTTGCACATATTTCCCCCCCAGCCGAGGTGGGAAGAGGAAGTTTTGGTGTGCTGTAACCTCTGCTCAGGAGCAGTGAACCTATTCTCCCTTACACAAACTGGCTATGAAACCTCCAGCCCTGGGAAGCCCACATCCACGTGACATTCACATGAGAGGCAGTTGAGGGGTTGCCTTAATCCATCAAAGACCCCCTAAAGTTCCCACCAGAGTCATTCCTGAAACCTGCACCTCAGGACTGCACGTGATGCAACAAACCAGGAGGCTGTTGTAAGACACTGCCTCCCCTCCCCCAGGGGGACATGCCTGGACATTGCTACCTGGCTCGAGGGTATATGAACCCATCCAATTCCAGACTTTTTGGGGGGACTTTCACCACTAAGAAGGCCAACTGGAGAGGATCAATGGACCATCGTTGGGATGCACGGAGTGGTGATATTTCCCTTATTCTGTTACTCTCTTTCTGTCCCCCTGCCCCCCATTTCCTGTTTCTTTCTTTCTCTTTCTCTCTCTCTCTTTCATATTTAATATCAAATAAAGCCCTTACTATTGTTACTGGTGTATGATCTCATTTGCACCTTAATTTGGGCAGGGGTATGTCTGGGAACCTTAACAACTAGATCTTAACATTTTACCAACTGGATCATAGCACCCTTAAGCAACTGTACATTTAAAAACTTGAAATATTCCTATCAAGTATACCACTCCCTCCTATTTTCCTTCGGGTGGAACCCAAATATAATTTTCTCCTGGTCACTAGCACTCAAGAATATTGTGCAAACATCCCCATTTAGTTTGCTTGGACAGTCACAGAATCTGGAAGACACATTTTAGAGCCACATTACAGCTCCATTGAAAGAAGCTCTTTTTCAGAAGTCCTGTGGCTTTAGCTGATTAACTAGAATTCAGATGAACAACAGTAACATGGTTAAAAGCTACCAATTCTTAAAATATTTACCGCATTTATTCACATATTATGTAACATGATGGACTTCTGAATAAGAGATTTCTGCTAGCATGGAGTAACTATAACTCAGAGGCTTTTTGCTGTTAAAGTCACAATTGAATACACTGAGTTGTTTTACCAGTCAAACTTCTCCAGTGAGAAGAGTTTATTTACCATTTGACACCAAGTCGCTAATCACTGAGGAGCAGCACAGTTCCTGTCCTAAGGCAGTGCTATGATATATGTTCTCAGCCCTGATTCATTCAAGTTTGTCAAATAAACATTTTCAGTGATTCTAATGGAAGAAAATCTATTTTTGGGTGTGATGGACCACAGCCAAACTGACTCCCAAAATCCATCTGTAACTGACAGTCTGATTTCTCCTCCTTACTATTTGCCCTTACAGTGGAAAGCAATGCGATATTGAAGTCACATCCAAATGAAAGTACTGTTTTACTTGGGTAAATTATCCATTAATATATGAAAAAAAAGAAATCTGAACAGGTATTTTTATAACAAAAGTCACTCCCCCCAGAAGGGCATGGTCAGTGATAATGCACTAACATGATATGTTCTATCAAACACCATACTTTGGCTGCTGTAGACATGAATGACCAGCACCCCAATGTCAAGATGGGGGTTATTCCTTTTATCTTCTTCTTAGCCTTTGAGGTTCACCCTTTTTAGTTGCTTTCTTTGACTATGAGGGTGTTAAACTGTGATTAGTTAATCCTAGTCTCAGAGTAGCTGACACATCAGAAAATCATCACATACCAATGACCATTATAATAACACACTAAACTGGAAAGACTTTCTTTCTTATAAACTATGTTGTATCTTTTGAAAACAGACTAAATCCCTGAACATATCGAATAGCTAAAATATATTTTATTGACTTTTTTTTACAAAGGAAGATACAGGCTTTGGAGTCTTGAAAGAAAAGCAAAGAATTTGAAATATTTCTGAAAAATTAACTGTTTGCTGTTGAAAAGAAACTAGTATGTGTGACTGCAGAATTATGAAAGTTTCTACATGGGCAGTTTCCTTAATAGAACCTGCAGAAATATGGCAGAAAGGAGCAATTCCAAAGAGTGGAGAAACATCAATCATATGATGGAACTTTTCACTAAATTCAACCTGTGTGAAGCAGACATAGTTGTTGGGTATTTCATGAACAGATTTCACTTCACACAAATGTTGCAGAAAACAATGCAAAGATTGAATCAGTAAAATATTCAGTGGGCAATGGCATAACTGCTTCATTCACCTCAAATTTTGACCAGTTCCAAGAGAAAACCTGAAATATTTTTCTCAGAACTTGACCCATGCAGTTTGACAGTCAAATAGACAATAGCCATAAATCATACACAAAAATGGAAAATAGACCAAATGCTGATTTACAAAAAATGTGGTAAACTATTAAGCATCAAATAATTTCCTTGGAAATTACCTAGACCGTAATTAAAATACTTAATTCTTATTGAAAAAATACAACATTGTATTACCATTTTATTAGTGGATAGTAAAAAAATACACCTTTTGTCTAATTGTAGCTCTAATGAAGAGGAGTTAGTAGAGGCAATACAAGTAAAATTTTCAGGGTGCCTCCATTACCATAACACTTATCTGCACTTCTTGTGCCTTATGCATGTCTCCTTTATATGTCCAGGTTTGTGTTTTTGTGCTTGGAAACAGCATCTTGTGTGCAGACATGCATCTCCTCTCCTTACAAGGTATGCAAGGAAGGAAAACTGGAAAGATGTTTAACATTGTAGTGGCCTTGCTCACCTGAGTTTGATGTTTTGAGGGAGAATCTTTAGGAAACTTATTACTGTTTTTCAGCTTAAGTATTTTGCAGTGGTTTTTTCACATTGCTCGGTAATCCACAGACTATGAACATTTTATTATTACCTTCTCTCTCAAGTATTAGGTGTAACAACATGACTATCTGATTACATGTTCTGTTCATATGCATTCACAAATGAGATCATTTGTTGCTTAGAAATAAATTCCCAGAGATAATTTTAAACCACTCCCTTGATCCTTTCCTGAATTTTAGAATATTACAGCCTGAAACCACACTTTCAAAAATTCAAAACATTGCCATTTCCTTTCAGAATGCACAAGTTTTCTTAGATGTGAGGTCCCCCAGACACAGAAATTATTTTAAATTACCTGTGCACTTGAAAGATAGGAAATGATAATCATTACAATGAAAAAGATGAAAGAAAAAAGAAAACAAGTCTTCCATTTTAAAGCAATCTAATAAAATTTATAGCATTTAATACTTCCTCATCTTATTCCAACAAATTCCATTCAACATATATTATTTTCAGTACAATAATGTGTATACTTGGATGACTCTGTAAGTCATGAATGATGATATGAATTTCTACAAGGTTTATACCATATTTTTAAATCTCTACATATTAAATGTCAGAGACTCAAGGACTTCATATGATTTAAAACAGTTTTTAAAAGATTTTAAGTCATTTACATTTGTGATAGATACTAATAGCCCCACAAGTCCCCTTAATCTACAGTGTCATGCCACACAAATCAGAGCTTTGGTGCTTTTAGACATGCTGTTTTAAAAAACAGAAATTGCTGATAAAACACTTTGTTAAATAATATTTAATGAGAGACAGAGAAATATGCATAAAAAGAGAGGAAATCTTAGTGTAAATAATGATAAATTTTCTCTCTTTAAAGTGTAAGCCATAGATCAAATCTTCAGATGAGAGTGTGTGTGGGGAGAATGGAGGAAGGGATGGGTATCTTTTTTTTCCCCACAGGTGGAAAAGTAGTATACTGCAGGAAATCACTTAAAATAACTTTCCAGTCTAGTTATAAAAGGTATAATTTTATAGCCATAATTAGTATCTAGTGTTTGTCTTCCACTAAAAACTAGATGATCCACAAATAGAAAATTGTGGGTCATCACAAATAGAGAGAAAAACTTCTCTCTATAGTAGTTCCTGGCCACCTTAGATACAAAATACTCAGACCATTTTGATCTTATTCAATAAATAACCCATTATCATCACCCAGAAAGCCTATGAATATTTTCACTGTACCATTTCACTGACCCAACTCCTGCTGAAGACCTCTTATTCAAATAGTCCTGTGAGTAAACAATAAAGTATTGATAATTTTTCAGATATTTTTGCTTTCTTCAATCAAGATGTTCAGTAAAGTTTTAAAAAAAACAAAACAGATAAAGAAAGGCAATATCTGAAAACTGGAATGAAACTGTTGCAGAAATAAAAACACTACTCTGGATAGTTAAGGAAGAGTAAAAGTTATGAAATCAGAAGGTAATTACTAATTAAATTAAATTAACTTGATGAGAGGTTCTCCTGCCTTTTTTTCTGCAGAAGACATAAAACTTTAAAAATATTATTGAAAAGTAACCAAGATCCATTATGCTTCTTAGAAGTATTGATATGCAGGCTCCTAAACAGCTACTGTCTGTGCAAATGCAGAGGCATAAACTTTGTAGCAAATAGTGCAATAAAGCAAGTAATTGTCCTCACCAGAAAAACACTTCTTAGGATATTTTTAGTGAGTTTTTAAAAAATACATTAAGGCTGAAAAGCTTTTTTCTGCACCTCTTTATGATTTTTGAATACATAAGGCAATTAAGAAATTCTAAAACTGAACTAATTCTACGCTATCTTTGGTTAGAGGAAGCAAAAGACTTATTTACAGAGATATGTTAGAGAAGGTTTGCACACATAACAAAGGGAAACAGATAATGAAAGTACACTCAAATGTGGCATCACACAAGTTATCACAGGAAACATCAAGTGAAAAATTTAGTTTCATATGAGAAGACCTAATTATGTTCTCCCTTCATCCTCTTCCCCGAAGATGTCACTAAATGGATTATTATTGTTTATCTTCTGTCTGTGTTTTAGAGAACTTTAAAGGCTAAAGCAGTTAAACCTCTAGCTAGATGCTTTTCTCATAAATAATTTAATTCATATCATTACTCTTGTAAGCACCCCCAAGTCAGAAGAACACTTCCATATGCAATTTTATTATGCTTAAGCATATGTTGACACATGTCACGGAATCACAGAGTAAGCTGAGTTGTATGGGACCCAAAAGGACCATCAAGTCCAATTCCTGGCCATCCACAGAACCATCCCCAAAAGTCACACCATATGCCCAGTCATAGTCAGTCTTGGATAACACAGCTAAAAACAAAGACCTTGTCAAGTCCAAACAAGTGTTTATACACAAACTATGTTCATAAAAGGGATATTACTCCATGTTCTGAGAAATCTGAATAAAATCAAAGTAGATGGACTCTATTTCTCCAATCCATGACTACTTTTTTGATACCTCAATCCATGACTACATGGCTGTGATACAACTGACGAGCCTATATCAGGCAGATCTCTCCACTGACTTTCTGAGGCAGCGGCATCCTAAGAAGAATTTTCTCAACATTTCTCATTGACTTTTCTCAGAGCACATAGATCATCCATCAAAGATGTGCTTGTCAGAGCCACAGTGCAAAAAATGCCCTGAAACTTATGCTTAAATTTAAGCATGCTGTCAATCTCACTACTTTCAATATAGTTATACATGTTCTGAGACATATTAATTCAACATTTTAATGGACAAGGGACCCTGGAGAGATGATCATAAACACTCTATTTACTTTAAATTCACTGCAGGGATTTAAATGCAGTATGACAATGTCCTGGAAATACTCCATAAACCTTTCCTCTGAGCTGGAGATTTAAATCAGATAATAACTTCAGAAAAAAATTATTCTGGGGAAAATTGAGCCATTATTCAAGCTGTGGGGGAGGAATATTGGTATTCTACAGTATAGTGTTTGTTACCAGTAACATGATTAGGCAAAGTCTTTTCTAGTACTTCATGCACGTTTCTTTCAATGCATTTAGTTACAGCCATAGTGTGATTTCCTGGACTACAGACCTGAAATTCTAACTGGAAAATATGAAGTAAAAATTACAGAAAATCTTCTTTGCTTTATTTTTCTCACTCAGCTGTTCTATTGATCATAGAGATGTCTTTGCTTTTGACTTACTGATATAAAGGCTCCATATCTCCAGCAAAATATATAACCAAAAAAGTAACACTGAGCAGTTCACCATCTGTCTTTTTAAAAATGAACGCTACAGCACATAAATCACTTAGATACAGATTATACTCTCTTGTGCTTATATTCAAATAAACACATTTATAACACAAACCAGTTATTTACGCCATTATCAGAATATTGTAACTTTGAGTCTACTCTTTTTATAAAGTCACCCAGGTACATCAAGTTGGGTTATTTGATTTAGTGCTCTTAATGTAATATTAATTTATGACTGACTAGAGTCATAACCTCACTGTTTTTATGCAAGACACAAGATGATCCTTGGTGATCTACTTTACAGAATGCAAGTTTCTTATCGTAGTGCTTGAAAATCTTTGAATGTGAATTGCTTGCATTAACATGAGAGAGTCCACTAAGTTCTAATAGTGAGCATAAAATGGAAATTTAGACCTTAAGTCTAATGACAAAACAATGACCAAAGGAGGAAACAAATATTTATTTGTCATAACATTTGATTCTTCCATCAGCCGTATCACCTACCAGTCTTACTGTCTACAATAAAACTGACAGACAAATGGAATAAATTTTTCAAAATTTTTATAAGAAAATCTTCTGAGTTATTGCTTAGTGTTTATGGTGTTTCAATTTTCCTTAGTTCTACTAGAGAAGACTGTGATGTTGCTTATAATGTTTGAGCTAAGATATATTTTTTCATGAAAAAATAGAGAAGATTGAAGTGGAAAAGAAATTTCAAAACTGAGAATGATTTTATCCTTTTTTTTTTTGTTTTCTTTCTCTCTCAGAACCCATCCAAACCCTTCTCATTCTCAAGAAAGACATACTTGACTTGGCTTATTTCTTGAAAATAATAGCTTCTCCACTTGCAAAGAGCAACAGATCTGAGCTATGGTTTGTCAGTGTGACAGCACTGAGTGGTATTATAACCATAAAACTTGGGGAAAAATCTGTTAGACTCTAGTCAGAAATTCTTTTCAACACTGAGCAATAAATTGAAAAAAAGGTATTAAAAAAAAATAGAAATTTCTTTGGTACAAAGTCATTATTAGATATGACCTTGTCTCCTTTTTGATTCTTAAGAAATATAAGAATTAAATGGATCCTGGAAATAAAAAGTTTAGAGAATGGATCAGATGACAAACTCAAACCTCTCAAATTCTATCCCAGTTGTCAATATTGCATATTGATATTGCACATGTGTGTTATTGCAGTATGTTTTAATCTTTCATCTATATTCTAAAAAATCTATTCAACATGTGGTCCATGACTCTTCTAAGTGTTTGTAAAATAAAAAAATAACCCCATAGATTGTGAACAAAACTATAGCAATTCCAGGATACATCTCTATACTTGGAAGGTTTTAGGCATCCACAGGGTGAAACAATGGGTTTCAATCTTCCTTGGAAACAAACTCCCTTTAGAGTAACAGCAGAACTATCCAAATCAATTTAAAGTAAAATAAAAAGGAAACAAAAAAAAAGGTGAACTAAAGTTCAGATAAAATATCAAGTCATACAGTTAAAATTGATTTTCTCTGAAGTCATGAAAGGGATAATTATTTCCTTTTCTAAAACATTATTCATTCTGTGAAATTCCTAAATGTCAGAAAAGAGATCCCAAACAACCCCCAAACATATCTTACCAATGATAAAGAGGATTTCCACTGCAATGTCACTGACAGTTGTGCTTCGAGCTGTAGACAGCTCATCATGGCCAATAAAGGAAACATTGTAAGGTACAGTCACAGCAACATAAAACGTTGCTAGTAAAATAAGCCAGTCCCAGCCAGATTTAAAAGTGCTAAAATGCAACAATATGAATTTGGATTTTTTTGCATCTGAAACTTTGTATTCTGGAAATGCTGGTTTATCTACGAAAACATTCTGAAAAAGAGAGAAAAAAATTAAATGAGACAAAACAATAATTTGATTACACAGAGGCATTTCTTGCAATGCAGCCCTTAGGTGGTTGATGTTTTTAACAAAATAAAATGCGTAATACCATACTACATACTCATATGCAGGTAAGAACAAATGCTACTTTTTTTTCTAACCTAGACCTGGCATTTATTTATACAGATGGTTCTGTTCATGGAATAACTTTTGTGAATGGTGAGGCAGGAAGAAGACTAAATGGTGTAAGATGGGACTGAATCTGGCAAACTATTTCTTCCGCTGTTGAACTAATTCTCACTTCAGAGCAATTTTATTTTACTGGACAGATAGGTTAGAGCTTCGTATACACGAAGACATAGTACTGTAAATAGGAACATGTAGAAAGAAGTAGATGGCATTGAAGAAAAAACCCTATACATAGAGCTGTGAGGAGGTTCTTACAGACCAGCTCTAGCCTGCTCCTATGGACTGAACGGCTCCAGGATTTGGAGAACCTCTCTTGGTTTTGTTCCATCTGCAGGAATCTAGTTCATGTGAATGAAAGCACAATTAGGAGGAATAACTTTTTGATTTTCTTTAAAACTGCACTCCTGTTCTAGATCAAACTATTAGTCCACCATAATATGGCTTCAGAACCGACTACCTTTGTCACTAGACAAAGCTTTGTCTTGAGTCTTTGTGTTACTGCTGTTTTATGCGACCAAGATTTCAGTGTTAAGCTGTAGAATTTCTTAGCTTTCATCTTTCTTAGCTTTAACAAAAAACACCTATCCTCCCAAAAAACAGCATGTGGGACATGAATTGTCTTGCATTATTTACTCACAAAATTCTTGCTCACTGTTACTGTGCTCCTGGTTAATGCTGTTCCAGTAACAAAGAGCCTCCTAAAACAATACTGTGTATTCAGCAAGCTAAGATTACTTCTGATCTTGAGGTTATTCACTATGAAATTAAAAAGACAAAACCTGCATAACCGAAGACTTAACTACGTTTGCCTTGTCTGTCACGGCCTCTCTCTTTGTGTTTCCTTTGAAATACTGATGTCATTTCCTTCTTTATTCTTGGTTCCTATTCATTAATCTAAGCAGCTGAATTCTCACTTAGAGTCAGCCCCTTTTTTAATCACAGAAAAGGAAGCATTCCTCATATTATTTCCAATCCATAGCTCCAAAAATGCACGTACTAAAGCTAGTAAATTAGTCTCAGAATAAATGTTTTAACGTTGTAAAATAACATCTGCACTAGCATTTTGACAGTACAGGTAAGTCATCAAAAACTATTTAAGAGTCATGTTCCTAAAAAATATTATCATATTACTAGGCAATGGAAATATCCCTGGAAGACTTAATCATATTTTGCAGGGTGTTTTTTATTATTATGCTTTTTCAACATGGAACATTTGTAACTAAAAAAAACCTTAATCATTTTTTAACATTTAATCTTTTTTCCACATTCAGTATTTAAATTCAACGGAAGTGACTGTATGCCCTATGACATATATACCAGTCATGTATTTTCATGTCCTTAATCTATACCAAGCTTTTTCTACTTTTAATTTCTAATGTAATAGAGGATGCATCTTCACTGCTGCTTAATTTTGGTAACCAATGAAAGTAACATGCCCAGTAGCAGATCATCTCTTAAGGGCAGTCATGTTCTATATCTTTTGGTTACTTTCTCCATTGTCTGTCTTCCATCCTCCCCTAACCATTAAAAAAAAAAAAAAAAATGCAACAAGACCATTTTGTTCTTGTGTCTTTGTCAAAGACTTTACCTCATTAAAACTAATAATATTCAAAAAGAAAAAGAAACTAAATACAGTTCTGAGAAACCGGTTTTGCTCCCCCTGCTTCCAATAACTATAGGTTTGCTCTGTTGGAATGGCCTCTCCAGTGTTATTCTGGCAAATTTTTAAATGAACATACTGACTTCATATGTATCCTCTGTGCTAACTTTTCTCTGGAAACACAGTTGCGCAGAGCAGGGGAGTTATTTGTCCTCATTAACATTTCTTTAGAAGTCATTCTGTTGCTATGTTGTTGGTTTGTCTATGGTTTGATTTAGTGTTAGCAACATTCACAGCATGTTTTGTGGATTTTCTCATTAGTTATAGTTACGGGGGGAACACAATTAATTTGAAGACAGAAACATTACTACTTAAATTAAGAAATTAAAAGATAAATATCACAGCACAAAGCTGGAGAAATTCACATGAAAACTTGCCGAAATGAGGTATGACCTTTTGGAGCTTAACAGTATTAAGAGTTTCAGCCAGAAAAATACCTTGAATCTCTCTCTCTCTTTTTTTTTTTTTTTTTTTAATAGTAATAATTGCAATAAAATAATTGAGACAACAAGGTAAATTGGACCCTAAAATTCTGAGAACCTCTGAAACCTAACTTCTGAGAAGTTTTATAATGTGGTTTTCATGGCATTAAATGTGTATTTACAGTATGACTAAATGCGGTATCTTGCTATATGGTAACAAATACCACAGTAGGCAGAACTGTACTTCATTGAGAAACATTCTAATCCTTGTAACTGTAAAATTATGACCAGGATATTTCTCAAGTACTCACTGACCTTTTACAGCGCTTCCAATTTTTTTTTAAAGGTAGTGCAAAGAGTAAGTTGTGGGGGGGAGAGGGGGAGAAAGAAAAGAATTTCACCTACATTATTAAGTTTTAATTTGTTCTTCTCTCTTCTTTGTAGATGTCCAGAGATATGATAAAGGACAGCTCTACTCCGTCTCCGTGCTGTCTCTAAATGCGATCCCGCTCTTCCTCTTCCTTTCCATTTTTCTGCAGGGCAGAAGTGAGAGTCCATTAGAGATCAGGAAATAACACTTTAACCTTTGGAACCTGAACTACTGACATTTCAGACATAGGTAGAAATGTAAATATTATGCACACCTTTTCTTTTGCTTAATCTTTTGCAATAAAAAAACAAAAACCCCCTCTGCTGAAGGGCAAATAAAAGCCATTGTAAAGTTCTAAAAATTGTCAAATGCCTTCACAAAACTCAGAAGCAGTTAATTGCAGCATATGATTTCATAGTTAAGGTAAATGTACCCTCTACTGTTTCAGAAAGTAGAGATTACTGACCAGAGGAAAGGATGGCTAGAAATAACCACTGAAAATATCCTTGAGTTGATCCTACTCTCTCTGTCACATTATAGAAAGAAAAAAAATCCCTTGTGTTGCACTTTTTAAAAACAAAGAATCTGACTTGTACTAGGCTTCCATTATGTCAGAATATGCTAATTTGTAAGCTTGTGCATTAGTAATAACCAATTCTTACGTTAATGCATTTAGATTTCTTTTCCCACCACACGGCCACTGGCAAAATCACTTGACATATTCCTTGGTGACACGAAACCCATTAAGAGTAAAGACTGAACATTATTTTGGAAAGGTTTGTGGTTTTCTCCTCCATTCAGATGTCTGTAATTGTCAATCATGGGAACAAATTTTGTTCTTGCTTATCAAGCAGTAAATTCAAAGTAATTCCAGTCATTCTGATGGAATTACAGTGAAATGATGCCAGAATAAATGAAAGCAGACTTTTTGTGATGTGTCAGGGTTAAGAAAAAAGAAATTATTGGGAATAAAGGAAGAAACCGTCTGTCAAGGAGGTTTAATTAAAGTCAATTGAATGCATACAAATTAAGGTGAAAAAAAAAAAACAAAACACAAAACTAATTAGCAGAGCCAGAATTTAGCAGCAAGCAAAATAGCTACATCTTGAAACCTGCCTAGAAAAGCAGGAAAGATTTGTATTATAGGAGACTGATGTATTTTTGGCTTAACAGCACAAAACCATACATAACAAAATGTGTAGGAGGAAAAAACTCTTCAAACTTCTCAGAAAAGAAGTTTTTGTGCAATTCATGCAAGAGCACTCTCTAGCTGAGGATTTTTTTTACTTGTCAGTAAAGAGAAGGAGGGAAAAAAATAAAAATAAAAAAAAAAAAGAAGGGAAAACCTTTCTACTGCAAAGCCAAATAGCTACTCAAAAGTTGAAGAAGGCAGATGGAAAAGCCTCATACTTTCCCATTTCCAACCCATATTGGTGTGTGCTACAGTGAAGAAAGAGAGAACTAAAAGTATTATTTCAGAAAAGACTCAACTAAATTAATGTTTTTTTTTTAAAAAATAACCTCTCAATCATCAAACCACTAAAAACTTAAACTAAATTTTAAGTCTTCTTAAATTCTGGGTAAGAAGAAAGTGCTTATCTTCTTTCTCTAAAGAAAAATTAATTCAAGTCTATTGAATTGGGTCTCCACTGCGGTGTTTTCCAGCTATAGTAGCCTGATTTTTTCATGTGACTTTGAAATTCTCTTTAAAACTACTTACAGGCCTCTCATTTCTCTCTTTCTCAACCTAAACTGCCATGTTGTTTGAGGCCACTCGGTTTACTCTACTGAGTCCAAAAGTAGTCAGTAAAATAGGTTTCAGATCTGCTGTGAGTCAGGCTGGGAAAAAACTTTTCTCAAGCTTCTGGCCAGCAATGCTTTTGAGATGCTTTAGCTAAAGGCTTCATCCTCACTCTGTACCATATCTAATACCTGTCCTTAACCTACAGAGCCCAAGGTTGTCCATTCTGGCAGATAAAACAGCCTTGGTGATGTGATGCATGGGGAGACTCACACTGAACTGCGTTCAGAAGGCAGGCATGGTGCCTGTAGGTGGAGTTTCTTTGAGTACTTTCAGCAACCCCAGCAACAAAAGACCCTTCCTGTGTGGAAGGGGAGCTCTCAACCTCAGTAAGCCTTGGAAGTCTTCTCTTTATCCCTGCTAGATTTCCTGTGCCATTTTAAATATATTCTTTAAATGTATCCTTTCAGTGCTCCTGTTTGCAGAATAACATGCAACTTTCAAGCTGTGGATACACGATTGCCTGATACAATGGTGTAATACTGCCTTTGGGTATTTTCTTTATAACTCCTAACCTCAGATATGCCTTTTTTTTTCACATGCTGATGCTGAGCGGAAAGCTGTCCACAATTCCATCTCTTTCCAGAATGCCATCATACTATGGAAACAGTCGATGGTACACGTATTCAGCTATTATTTCTTTTTTCCTATATATTTACTGGCACAGAGTTTTCACTTTCTATCCACTCTTTAAATGAGAACAGGTTCCTTGTAATTTTAAATTTTATGTGCCAGCAGCCTGATAATTTTTGGCTTTACACAGATTCCATCTCTGCTACCTAGATTCAGTGATTCGGTCACTAAGGATGTTGTACTCATTAACCTGCTTAGGCTGTGGGACTTGATATGGCACTTAGAATCATACCAATTGCTAATTTTCACAGCAAGCGACTTCCATCACATGCTGATTCCACTATTTGCAAATATTAATTAACTAATGCTACCTCTATGTTAATATTGGAAGTCATTAAACTCCTAGAGACAGAAAAGCATGCATCAATAAGGAAAGCATTACATACATGATGAAGTAATAATTTTCTTTCTAAACAGAAGTAGCAAAACAGTTTTTATGGTTGTTATTAAAAGTGAAAAAATAAGTTTATTGCGAAGATAAGATGCCATCAGAGCACGTGTCAGTAGCTTGTAACAAATAAGTGAATGACATTTGTGAATTCTCCTGCTTTCTGGTCTCCCAAGACCTTCAGGAAAAGAAACAATCCCAAGCCCCAGCAAACTACATTGCTCAGCAGGTGTGCCTCTACTTGCATGTGATTATTTTCTGTAACCTTCCTTCTTTTCTTGTCATACTCACTTTACAGCACACTATTCTGGAAGAGACAGCTCATTTTTTATAAACACCCATCTGTTTCTCTCTGGTTCTTCAAAAACTTAGCTACCTGACAGATTTGATTCTTTATTTTTTTCCATGGCTGATCTCAGAAAAAAAAAAAGATCTAAGAATAAATTCAACCATACGCAGAAAGTCACTTTAATACAGCTTGCTTATTCTTACCCTGTGCCTAAAATCAAAAGGATTTCTCATCTCCCCAAATACAGTGAGAAATCTCATTCTACAAAATCTCAGATTTCAGGGTCTTTTTTCTGGTTCTTCTGCACACCCCTTCATGTGTGATGGTAATCCCCTCCCCAAGATAGCTCTTAAAAAGGATGCTTGCAATTTAACATTATCTCCCTTTTATCAGAAACATGGTAATGCATTTTTTAACTCTTATTGCTGTCCTTCTGGTTGTTTTTCTTTCAAATGAGTATAGGTATAATATCACAATCATCAGACATGACAATTACAAAAGATTTTCTAAGAAAAGAAACAAAAACAACACCTCTTAGTTAAGCTTAACATTAGCCTCCTAACAGCTTAAAACTTCTTACAATCTTGTAAAGGAAGGTTGCAGCAAAAGAAAACACAATCAGACACAAATGTCTTTGTAGCTCTTGTCTTTTCTGTTGTGTTTTTAAAAGAACATGAGGATTCAATCATCCACTCAAGGTTAATGGAAAGTGGAGGCATAATTTCTTTCCCTTTGGGAAAAAAAAAGACCTGCTTCTTAGGTATAAACCAGAAAAATAAACCCTGACAACTTCTGACAAACTTTCCCAGGTATATGCTGCCCTAGCTATGCAGAAGAACTGGAAATTCAGCTTTACTGACTAAATTAACATCAAATGTATGTCTGCTCTCCTTCAAAGCATTTCATTGAATCCTAGAATAATTTAGGTTGGAAAAGACCCTTAATATCATCAATTTGCAATCGCTAATTGTGAATTCCACCGCTAAACCATGTCCCCAAGCGCCACGTTGACATGTCTTTCAAATACTTTCAGAGGTGGTGACTCAACCACTCCCCTGGACAGCCTGTCCCAAGCTTGATAACACTTTGGTGGAGAATTATTTCCTCCAATCAGAATGGTCAACATAGCATTAGATAGAGTCCAGAATACTTCATGGTTTATAATGATCTCATTCTCCAGGTTGGAAGAGATGGTAAAGATCATCTAGTTCCAATCTTCCTGCCATGGGCAGGGACACCTTCTACTAGACCTGGTTACTCAAACCTCCATCAAACCTGGCCTTGAACTCTTCCATGGATGGAACATCCACCACTTCTCTCTTCCAGTTCTCAGCTGCTCCAGTGCCTTCCCACTCTCATAGTGAAGACTGAGTAACTCTGATGTGACCCAGAAGCACTATGCTCACTCCATAGCAGACAACCTGTGGTATGAGTGAGACCATGAAATGCATATTTTTTTCCAAATACCAAAATAAACTAACCTGCTCTGGCCAGAAAGTTTGCACTTTATTTACAAAAAATGTCTCAGCCTTGGTAGCTTCTCCTCAGTTTTCATGGCATTAATTTGTATCCCTTCAAAAGAACTGCTTTCATTTTTCTCATTCATGCATTAATTAAAACCACTACCTACAATTCCCTCTGGTGTGATACCTACCCAACATGCTCTTGCACAGAAATATCTCTGATCATGAGTCACTACCACTGAAAATTTTTAATACAAGTGTGCATGGACACCAACCAGGAAATTAAGACCTAGCCATTCTTTCATATGACCCAGGAAAATCCAAGAGATTTGCCTGTGTCTACCTAAAACATAGAGTGTCAATGAAAGCAACCTGGACCTCTCAAATTTAACAATATACTGGCAGTAAGTGAATGAAATAGAGAGGGTGATGTCAAGTAGCCTGGGAGTTTAGTCATGGAAACACATGCACACCTGAATAACCTCGTTCAGAGAAGATAGTTCTACCAACAACCAACGTGACAGAGTTATCCTAAAGCCTGTGAGGCTGCAGAGCTGGATCTCTAAGCAGTATTTCTGCAGTACAGTAGCCATGGAAAGAGAGGTTCAGCACTAGGGACAAGACCATGACTCCTCACTTCTTTTTTACATTTTCGCAAGAATTTTAGCTCCATGCTCGAAGTTATATTCCAGCCCCAATTACTTGATTGCCACTGCTGTCCTTTTTGCTTGGCAGGTGGGGTTGTTAGGCTTAGGGTGAGATTGATTCAGGCACATTGACTATTCTCTTCAAAGCATGTAAATATGACCTTCTCAAGTCATGATGTGCAATAACCCTGACTGGGCAAAAGTAGGAAAGGTAGTATAGATATAGATCTCTTTCAACACTTTGCAAGGAACAGTCCTCAACAAAATCAGTGAATTTCAGACTTACGTGGACCCTATAGAGGATGTTCTCTGTTAAAATACTAAATTTTAGGTATATTTAACAGTGTAGTGTACACTTATATAAATAGATTCCATAAAATAATGAGATTACTTCATCTTAGCTATTTTGAAACCTAAGCCGGGAACTAGAATGAGGAATAAAGAGATAAATTTTTTGTTCTACTAGCATTTTACTCAAAGGACAAGATAAATTGGCTGAGTAGATAAGAACTTTTTCATTTATTTCACTGTTTACAAAGTTAAAGTCAATCATGAGATGAAACAGCAAGTAATGCCAACTCCTAAGAAAATTTATCATAAAAATAACATAATATTGAATGTGTGAACTAGATTTCCTTTTGAACAATAACAACACCAAAAACAGAGTAGAACAGGACAAAGGGACTCCATTGCTAAAAGGTATCCAGATAGGGACAGATTTGAAGAAATCCACGATGCTGCTCCATGTGCACAGTGGAAGAAACACTGTGAAAATGCATAGTAACCAGGTTAATGCTGTGATTTTTGGTGCTGGTTGGACCTTTCCCTGCCCAAAACACAGAGTGGTATGTTGTTGTACCTTTGTTATCTCTTCTGCTGCTCTATCCTGAAATCAGGCAGGGAAATAAACGTCCCCCATTACCTTTCCTGTGTATGTCTTTGGGCTGTCACAACCACCAAGCCCAATCACACAGTGAGATGTTTTTACCTGAAGTATCTTACAAGTACTGAACTGTTCTTATTTAAACCTGGGTTCAGTGAATGATTTGTTAAGGAATTTCTCCATCATTTATTTGTCTTACAACTCTATCTATAAAAGGCTTCTGGTACAAAGTGGAATCAATTTTTTTGTCCTTTTAACACATGAGAAACCCTCATCGCTTGCATCATGAGGTAAGGAATATCTTTGAATAAGCCCCCACAAATAACCCATATGCAATAAAATAAACACTATGATGTCTACAGGAAACACAATGGTATTAAATCATATCCAGTATCATTGACAAAAAACACTTTTCATAGACAGTCCAAAAAAAACCAAACCACTAAGGAAATTCTGAAGGACACAACTGGAGAAAAGCAATTCTGAATGAACACAAAAAAAGTCCTCTAAAACCAGATTATATGGAAAGCTGGTATAACTTTTTTCAAGGCTTTTAAAAATCTAGCAAACTTTCAGTTATTATTCAGGGGCAGCGCACCAGCAGTTGCCAATAAAGAGACGACTGATAAAAGTCTTCTTCGGCATTAATGACAGAATAGAAGCACTACCATGGGCAAGAGGCTGCAGGAGTTCTGTTGGTTGTAAGACACATCCTTTCTGCCAACAACAACCAACAATTCACAAAACTGTTAGCTGTATGGTGGATCCAGGCTAGCTTCTAGCTGCTTTTTAAAATTCTGTTAACTGATTAATTGATTCAATAAGATGTAGCTGACACACATACCAGCTATATACTATAAACATTATTACTGAACATTTTTTAAAGGGGCCAATTTTACACAGAACCAATGGTATGATTATCATAATTTTAGTATTATGCCTTCAGAGAAAATTCAGCTTTGAACAGAAAGAGAAAAGAAGCAATGTTATATATTTATATTAATGTTTTTATGAATTAGAAAGACCTTTAAACAGTGGTATGCTTATGAGATAAAAATGCTTAACCACATTATAGTCTGCTGATTCTTCCACTATGAAGAAAAAAAAAGGGTGTGAGGAAACTGACACACAAAGCCAAAAGTAGGGGTTTTCTCATCTTCCATTTTGTTGTTTGATGGGAGTACACCCCTAAATAAACAAATAAGTATTCCTTTTTAGATGTCTGTATTTGGGTCTGCCTCATAAAACTCAGAAAAAAAATTCCAACAGGCATACCTTTCTTCAACTACTTCCAATAGGCTGAGTTTCAGAAGAACTCTGAAAGCAAATTAGTTCAAACTGTTTTCTCCTTTATTAATGCTACTGCTGAAAAGTTAGAGAACTCTTAAAATGAAGTAAAATATTCCAACTCAAAAGTTGTTATTTCATAATTGTGTAAAAATAGTTTATTTGCCAATTTCTGCTGTTACTACTCTAGAGCTGACTCACAAATGGGAAAATTGCCATTTTTATTATGTCATCAAATTTCAAATATGTTTATTGATTCCATTGAAGTGAGTGGTCCTATGTAGCTGACACAGAACAAAACATGGCATTGAATTTACAGCTGGGTCATCAGTCACTTCCATCTGTTTTTGGTGTACTGTTTCTACCTGGAAAAGTTTGCATTTCCCATAGCAAATTACCACAAGGCTCATGAGACAGTGATATGATCATATATCATTATGAACAAAAAAATAACTGTAATAATAAAGAGAATATTTGAAATATTTTTCAAAAACTGCTAGAACTTAAATAATGCCAACTATTTAAGTCACCAAGGAACTTTTCATTCTCTTCAGCAAGTGTTAATATCTCTTCCTCTGCAAGTGGGTAGTATTTAAGGACATAACATCACAGAACCTGAGGGTTTTCTTTTTTCCTTTAATTCCATATATTTAATCATGTATTTTATTTACTGATATTTTTTTTCTCCTATTGAATATTCAGAAAAAGGTGATCATAATTTCAAAGTCATTCATTGCAAAAATAATTAAAAAGACACACAGAAGGTGATTTTTAAGTACACCTAACTCACTCAAGTGAAAATAATAACATATGTACCTGAATGATTGCTGTCTTGCAATGAAAGCAAGTCTTTTGAGAATTAGGACTTGTTTTCTTAATGGATTTATGTACAATACAGAACCAGATAAGTCATCTATAAAAATGTTTTGTGGTCAGTGTAACTTGTCCTGAGTTAAAACAGCAGGGGGAATAGATATTTTTTTTAAAATAGTTTTTAAAGATAAGACATATATAAGTTCAAAACCCTATGATGTCTGTGCATATGTTCCATGTGGTAATTGAAAGACCCAGAAAGTATCTCTGATTATCTTTCAAGGAATGAGATTTTCAGACGCTGAAGATCAGACTGGTCCTAAACCCAGCCAGTTTTACAATTTTAAGTATAAAATTTAGGATTGATAGTTGTAAACCCATCTTTTCTACACCTATGCAAAACTCACTTGTAATAGATCTTACTTGCTATGTCTTCACAGGACCTCATAATTGCTCTGAGGAGCTACAGCACGAACTACATGCCCTATTACTGCAATTATAGTTAAATTCTGCAAATAGCCCAAGGCCTCCTAAATGTGTTTCTGAACACAAAGTACACACGATATGTGCATTCTAGTCCTTGGTCTGTTAATAAAATGTAAGATACCAGACTGTGTCAAGGTCAGTAAAAGTCTTTAAAGATATTTCTCACTTTTCAGATTTTTTCCCATGGAAATAAGGAAGGTTGTAAATGATATAGGAAGGTTGTAAACTGTCTGACTGGTTAAAAAATCACCTACCACACACACACAGCTCTGAAAAGTTCTTCAGCAACTTATGTACTGAACATGTTGTCTGTTTCTTCCATGCTTTCTCCTGCCTGTCTTACATGGCTGAGTTTTCAAACTTTAAAAGGAATGTCTGAAGATACTTTCTAACAGTCTGCCAGCAAAATGAAAAACAAAACAAAACAGAATGCCAAACAAACAACTTCTCCCTCCTCCCCCACCTTCATAAATTTGTTTTCTGAGGAAAATCTGGAAACAATGGCATAAATTTATCTGGGAACTGGTGAGTATGAACTTTTTGCTTGCTAATGTATGTATTCTCTCAACCTTCCAGGATATCCCAGAATACAGTCTGTTGCTCTACGTTTGCTCAAGAACCAGACTTGCTTTTCTTTTTTCTCATTTTCATTCTACATATATCACAAAAGACACTTTCCACTCAGCTCCAGAATATGCCCTGTCCCTCTCTGAGAGCTGCTGAACTGGAATTGCCACATTTATTTACACTCGGTGCAAGGCTAAAGCAAGAACTACAAAGATTGATATGTCTCTAAAGATTCAAGGCTCAAATACAACTTATTTGCTTGGATAAGAAGGTGAAAAGGTGAGAGGGAGAGCATCTACCTGTTCACAAATGCAAAAAGGATCAGGGAGAGAAAGGCAGCTCTATTTTTGTCTGCTAAGTATTTAAACTGTCATGCACAGACCAGGAGGAAAGGAGTTTCTCTTTACTGGTGGCAGAAGAGTTTCAGACCCTTCTTACTTTGATGGTGAGCCAGAAGATGTTACTGAGTCATTGCAGAATAAAGGCTTCCTCAATACGTTCTTCCTTTGGGCAGAGGGAACATTGGGGTAAAACTCTGCTCCTATCTCACCTCCTCCATTGATAGAACTGCATGGTGCCTGTGCATCCTGAAACAGTTTTAACTGTTTTGGTTATTGTAAATCTAGGTGACTGTATGGTTATGTTCCCCATCCCAACATATTGCCTCCTGACAGGTCTAAGGAGCTTTAAAATGAAAAATTGTCTCCTGAATATTCACTGCAGTAGCTTGAGCAATCATGAAGTAGCTGAGACAGTAATTAAGCAGAATAAATCAAAGTGCACATTGCAGAATTTCTTACAAGAGACCATTCCTTCTTCAAATAGACATTTTCAGCATAAAAAATCTGGAATGTAAAATGTTTGGCACATGGTATTTCACTCCTGGCACACTGAAAAGAACAACTCCTCCCTCCAACAAGTGATACATAATCAAAATAAATCTGTCTCCTTATGGAAATTCATATGGACCTCAGGATTACTAAGCAGTCAGAAAAGCCATCCAGTTGAACCATAACATGCATTTTAGTTTAATCTGTGGTGGCAGAAGGTGTAGTCCAACTTTTAATTCACAGTACTTTGAGAGTGAAGGCATATTTGCCAACAGCCAAACCAACCTGAAACATGAAATTCTGTTTAAGAAAAAGCTTTTTTTTTTTGCTTTGTGAGGGATCAAACACTTGAACAGACTACCCAGATAAGTTATGGAGTCTCCATCCTTCATGTTATTCAGAACATAGCTGCATGTCTTCCTGGGCAATGCATTCAATCTGACTGCGCTTTCAGAGGGGGACATTCTACCAGATTATCTCCAAAGATTCCTTCCCACCTCAACTATAGTGCGAGTCTGTGGTTAATATATATTGCACATAGTTTTATAATAATTCTGGAATAAAATTGAGAAAATCTGTCCTAAAATAATTGTTTTCAAATGAAGAGTTCAAAATTTTCACAATAAAAAAAAGCCACCAAAACAAAAGCAAATAGATTACTAGTTAAAAATAAAGGAAGCTTTGTGGAATGAGTCAAATGGGAATTTTAGCAGTGACTATAGCAGTGGAACTCTTCATCTATGTTATTACACATTAGCATACAGATTAGAGGTCTAAAAGTAGTCACAGAATAATTTAATTTCTTATTTTCCTACCTGGATTCCCACTAAATTCCAGCATATGTTCTAGTGTTTTATAGAAAGTTCATATGCAGAAATGACAAAGCAATGACTCAGCCATACCACACCGGAGTCCAGATTTGGAGAATGGAATTTTCATTTTAATCACTTTTCCTCCAAGAGGACAGTGAAACTGTTAACTGGTTTACCAAAAAGTAGCTCATTTTAAGTTAGGATGCTAAAATAAACTTCCCATAAAACAACTAAAGAAACAATTTTAAAAAACCCCAATAAACCTTTACCTGTATATAGAAAGAACCATAAATTTGCTTAAAGAGCACACTTTTAGGAAGAAAAGGTTGCAAGTTGCTTTTCAAAACAGCAAATGATTACAGATATTATTAAGCAGATGGAAAGCAGAGTGTATTTCTACAGTAAACCTAGAGGTAGCTCAAACATGTATTGTTGAAAGCAAATTAGTGAAATTGAAAAACTGAAGTCTTTAATGATATTGTCAAATTGACTTAAAAACCAAAGCCAACCCAAACCAAAGTGTGAAAGTTTTGACTGTCACAGCACTTCTTAAAGACTGCCAGACTTCTCAGCCGTATCTTTTTCCATTTTTCTTATATGAAAGTCTTAGAACAAAGTCTGCTTCTCCCATTGGTTGATAGGGCTCTTTTCACTGGAAACTTTTATACAGAAGAAAAGCAGAAAAAAACCCAGTTAAATTTGTATTTAGAATGACACATTCAAAAGAAAAGGTCACAGACGACATCTGACATTTGGGCTGGGTAAAGGAAAATAAGGTAAAAAAGTGGACTTTTGCAAGGCACATTGGCACAAAGGACCAACTGAAGTTGTGTGAACAGTCGAGATAAAATAGATAAGAAAATGTCTGCAGAAAATCAAAGATAGTATTGGCTCCTGAGATTTGCAAAAGTAAATATACAATGCACAAGAAGTAAGAGGCCATAAAATTAGGAGATAAAGTTCAGGAAGGTGTCATTGTAAAAGTACATGGAGAACAAGATTTTACAGAAGAAACAGGTGATATCAAAAGTAGGAAAGACTTCAGGAAATAGGAGTCTGGAGAAGACTTTTGGAGGCACAATCAGTGACAATGTGCTACCATAAAGTGCTGGTGGAGTGTCAAAGGGGCAGACTTAGGAGAAAAGGAACATGAAATAATTTTCTTAGGCAAGTGTTCTAAGGAGTTTAGAAATTAAAGGGAGATTGCAATATAACTATTAATGACCCAAACAAATTATAGAAGTCAGTTCTGGGCAGAAAAGAGAAGAGAGACTGAAAACAGAACAGTAATAAAGGGACCTTGCACGGGCAGAATAGTTTTACACTGAGAATGTTTGTATCTAGTTTCTCCTTCCATACACAGTCTAAGATCAAGAGATAAGCTAAAAAGGCAACAGAAAACTGTGCATAATGGCAATTACCTTATTGCAATAGCTCAGTTTCTACTAGTTTAAAAATTATTTGATTTTTGAAAGGACAAATTCAGTGATCCTTGAAAAAGTAAATCAATCTCTGAACATTAGAAAATGCTTTTCATGCATCCGAACAAAAAAACAACTAATTTTTTTGTAATACAAGGTGCATCCTACATGCCTGATTGTAATTGTGGTCTAAGTAAAGAAGCACCAATTACTTCTAGAAGCTAAACATTCAGAAGTTTCAGATACTGAATGAGTTGCACAGATTGTACTGGAAATTCTTTTCTGACAATAAGGAGATGATATTCACCACTGCAGGATTAGTGAATCACTCTGCATAGGAAGAATTTTAATGTTATTTAAAAACAGCTGATATGCCCCTTCATTTATTTTTATGTAATCAGGTGGATATACATAAAATTAAAATGCTGATTTTTTTTTTTTGTAAAGATTTTGAAAAAATGGGTGAATCCTGTTTGTTGCCTCACCATATTTTATAAAACAGAATAATTTTTAAAGCCCCACACAAAGTGCTACTTTCTGCTTCCCTGATGCAGACATAAAATGGTTGTCATGGTTTTAAAATTAGTATGAAGGGATGGAAGAACCAAGTTTCAGGATGGTGCTCCAAAGAATACATCATGGAAGAAAGCCAAGTGTCAATGTCCATAAGCTTGTAGCAATTGAATGGACATTTGCTGATGTAGTGTAGCCCCGTGTAAGTGCATTCCTGTGTCACTACACAGCAGTAGTAGTAATTTGAAAATGTGCAACAGGAAACAGGAGTTAAAATCTGCTTAGATTTATAATTTGACATGAAACCACGTCAAAAGACCATCTTAATCCATCCTAAAATAACCATGCAGCTACAAAATGTTTATCAGATAAACAATAGCTGTCATTTTGCAAGTAATCAGCAACATACCTATTTCAAGTCATCACTGGCATACTGAATGTTATTTCTCACTAAGTTTATCCTGAAAATTTGCACCACTTGTAAGTAAATCATTAGCCTTTAGAGCACAGATGTTCTGGCAATCTCTCTCCTACATGGTTCCATGTATCAAGTTTTAAAATATTACTTTCCTAAAACTTTTATAAGAGTAAGGTTTGCTGAGGCTTAAGGGGAAACAAAGTAAAATATTTTTCATATTTTTATTTTCTTGCTTCAAGGGGTAGAAATCGGTTGGAATTGAATGTAAGACAAGCAGCAAAATGTGCTTGTGTACTACTTCAAAACCATTTTTCGGTCTTCCAGCTTGGAATTTTCAAATATATTCAGTCCAAAAAGTGAAGGATGCAAAATTCCCACCTAAAAACCTTCTAATATTCAGGGCTTGAAAAGTAAGCAAAAGGTGAAATTGTTTGTCCAAATGTACGCAAAAGGCAGGCATCAAAAATGTAAGTGTTGATTTATGGATATTAATCAGCACAAGACAGCATAATTTATGGTTTAAAGCACTAAAATTTCACAAAAGGATAATAAATTACACACCTTTGTAACTGAAATACAACTTTTTTATAAAAAAATTAATATTTAAAATCAGAAAAAAATTGAATGTTAATTACTTTAGAAACCCATGAGGAGAAAAGGTGTTCTAAGGGCCATAACTATGTCATCTTTGAGATATGCAGAGATCAATGGCTATCATGGGGTGAAAAATTTAAACAGGTCTCAGAGTAGTAGCAGACTGGAAAATCCCACACTAATGGCATTTTAAAGAATTCTGTGAGCTACTCTTGGTGTCCACAGATAAACTCTTTCTAAACCGTTCCTTTGAGCCTGAAAAATTACAAAACTAAAGTGTTGGTTCACTATACCTTAACAAAAGGCAAATCTGGAATAAGTTCACTGCCTTTGATGCACAAGTCAATGCTCACTCATAGCCTTCATCCCCCCATGCTGACTTTGCTTTGTGTTAGCAAAATTTAGCAAACCTTGATTACACTACACCATCAAAATTATTTTATGGCAGTTGTGAGCCATTACCATAAGACAATTTTTTAAATTCATGGAAGAGAATCCTTGCAGTGTTTTCTTTAAGAAGCAATAAAAGTGAGAATGTATTTCTTATACTACTGGATAATCCTGATGACATAATAAGTCTTATAACTTAATAAAGTGTAATGAAAATGAGATGACACAAGAAAATACATGCTTATCAATAGACAAAATTATTTTTAAAGCTGTTGTAAATTCTGCTTATTGGAAAACAGGAAAAACTGCATTCATCTTTCTCCCAGCCATGCTGAAATCAGATTCACAGATGGAATGTTTGAAAAGGTCTAGCTTTTCCAAAATACCAAAATATACCTCTGTAAATCCAGAAAGTAAATAAATTAAATCATGGTACATAAGAACAAATTTTTAGGACAAAATACTCTGTCTCCTAAATTTCATGTTTACAGAACCTGCACCATTATGTAAATTATAAAAAAAACAAACAGATAATTTATCATTCCATGCCATATATCAATTTCTTCTTTGGAAAGTTAGGAGGTTTCTATATTGAATAGTGTAGACACAAGAGAATGTTCATGCAGGTGTAATTCTTAAAAACATATAAATGTTGGTTGTTATCAATGTTTTTGCAATTCACACAAACCTTCCTTTTTGTCTTCTGCAGCAATCTTCACTTTTGTGTCTGTTATATCTTTGAAAGAGGCCAGAAAGAGTACGACATCTCCTTTTTCATTCTTTATAGGAACAATATCCAGTAAGCACCAGAATGCAGACCCTGTAAGGATAAAGAATGAATTTAATTCAAACAGATGTCTTTTAGCAGAGAGAGGGGGGGAAAAAAAGTGAACTGCTTATTTAGGAGGTCAGTAGTCAGGGAATCACAGATGTTCAGCTCATGTAAATCTCTTTGCATCATTGGTTGAAGCTCTGTAATACTGCTTTCTCCAGAAGCAAGACATTAATTTAAATGCAAAATTTATCTACAGGGATCATTAATAGAGTTTAATGAAGCTGCTTACTCCTCTGAAACCATGCTTTGCTTTGAACTCTCAACTGATGCTGCTTATTTCCTGGAATAGCTTTCACTTTGTTAACTTGGTGTCTGAAGCATTCATGTCTGCTATAGAATCATTCTACCTTAATCATCTGACTTGTTACTCATTAAAACCTCTTGACAGAAGACCTGATAGTCAGAGCACCATTCCACTAATTCAAAGATATTTAAATTAATCAGACATCAGACTTAGAATAGAAATAAACTCATTGCACAAACGGTGAGATATATATCACACATCATCTCTAAAATTAATATCAGCTATCTTCCTTACTTTGTTTAATGTTTGCCTTTTTAAGACTGAAGTTGGGCAATGCTGAGTTTGACAATATTTTTAATTCTTGTCAGCTTTTCTCTGTCCACACCTGCTACATAATTATGCAGTTAAAAATAAATTTTTACTGTTTGTGTCACATGTCCTGTTTGCAAGATATGGTGATCAATTCCAATGACTTAATTCATAAATTTCCTATTAACACCACTTGGAAGAAGAAAATGTGTAATGCTAGATGCAAACATCCTAGATCCCACTCCCATCCATTCTGGGGTAACTCAGCTCAGTACCAGACTTTTGTCTCTTTCAGGTTTTAGGTATGAATGGTAACTACTTCTATGTACCATCAGCCTTCTAATATTATTTATAGGAGATATAAGTACCACTAGAGAGTCTAAAATATTTTTTGTACATGTCTTTACACTTCCACAATCTTCTGCTTCACACCATACTATTTTTAGCATTCATTTACAAGCACAACTCTACTTAAATTCATAAAAAGAAACAGAACTAGTTCCCTGGACCACTGCTGCCCCAGCTAACTACTGCCAAAAGATCAGCTGAGCCTTGGGGGGGTCCTTAGGAACAGCGAGCACATTAGCCACTTCCCATTGTGCTGTCTTCTGTTTTCAGCTTTGAAAAACAACTGGACACAGGAAGATCACAGTTAAGTTTTATAATTTAAATTTTCAAGTGGAAGTTCCCTGGCTGCCTTTTGAACACTATAGATGAGCATGGTAGTTGAAACAGCAGCTTTCCTTTTAAAGGACCACCACAGTTAAAGGTAGAAAAATATGCTTCAAAGGAAATTCATCTGGCCCTGTCTGTCTTGATCAAACTTTCCAAGAGTCACACAGGCAGCTTTGAGACCAGCATTACTAGTTCAGCAATCTGGTAGTACTTCCACTTAAGTTATTTTTAAGGTATTTAAAGAAGGGACAGGGAGAAATTGGAACAGGAGGAAAAAAAAGTGGAAGACAGAAAAACCGTGGAAAGAAGCAGATTGACTTTGTATTGGTTTTAAATATTCCTATTTTGAGGTCTGAAGAAAAAGAAAGAAAATATACCCTTTTAAAAGAAGGTAAAACTTATGTCCGAATCAAAAGCAAGACATTTCTATGTTCCTTCTGCTCCCCCTTTCATTGGTGTTTTTTTGTTTTTTTTTTTTTTTTTGTTTTTTTTTTACAAATGTGACTATTAAAAATTCTGGGGAAAACTGCTCAGTAGCATTACTGTCAGAAATGTTTTAGAGAGTAATCACCCTCTCAACCTGAAGTGGTCCATTCAAAGAGAAGAAGCGTTCAGAAACTTTACTGTTTAAAAATAGAAACATAGGTCTTTACAAAATACCATCATAACTTCTAAACTGGCCAAACTCCTACTGGCAAAATTACTTTCTACCTGGCTGCATTCTAACAGTAGTTCCAGTGGGCAAGAAGTCACTCTCAACTCCTTCTAAACACCACCAAGAGGGGCAATGGTCTTTTAAGCAGCTGTTTCACTCTCCTCCAGAATTGGAAGCATATCTTACTCTTTTCAATGATTTCATATCTTCTCTACACACACACACACACACACACACACACTAGCCATTAAGGCCTGAAAGAAAATGGCAGACATCAGCCATTTCAAACTAACCTAACTCAGTTATAGTGACATTGTCTGAAATGATAGATTTGTAGGTTTAAGGGAGTTATTACAACATGGTTAATCATTAAAAATACAGACAAATCAATTTCACATTTAATTGTTTAATGCATTGGCTCTTTTGTAGAATCAAAGTGCATTTTAATTCTTTACAGGTGAACATTTGCCACTGACCACTGGTCACTAAAACTGTTCCACATTTAGTTTCACTTGCTCTTTCTCTCAATCATATTTTCTTTCATTTTCTTTTCTCATTCTCCTTCTCTGTAAATGTATCTGAAAATATTTTGACTAAGCAAAGCAAACATGCATAAATTATGCTGTATGCCACTAAAGAAAACACACATCCAATACATTCACAGGCTACTTCTCTCCTGAAGAGTTCCAGGCTAATGCCCTGTGTGGTGAGATGTCAATCTTGGCTGTATTTATACACCCAATCTTTAGAAGTCCTAAATCTGAGCTGGTTGATTTGGTGGGGTTTTTCTCTGGTTTTATTTTGCTTGTTTTTTCTGCCTTTTCCCTGAAAGGAGCAAATGAATATGAAGTTGTCTTTGGACTAGATGAGATATGTTTTAGGTCAGGACTAGGTCAATATAAGGTTGCATTCTGTCCAGAATAGAAGAGCTCTCTCTTTCACTATTGAGGAGCATTCTTGGAAAAATACACTGCAATGCAATCTGTTACATAGCTTTTACTGAAAGCCAGCATCACATAATTCTATAAACCAAAAGCAGAACTTTCTCCTCATCAAGAAAAGTAGTGCCCTATTTTGTTACGGTTCTTTTGAATGCACTCATCTGTGAGACAGAAATTCCTTCCCTGCTTCAGATGGTGCATACAAAGGTTTTCTGTTTTGTCAAGAGCCGTCTATCAAAGAAATTTCTTTTGGAGGTTTATTTATATACAGACTCTTTTTATTGCTTCAAGCCACCACTCTTGGAGAAAGAGTCTAATCTTTCTCTTGCATTATGAAGTGAAGGGTCAAAATATATTTTAATATCCTCAAGGCTTATATAAGCACGTCACAGGGAAGAAGAAAAGAAACCAAATGAAGCATAATCTTATCACAAGGCAATTTGGCTATACTCCATGTTTTATATATACATAAAAAAAGAGTGCTTTATGGTCACTCTCTCAACCACCCTTTCTACCTTTCCTCGTTTTGACAGCTAGAAGTCTGTTCTCAGACTGAAATCAAAACAAGGGTCAACAGATCATGGCATTTAAAAGGGAAAATTTATACAGAACCCTGCCATTAGAATGCCAGTAGCCTTCAAAGCCAAACACTCTTTTCACTGGAAAATAAGGCCTGCTTAAACCATGAAACAGACTGAGACCAATAGCTCTGTTGATAAGCTGTGTGCACTCACCATATGATAATAGGAAATCTGTAGTCATGCCCACCCCAGACAGAGCCCAATGAAATACTTAGAATAGAAATATCTTTGGTGGATATTTGGGTATTGCAGAGGTTTCATAACAGAGATGTGAAGTGGGATGATGGTCAGCAAATTTACACAATTCTTTAACAAAATAAATAAACTCTGCACCTGTCTTGCTAAAATTTGACTTGATGCTTTTTTAGCCATACATATCTCTAAGAAATACTTGGAATGAATGATACTCATGCCAAGCTATGGTTTCCTTTTGCTCTTGGCAGTCTGGGAGTAGTTTTGTCGAGGAAGAAAAGCTTAAGGCTTCCTTTTATTTTGATTTGTGTGATTATACCCACTTCAAATCCTTGGGACTTTTCTTGCCACACTGCTCTCCAGAGGGACACTGATCCAGTTGATACTGTCCCTTCCATCATTCAGGGGCCAGAAATAAAAGATGCACAAATTTCTGTGATCTATCTCCACTTCTTTGTGGTGCAAGGAAGAGGAATCAAGCTCTTTTGTGAAGCTCTGAATCTGCATAACCAAATGTGCAAATACCAAATAAACCAAATGTAATGGTTCCTAGACTAAGAACCCAAGTATTTTAAGAAAGAAAGAAAGTTTAAATGGTTTGCATACAAGATATAAAAGTCTTGTGACACAAAAAATAGCTCTTCAAGGTATGAGATATACACCTCTTATGCAAAAGAGGGTAGAATTAGGTTTCTCAAGCCATCATAAATCTGGAATAGTTCTTTTTGTTTAAGTAGGTGACTTTGTAAACTAAATACTGTTTTAGGCAGATGCAAATCAAGCCTTAAAGAAAACTATTAAAATATATTACCCTATTTCCAAGGAATTTTGTAGAAGACAAAGATAAAAAATATTTTTGTGTAGATAGCTGTAATAAGTTGTCAACAAGACTGATGCTAAATCCTCAGCATTACAACAGCGTCTCATTGGTGCTTACTAATTATCAACAAAATAAACCTGTTGCTAGATGCATCATAACATCAGAAATGTTTGAGCCTGATCACTTCTGCTTTTCCATCACAGAAAGTGTGCACTTCAGGACTGACAGACCAGGGTGCCAAAAACTTTGTCTGAGGAAAGCAAACTCTCTCTTTCATCAGCTCACCCAAAAATTCCCAGCCTCACTGATAACACATAATTTGAAAGTTATGTGGTTTTGACAAGATGTCAACATTTTGTTGAAGAGAGCAAAGTGAAAAAAAACAATGCTTTAAAAAACATCAACTGAACTGAGCAGAAAAGGAAAGGAGCTGCAAGAAACGTATGGCTATAAATTCAAGTACTTTCTCTTTTGAAAATATCACAGCTTTGACAATGATCAATTAACAAAGCTAATGCAAGGCACTGCTGCTTTAAGCAAAGTATCACCTCATTCTTCTCCATCATCTCAGTAAAAATCAAATTTATAAGTTAACAAAATCTATCTTGAATTCTGCTATTGCAGGTTTCAGCCTATCTGCTATAACCTAGTGACATTCTTTGGTCAGAAAAAAATTGCAAAACTAAGAACTCGTGTGGGCTACTATGAAACTGACTTGTATGGGAGCAGGTGGTTGTGTTAACATTTCCATATGAGTGGTAAAGAAGAGCTAAGGACTTGTTTCCCCTACTTCTGTGTGACCACCAGATCATACTTGTATCCTGGAAGTAAGTCTCCTTACAAGTTTTAACAGTCAGTGTAAATCTATTCCAAAATGGATTTATAATCCATTAATGCATCCAAATTGGATCGATTCCAAGATTTACTTACATCTCAAACCAGAATATAGTTGTATCCCAAGAATTTGGTGGATGAAAGGTTATAATAAGATATTTTAACAACATAGCAAAAATTGTATTGCAGTATGAATAAGTAGGGAATTATTAATCCAGTGGAGTTGATTTAAAACTTGTTAAAAATAGCTCTCCAATCCTCTATATACCCTACGGAGTACCACATGTGATTATTCAAATCTATTACATCTCATCAGAGATATGCGAATCCATCCCTCCACATCTTCCCAGCCTTTTCTGTGCACAGCTTCAACCTCTGCACTGTTCCTTCTGCTGCCAGGCAATCCAGTGCCTCGTGTCATACACCTCATATTGCCCAGCAAGTCTAACTTTCTCTGCCATCACTGTCATGATGGAGAGATGAAAAGAGGGAAAGGATGTTCTAAGAGAAGACCCTTTTCAGCACAGCAATCTCCTATCCTTGCCTTTCCTGCACACTGCCAGTGTTAAGCAGAGGGAAGCTTAATTCACAATCCCAGCAGTTTCTGTTTGCCACTGTTCGGACACAGACTGTCAGTGTTATGGCAGCTCCTAGTTTGAGTGCATGTCTTTTCCAGCCTTAGTGGAACAGTCTTGGTATGCAGCAGTTAGTATAGTCTGCAGTGAACATTTTATACACACTAATTTATGAGCTCCAGCACATCTACATTTCACCTTTGTTTACTCAAATTTCTGGTCTCTCCTTGTATAGCTCCACTATCTTTCCTACTTAATGAAGCCATTTCAAAATCCTCTAGTTACCCTGAATTTTTCTTGAACAAAAGCAGAGAACTAAGCAATGCCTTTTAATGCCATGTGAGATACATTATCCTTAAGCGTACTACTTTCTTTTTGTCTGCCCTAATTTCCTTTTCCTTTCTCCGTCCAGATTAGAAAAGAAAACGACATTCAGGGAGATAAGTACTTCCCTGATGTAATACATTTACTGGGTTGCAGTTATGACAATTAGCAAAACACACGGGATTATCTAAAAACTCAGTTAAGTCAGTGAGATGCATTCTGTTTAAATGCAAAAAGCTTCAGGGTAGACTCATAAACATTATCAGTCTGCAACTTACTTTCCCTCCCCCTCCAATGATCATTACTTTGTCACAGTTATATTAGTACAGGGCATTCAGCATTTGTCAACTAACTCCTGGGAAAGTACTAATTGAGACAATCTATTTATATAAACAAATACACAACACCTACCACTAAAATGAAAAATAACCCAACAAAACCAAACAGAAGCAACAGAAAACAAAACAAAATAGTTTCTTCAGTATCTTTTTACGGACTGCTTCAGAAATAGTCAAGCTCAATCCTTCCTGAGCAGTCTAGTCTTTACTTCATTGCTTTCAATCGAGCTATTTCCAAATAAGCCAAATTTTGATTTCCCTTGATTACTGTATTTTTGAAATCTGTTGTTAAAAATGTGTTTATAACCTATGGTGCTTATACCTTCTGGACTTCCAGAGTCAACATGTAGATATAATCACAGCAGTAAATATGATCTCTCAGCCTACTGAGGGATGCACTAATGAAAAGAAGGCAAGAGTTTTTTTTTTTAAAACAGGATGATCTCTCATATACGCTATGTATGTCTGGATATATATTTGCATATATATTTGTATATATATATCAAAAACCATATATTTCTTATTTTGAAATTGTGTCTTGTATTTTCACATCTGTAGAAGTTAAAGCACACATTCACCTAAACATAGCCATGTATTCAAATGACATTATTTTGCTTTTTAAGCTCATTATTTTATTATCTGAAAAGAGAGGCTTCAAAGATGATGTGAAATTTACTGTAAGCAAAAAACCCAGCAATCTCCAAACAGACCACTACAGATCTAAAGAAAAATTTCATGTTTTCTGTTTCAAAAATACAAATGATAATTATATAAACAAAAATATCTGCAAAATATTTTTGTTACCCTCACTCTGATGTCTCTGGCACTGGCAGCCCCTAGAAACAGAAGGCCTGGAGTCTGCAGACTGGGAGATCTCCCAGCACTGGAAGAGGTGCTGGCTGCAACCTCATGCTTATTCATAAAGTTTTCTAAAGGCATGACATGGAGAAAAAGGGGATTCTGCTGGTTACTCATCTACTTACATTGCAAGGCTACATTTTAGAAACTGATTAATTTATTTTGCACTGCTTTTTCCAACAGGTTAGGTCAGAGAATATTTTGCTCTATAATCCTTGTCTATGATTTTTGTCTTATCTGCTAATATTAACTAGGAGTTTTCAGTAAGTTTGAGGATTTTCTGTTGAGGCCATGATTCAAGAACTTTAACCTGCACTTCATATGCAGTCCACTGGCACCTTTCTGGAAGGAAGGGGCTAAAGCTGGAACCTGAGCTGGAATTGAGTCATGAATCTGAACTGATAATTCCATCCTGTCAGGTTTGGGTTTTTTTGTACAGAAGGGTTTTGAAACACACACTGAGAAATTACGTAACCTAGTAGAGAGGATTAATCTTCCCAATTCACCACTAGAATCAATGTGAGCACATGCTGTAAACAGACTCCAAGCCTGCTCAATGAAACCAATTATAGTAACCCCACCAGTTGGAAGGCAGCAGGTTTTAACCTTCTAGTTATTTAACTGCTCTATAAAATCAAACTGCTTTTGCAATTCCCTACCCAAAACAGTGAGAGGGTTCAGTAGACCAACTGAGCAGTGTTAACATGAGCCTCCTACCACTCTTTCAAAAAACTATTGAGCTAAAGCAAGAACCCATGGTAGTGGTCAGCATAGGAAGTGACAAATAGTCTGCATCATAATGCAGTACGTGGATTTAGGTATCAGGGACAAAATAAGGAAATGTCAGCAGAAGAGAGGCATATGGTCTCCTGGAGAAATGGTACTTTGAACTTTTTTTATCCAAAGAACAGACTAACTCATGGTGAAGCACAGACAAGTCAGCTTTTAGCCAAAACTTGATTCAAATCTCATAAAAATAAAAGGCAGCAGACTCAGTGTGGCCATGAAATTGTGAGAAAAATTTGAAGAGAAGGGTGACTAGTCTGGTGTCTTATGAACATCTTACTACAAAATAAATACCAATGTCTCTTACTAAAAATGGATGTATGAAAAGTAGTGCAATTAAATATCTTTTAAAAACTGATAAAAAGCATCCAGCAACAGCCATTCATACCAGGTGCTGCTGGAAGTCCAGGGTCCCTGTGTGGAAACACCATTTGCATCTGTTAGCACTGATGGGTGTCAAGCTGTAGCAATGTAACAAGTAACAGGAAAATTTCACACAGATTTATTTATTTATCAATGTGGCTCCAGAAAACAAGTATTTTCTCAGTGAAATGTACTTTTAATACATCATGTTGCTACTGAAAGAAGCTATTAGCCAATATCACCATGAATGCCATCAGAACAAAGTATCAGCACTTTCAGTGAGCTGCAGTCCTGCTGAAGTCTCATTAAATTCTAGAGAAAGGTCTCAGATGGTTTAGATCACATTGCACACAGGGGATTTTGCTGCCATTTTTTTCCTTCTAACTGAAATTCATCCCTTTGTTTTGTCCTCTCTCAGGCTTTTGCTGAATGCTTCACCCAGGCCTCTGTAGAGTTTAAGCCAGAGCACTACAGAGGAGCACAGGTCTGCTCTGTCTTCCTCTTCTGCTGCAGAACCTGGGACTGTCTCTAAAACATCAAAACACTTCAGAGGTACACATTACCTTTCATCAGAAGCCATGGGTCAAGCAAATGAAGGGTTTGGAGAGAAAAGGAGACAAAAATTCCCTCTTCTGTGAAACAGAGGAAAGGACATGCCTTCTGTCTATATTCTACATTGCTTTTTAATGGTGAAGGCTACCCCAAAATCAGTGAAATCGCCTAATGATTAATGAGTTATATGAAAGGGGGAAATGAAAAAGAACAAGAAAACAGAAAAAAAGAAAAAGTGAAAAAAACCCCAACAAACTAAACCAAAAAAAGAACAAAAAGAAAAAAGAAAAGAGAAAAAAGAGAAAAAAGAGAAAAAGAAAGAAGAAAAAATAAAATATTCCTTTTATAAAGTTTCAAATTATTTTTTATGGCTAAGGTAATTAGATATTAGCTTCAGATTAATCTTTCAGTGTTGCTTGCTTTTTTTATTTCCCTCATCCTGTATTTTGTACTATAATTTAGCAAATGTGAGCAAGCCTACCACAAAAGCTTTTTGGCTTTCTTATTTTTAGATTATGCTTTTAAGGCAGAGAAGCAGTGAAGCAGCAGTGAAGCCACATTGCTACAAACTGCTCTGTCAAGCAACTTGTCAAGGGGCTTTGTCTACATTAGTAAGGAGATGTCACCAGAAAATTGAGGTCTTTACACGGAAATATTTTTTTTACCATTAGAAGATTCTAATAAATGCCCCTTTTCTTACTGCTGGGCTTAGCTTCCAAAGGACATAGTGGATTTCAGGAGATTGTTAAAGAAGGCAGCCAGTTAATGTTAAACTGGTACCATACAACTCCCATATTTCAAAATGCTATAGGGTATTTTTGAGCAACCATTAAAAGTGTGTATTTAAGCTTCTTGAAAGAACAGATACCATTTCTGCAATGAGAAAAATACTTTCTGTAGAGAAATTTGAGGAAAACCCAACCTTATTTAATTTTAAAAGAAATTAATATCCCTTCAATTTCTTCATAATTAGTTAATTATTCTACACTTTTAAATAACATTGAACTCTTTGTCTAAAAAAAGCTTTTCTGTTTTCTTAACACAAGGAATGCATTAAATATAATGACGTTGTGGAGTCTTTGTTATTCTCCAGCCACATTATTCAACCACAAATGCGGCAGGGGCAGTGGATGATGTCTCATGGCTTGAGCCTTATTTCATTTGCCTGTGGCTGTCATTGCTGTTCATGTGAGAACACTCTTATAACCAGACTTCAAATGGCCTTTTGCCTGGTGAATCCAGCAGCTCAGTAAGAGGGTCTGACTTTCACCCTTTCCCTACTCATATTCTGCCCATCTGAAACAATACCTTAGTCCTGACCTTCCAGATATGGATACAGTCTTATCAAAACACATATTCTCACGCAGTGATGAGAAGAGACAAAATACCTTGATTTCATCTTACTGACTAGTAATAAACAAAGAAATAAATACAGAAATTAAATACATCATATCTTCCTGACCTTACAACTTACTTACCAAGCCTTTAGGGACCGAGAACTACAAGGCACATGCCTAAGACACAACCCAGAAAGTGTTTAAATCAGTGTACACATAGAAGCTGACAAAGTGTCCCTTGAGTCTTGGTGTACTATCACAGATAAAACAAACTCTGCTTGCAGCCAAGTCCTAAGGCAGTTTGTAAAATAGTCGCAGGAACACCCACTTGCTCCAGTCCTCTTACAATGGGGATTTTTAACCAAGCACAAAGGCTTGTGCAAACCCCTTTTTTTTGGGTGCACAGATATGATGGTCACCACAGTGGAGTCTCTCAAACATCCCTAAATCACAAGTGGCCACTGCTGATTACATTGTGTTTCACACAGCTTATACATACACAGAAAGAGGCCAATTCCCTTTCAATGAAGGAAAGCTGTGGAGCTGCTGCATGGTTTAAAAGGCTGTGTGTAAGCAGAGACCTCTTTTCATTTTCAAACACTACAGATCTAATCTTGAGGCATAGGAAACAAGTCTGATGGGGTCATAGGGGACTCAAGGTGTGACCTTCTCAGCGACTGAAGATGGAGAGCTTAGACTGGACTAAGTCACTGATTATAGGGCTTATTGTAGCATTATCTTAGTCTGTAACAGAAAAGGAAATAACCCACACAGCTGCTTAATTGTACTTCAGTTTGAGAGAATGTGAAGACTTCATTTAACTACCTGTACTTGGTATTGACAGATTTCAGCAGAGGTCTGACAGGGAAAAAAAGCAGGGTTTATTTAAATAAAGCTCCTCAGCATAGAGTCCAACTGCTTTTAGATTGTTCTAAACAAGAAATCCAGGAGTGAGCGTTTTTTCTCACAACTCACTTGAATTCCAAACGGTTAATTTGCATTGCCATTACTATAATTGACAACTTAATTTGTTGCAGATGTTTTAAAGAAAATGTAGAAATAGTAACAGGAAAAAAAGTTTAAAAATCAGCTCCTAAGCAATATAATTTTAAAACTTTCTGAAGAAGGCAACAATCAGAGAATTCCTTGTATTTTAATAGTTTCTCTGTCTAATATAACAGAGTTATATTAACTAACTCTGTTTAATATAACTCTGTCAAAGAAAAAGCAAGAAACTGAGGAACCAAAATAAATACTGAAACTATGATGAAAAGTATATTTTGAGCTGAATTTTTAAAAGACATCTCTCTCCCAAGCTGCTGTATCTGGTGCCATGGTTCTCTGTGCTAACATGGCAGAACATATTTAGGATAAGAAAGTACAACCAGTTTATCCTATCCTAAGAATTCATTAAAATTCCAAAATGAGACCGCTTCTAGTGGTCTCAGAAGGATTCATCAGAGCACAACTGCTTAAGATCATTCTTCTCTTGAAATCGAAATCCAGTGACAAAGACAATGAAATGCTGTAGTTCCTCCAACAGACAGATAATCTACTTTACTCAGCTTCCTACCCAGCTCCTTGCACACCACTCTTGCTGCAGTATCAGATCAGAGCAGTCTGGAATTCCCATGAAATTGCATGTGGATTGCTGGTGTTGCTTTATTTCTAGCAGTCATTCCTTTAATAACAATTGTTGAGCAGAGATGATATGTGAATTCTTAAATGATGGTTAAATATTGTGAAAGGTCCATATTCAAGCTTGTTATGTTCAGATCAAAACTACTTGTTTAGAATAAACAGTCTAATTTACTGATTAAGAACTGAATCAGCTTTGAAAGAAGTTTAAATCATATTTAAAATATTGAAAAATGGGACAAGGAATCGATGCATGTTTGGTTGTGTAATGTTGAATATCTACCCCAAAAAGCAACACATGTAGGATCTACATTTTAGAGCAAATCCAGAAGAACAAACCAAGAGTAAGTTATTGCATTAATGCAGTCATATGCTTTATAGTAATATTTTATCATAATGTTGTACTAACTATTAAGATTTCAATAAGTGCTCTGAGGCACTTCAGTCTGTTCCATGAGCTGAGAATTACCTCTGAGGCTTGAAAGTGCTCGTTTGGTCTTGCAGTTAGGCCTACAGAGCAAGACTGTGCTAAACAGCAGACTAAGGCCAAATAAGGGGTTCTCCTGTGATACCCTAAAGCTCCAACAGGACAATGAAATATGACCCTGTGATAACCAAACATTGCTAGCTACTTGTCTCCCACTGACCTATGTTCCTGGCATTACACCAGCCCAAATAACAATCATTCTCCATATCAGATAAACTGGAATGTATCCATGCAATCATCTCAGGGATGTTATTCCCAAAGTTCTTATGTCTTAAAACCTTTTTGTGCAAGAAAACCAAAGCTGAATAAGGTTAACAGCTTCAGAAGTTGAATTTTTCCTCTGAAAAAAACCCCAAACCAAACCCAAATGCAAAAACATTTAGTTAAAATTGGCGTTTTGCCTAATTTGGAGCCTGCACTTTGCAGCTCTATTGAAAAACCAAGTTAATTTTTTAAGATAAATTTTGCTTTTATACAAGAAACTCATATGTTATTTTAATACCTATTCATTTCTGTTTCCCAATGGTACAGAAATCCATGGAAATGGAAAACATAATAGGCAATCTGGGAATTTTTTTCCTATTTAGAAAATGTATTGGCATTGCTTCCAGTCAAATTATACAAAGGGATGCATGTAGGCTGGATAGTGGGAATTCTTTTAGCCTCAATAATTTCTCCTTATCTATTTATCTGTGATTCATCTACTTCTCTGATAATTGACCTGCAATCGCTTTCTGCCTGTATTAGTAGTTTCTATTACAGGTTTGAAGCACCCTTTCATGATGTAAAGGAATCACAATTTATCATTCATGACAAAGACAATTAAATGTATGTCTTAATTAAAACACCTTGAAATATTTTCTTAATGTTCCTAGTTATCACTATACAATACTAGAGAAAAACAACTCTTATTCTTCTAAGTTAAAACAATTTCCCCCTATATTCAGACATGTTTTGCAATTTGGAACTGTATTTGAATAACCTTTCCTGAAACAGTTTCAAGAAACTCTGTGAGTCTCTTCTATATGCTAAAAAGCAAAACCAAACACCCTCACACATTCCCAAGCCTCCCCAAAAAGACAAGATGAGGAAGCATTTAGCAAGATCTTCCAGAATAACTTCAGACTTTCATACTATGAAGAGCAGCAATCATGAACACAAGCCAACTAAGGAATATTCCTCCTTTTTTTTTGTTAGAGGAATTGAAGCTGCCTTCTCCTAACACTCTAAATAACTTTGTAGTTACTATGTAGTTATTAGTTTTAGAAAATAACTTTTAAAAACATATAATAAAAGTAATATTTGAAGGGAAAATGTTTCATTAATAAAGACAGAAGAAGAGAAAACCTATGAGAAAAACATGGTCTAGACATTTGCCTATATACTCTAGCTGTGTAAAAAAGAGAAAGTGATACTCAACACCCATGGATCCATTGAGCCCATGGAACAGTAGGCTCCTGTTACACTGGTTGAAATCCTTATCTCAAACTTAGTGTCCCTGTTTGAAGATCACACGAGTGTGGCAACAGGAATATATGGAATAAGCTCACTGAAGGAGGCTGATATGAATGAAAGAAGTTGGAAGTGTGCGTCATGGGCTGCTGTCTTCCATGCCTCATGCAACTTGACTAGGAAATTGTCCTTAGAGATATCTTGCCATAGGAGTCAAAGCTCTGATGGTGCAACTTGAAATTTCCTGTAGTCTGTGGAGTTGCTTAATGCCCAGAAATTTTCTTTATGTGACAATACATACTTAAAGATAAATTTTATTTTTCCACTGTTTGAAAATCATTATTATTGTGTTTTTGTATAGTGTCTGTTGAGAAGAAATCACATGGCTCATTCAGACATCTGAGCATTTTACTGATGGGCTTGAAAATGTTACATAGCCTATCTTGTGGTGAATGTGAATATTTAATTACAGCTTCAGCAATAAGGGGTAAAAACTTCAATATAAGAAAAGGCAGAAAAAGCAGTGTCATACTGAATGCAATTAAGAGTCTCACAATCCAGTTTAGTACCCTGAATTTCTTCTATGCAGCTTTGTACGATATTTATATAAAATCAATAACATCAATACATACCTGGTTTTAATGCGTACCCAACTACTATTATGCAAATCAGTTCTTGTAGGCTTGATGACAGACACACTAAATCATTACATAGAAATGAACATTCTGTATTACATGCATTTATGCTAAGTTTCATTCTTTATGACTGGCAGAATAGGAAAGACTTACCATTCTTCTTATAGAACATGATTTCTCCTTTAAATTCTATCTTTTCCTCCAACGATTTCTCAATTTGAAGAATCATCTGCTCACTTGTTTCAGCACCAAGTAAAAATTTACAGCTGCAGCTCTTCTGCATGACTTCAGTCCGTGCAAACCCAGCAAGATCACAGAAGCCATCAGAGCAATAAACAATGGGGAATCCCTTAGCCACCTGAGCATTTGCAAGGATGAAGTTACTGTCTGCAGAAGAACACAAAAGTAAAATATGAATTAAAGTCCAAATTCTGCACTGCTTGACATAGTACTTTCTTTAGCATCATAAGAAGGCACATTTGGATAGACATTTAAAAACGAAGTCCCAACTGACTGCAAACAAGGATCTAACTTCTGGTTTCAGACTATTATTCTGAAATTAGGTCTAATAACCCACAGATCATATACAATAGTTCTTTATGGCTTTGCAGAGTTTGCCTCATTGTTTTCTCAAGGAATACTTTATGATAGTGCCCCTGAGATAGATGTCAGCACATTAAAACAACCACCTGACCAAAGACTGGTGACAAATATAAAAATTTTGGAGAAATTTCAAATGTTATGTTATGTTGCCACTTAGACTTCTCTGCAGTCTGAACAGACACAGCTACAACGCAAAAAACCCAAAAATCTCCACGGCCTCAATAACATAATGTTAACCTATATCAATGCCCAAGCTAATTTATTCTGTATAATTTTGCATGCGAATCCTTAAAAGCACTGTTGAGTGGCTATGTGGAATTAGGGACATTCTAGACTACATGGAATCATTTGTCCTTTATAGAGGGATGAGGTTGATTTTGGTTTTTGTTATTGTTGTTTTCAGGTTCTTTTGGCTTTTTGGTTGTTTGTTTGTTTTTCTGTTTTCTTCGTTTCTGGGGAAAAAGCATTTAATCCAAAATCAGTCATCTGTCTTTCAGAGCCCCACTATACTTCTCCCATAATGAAACAGGCATATCAAAGATTCACCATTCTGTTCTACCTAATGCTTTTTATAATTTTTCAGTGTGTTTAAGATGCAGCTTTTGTGTACATTCAAGAGTAGCATATTGAAATGGACATCAGTCAACCAAATGAGGTGTCCTGATAAGATTTCAAATCTTTGGCGAATCTAACAGTTGAAACTATTGGCAGCCTAATAGCTCATTCTCATCCACTGCTGAAATGTTTTTGGAGGCTTTGGGCCCCAGACTTTCATCTCCAGCCTATGTCAACAACTCTGGCCATTTACAGGTTTTTTCAGTTATCAGGGAGACCCTTTCCAGACAACATATGAATTTCTCGTTCAGGTTTTTTGCCTGTGTTTCCTTATCTTGAAGTGGGAAAAAAAAGTTTCATGTGCAGAATCTGTTTACATTTCACACTGAGGGAGGAAAGACTATTTCTTGACTATTGCTTGTTAAGGACTGTTTACCTTGCAGCTTGCTAGCAGGAGCTTAGGAGCAGTCTAGTCCCAAGACAGATATCTCTCATTTTTCAGACATGTGGAAGTGAATTCATGTGTATGTATTAAAGGGAAATACTATTAACTAACCCATAATCCCTTGATAAATATTCATAAATTTAAAGAGAAAGAAATGAGTTCTTTTAATGGAAAACTCAGGTTGGTATACCTAATCCCCATACAGGGATATATTATTTATGATTGGGAAGGGAGGGACAGAATTCATAAACTAAAACAGAGGAAAAATAAGTCTGTTTTTCAGTCTGAACTGTCACAAGAGTTCACATCTGTGAAATCCCAGCAACTTCTGCTATGTTACTCTTCAATTACCCAAGGGATAAAATATCGTCTTATACTACTTCCAGTATTTTAAAGACAATAGAGGTTTATTAAATGATCAATTTTCTCTCAAGACATTCTTTCAATTATCCACATTTTGTACCAATTTAATTAAATTCTTTCAATAAATTATTGTTATGCTAAAACAGGCTTCTCCCACCTACTGAATAATGTGTTTTTAAAATGCATTCTGGTTCAGTGCAGAGCTTGACTTAGCCTGTCATTTTTATTTGCCTAACTGGGGAATAAGTATCATTACCATTCATGAACTAACATGCTGCTTCCCCTGTCAACACAAAACTAAATCCCCACACTGCCAAAAGAATTAAACTCAAATGCTTGAGGTGCATAATGACAGTGTGACAGTGCAAGACCAGCAGACCATTCATACCAAACATATTTATAACTATCAAATTATTTTACTTTGCTGTTTATTATTGTTTAAGACACAATTATGTAATGCAAAGGCTGCTGTGGGGTTTTGTTTTTCTTTTTACTTCTAATTTTTAAAAATTGTATGAAGCAAAATGTGGAACACCAAAAGGAGAGAAAGAGTAGAGAGGATGTGCAGTAGTGTATGAATATCATTAGAAACAGGAATACACTGGAGCTAACCAAGCACACCATGATCTTATGAAAAATGTAAGGTGGCCAAACTCTATTGTCATTTATAGCAAAATAAACCCAGAATAATTGTGGTTGCTTTAACATTCATGGAATAAACCAGTTTACTGATAAATACCAATCCAGTACCAGCTAGAATAAGAGCCAATCTTTTTCTTAATATCAGGAGATGTCTGATAAGGCTTGTAATCCTAATTTTGCTGAACTTTTTGACTTCAACTGCAAAGCATCAGAAAAATGCAAATATATTTGCTGTTCTTTGTGAGCTTGAAGTTCAAATAAAAAAATGAGAGATGCACCAATAATCCTAAACTAGTACACTGAGGGACATATCTAAATAATTTGTTGAAAACTTTCTTATCATACTAAAAAGGATCAAGAAACATTATGCCCGATAATTACATGTATCATCCAATTCTTCAGTAATGTTTATTTAATGACTAACATTTACCTATTACATACAACAAATTAAAAAAAAAAAAACAAACAAAAACCAAACAAACCCATACCTTAAAGTATTCTGGTTAAAAGTTTATTTAATTCTGTAATTTATTTTTATAGCTTCAAATCTTTGATATCACTTGCTATTTACTAATGCATGTAAAACACTATAAAATATTTCAGAAAACAAGTACTGAGGGTGAAATTTCTATCACTCAGGCTTTGCTGTGACACAAATAAAAAACCCAGCATTTAATTTCATGATCTTCAATGACAGCTTGCTGGATTTTAAAATCTAGAGTAAGATAAAAGACATTTTTTTACAATTATTTATTAGAAACCTATGGACTGGAAGATAACACATTTGCTTAATTTTGAACTTACTTTAGGAAAATTGCAATGAGTGATACAAACCTGTTGGTATGTGCATTTTGGTATATGTTTGTGTGTAGATTGCAACACTTCCACAATAATATAGAAGTTGTTGAATTCTGTCGTATGCTGTCAGCACATTGGCCTGAATATTATTTTATTGATCAGGGTGGTTGATCAGGAGGCAATATTAGGTTACTGGTGGATGTTTCTTTTAAAATTTTTATTTAGATAAAAAAATACTTCCAAGCAAAATACTTGATCTACTGAGAAAGATGTAACCTTGAGCCTTCAGGGAATTTGGAACAGAGCAGAGTTGTTGAAAATCTGTGTAAGAAAGAACAGATTTGGACTATTGAAGAATAAATCTGGTGCACTTAACTCAGTTTGCCAACTGCACACTGAGATGCAGATTGACGTCTGGATGGGACCTCAAGACAAGAGACCATGAACTGCCAGCCCTTTGGTTGGCAAAGGGCACAAAGATGGGTGGTACCAGGCGGGTGGGTGGACTCTGAGAGAAACAGCAGGAGCAGAGGACTCAGGAGAGAGACTTGTGTGAGGAGAGACTGTGAGAATATAAAGCCCATGGATTTCTTTGCTAAGGGCCCTTCTTGGAGGCACCAGCTGGGGCTGTTTCTGTGCTGCTGCACCATGAATAAATGGCTTTGTGGAAAGTCATCTGGGGCTCTGCTCTGGGAAAGCTGGGGTGGATCAGGGAGGCAAACGTGATGTGACCGTGTGAGGGTGGGGTATGCAGGGAGTCAAGTGGGCAACTGTTGGGTCACTGGAGTCACCCACAGGGAAGAGGCCTCAGTCCCAGCAGTGAAAGTCTCTGAGTTGGGGGTGTGAGTGCCAGAGAATCCAGAAAATGGGCAGATTGGATGTTTTTTTAATTGTTTGACCCTAGGTTTCGGCTCAGAAATTAAGTTCTGTAAGTGTCTGCAAAATAAATAAAAGAAAATTCAAATTGAATATTTGCATATTAGCTTTGAATAAAGATGTTAGATTGTTTGTCCAAGCCTGCACAAGTTGTGTAAAGGATGATTTAAAAATGCTTCTGTTATGATGGGAAAAGAAGCCTAAACACAAAGTATCCAACATTCACAAGGTTTTCCTTTAGCATCAATTCAGCAGATATGGATGAATATGAGAGAGGTCTCTGGCTTGTCAATGCAGTTTAAAAGCAGATTTCTTTCAATTGTGATTCTTTTACTTCAAGATAATTTTCTATGAAGATTGAGTTACTTTTTCACATGAAAGTTTGAAGGAAGACTATTAGGAGCTTGCATGCCTGCCTTCATTTCAGAAGTAGAACGTGCTGGAGAGGATAGGACATTGATCAATAGAAGACTCATGTGGTTTTCTGAAACCTCTGCCAGAAACACAGCATAAAGCCAAAGACAATCAAATAAGATGAACCAGCACCACGATAACTATACCTTCAATCACAGGCTTAGACATTGTTGCCCTGTTTCAATGACTTGACACCAAAAAATCGTAACTAGAGAAACAGAAGTTTAGATCTCATGCCGTCTGATACAGAGAATCTTATTCAGTAAACATCCCATGACAGAATTGAGACAATTAAAGGCAAAGGCTTTATGCAATACTCTTCCTCCTAATTAACGCCCACAATTTATCTGCTTGTAATGACACTGTGTTACCTTTATACTCCTTTATACTCCCTTCATGAATCCCACTGTCATATCTAGCAAAAAATGTCAACAAGGTTTTTACTTTAATACTGTGGCTAAAAATCTCATCATTGTGCTTCCTGTTCTTTTAACAGCTCTTTTCAATCAAAGTCCAGAAGGTTTCATGAAGAGAACACCTGACTTCTTTTGCAACTGAAAAAAGCCAACAACCATTCTAATTTTAAATATTAAATTATTTAAGAATTAGAGAGGAAGAAAATATCCTACAAAAGAAAAAATCTATAGCAATCAGAGAAGCTGCATTAGATAAGCTAGTGACTCACATAGTTACTCTACAGATTGTAGAACAGTCCACAATTCTTCTGGATGAGAGGATTTACTACACTTAGATTTGATTCCACAGTTTGTACACAGGCGACTTAACAAAGGAAATCTCATTCCAGGTTCATGCAAATTACTGTGATGGAGAACATGACCACATTAACAGTTAAGATTACTGATTAATTGAATGATTAAAGTAGCATATGAAAACATTTAGCTTTATGTCAGCAAATTTAGATGCTAGTGAATTTAATTAGAGCTCAAAATCATTTGCCAGCTAGTGTCCTTTGAGTCTGATCGAGACCAAGATGATTTTTATGATGCATACACTTCCAAATATTAAAATTCCTCTTGAAAAATCTCAGTAGAGTTGCCTGGGTCATTAATGTGAGGTGAAGATTTATCTAGATCTAAACAAGTCAGAAAGAAATCCTCCCACTCTTCCCAAAAAATTCATATTCCAATGACTTTACACTAGTACAGTGAAAGGTTAAATTATTGCATTATAAAGTAAAAGTATGGACTTATCACTGTAACTCACTGTAACTTTTATGAATTATTTAATTGGCCAACTCATTTCATTGCAGGGAACTATATTCATAAAATTGGGTAACAGCTACAAATTTATAGTACAAAACAGTGTTTGAAGTACCCAGCCCTATGGACTCAGCTCAAGGGATGAGCTCCCATAGCTCCCACTTGACCTGAACTGACAGGAATAATTTCCAGTAAGTAGAAAAATTCTGGATTCAGCAGCTGAGAAATAAACCTTTCACTTTGTATTTACAATAATATTTAGTCTGACAGTGAAAATGCGTTACTGTATGCAATATTTATAGCTACAAGAAGAGTTAATCTGCAATGCAGTTCAGCATGGAGATACCGAAGTAAAATTTGGGCATCTGGTTGCTAAATCATTTCCCAGTCTTATTGATAAACACGAGATCATAAGCCATTTAAGAGGCTCAGTGTTTAACGATCTTGAACCCAGCTTTCATTGCCATTAGTACATCAGGTCACTACTGGAATAATGGCTGCAGCTTTCTGCATGACCAGTAAAATTACCTATTTCTATAAGAAAGGAGACCAAAAAGCAAGACTGTATCAGAAAGAAACAAAGTGAAAAACAAAAGCAATAGTGAACCTCATGGTGAAATGGACTTCTGGCATCTTAGTGAGGAAAAAAAATCATTTGTTCCTCCATTAGAAATCTTTCTGCATGTTCCTATTGCTTTTCTAATCTCAGTATCATTTCCATTTACCTAAACTCTAAAATATAGCACTGAGAAGGACTTGGTAGAAATAGCACTGCTGTGACTGCTTATTTATTATCACAGAGCACCTTTCAAATAAACAATCAGTGCAATTGTAAAGGGTGAACTATATAAAAGGAGAAAAAATTTCAGCAGAGCTTCAAAATTAAGCTCCACTAGCCAAAGTAAATAGCTACGTCTTTTTCTCAGAAGGAAATATTATTAGTCTAAAATATATATTTACTTTTTTCAATATATTTACCTGAAATTACAAATTTACATATGTCAGTCGTATAAAGGTTGCAATGAAATATTTCTTTTCCCACCCTTAAGCTTTGTTGGTATTGACAAAATTTTATTTTTCAGTAAAAAACTATTGCATTCTATTTGATGAGCTTTATTTGTTTTATTGATTGTGCAGTGACTGCCAGTACACAGTGCAGATGTAACTAAAAAGGCTATTTTGCAGCTGCCAAATATTTACATGCCAGTTTTATAGGCATTGAAGTGCTGCAAGTAAAACAGCACATGGAACTGGAAAAAAAAAAATCAGAAAAACGAAGATATTAACAATCAAGAGACACGGTAGCTCATGAGTCACCAGCATGTTGTGACAATGTGCAGTGTTACTCGCTGGCTGCTTGATTTTCTGACAGAACTGAACCCTATATCCCTCATGAGGGAGTTCAGCTGCTGTTCAGTGTATTCTGTGAGTACCCACTGCACAGCAGGGTGCACAGGTACCCATTTCCAAAGAAAGCGTATTTTGCAATTTCTCCAATAAAATACATGGAAATTTTAAGTTCATCCACCAGGGAAAAGGACCATTTGTGTAACCCAGCTATATTTGATTTGCTGTTTGGGTTTTTTTTCCCAACTGTTCCATTGGTTTAAAATTCACCTGGAATTTAGAAATGGAATTGCTATAAATCAAACTGACACATAGGGTTCTCATAAGCTCGAATCATATAGCCCAATGATTTAAGAGCCTGGGACCATGACTTGCTTTCAATTGTTCAACCAAGAAAAAGGTTTGCAGACAACACTCTTCCTGAATAGAAATATTTTCGAAGACAAGGGCCACATTATCAACAAATATTTATTAATGTGATCCTGTCCATACCTTCCTTTATCACTTGTCTGAAATAGAAATGAAATAAAGAGTTGAAAGCTGTTTTGTTTACAGCTGTATTAAGCACTACATCACCTACTCACAATTGGTGTTGGGTTTACAGACATACTAAATTTTCACCATTTCATAATATTTTGTGGGTTTAGTATTCTACACTTGCCTTTACTACATAACATGCCTGATGAACCTATTTATAGTGCTATTGCAGTGGATAACCCTTTGGATATTTGCACTCAACATTCACACTGCTACTGATACTGCAAAATATGGGCAGCTGTATGCTGCAGATTCTGCTAAGAGAGCTAGTGGAAGAATACAGGGAGAAAGATTTACCAGGCATTATTCTTGCACAACTGAGAGGAAGAGCATAAGCTAGACATTTTGAAGCCAGCGTGAAATGGTTTTGAAAGATCATGTTCCTAGGTCTTTGAAATCTAATGTTCCTTTCTTCTTATGAGACTGTGTTAATTATGGAGTGGTAGCTCAGGGGCTTGGAAAATATCTTGATACCATCTATACAGGAAACAAGAAACTGAATTTCTGTATAATGTGATGACATGGAGTTTAAAGACTGTTTACCTACTATTGGGAAAGTTTCATCTTATCCCTTGAAATGAAGTGGAAATGCTCTGGAAGACTTAAAGTATCCGGAACCTTTTGCAGTAAAGGACCACATGTATGAATACACAGAAAAATTTTAAAATTAGTAGATTTCATGGAAATTTGTTTCCCCTTTGAAAGTGATCATGTTAATTTTTTTTTTTTTTATTCTATATATCCTATAGAAAATAATGTTATCAGTAAGCTCATAAAACAAATATTTTCAACACAGAAATGTAAAGAGACATCAGTGCAAAATCGTTATGGTCCTTCCACTTGCTTCTACCATGCAAGGACAGAAGGTATTTACTGTCCACATGCCGAACAAAAGGAACTTTCAGCCACTGTTCCCAAGAATGAAGGAGGAGAAATTCCATTTGCAGCCCTGGAATTGGCCATGGAAGAAACAGACCAAGCTATGCCCTGTGAAGAGACACCAGTGAGGCATGAATCATAAACATACTTATTCTCCTCTGGTGGCAGTGGGGCATTTCATGCCAAGGTTCCTCACCTGAGCAAAATTATGTATTCTCAGAACAAAATCAGACACGTTTAAACCAGACACATTTGCGCTTAAAGTGGAGGCAAAAGGGACAGTGGTCATCCTTCCTCAGCACCATCTGCCTAATGCAGCACTTGGGCTCCACAGAGGGTGGTGCAGCATCCTCAGTTCTGCATATGAGTTCCATTTTCACAGGCAAGATACCCAAATGACAATGTCAAAACCACTATTTGTTCAGATACTACATGTTGTTATAATATTCTCTAAATTAGAAACTTTTTCCATTTTATAAAAACGCTATACTACCCTGAAGTTGTTACTCAAAGAGGCTCAAAACTGATTTTCACATATGCTAGCCCATACACATGATTTCTGGGCTGTTCATTGTCACTTTTACAATCCCTTATGACTCCCATGACAATTTCATGACAGCTTGTGGTGAGTTTTACTGTATTGATTTTCCCCTATAATTATTGTACTTCAATTTTAAGGTGTCAGAATTTTAAGAGCCACCATTTTGAGCCTTTGTAGTTTATATGCCCATCTCTCAATCCCTGAAATTAAAGGATAATCTTGTGTTAATTTTAATGGGGAGAAAAAGCAGACTCCCTTGTGCCTATTCCAATGAAATGAGTTCTCTGCAAACAGCAAGAATTTCTGCATGCAGTTTTCTCAGAGAAGCAGCACTAATCTGAAATAACGCAGTGGAAAAAAAGTCTGTTCCAAGAATGCTCTTCTGAAAAATTGACACAAATCATATTAAAAATAGTTCATAAAATAATGAACAGTGTCCAGGAAATGTCATTTCCAGAGGGGAAAGTTGTATACTGCAGTATTTGCCGTAATAAAGAATTGCACAGTATATCCCAAACTCACCCTTTCTGAATAAAAATATCCTGAGAATTTCAACATAAGGATCACTGACATTATCTTGAGCAAGCTCTGTAAAAAACCAATATTTTGAGGGTGGAAAAGGATGAGAGGGAGGTTACAGGTGAAAATGTAAATAAGCAATCATATTCAAAGGAAAATGATTCATCTTGTAGTGGATTTCTCAGCTGAGAATGATCTCATAAAAATCCAATGGAAAAATGCTAAAAATATGTGGAAGGACAAGTTTTGTTGTAGATTAAACAAAATGCAGACGTGTGAAGTAGATGTGGGCTATTATTTCTTATAATAAATTTTCTATGGACCTCCTGAATAACTGGCATAGCTTACAGCTGGAGTACCTGAGCTTGGACCTATTGATTTATGCAAGATATACAAATTATCAAGTAAGAATCTGCTTGGGAAACCAAAAAGGCTTGAAGTGAACACTGCCATAATATGGTGCTCTGGAGAAAAATCCAGATTTTGGCTGAAGAAATGAATATGATCTGAAGATACAAATCATCATGTACTTCTTTGCAGTAAAGGAGTACATATATAAATACACAGTGAAATTGGCAGGGTTTTCATTATCTTAGAAGAAGAAAAAAATACTTTGGACTAAGTATTGTCTCAATGGAAGAAATCAGGCACAGAAGAGATTGCTATAAAAAAATTGACTGAAATGAACCCCAAAGGACTTAAACAATGCATATAGAAGAAGAAATACACCAAAATCATGACAGTACTGAAGATAGTTACCCAAATCTAGACCTTTATGTGTCTGCTTGCTTTGTTCTATTTCTAGGTCTTTTTACAGGAAATAAAGAGACTAAGTATCACAGAACCACCTTTGGCATTTCTAAAGCAAAAGTTTTATTCTGCGACGGAGCAAAACCAATACCTCTTCCCACCTCTTTTCCCCAAAGCACTTCTGAAACATAAAAACCGCAAACCTTACTTCAGAAAAGGACTCTCAGGAGCACAATAGGCCAGTGCTCAATAATTAATGCAAGTCCCAAACCTCCAAAATCCCAGGAAAATGTTATCTTTAACTGTTCTGCAGTGAATCAGTATCATTAGGGAACCAGGTAATGTTTCTGAGAATTCTATCAGTCAGAGTGTATAAATTCCACTTGGGCTTTTAACTGAATTCTTCTAACTGGTCCAAAATATTTTAAAGTAAAAAAGCCCCAGTTGCTCGCACTACACTTGTCTGACAAAAGCAACACAACTTTTGTTCCACAGCAAAAAGTTATAAGAATGCTGCAATTTAATTCAGTGTTATTATGGGAGGTAAGTCAAAGTCTTGTCTAGTTTTTTCGGAGCCCAATCTAAAGAAAATGATGAAAAATATCTTGACAAATGGCAGCAGGTGCTTGTATCTGGTTGCAAAGTTTTCATGCTAGACAGAATCATCTTACTAATTCTGAGAGTTTGGAAATGATTTGTAGAAAGCCAGATATTTATATCTTTAACTCATCAAGCAAAAGTGGCACTGAGCAAACAGAGAAAAATACTAAAAATACAGCAATAAGGTTCTATAAATTACACTTACTGAAAACACCAAAAGTAGAAGAAAGCTATAAATTACAACATGATTATACTGCCACATTTGCTATGCAATCCAATGCTATAAATTTGGAAATTCATTGCTGCTCTAGCTACTGTTTTGAAGTAAAAAAATAATTCAGAGTCTAAAAATCAGCTGGAGAATTTAACGAACAGCATCATATACACCAGCAGAAATGCTATTTACAAAGCAGGTGGACAAAACACTGAAGCAGTGCAAAACCTTTCCTTTAACATACTCAACCTCAGTATTGGGGGCAGGTTCAACTCCACTGGAATTGTAGGAATTGACTTCTTCAAGGGGTTGCTCAGAATGAGTACCCATATTTATCATATGTGGAGGGTAACATCAGCATCAAGCCAGGATAGAATTCAGAGCACTTATGTACCATGTTTACACAGCCAGGCTCTAAATGTTGAGTAAATGCACCTGACCATACCCATGTCTTTCTTTCTTGCAAATAAAGGTCAAACATCTGTAGGTGAAATACTGTAGAACTAATTTCTTAACTTGAAATCGTTCTGAAGAAAGAGAAAAAAAAAGGTATATGTTTTTGTTGCTGGTTTTGGTGGTTTTCTTTTTATGCTAATTGAACAAGGTCCATGAAGTAGGAGTCTGACATTGTGGATTGTATTGTGATGCAGGAAAGTTATTGCATTTCAGACCACTCCACACATGTAAATATAAGTGAATAAGGTTATTACAAAAATTGTACAAAACAGCATGAATTAACTTTCTTAAGTTACAACAGCAATAGTGAAAACTCTGGGCAAAACTTCACAAAATTTACAGCTTGTGATCGAAAAAAAAAAACAAACAAAAAGTATGAAGCATGACCTTTAAAGTCAAATAACCTCACACAAGCATAGAAAACATGATATAGTGGATTTTCATCAGAAATAATAACAAATGTTTTGTGCTGTCTTAGGTACTGTTGTTACTGTAGTTGTAGCCTTGGCAATACTATGGGGCTGTTTCTTATGGCTTTGTAACATTTACCTGCATTTACTGAGGAAGTTTTCAGTCTCTGTAGTATTATTTTTCATTTATTCTCCACATATTCAAGTTCTTATATCACACTTCTAGCCTTCCACCTGAAAGGCTGAATAGCGATGGGCTCTCACAGTAAGCATCTAATATTGGTTTAAGAATGACCCCTCCATTCCCATTGCCTCCTTATCTCACTTCATAAGCTACCAGTGCACCAAAACACCATGCAAGGCAAGTAATTAATACTGATTTATGTATCAATAAATGTAAACCTGTAAAAGGTGTATACGCAAACTTAACAAGCAATAAATATACATCGCTAATGGCTAATTCATCAATCAGCACTAATGCCATCATTCGATGATGACAACTAGTGGGCAAGAGACGGAGGGTCAAACGAGGTTCTGATAAAAGTGAATAGCAACAGAGAAAAAACAGGTGAAAATCATCTCACTGCCAACCTCTGCACTAGAGAACTGCTCAGAGCTCTTTTATGAATCCTGTCACTGCTTTCCAAGGCGGCTACTGGAGACTTTTTCTTTTCCCATTGCAATTCCTATCCTTTGCCAGTGTTACTAACTACTTGCACTTTGTTAGATGCTTACATTGTAGGGTGCTTTATGAGCATATACACACAAAAAATAAAAAAGTTCTCTAAGCTGCTTTTATAATGAACCACAATTTAAATTAAGAGACACTAAAGAAGGGAACAGAGAGGGAAAAAATTAGAAATAGGGGGAAAATGTGGTAAAAAATGGGAGTAAATTCAGGAAAGTTGCTATTGACACAATTGGCTTGCCACTTCTAGAGGACTCTGTGGGATACAGATGTCTGCACAGGTCAGATTGTTAACCTCTTGGCTTCACTTCCTCACTCCATTAAAGATATTCCAAAGAGAAAAGTGCATAAACAGAAAGTTACAGATATAATCAATCTATTTTTATTATTAAAGCCATCATAAGAGGTAATTTTTTACAATAACACCTTAAAGTTTATTTTTCACTGTATAAAAAGGAGTGACTGTTTAGAATCCTTCAAAATTAATTGAAATAGTGTCATAGGATCAAGTTTTGGTCTTGTCCCAGAGCAGTGTTTCCCTATGTTTCTAGTGCACCAACTAATTGCCTGTATTTCAAGGGGTTTTTCAGAAGCAGGAAGTGTATTAGGTATTTCTCTGGAAGTACTACTGATTAGGTTTTAATTAACTTTTAAATTTACTTTTAAAAATATCTTGTCCATATAATCTCTACATTGTAAGAGCATTACTCCAAAAATTATTCAAATACATGCATATATTTTAAACTAAGTCTAAAATGAAATAAAAATTTAATTAAAGTTTCAAGTAAATGAATTTTCATTATGAAAAAAGGCTTTATGAAAAAGAAGAAACCAAAGGTAATAAGGATAAGTTCTTTTTTTAGCATTTCATGCACCATAGTAATGAAAATACAAAACAGCACACAGGGAAAAAATCAATTAAGAAAAGAAATAAAGAACACCATTTCCCAAAGCTTTTGTTCTTCTCAGGATATAACCTCCATAATGGATTAGCCAACAATTTTGCAGCATGCAAGAAAAGTAAATACGCTTGGAGCTCTGTGGTGATATTTCAGTAAAGGATTTTCAGTTTGGCTTTTTATCCCCACATTTTAATGAATGAGTAAATTGGAAATGTATGGATGGCATTTAAAGGACCAAATTCCATGCCATAGACACTAAATTTCATTCTTCAGAGACACTCTCAGCAGTTTCTTTCAGTTATAGAGGTCACCCACGTCCTCTGCTTTAAACAATGGTCAAACCCATTTCTCTTCTATTTACCCACCAGTTCTGGCCTCCATTGCCACTGTAATTCCTAGAACCAACATTGTTTCTTTGGGTGATCTGAATCCCTAGGAAAGGGGCTTTGTGTTGATTATTATGGTATCAGTCTCTGACTGGATTTAGGAGATAGGAAATAACGAGAAGTGAACAGAAATGGCATTTGCCTCAAACTTGAATTAAGGAAGAATCTGAGAATCACATATTCTTGTTCTTCAATCTACAATACTAAAAGGTTATAACACAAAGATTAGTCACATGGACCTTTGCCTTTGCAACATTTAACAGCTAATCTTCTTCCTGAACAGCTTTCTCTTCCATGTGGGCTTTCCTAGAGAAGAATGAATAGCCTCATTCAGAGTTTGAGTCCCTTGATCTTATCCTGGCCTTCAAGAGCTACAACCAAACCAGATTATTCTATCAGCTTTATGCCCACAGTAGAAAAGTGAGTAACCTAACAATCATTTGTACATATTTCACCTTCCACAAGAAGTGAAAGAAACTATAAAACTTACATTTGACATTTTCCTTTGTAAAGAGAAGCAATGTTAAGGATTTCACTTTACAAGTATATTCCTGTACCATGTAACCACATTTTCAATTACAATCCAGTGATGTTCAGATTTTCCAAAATATTTGTATGCAATTATTTGAATATTTAACTTCTGGTTATTAGTTTCTCCATTTCTTACTGACATACCAGACATTTTCAGGTACTGCTCATAGTTATGCTGAAGAAGTGGGAGCTGATGCTAATTGACCCAGTCCTATTCAACTGTTGAAAATAATGAGTAAGTTTTCACTTTCTATAACTCAAACCAAACTAGAAGAGACAAATGGCCCATTTATTTTATTTCATTTCCAAATCCAGTATGAGTTGATTCTAAAAAAAACTTAGAGAAAAATTAAAATCTGTATCTAGCCAAACACTTGTGTTGTTACATGGACATGTAAGCAAGATTTGTATTGATCATGACAACTTATTTTTGTAACTGAGGTGTTTCATTTCCTAAAGGATTTTTTTCTCTGCAAAGCCACAAGTAAACAGAGAACACATTCATAACAAGATTAATATACAATCTATAAAACTTCTCAGGAACATGATAATTCACAAGAAGCCTGTTCCTCAGCTGTGAGACAGATGTGCCCCATTGATGTTCCACTGCATTCAGCATCCCATCTCAGAATGCAGAATTACTGATGGTTGACTGGCACCATTAGTGATGCACCACCTGCTGTTTTCACTCAAACAATGTCCAGGCCAGCTTTGTTTTGAAAGGAAAATGAGGTGCATGCAAGCTCTCTGCTTTGCACTTGTGTTTCCTGGAGTTGATTTCAAATTTCAGGAATATTTGCAAGGAAAAAATATCCTAAGGAGGTCTTAAACAATGGAATTATAACAAGTGAGTTATAGACACTCCCTAATTATTAGCTGTGAAACAAAAAATTGGGTTACTTAAATGGGATGTAGAATAATAGAATCATAGAATTGTTTAGATTGGAAAAGACCCTGAGGTCATCAGGTGTACGGACATGCAGCTCCTACTTACTGACTTTGTAACTGCAGTCCACTATGAAAAGAGCATCTTCAGAATTCCTTTCCTTATGCCATTCTATTTAAAACCTCTTCTTTCTCTTTTGCAGTTTTCCTTACATGCACCCCTCATGATTCTCCCACTTCCTCCCTTTCTTCTTGAGGTCCCTATCTCAAGGTGGGTAAGCCAAGTCGAACTTCTCAGGTGCTGAGAGCCAAACAAATGGCTCGAAATACTTTCTATGGATTCTGATAGTTTCTTCTACACACCAGTTGCACAGACTTAATATTTTTTAACTTATCCAGCATGTCCCCAAGTTTATTTTCTGGGGAAAGAGAACTGACAGAGAATAATAAAGTACATCTTGTTTTCCAGGAATCAAAGCAAAGAGAAGTGTTTGCATTATGATATCAATTTTAATACTCAGAATTTTAAGATGATGCCAAAAGTATTGCATAATGCTTAATTTTGTTTGCAATTGTTAAAATACACTGGCTTTGCCCATTTAAAGGTGCGAGCTTTAGATCACTGCTGTACCATATTTTCCACAATATAATGGTCCAGTGTATATGCTTTTGTAATTTTACTGGGCAGAAGAGCCCAAATCACATATGACTCTCTTCAGGGCATTTGTTCACAAGGAGAAACGTTTTTATTCATGTTGTACATATAAACTACTTCAGTCACTGGGCTTTTTAGGGTGTTTTTTTGTTTCAGCTTTTGTTTATTTGTTTGTTTTGTTGTTTTTGTTTTTTATGGTTTTTGCTTGGTTGTTTTTTTGTTTGTTTGCTGTTTTTTAATTAAGAAGTTTAGAACCCAATTCTTCCTTTGGGTTGTTAATCTGTTGAAAATTAAATACCACTGATCATGGTTCAAAGACACCCTATCCATAACTAAAAAGTAGTAGCTAGAATAGAAACTCTCAAGCTTGCTATTGACTTAATATGTAAATTGTAGTCACAATCCTTCATAAAATTCCTGCAGGAGCTGTGAGAGCACTGCCACTGAAGTCCCCTTTATTTCCCATTATCATTATTTTTCCCTCATTTTGTTCTTTTTGTTTACATCGATTCCAAATGTCTCATATCATCTTATTTTTCTGTCACAATACACATAAAAAAAGATTATTCTTGTAAGTGTGATATTAGCAGCTCAAGCTTAAATTCCATACATTGGTTTCCCACAGCTATTCTCCATTTAATAAACTCTGAATCTATCTGAAAATATTCAGCTGAGTGGATCCTGATAAAATCATGTTCAATCCTCTTTGGTTTTCCATGATGTCTTTTTGAAGCCATGAGTGCACAGAAAAAAATCATGTTATCATAAAAAGGATACAGCAAATTTGCTGAGGACATGAAGCCATGGAACACCTGAAGAGTGGGATGTCATCCAGAGAGACCTGGACTGGCTCAAGAAGTGGGCCCTTGGGAATCACATGAGGTTTGATAGGACCAAGAGCAAGATACTGCACCAGGGTCAGGATGTTTGATACCGACACAGGCTGGGGCATGAACAGATCAAGAGCAGCTCTGCCCAGAAGGACTTGGATGAGAGGACACCACCCAGCAAGGTGCACTTACAGCCCAGAAAGCCAATTGTATCCTGGGCCAGCAGGGCTACCCAGGTGATTCTCCCCCTCTGCTCTGCTCTGCTGAGACCCCACCTGGAGCACTGCATCCAGCTCTGGGGTCCCCAGCAGTGACCCTGCCCATGGCAAGGGAGTTAAAACTAAATTAACTTTAAGGTCCCATCCAACCCAAGCCATTCTATGATCCTATGATTGCATGGTTCTGTGTACTACTCGAGTGTACTTTACTATTTAACATAAAGGTAAGAAGCAACGTGGGAAGGGAGACCAAAACAAAAACTCTTTCCCAATATGCAACATCATTTTCCCTCCTTGATTCCCTAAAGAAACAGCTCATAATGAGAAGAAATTAAAGCCATTTTAATCAAAATATGTTTTTCCACTTTCAAAAATGGGTTTATCTTCTACATCTTTAGATGTCTATATATATACATATATTTAAAATTTCATTCTCCATGCTCCCGGTAACTCTGGTACATCTCCAGGGCAACTCATTTAACAGTAATAAATTTATCTTATTCTAGGAGAGATGGAAATCTGGAAACTTGGATTAAGTTTTAGTACTTCTGAAAAACATTTCATTTGAATCCAGCACTTTTACCCTGGCAGCTGGCAAATTAGATTCTGATTTCAATAATATTCATTTGCATTTTGTACAAAATATTTTCTCTGCACACTGAAGGAGAGACAATGATTTTAGGATCACAATCTAGCAATTAACCAATTTTATTAAATTGCAATATTGTTATCAAGGAGAACCAGTGAAACAGCAACTAAGGCAATAATCATTTTAGGTTGCTGTTTCAGTGTCAATAAATAGAATTTGTTTCTAAACTTCTGCGTTCTCTCTTTTATAAATGGTTTCATTCCACTTTACAACAGATGTTACATTATTTATTCTCCTGCTATTTTTAGTTTGTTGTTGTTTCATTTTTAAAATTCTTTCTCCCTACAAAATAAGGGTACCAAACAGCATTCAGCTGTCAATCTGAAAATATATGACAAGCTTGAAACATACATTGGTAGGTTTTTCAACTTTATCTGTTTAAGGGAGAAATTACAATAGTATCAAAAGGGCTAATTGCTGGGTAAGTTAATACATTTAGGATATTTGTAAACTATAAACAAGACATGTGGCAGCTTTCCTTGCCAATACTAACCTACTCCTCTGACTTGCAAAAAGATTGTCATCTTGAAGAGGTTCATCAACACTGGGAAAAGCTGACTGAAGTTAATACTTTGCTTTAAGCCGAGACCTTGTGCTCAACCTCAAGATTAAAAACAATATGTAGAATAAATGAAGTTCGCTTAAACTGAAAATGTGTACTTATATTTCTTCAAGGACATAGACAGAAATAAGTATTAATTAAGCAGTCATTATGTGACTTGCAACAACTACTTACCAATTATTTAACAGTATTTTCCAAGTCACCTAATAAAAACTTAGAATCATAGAATTCTTTAGGTTGGAAAAGATCTCTAAAATTAAGTCTGACCATTAACCCATCACTGCCAAGGCCACCACAAAACCAAATCCCTGAGCGCCACATCTACATGTCTTTTAAATACCTCCAGGGATTGTAAATCCACACTTCCCTAGACAGCTTGTCAATCCTTTTGGTAAAGATGTTTTCCATGATACCTAGTCTAAACCTCCCTTGTTGCAACTTGAGTCCCTTTCTGGTTGTTCTGTCTCTTGTTACGTGGGAGAAGAGGCCAATCCCCACCTGACTGCAACTTGCTTTCAGGCAATTGCAGAGTGATAAGGTCCCCCCTCAGCCTCCTTTTCTCCAGGCTAAAGGCCCCCAGTTTCCTAACTCCAGATCCTTCATTAGTGCTCCAGACCCGTCCCTATCTTTGTTGGGCTTCCTTGGACACACTCTAGGAATATGTAGGAATGCAACAATAAACTGAACTCAAATAAGTGATATAAGCAGAAATGCCAATAAACTGAGTCAGACATGGCAGCATAATTCTAAAAGAGCAGACTTTTCATTATGGATAAAGAGCACTAGCTGACAAACAGGACTTCCCTACTCTAAAATTGACATCTATTTGTTCTGGATTTCATTTGATGAGTGAATGAAATCGGAGTTTTTCCATCAAGTGAGCACACATTTATTACATATTCTACCTTGACAGCTCCAATTTAAAAGCAATGCTTATGAAGGAGCTGCATTTCTTAAGTGTGCTTTGAAAGTGGTCCCTAGATAGAGTGATTCAAGTTTATTACACTGTAGGAGCATAAACTTGAGTGGCAACATGAGGCATATGTGGAAGAGTCACAGCAGTGTTTGTCAATTATAACTTCAGCAAGCTTGCAACAAGATTTAGACTTTAAACTCACAGACCCTGTAGCCCCATGAAACTGAGTACCCTGAGAACAGAGAACCAATTTCATCAGAAATGCTTTAGTCTGGAAATACAGGTTTTGTTCAACACGAGGTGCCTCCCCTTCCTAGTAGAAAAAGAGATTTGCATACATCTCTATCCTTGTTGCCTTCCTTCTTTTCTACCAGTAATCAGAAATCAGGAACACTGGGTATTTATCCAGCATGCGGGATTTGATCCCAAATGGTTGAATCTGTAAATACCTGGATTATCAAATTTTGTATTCAATTCCTGTCTCTCAGTCTTTTCTACTCCTCATGAAAGTTAACATTCCCTGAGTCAGAGAGTGACTGAGCTGATCACTGTCACCAATATCCCAGGATATTTTGGGTTTGAGTCACCCCTAACTCTTTCTCCAGAAATTTTGTCTAGATGTTAATAGACTGACTGAATTTTTAAAGACTACATGAGAAAAACCTGCCTTGTTTTCAATAAGATGGACACCACTATAGTTTCAAATGTACTATTAATTAGAACAAAGGACAATTTTAGCCATCTTTCTTTTAAATTAGGTCCTTCTGTGACATGGTTGCCACTGTAAACTTCTATTTCTCCTTCACAGGTCTGACACCTAGATGCAAGGGCAGGAAGCACCATAAAATCTATTGCAAGATATAAGACAGAAACAGCAAATATTTAAAAGTTTATTACTTTTGATATGAATTGTTTGCAATTCTTGTATTATGAAATAAGTGTTATAAACAGAGACTTCAGGATTCCATGCCCTTGCCACCCACATTACAGTATGTTCTGACATATTTGTGTAGCAGAATCTTTTAAGCTATTTTTTCCCCAGAGATGCCTAGACAGCAGATACAAAACCACATACATGAAAGAAGAGGTAGACTGTATATATTCACTGTACTTATAAAAATGTCCATTCTTTAAACCTCGGTGAAGTCTCATCTGACTAAATATACTCCATATCTAAACTAGACATCTGGTCTCCCTCTATAAATAGAGGGATGAGGGGTATTTCCTGGTCACCATTCGTCTGTTTTAATGTAGATATCACAGAGAGGTCAAGTGAATCATGCCCTGAAGTTATCTATTTCTATCCACTAATTATAAAGAGATAAGATGGCTTAGACTTAAGGTGGATATTTAGATAAGAGAAGCAGCATATTTGATATAGTCCAAAAAGTCATGGAGAAGCAGAGGTCGGTTGCCATTTATTATTCCTCTCTGCTACTCTCTTAGAAGTTAAACCATGGCCTATGAAAATCTGGATAACAAATTTAAAAAGGGTGAAATGTTTTAAAAACTGTTGACACTGGAAACCAATTTAAATTCAAACCTTTGAAAGGTTAAGCTCCATTTTATGCCTGTTTTTCTTTACAGAAGACACCTGTGCAAACATTTCAGGATTCCTCTACTCCACTATAAATGCACAAGTGGTTCAAACATCCTCTGGCTTGGGGCCACCTATGATTTTGTCCTGGAACAAGCCTTCAATGCAGTCTATGGAGAAGCACCAGCTAATATGCGTAGTCAAGCTTGCTGGTTCATAGTAATTTCCTGATATGTTTGGGAGGGAAAACGCCTGTCTTCCCTGGATACCTGATTCCTCTCATCCGGGAGACTCCACACTGGCGTAGCACACAGCTTCACATTGTCAAGAAAGCACCCAAATAATCGACAAGTTAGGTTTTTTTCTTGAGCAAGAACCAGCAGCCTAACTTTACCCAGTAAAGTCCCACACTTCTAAGTGCAGTTACTCTCATGAGTCATCTTGTATGATTCATGTTGTTTATAAATAGGGGCAGAAATTCTGAATGTGCCCTTGTGTAAAACGGTTTGCAGAACAGGTCCTAAATAAAATGTTTTCTTACAGACAATATGAGACCTGACAAGGTAATGGACTCAGTTTTAGCTATATATGGCCTTGTTTGCAATGTGCTGGGATTTATCTTGACCAAGTTCTCTGAAAAGAAAGTTAATTTATAAGATTGACTTCAAAGAACCTAGAGCTTGGGTATATAAATAAAGGGATTTTTCCTATATGCAAAAACCAGCATACATATAAAGAGAGATGAGCACAAGAAGTTATGTTGATAGATGAGCTAGATACGGCAAAAAGAAGACAGGAGAACAAAGAAAATATGCCTTAAATTTTTTGAGCTTCACACATTCCACTAGTAACACAAGATCAGGTCTATGCCTTGGCTTCCCACTGTCAGCCTACAGCATGCAACAATCTTCAGGTTGTGCTCATGGACAGCATCTTGACTTTCCCAACAATCTAGAGAGTATATTGGCTATAGAGAACACACTTGAAACACCTTTCCTTTTCTGTCCTCAAATACTTTTAACGTATAAGGCTATTTGTGAGATAGACCTGTCTTCTCAAGCAGAAACTCTCTACACCTACAAGCCAAAGAGAAGGGAGAGCTTGGATGAATCATACTCTGAAAACAGCTAGCTCAGGACATTATGTACCATCCCCTGAAACCTCTCACTTTTCATTACTGAAAAATTACGTTACTGAACATTACACCCTTTAGGAATTTTGGCGAAATAAATTATATCTTAAAATCCTAATGAACAATAAAACTTGCAGTCTGACTAAAATAGAAGCAATTTTTTGGTAGTGTTTTTTTGTTTGGGTTTTTTTGGGTTTGGTTTTGTTGGTTTTTTTTAATCCAGAACAAAAAAAATTAAAATAAACTGAGAATAAAAAGACAGTGAGTTAATAATTCATACACATTTTCTTTGAGATAATACCTCACATCCATGAAATTAATATTGGAAAATTTCAATGCAGTTCTAGAAGCTTATGATATTATATTGAAATATTGCAACAAAGAAAAAAATCTCAAATCTTACTTATAATAAGTTACTCTTGTTTTAATGTCATCATGAGTCTAGATTTATAGGGAGGAAATTAATTCTGTTTTCAGTGTAAGAGTACAATAGCAATAATGATTCCAGTGAAAGACTATAAAGAATCCTCTAAAATGAAATGAAATGCCAGTGTAAGTTTTATTACTGTTCAAAAATGAAAAGGAAATGAAAGAAAATAAAATCCATGTAAAGCCTATTACTAGAGTTTACAGGCATATCTGCATATATGTTCCATTCTTATTTTTCTGGTTATATATCACAAAGCATAAATTTACCATCAACTTAAGGAATACATAGACACAAACTGAACAGAAACCTTCTACCTCAGCCCTCTGATTGGTGGCTGCACCCTTCCAAAGGTTTGTTACAGCCTGTGTTGTTTAACAACATCATTTTTGAGATCAACCGGATTAGAAAGATTTCAATATTAAAATCACTGAGAAGGTATTTTCTGGTTTATGACTGAGTATAAGTGCAAACAGCTTTCAAAAATTAATTTCTTGACCAGAACACTTATGGAAGATCATCACCTGTTTGTGTTTGAATGAGGTTCTCTTCCTGTTTACTTAACATACAGTCTGCAACAAGATGCCAGATTTTGGCTTCTACTGGCCAGGCAAGTTTTCCTCTCTTGATTCTCAAGCAAATATTAACTAGGTCAGTAACAACAGGCTATACAGGGCTCAGCTCCAGACAGAAAAGGTGTTTGAAGGGAGCAACAAGTGGAAGATTGTGATGTTAATTTTCAGCAGGTGTTGAGAAGTTCACATAACCATGCTTTAAACTGCTTCAATTTATATCGAGACCACAACAGCACTTTCAAAGTCAGAAGGATGCGTATGGCTTTTAAATTGTGATCTCTCCATCTTCAGAATTAACTGACTCTCAGTGAAACAGACAAAAATCCTTATCTCTCTGCAAAAGGCTCTGTAACTGAATATGTCTAATATCTTCAGCTCTGTTTCTGGTTTATGTTTACTTTGAACATGTTCTTACATCATTGCAGTAATTTCATATGATTTCTGCTGATATTAAAGGCCAATGCATTACTTTTAGAAAAAAGGCAGATCAGTACAACTCATTGGTATCTCTTTTTCCCCACAGGCACATCAGAAATAGACATTCTAGGAAATAGTCTGAGGAGTTCCATAAAAAGTATTCTACTTTCTACAACCAGAAAAAGACCCAATCCAGGATTCTGTGCGGTCTTACCTGCCTGTGATGAACTTGATCAAGAGTAACCCATCAGAAGCTGAGGTAGACCACAGCAGCAACTGAGGAAAAGAGAGCAGGTACCTCAGCATCCTAATGCAACATTGTGACTCATTAATGGGTCCCACCTGTGTGAGCTCCTGCCCTCAGTCTGGGTGCAATGGAACGACCCTGCCTGGCACTGTTTTCCTCCGACAGGTCTGCGATAGCTCTGCGTATGCAGACACACACAATTCTCTTAGAACACATTGATTAAAAATAAGGAAAACCCACTATAAACAATACTATGAAAATTAATTGTAATAATGTAAATGGTCTTGGAAAGTCAGCAGAATCGTGTAAAATTCTCCAGTCTGCAGCAATTGTGATATGCATATGGAGAACATGCATTTCACATTAAACATTTAACCTCACCAGAAAAATACAAGACAGTTTAAGGTGACTTTTTTAATAACATCTGATTTTTTTTCAGTGAATGTTTTTAATAACACTTGGAGTTTTTTTTCAGTTCTTTGCCTGGTAAGTAAACTCAAAGTGTGTTTGAGATGATGCTGTATTGAACATGTCTAGTGGGAATTGGGCCATAAGATTCAATGGGACAATACTATATGCTGTCCTTTTAAATTAAATCATTTACAGTGAGCTTGATTATGAGAGAAGTCCGCATGTAGCTCTCCTTAAAAAATTCCCTTGGTCCTGAACTCAGGTAGTAGCCACAAGGACTAAGCAAAGTTCAGAATAGTGACACCTATGTGGTACCACAGAGCAACCTAAAGGCATGGGGACTAGATCTTGGAAAGAAAAATGTCGAAAAACTGTAACGAAAGAGTAACTTTGAAAAAAATGTTAATGCATTCAAATAGATATACTCAGGTATTTTACTTCTTATCCTTATGCTTCAAGAAGGTTCAAATTTAAATGAGTGAAAGATTTTATTCAACATTATACTTTCATGTAAGACACTGCATGATAATCAGGAAAGCAATAACTGCACAGAAAGGGACAACTAAAAAATAAAATAATCCTATTTCCTTCAACTCAGCAGAGTCATGATATAATTAATGTAAAAGCAGATGTAGATAAGATTCCGTCAGCAAGTACCTACAGACCTGCATTTGATTTCCTTAGCACAAAATAGTCTGGAAGGAAGAGCAGCAGCATTAAAATCTTATGCTGAAAACGGAACATGGAACTTGTCAGGTGCTGAGAACTCAGAAGCATCCTGCAGAATTTTCCATTCTATGGCAAATGAGGTATGAAGGGGGGTGGTGTGGTGTGGTGTGCTCGTTTCATATAAATACAATGCAGAAGTCTTAACAGCAAATGTTATAGCACCAACATACTGAATACATAATAACATTGAAGAGGATTTCAATGTATTTTTAAAGCTTGTTTATAATGTTCCACAGTTATTTTTAGAGACAGTTTCGATGAACATAGCAAAACTGGCAAACCAAGACAAGATCTGTTCCACTGTTCCATTCTCATAATTATGACCAAATATTTTTTGTGGCGACAAATGTAGGTGATTTCATCTTTTTATAATGTTGTTTCTTTTTCCTTCCAATTGCTGAAACTACAAGTTTCACAGGGGCATGCTAGTCCCCGTAAAATATGCTTGGATTGTATTTACCACAATGGATCTTTCCCATTTTATTGTGCAGCACAACTGAAATATATGGCTGGTATTTCTGTCCTGGAGGCTCATTTATGATATAGCTGTGTCTTAGCTTCCTGAGTCTCCTATTTCAGAATACCAATGTAATTTTATTTCTCTTGAGAACTGGGAAAAACTCTAACAATAATTATGCTTTTGGAAATGCCTCTCTAGTCACAAATTATCTCCTAGTAAGCGTAGTTACTTACAAGCACAAAATAAATACTTCATTGAAATGTAATGTAATTTCATATTTATGAATTGACTTGCCTGCATAGCTGCCACTTCAAATATCTCAATTCTATGTAATGTTCCCACCTATGACAAATCCTTAGTTGCTACTAAGGACACATGAACATGAAAATTCATTGTACTTATGATACTTAGAAAAAATTAAACTGTTTGAAGAGGAGTTTGATTTAGGGATAGAAGATGAAAATTCGAAACTCTAATTCAAAACATCCTAATGAAATATAATTTTTTTTGGAAGAAGAAGAATTAGACAAATCTTTACTATCCAGAAATTGAAAGTAATTTAGCAAATGTATAAATCACAATTTATACCAAGGATCACAGTTAGTATTGTAACTTAGTGATTCCAACTCAACATTTTTTCAAAACTACTCTGGCTCATGGTAAGGCACGTTGATATCTCATATGTATAGACAGAAGTGATTTTGTCATCTACTTTAAAGAAAAAATTCTGCTTCTAATATTTGTAGTTGTTAAATCTGACATTGGCTTCCATACTTATATTTTCATTTACACCCTCTTGACAAAGACAGACCCATTCCCATACTGGGAAAAACCTCCTAATTCCTCTTTGTTACAAGAGGGAGTGATTCTCTCTATCCCTGTGGCTCCTAAATTGCTATTATTCAACATGACACAGAGGTTCATATTCTCACATGCATGTACTGTCACAAGTCAATACTCAGCAGTTATACCACAGTCCTTTATACTTTGTTACATGATCATTATCATCCAGTGTCAAAGTGGAAAGAAGAAAAAAAAGTCCTTTAGCTGTGGAGTTTATCAGTGGGTTTTTTTAATTTGCAAGTTATTTTACTTGATTACAAAATATGCCTTAAACTTTGTCTATTTAATCTTGCACACTCTATAAAGAAGTTGCTAGTAACAGAGGCAGAAATGCGGGAGTTTGACAGTATATTCAAATGAATAAACAAGTATATTAAAATGAATGTTTTCCTTAGTGAATTTGTGCTTATGAGAGAGGTGTGGATTCAGAAGAAATCTCATTTTATACCTTCATGGAAAGAACCTCAAAGACTTGACTTGAGATTTCTGTTGCAAAACTGCCTAAATACAGACCGAATTCTATTGCATATGGTGGAAAAATCCATTGCTAATAAGTAAAGCACAGTGAAAGGCTTCCCTGGAATAAACAAATTAATGAAAGATCTAATTACACAGCAATTTCCTGCAGATTCCTTCCCTCATGAGTTGGAACGCTTTTCTGACTGGAACACGACTGGAACATTCAGTTAGCATGGTCCAATCCTGCTCTCCATGTTTATTAAACACATATATCAGGATTGTGCTCACACATTTATCTCCCAGATATGTATTTCCTCAAATACACAGAGGAATAAACACAAAATGCTTATAGCAACTTGCATATTCAATCAGTTGGGCTGGTGGAGTATTGCCCTTGGTTCACAGCCTAGCCCTGTCCGTGATGAAACAGCATTTGCTACAGGCTGAATCACCAGTCACAGGAGCTTTCTGAAGTGGTGTAGTTTTGGACAAATAAGATATTCACTTTTCTATTAGGAATTCAGCACCTCTTTTCCAAATGAGTCTGCTATCCTAAGAGAAAGACATTAGGGAAAAGATTGACACTTAAAATTCGATGTAGATCTATTATTGTAAGGCTTTGTGTCTTTCTACTCGAATTTCTCCAAGAATATTTGCATATGCTTAATCACAGTTATCCACAGCAGTTCAGCATTTTCATGCCTTTATATTAAATGAATCTTTTCCTGATCAACAGCTAAAATTGAACAGGCTGTTAACACTTAAACTTTCTTTAAAAAATATTATTGAACCAAAGTCCCCACTTCTAAATATTTCATTGGACAGTACTTCACTACGTGTGTCATGAAATTACATGTAGGTGAGAGGCAGATACTGTTGTTTTCTAAACATTTCTCCTCCTTACAATGAGGAAAATCTACCATCTGTAATCCACATAATATTTTCTTTCTTCTGCATGATGTAATCCATCAAAGTCACTCATGATTTTTTTTCCAAGAAAAGCATACTCTCAAAGTCAAACCCAGGACATTTTTATATAATGTGACAATATTTTAAGGGAGCTTTCCTCCTTTTCAATATGCTAAATCTTTCAAGACACTAGTTAATAAGAAAGGTTATAATTATGGATTTCTCAAAGGATTCACTATATTTCAAAGATTTTTTAAAAAATGGATATATGAAGAGGGAACAGTAAGGACAGCATCTCACAAATACCTTTCAAGGACTGGTAGCAAAATTTACTTCTGCAAGACTCTTCATTCTTTGTAAAAGTTAAGGCTGTATGGTTATTATACATCTCATGTTTGTATAGCATTTTGTTACGTTAAATTAACTAGTCAATGTCAAAAAAAAAAGCAAAAAAGGCCTGGTATAAGAGCTGTAATGAAGTGATTATGGATATTTGCAGAAATGGAAAGGCAATGTTTGAGTCTACAGAACTTCTGAAGTGACCTCTATAAACAAAACCCAGCTCAGCCTTCCCTGTTGCTCTGTTTGGATACACATGATCTCCTAGTGACAGACACCGTCACAAATACATATTATCTGATACTATTATGCAAGTTCCATCAAAAATAGGGTTTAGCATGTCCATTCACTGTTTCTCATATCTCATCTGCTAGGAAAGACTGTCCCTAAGAGGAAATATTAATAAATTTTACTTCTTTCTTTTCTTTCTCTTTTTCTCCACCTGGTTCTAATAGCATGGTAAGAGAAGATGCAGTAACTCAAATCTGTCTGTCTAATGTTCCTTGCACTGGCACAATATATTTTTCATATCAAACTAAATAATGTTTTTGTGCCTCAGAAGCAGCTCTGCAAGAATTGGCTGATGATGTTGTTGGTTGAAGGATGAGGTTTACATATATATATATATATATATATATATATATATATATATATATATAATCTTCCTTTTTTTAATCTTGCATGCTTTAAGATGACAAGTGTGTGAACTTAGCAATTATGTGAATTTAGCAATTTCTGCTAAATAAAATCTACCAAAACCCTTTATACACAATTCAGTTATCTATTAAAACTTCCTAAAATTCAGCTATACTTTAAGTCTTGTAGCTTCTAAAAATATCAAAAGGAGACCTTAAGAACTCTTTAAATCCAGTGCCCCAATCTTAAAAGCTCAGGGCACCACACTGGTAATACTTTAGGCACCTCATGGTGCTGTTTTATGCTGTCTTTTAAGAAGGCAGTTTCCAGTAGCTCTTTCCTCCCCTTGCCAGCAAGTGTATGACCATTTCTGTTGCTGTTCATTTCCTCTGCTTATGCCAGGAGCACATAGTTTTACATTTGAAGAGAAGCAGAGACTGATGCCACTGCCAACAAGAAATTAAATGAAATCTGAACAGGCTAAATCCTGCTGGTAACAGCAGACAGATTTCCCATTTTTTTCAATGGAACTGTGAATATCTGTGCTTTGTCTAGTACTTGCATTCATTATACTTGTAATCATAGCTGCATATGCTGCAAACCTAAGAATATGTGTAGAGATGTTTACTCAGAGACTCAAAATCTTGTTTGCATGAACATCTTACATGCCAGTTTGCAGATTTAAACATTTTACTCAGTACTCACAGAGAATTTTAAATTAATTTTATTCTAATACTGTGTAAACAAGTTCCACTGAAAAATAATTAAGTTGTACCAAAATAAAGCTGACATGAAAGATTCACCAAAAGCCAGTAATTCCTAATGTATTTTTCCATTGTTCCTCCTTCATCTTTTGCATCTACATCATTGCTGACAGTCTGCTATTCAGCATAATAGATATGTCAGTCCTTATTTCTATCTTTTTTAAGCCAGTAATTTCAGGACAGGTATAGAAGAATTTGTGCCTTAAATGTAGTTTGTGTACTTCTCTGAAAAAAATCTGTTTGGGATGAAATGGAGAAGGAGCTAAAGGAGGTAATAAAGGCAATGGAAAAAAAATGTAGTTAGTTTCTGAATCACAATGTCTACATTATGTAAAATAACTCTTTTCCCTATTTTAACAGCATTTTAGTCAGCTGAAAATGACATAACTAACTTTGTTTTGCCCAACAGAATAATTTTCATCAATGCTATTTTTAAGCTGAGCATGTCTTCAAGTTACAAAAACAAACAAAAAAAATGTGCTAGGGTTTTTAAATACCATGTGGAATTCAAATAGGAAGAGTTCAGATGACTGTATCCTTCTACAGCCAGATTCTTCCCTGTGACGATACATGCAAACACTTGAAGGGAAAATGAGTAATTCCCTTATTTCTCCTGTTTAAATGTATGTGTAACCAATATGTCTTTCATTTTACATTTTCAGCTTCCTTTAAAGAAAGCTCTTATAAGTTTAGCTCAGTATGCTTGGACTACTTTTCTCAGAAACAGTTTCTTAACTACAGTCTTCAGTTATTAGTGATCATAATGACAGGTCACAGAGTCATAACCTTTCTGCTCAAAACTGAAAAAGACAGAATGAAATATTTTATGCACTTTCCTGTGACTTACAAGCGTGATATGAAAAAGTAATATCAAGTTCATAGATTAATATTTACCCATACATCACTCCTGGGACCACAACACTTCAGTTTTACGCAACATATTTTAGTAAGAAAATTAATACTGCATTCCATCTATTTTGTGTTCACTTTACATAGATCTTGTCAGATAATCAGGATGATTATTTTAATTTACACTGAATATGCAAAAAGATCTGGCAACAACTACATTTGAAGTGTTCTGCGTTGTAATTAGAGTAGGGTGAAAACCACAACAAATTTACTTCAATTATTTCCTCAAAAATCAGTGGGCCATATTCTGCATTTTTCCTTCTATGCCAAATAACTACATCAAACAGGTCAGAGAACTTCTTGGAAGTGCTCCTTCCAATATATGAAACCTTGTTTCCATCCCCTCTTGTCTGTGGGATTTAGGGAAGGAAATAGAGGATAGGAAAGAAAGATGAGTCAACCCCTTTCTTTTTTTTTCTCCTCAGACAGAGCTGGTGATTTATGATAAAGAACGGAGCTCTCAAGGCTCAGTTGCTCCTTACTATTTTTCTCTAACTACCTGGCTGCCTCTGCTGAAGAAGAGCACCACCAGAGAAACAGCTGCTTTTCTCCCTCCAGGATTCTACTGGGAATAATGGAAGAGAACACAATTGGTAGAAATCCAGCCCCACACAGATAATTTACTACCATAGCCCATCCTCATAATTTCTGTCTTAGGGTATTTCTGCCCTAAAAATGGCTCCACTGAAATTAAAGGTGTTCTTAGTGGCATAAGGTAGTAAACAGAGTCATTATAAGATGATCAGTACTGAGTTTCTGCCTTCCTCTTTGAATCTGTCTTCACCTGGTGAAACCATGACCTCTTGCCTCAGTTACTGTATATTTCTCCTGAGTACTCCTCACTACTCCTCTACAAAGTAGGCAGAAAGTAGATTAGTCTATGTTGGCTGATTTTGCACAGAAACATATCAAGAACACTAATAATATCCATTACACTGGTTGCACTGTGAAGATACTAATCACCCCTGAGAGAATACAAACATTGTAAATCAACATGGCTGTTTGTGCAATAATCATTAGACCACGGCTGAAGGGAATGATTGCAGACTCTGGCACTGCTGTTATTATTAGTGAAACTGAAATTAATTTAAAACCATTCTCCAGCAGAGTTAGCTTGCTGGGATTATTCAAGAAATGCAGACTCGACCTAATGAAGAGGTTTTGTCCTTTTCTGCAGAAGTGCCATGCATGCTTCAAGCTGAAGCTGAACTTGCAACCAGCAGCATGCTGAGATAGCCCCTTTCAACACATATTGACAGGGGAAATTTCATGAAGAAGCTTCAAAGAGCTAGCTTGAGTGCTGAGGTAATTAACTATTGCAGTGGCTAGTGTGTGCCTCAAGAGTCACAACTGCATGGAAAGGGAAAAACCAAGCTAAAATCACTTAAAGCAAACTTTGTTCCAAGAAGAGAAAATTTCATCTATTTGGAAAAAAAAAGAAAACCACAGGAAAATATAGACAGACTGGAAAAGAAAATCATATTAATCCTTATCGGCATTTAGGTCCTACCTAAGGATACAAATTTATGATCACTATTAACAATTAAATTTTTAAAGTCTGTTTTAACAGATTTTTTACCTCCTTCTATAATTTATATACCAAAGCAGAATATTTGTGACAGATTACTGTCTATTAAATATGAGTTTTAAAGTAGATATATAAAAATATAATCTATTCCAAGTTATATATTCATAACTACATTTGTTCATTTTCTAAAAAGATCTTTGTATTTACATTAAAAAAAGCCCAGATAATAGTACATCATTGACTAAAATCAGTCATAATACATTTTCCTGTTTGAGGACACTTTCATCATTTAGGGCACTTTAGTTACAAATCTATTTAACAAATCTGAAGCAGAAGACAACCATTGTGTTATTGATTTATCTCCACTTTGACAGAGATTAAACTTAACTTTGACAGATTCTTAAACTTTATATAATTACTTGCATTTATTATGATCTGTCTACCATCTATGTAGCTGTCACAGAAATGCTAAAACCTCATGCTGGGCTGCTGTGTTGACGGCAGGTTGCCTCCAATTTCCACCTGTTATACTGTATTAAAATAGATAAGAGAGTATTAAATACAGTGGCAACACTACTTAGTGTAATTGCTGTGGGGATGTTATTCCATCATTACTGAGACACACCACAGTGTAGAAGACAACCCTAGGATGCAGCATATGCCGGGAAACTGGTTTTGACATGCTCTGTAACTGAAATTAAGCCTGACAAAAATTAAACTGCAAGCAAGAATGGTAAGTAACAAGTGTCCCCTGAACCGTGTTTTCATCAATTTGAGCTAACGCCACTTACTGGTTGAATTTTGTGGTTGGTTACATCCCAGAGACTGACTGAAAAGGGAGAAATTCTTCAAAATATGGTGAAAGGATTTAGCATATCTACAGTTCTTGAGGCTTTTTCACAAAAGCCCCAAAATTATTTTTTTTTTGTTTAGTTTTTAAACTCTATTTGGCTCCCCTAATAAAAAAAAAATATATTCTTTACACAAACTCATTTCAAGCATTTTTTATAAATTCTCTCATACAAAATGAAGCTATGAAATTTTGTATAGGTATGAAATACCTACCCACATATACACAATGAATATCTATTCATCAAATTGTGATAGTGGTCAAAGCAATACAAACCCTAACTAACTCAGAAACACCCAAGGTTATTGAGTTAAATAATATGGAAAAGTTTAAAGAAAAGAAAAACCAGGCAGCTCTATTAGAATGGTCATCTATTTTGTGGGGTAAAAAATAGAGACTTAATACCCACAAAGGTAATATCTATCATTTTCTTGATGAAATAAAGAGATGCATTACCTATATTATGAAGGTCCATGTTTCAAAAAACAAAAGTAAAAAAGATGAGTAGACATGATCTGGTAAACCAGAAGCTTGAGTCACAATCAGAATAAAAAAAGACCATCACATACTGTAATGTCCTTCCTTTTTCACTCAAGTAGAAATTAAAGGGAAAAAAATAAGAAGAAAAGAAAAAACAAAGACATTAGATTTGGACATACACTTCCTCTCAAGTTTTTGCTTCAGTCCTTTCTTAAATCAGGGCTTTGGTAAGCAATTTAAGAAAAAGAATGTGATTTATTGTCCCAAAGATGTCCTCTTTCCTCTGGGATCTGATATATACACAGAAACCTATTCTTAATCTCCCTAGAGACGGAAGACTGGAAAATACTTGGTGTGATGATAAAGCACAAAGAACAAAAAGAAAAACAACTTTGTGAGAGAAGTCAGTGTGATAACAAGGCCACTTATCAAAGGAACCAAATCGCTGAGCAGAATTTGAAACCAGCCACTGGGACACACAACATAGGCGAAGGATTTGTCCTCTGACAAAATAATGAGAGCCCCACTTTTTTTCTAAAAATGCAGGATTTCACTGTGCTTTTCAGTGCAATCAATCCCAGATGAGTGTTCACCCCCCCACCCTCATTTTGCACGCATAGCACTGTCTGGTAGAGAAAAACAGTTATATTCAAGAGCCACATGCACGTCTGGATATTTTTTTGCTGCAACTTTTGGAAACACTTAGAAGGGGAATTTTCACTTTTTGCTGCTTCTTGTTACTCCTTTCAGCACTTAAAATCTATTAGTAAACAGAATATCTTTGTAGTGTTTTTTTCTACACTATAATCAATCTAAATGGATAATCTGACTGTACAGGAAAGTAGAAGGTGCCTAGTGCTGCTTCACTTTCCAAAAGCTCATTTGACCTACCACATATAAATCACACATGAAAAGAAAGAGGAATGATCCTGTAGAGATAAACAATTGGAGCATTTGGAGCCCTGCATGTCATTAAAGTATGTCATGATCATAGATTTCCTCAGTATTATACCAGAAGTTAGACATGACATCATTTTCTGGTAACTGCAATTGATTAAATAAAACCATAATACATGCCTGCTTAACGACATGCATAATGCAAGATATTGAAACATTTCTTGTTCTCTACTAAAATCAGTTATCTCCATGTCATTTAACAGAGCTGAAAGACTCTAAAACATGCAATATGTGATATTTAGGAAAACTCAACTGACAACTGCTTATAATAAATTGCCCACACATTTTTGCCTCTGCCTCTAGTTTTAAATTGTGCATTTTTTTCAAAGCAAAAATGCAAACATGAAGATAAGCTATTGTAATTATCAAAAGGTTTTCAGGAAGAACATGCTACAGCCTACAAAATTTCAGAAGTGAATGAAACATATTATCATTGAAAGAGATAACAGGGAATTGAATGGTTTTCATAAAAAAAAATTCTACATATTAAATAAGCTTAAGAAATCAAAGTAGTTAATTACAAAGAAATACTTAGGATTCAAATTCACACACACTAAAAAGAAAATTATGTTCTGTGATAAATCAATAACAGTAGGGAAAAAATGAAGTTGCATTTTTAACCAATAGTTGAGCAGAATGTTTTAAATGATACTTTTGCATTTTGGTATGTGTATCATCTGGCAATAATACATCCAGAAAAGCTTTTATGTACTATTGCAGAAAACATCATTACTTAACATCATGATTTTCAGAAGTGGAGTATATATCAGCTTTTTTCCTTAGTTGATTTACTAATAATGTAGTAATATTCTCACCTAGCACTGCAACAGATTAAAAGAAAATCATAGTCTGTATTTACAACTAAAAGAGTCTGTAAATACTTTTTTTTCCTGTGTATTAACTACTCACTTTGCCTCCTTACTACATCAGAGTGTAACTGTTACAATGTGGTAATAAATTTTACAAATTTTTGTTGCATATATTTATCAGTGTTTCAAAAGGTTGCCTTGCAAGTTATTCTTGCTCATTCTTGTCACAGCCATACATTATTTATGAAATGTCTGCATAAAGATAGATTATTTATACTCTGATATTTATGGCACATCCTGATCTGAAACTCTGTATGAAATTGTTCAAGAAACAGCACAAACTCTAGCACATAGCATGAAAACCTGTAATTAAAAATGAATAGCAAATAAGGCTAATAAAATTGTTTTTTAAAAAATATATTTTCTGCTATTGTCTTGCAAATAAAAATCTGCTTTAAGGTTCACCATTCATCATTTATTATATATATTTTTGGCTGCACAGAGGCATAGGAGTTTTTTAAGTATTTCAGTCTGAGCAGTATGCTGTTTCTGAGCTATAGTTTCCTGTGGATACTTTTCCTTCCTCCGAGGGTTTAAAGGTTAAGATTTAAATAAATGTGAACTTCTGGAATTCATCTCCATGAAATAATTATTTATTTTACAATTCAGAAGTTATTTTTCTTGTTAAGATTACACAAGACCTTGTTTTTATATATTTCAAAGATTATTTTTGGTGAAATCTTAAATATATTAAGAGAAGGTGCCACCACTGCTGTGATTTATACACACGTAAAGAGTGGGCCTGGAAAAATTCATTTGACTCTAAAAAGGTGAAGAGACCAGGCCTTGGCCCATGACAAGCTGGGAGTCAGCAGGGTTGAGTACACTTCTTTATCAGCCAGTAACCAATTAAGTTCTTCCTAAGCAAGTATAGTGGATGTGATAACTGCACAGCAGCTGGAGTGACAGCCAGCTGTGCAGCTGGAAAGCATGAGGATCACAGAGAAGGGCATTTGTGATCATGCTCCTTACTGCCCATGGACACCCAGTCTTTGTTGGAAAGCAAAAAAGGCATTATGAGAATGTTAAAATACACTGAATAGTATGAAATAAATGTGAAAAAGACAAACCAAACCAAAAGACTTCCAGAAGTCAAGGAAAGGAATAAAATGGAAATTCCAGGGACAGGCATTCTAATAGGTCCATGATAGTAGAATTTCCCTACATTGAGTCTCTGAAAGTGTAACATGTATGCATTTTTGGATTAAGACTTGAGAGTCTTTTAAAAATAGAAGCTCTGGTCTTCCATCTATTAATTTCCCTGATCTGTCCCATCTATTCATCACTCTGACTCCTAGAAAGTGGGTGTGGAGCATCCACACACAGAAAGGAAAAAATATAATCCTGTAACTTTAAAATGTCAGTGAAGTACCTGAAAGAGAAAAAGGAAATAAAAAGAAAAGGAAGGATCCTTTATAATTTGTTTCTGATTGTGATGTTTTTAAAAAAATTACTTTGCGTTCAGAAAGAATGGATAACTCCAGTTGAAAAAAAGTGCAAGGAGACAAAAAGAGTATTTGAGACACAAAATGATAAGGGGTAACAGCAACATTATATATTTGAAAAGAAAGTGGAAATAAACCCTTTTCTACAAGATATTTCTTTTCAATTAATTTGGCAATGATATCTGTAGAATATGACACTACATAGAAACCATAAAGATTCCCAAAACAAAATTGGCTTCATAACTGAGTAACCCAAATTTTTGGTTAAGCTGGAGTTAAACAAACAATATTATAGTTCCAGTATTGTTCTGTGGGTGACATGTCACAGCAGTTGGAATTTAGCACAACCTTCCTGCTCCACCAAACCAGAGAGGGACATTGATGGAATCGGCCACTCATCCCAAAGGAGGTTTAGGTTTGACCAGGGTAAAAATAATTTTCTTTTTTAATTTTAATTGAAATCTTTTTTTGAAAAAGCATTAATTCAGAGCATTAACCAAAAGGTAAAATAATAAGAGTGTTAATGGATTTGGGAAATGAATAATTTCTCAGTAATTAAGGAATGATAGCCAATATTTGCAGATCATTGCACGTCTTCAAAATGTTTTAAAAGCATTAAATATTCTTCAGAGCTCCCTTGCAAGTTAGGTGCACATGATGTCTCATTTAAAGGATGGAAGAAAATTGATTTAGGGAATTTTGTTATTTACTCAGCCTTGAGTAAATAACCTCAAGAGCCAGAATGAAGGTACAACTTAAATCATCCAAAATGCTAGCTTTCTACTCAACCTTAGAATGATCAGATATCTGAATTTCCCCTCAGATTTGCCCTCATACCACACTCAGTCTTCCTACCTGGAAGAATTTAATTTCCTATGTTTGTGTGCAATACACATCCACAGACTTACAACTGAAGGAGTAAGATAGATAGCATGACCACGGGACATCCAGAAATAGTGGAGAATGCCTTTACTGAGGGACAGATCACCAATGTAATGTGGGTTATCACCTGAAAACCACAGAAATGTGGTCTACTGTGCAAATTACTGTGGTGTCAGTGGATCAGGCATGTTGCTACAGGACATCAGGCACAGTGTCAGCAGAGCTTCCGGCCATTTCAGACCAGGAGAGCACTTGCTGAACCAGGTCTCCATGCCCACTCTACCTCTCCCACAGGTTGCATGGAATTAGCAGGTCACTTTGGTTGGTGCAATGCATCCAGCAAATGTGAAACATGTGCAGATACCATACAGTGCTGACACATATGAGTTTTATCTAAATTAAAGGGCATACAGGTGACCTATTCATACAATCATGGAATGATTAGGATCCTAAAGGACCTTAAAGTTCCAATCCTACTGTTGTAGGCTATTCAAACCACACCTCATTTTTAATGCAAACTCACGAAACATGTTGTATGTTAGTCTGAATTAGAGTAATAACAATATTACAAAACACAGACCTCAAATACATCCTACGAACCTATTGGCTGTGTATTTTCCCAGTACGAAATGAAACACCTGCACAGCTGCAAGCAGTATCAGGAGAGGTGAAGATAACATTCCCATGGAAAATATTCTGTCTTTGAAAGATCTGTCTGTGGAGTGACATTTTCAACCCTCTTTCCTTTTTGAAGTCTGGCCTTGCAAGTTCCTGAGGAGCAGTGAAGGAAAGCATACAGTGGAAAGCAGATGGTATTTCCAGCCTGAGAGGGCTTACTCTGGAAAGGCTGATGGTTTGGTGGGTGCACAGAGCTCCTCCTATTTACTGGGAAAGAGGTTTTTTCCTGATTATTACTATGTGAAGCATTGATACAGGACTGCTCTGTTCCACAGTAATCTCCCAAAGACCTGCAGGATTATGAGCTAACATGAGGTAAATGGCAAAAAACAACTGCAGTCACTACTGACCCACTTGTGTTTCCTTGTAACCTAGAGTGGGCAGCTTCCCATGTTCATCTGTTTCTACCTCTCTTCTAATCTCTGCGTTGAAGTCAAGGATAAGACAGGGGTTTTAATTTGAAACTTAGCTTCATTAAGAACAGAATTAAGTTCAGACCTAGAGTAAAATCAGAGCAACCCTGTGAAATATCATTCCCAGTTTTAATTTGGCACTTAGCTTTCAACACATTGCTCTGCAGATGTAACCTGCTACTGATAACAAATATAGCCAGTACACTTAAATTCAAATATCAATACTAATTTGGTTTGTCAGAAAGAAATTTTATCTCTAAACTGTTTTTTTTGAATTCAATCACTGCAGCAATTAGAGCTTGCAGTAATACATATACAAATATATTTTTAAATTTATTTATTTTAAATAATCAATATTCTTCAATGATTGAACTTTATAACTATGGCCTGTATGGCCATTTAAACACAGGGGGAAAAGACCACTAGTGGTCCCTTTTGTCTTGTCAAATTTCAGGCATTTATTCTTCTGTACTCTAGTCAATGGAGAGGACACTTTACAGATGGTGAAAACACCATCTGGACCCGCCTGTCTTCTTCCTATGTCTGGCAATCCATTTAGTAAGTGTATTCCTAATAAAGACACTGAAACATTTGGTCCTTCAGAAGTTTCAAATTTTAGTTTAAAATTGACTTCATTCCTCAGACTTATCTGAGAATTACATTCCCAAGAATGAAGTCACTTATAAAAAATAATGCACTCAAGTTTTATATAGCATGCTGACTCATCAGACAAGGATAATTATGTGTAAAGTAGTCTTGTATCTGTATTTTGAGATCTTTCAGGGGGACTTTTTCCTTATTATCCCATTTCTACACGTGGAAGTATGAATGCAGGCCAAGGCAACCAAACTCTCCCATTTTTTGTCATTAATGATAAAGGTCTGGCATTCTACAGTCATTGATTCTGAAGGAATATTTGAAAGTATTTCTGTTCTGCTGATTTTTGGGTTATAAAAACATAACTGCATAACTCTTCGTAGCAGTGGATAAAACTATTTTTGAAATACCTAATGGCATAAAATGTCATAAATCAATGCTTCAGTTTATATGGAAACTACTTTGATATAATTTTCACCCCATTGCATAGAACAACAGAGAACGTAGTAAGTACATGATGTTCAGACACTGCATGCCACATAATGTTGTTGTTTTAGGAGGAAATTTTTTTCATGGGGAAAACCACAAAAGACTGCATGAAATATTAGGAGTATATTGCAATGTGTGATTCATAGGTCATTACATTAGTGCTTATTTTAGTATTTTAAAAAACCCAAACAAACAGCAACCAGACTTCAATTCTATAAATTCAGCTAAGTTCATACTCCTAAAGTACTCTTTTCTAGATGAAAATAAAACTGTACTCAGCAATATTAAAGATACTGAATAACTGGATATATACTCAAATAATGGTTTCAGTATCAGGAAATACATTATGAGCATATTAAGACTGCTACTGATATCACACATATCAAAAACAATATTTTTCATAGCCAGATGGGTTAAATTCATGGGTATAAATTTGGGTCTTTTCTCAAGTGTCAAAACCATCTCCAGCTGTGTCATTTTGAGTGCTAACATATGATTTTGCTGAAAGTGTGTAAAAATGAATGTTGGTAGAAAACTCATTTAAGTGTCATTTATTTCTAAATTGTTTCAAGCAAATAAATTATTCCACTTAGGCAGTAATTTCTATTGATGAAATTAGCTCAAGTCCATCTGCATGGAAAAAAAATGCAAGACAGAAAACTAAGTGGCTCTGCTTTTGACCACTCTTTCTGCATCAGTTCTCTTAAGATCTGTGATTCTCAGGGTGTTATGCAAGATCCTTCCATAAAAGCAGAAAAAGGCAGCTCTCAAACATAATTGGTTTCACTATTTCCAGATGTGAGATATTTGAGAGGAGCTATTATGAGATTCTTATAAGTTTCATGGAGTTATGAAGAGGAGTTATATGGTCTATTTTAGACCTCTAATTAGAGTGCATCCAAGAAGCACTAAAGATTAGGAATGCAAGATTCCCTCTGCAGACAAAAGAAAGAAAAGCACTTTCCCATACTCCATTCTGCAAATAACTTGAACCAGTTAAGAAAAGAAAAATAGTGCCACATTCAGCATACCTTTCAGAGGTATTCAGAGCTAAAAAACCTCCTGTCTAAAATAGCAAGAAGGACAAATAGAATGTATGACTATCTTCTGAGCATTTCAACTGATTTATTTTCTCCTTCACAGCAACAGACTCAGAATTAATGTATCGCATTTATTTTAGGTTTCTGAAGCAAAAAAAAAAAGCCTTAAATTGGAAAGCTTCAATACAGAATCAGTTAGGTGTCTATTTCAGAGTGTTATAAAGGATGATATTTGAACTGCTACAGATTGTCCATGCTTGCTGAATCTCTCAAGAAAGTTTAAGTATTCTGCTGCTTTTTGTAATAAAGCAAACAGGACTTAAGCAACTGTGTTTCCCATACACCCCTGATTCCTCTCTCCATCTTCTTTCTCCTCAACAGTATATCCCCTGCCTATTTTCAGCAACATTTATCAGGGAAGAAGAGATACAATAAGCTTTATAAAACAGCCAGGAGAGAAATTACTTGTGCCCCATTTCCACAAAATTTCAGTGTCAGCTTGACTGTATTGGATTACAGAATATTCATATAGCAGCTCAACTGCAAGGGTAAACAAAGTTCTTTGGCACACAGAATAATTTTTTACCCTTTTCACGTATTTGCAAGAGCTAAACAATTTTTTTTTATCTGATACTTTAGCAAATTTTAAATGCTAGCACTTCAGCACTTTGAGAAATTAGGAAACAAAACTTATTAATTAAACAAAGACAATAGAATTATCTAAAGTAATTTGCTAGATATCCATTTGTATTGGTACCTTGTTCTCTGTGTATTAAAGATGATCAGTCCAGGGCTAGGGTCTAAAGGCTTTCATTTCTCATCACTGATTTTATATTTCTGTTGTGGAGAAGAACTTGGCTTTGTGCTGTAGTCCTCAGAAAACAGTATGGAATCTATGTATTTTTATAGAAATAAAGACTCCCAGTACTTTTACAGTTAGTCTGGTGAATAAGTAAGCAACTGAATGTCCCCACACTTCAAGGACAACTCTCTCATACTTGGCAGAAAAAATTTTCCAACCGATCTAAGCTGGGTCAAGAACTGTCTTGGGAGAAAGTCAGGTTGGGTCACTGGTACCCAGTTGGAATGGAAGGAATCAGAAAAGATACTACATTGAAGAAAAAGATAAGTGCATTTGGTTAAAGTGCCAGGAGGTTCTGGCCTTGATGATTTAGAAAGCAGGAAACCACACCATGACACCTTAGAGTATTCATGGTAGTTCTATTTTTACTTTCAGTAGATTGGAAACAAATTCAGCTGTGCCTCAGAAAATGCAGTTAATACCAGTAAAAGCCACTCAGTTTTTGATGCTTCCCAAAGTGTGGTAGAACACAATATTGCAATCCTGAAGTTCTAAAATAAAAATATATCAATGTGATAAAATACATAAATTTATTATTGCCACATTTTTACTGATGCAAGTTTGTTTGGGTTCCTCTTTTGGTTTTAGGCTTTTTTTTTCTTTTTAAACATTCATGCAATTTGCTTTCTAATTTTGGTCTGAAAGCTATGTGAAAGCTGTGTTATTAGAATAACTTTTTGGAAAGTAGAGTACATTTTTAGAGGAATATTTTTTCCTCCTGGACATTTAAAACCACATTTATATGAAAAGTTTTTGTCTCGCTGACTGGGCATTAATGTTCTGAAAGATATGCATTGCAAGTAAAGATAGAATTGCTCTTTATAGACATGCTGTTTCCTCATAGTGTAGGTTGTTACAAATCCCGTGTAGTGAAAAATCCGCTTCATTTCTTCAAAGTCTGTGATTGAGAACACTACAAGATTAGAAAAAGCGAGATATTTTCTGTTTCTATTGCAAGATGAGTTGCTGTGACCTAAATTATCTAGATCCATACTTTGTTCCTTCCTGTTTGTCATCAGTATAGTTTAAGCCAAGTTTAACACTTCCAGCTAGTCTGGTCTTGTCAGGATATCATTTTATAAGAGTAATTTTGGAAACAGAGTAAGGATGGAAATACACTTCTCATGTGCAACAATCCATTCATATAAAGTAACTATGCTGGAAGGATCAAGGGTGTGAAACATCTCCTTTTCATAGCAAGAATGGGATAGATATGGTGGTTTCAGTTGTGAAAGTCTTGTAACTGTAACTCTCATAATAATTTGCACTTGTGAAAATAAGATACAGCCTTCACTTTTCTTACTTCTCTATTTCTCTTCTGCTATAGCTATTAAGTTCACTAGCACTATATTTTAACAACAGAACTACCTAGATGCTACAAGAGATCTTGAAATTATTGTGATCATGATATTTCTTAAGTAACAAAATGTAAAAGGCTAATGAAAATTAGTTTTAAAGCTTAAAAACAGATAGAATTTCAGGATTGATCCAAAATTTCAGATAATTAAAACTGAAGATAATTTTTTTGCTACAGAAATATGTTTTGGTTTGTTTTCTGCAATAACATCCCTTGTTTGATTTGAAGTACAAGTATAAATTCATGTAGGAACTACTGAGGATTTAACAAGTGTACAGACATATCCCTTAGTGTGGAGCAGCAGTGCTACCAGAAAGAAATTAAATTTCTGTAGAAGATTTGATTTATTTCTAGAGACTATTTTACTTTCTTGGTGATACAGAGAGCAGTTCTTGACTCTTGTCTGAGAATCCCAGCACACAGGCCTGTGACCATCACACAATGCCATAATTCAGACCCTTTCCTGTCAGGGGTCCACATTGTTTATGTAGATGTCAGCTCTGATACTTGACTTTTTTGTTCAAGGATTAATCTGGAAAAGAAGTTCCCAGGACAAGAGAAGTGTTGGTGCTTCCCTGCAGCAGAACAGCAAACCCTGCAGTTGGGCTGAGCCTGGCTGGAAGACATTTCCAAATTTTCATCACCAGCCCCAGAGATATTCAGTGTCATGTAGCCCACGATGGCATTATCTTCTGTGTCAAAGAAAACACTGATCTTTCAAAAAGCAAAGATTCAGGTTTTTGCACAGCCGAACTATTGGAACACTCACTGCAATATTTTGCTGCCACAAATTTTGCTTGCCAAGCCTGAAAACCTATCAGGAAGCACCTGCTTTCAAGAGCAAACTATTCTGTTATTACATTTAGTTTATTGTGCCATTCACAGACTCTCCCTGGAAGCCATGAATTAGCCATGATAAATGAACACCAAAATATTCAAGTGCTGTGCAAACTGCTACAATACTCTAAGCATTAAAACAGACAAAATAAAATCACTTTTCTCAGCACAGCAATATGTCAAAATATAATAGCTAGAAAAACAGCTACTATCAAACTAAGAAACACCATTACAAGGATTCTCTCATTAACTTCACTTTAGAAAAATAGTTCATTGAATAAATAGTTATGTACATCTTAATTAAATACAATCAATTTTATAGACTTCTGAGCATAAAAATATTAGAAGCCAATACCTTCATGCTATAAATGCAAAAAAATTCCTCCTTCTTCATTCTTGCTTATATTAAAAAGTCATCCCAGCATAAAATAGAATATGCAAAGGTGGTAGAAGATGTCTCATAACCTCTAATAGAGCACCTGGAAGGATTATTTTCAATGACAGTTCATATAAACTGACATATCAACCATATCAGGCTGAGGAAAAACCTAATATTATTCTCCCAATTAATTCTAACCTCTTAGCTTTACTGGTAATTATTTCACTCAGCTCCTAAAACTCAGCTTGTTAAGATCCATCCATCATGGTGCAGGTCACACAGCATTTCTATTGTTGGGCTTTCTGGCCTTTGTCTTCCTTTCAGTGAGACGATCTTGCCTACACTGAATTCATAAAAGAGAAACTAGTTTTAAAATGAAGAATAAAGCTCAACTGCAAACTAATTAATATAATTCCAGATTATTTATTTATTTATATGACTTTTATTTCCCTGAATGTAGTCTGCTGCTTCCCTGGAAGAGACAGCCCTTATGCTATCACTTGTGAGACTGCCAATGGAACTATTTACCTGTACTTCACATCTAAATTATTGATGCATAGAGTGGCTGTGTTTATTTCCACCTTTTTGTTTAAGTGATCATTAATAACTATTTATGTAAAGTTATTGTTTCGGTAATTTGGTATATGCCAGGTGAGATTGATACAATCTCAGGTTGTGATTATTTATGCTTAAAAAGCATACCCACAAAAAACTCAGCAGTAATTAGCAACATTACAATTATTCACCACAAAAGACACAAATAGAAGGCCTGCAGTTCCCCTGACAGTTTAAGCAATCATTCCCAGGGGACACACATCAGCAGAAAAATGAATAAATGAACTATTTGTCCTATCTAAAGCATGATTTCTACAGTAATTAAAGCAGGTTATCACCTGCATATATGTTTCTCTATTTATAAACATATTTGAAATACAAAGTGTTGAAATGTCCAGATAGATACTTGCTTTTCTGAAGATACTCTTGGTGCCAAAAGGAAGCACTTTTTTTATATATAACTGTCTTATTTAATCAGTATAAAAGTGGGGTAAAAACTGCAATTCACATAGCTCCAACTGGACACAGGCAGCAAAGTCTGCATTTTCCCAGGAGTTACTGCTACCATGATCTAACTGGATGATCAGCACTGAGTTGTAATTGGAACCAAAATCCCAAAACCCCAACTGGATCCTGCTCACAACAGTATGAACACAGTTCAACACCTGTCTGTTTTATTTATATAAGAACTGTGACTGATGTGTTTAAATGTCTGCAGTAGTTTCCACCTGTCCATCCTGGCTGTCGTTGATCACCGCCTCTGCTGCAGGGATCGATTAGCAGTGTGGGGAAGCATTTGGTTCATTCCAGAGCAATACCTGCTGCTCACTCAGCAATCCCATCAATCAATCCATCTCTGCTTCTTCACAGAAGCTCCCTCCTTTTTTCTTTCTTGGCCAAAGATCACTTGCACACTTTACCACCCAGGACTATCCCTTACCTCTAAAAATCAATCACCACTCCAGTTCATTCTGTAAGTAAACTTTAAAATAAAATAATCAATTTTGTGTTTAAGGTTGCTTGTCATCTGGGTTTTTTAAAGGCTCTTAATACATCTTAAAGGAGAATAGACTGCTTTTTCACTTACAGATACACTCTGCAGGTACGAAAATAAGTTAATTAATAAATAACTTTAATTGTTAATGAATTTGAAGAAAACACCCCACTGATTCAGAGGGGAAAGTAGCTAGCTTCTACAGGGAATTGAAAAGAGTTGGATGCAAACCTCCACCCTATCAGAAGAAAATCTGGAAGGATGCTTTAACCATTCAAGCTTTAGCACACCTGTAAGTGTGCATAGGATGAGTCCTCTGTGGTCTCACACTGCCCTGCAGTGGGTTCACACAACTGATGTGGGTAGCCAAGCCTCCCACAACTTTCCTTAGGGAACAACTCAGTGTAATACAGTGGAAGAGCTATCACCTGCCTAATTCCAGGCAGGAAGTTGTTGGCAACAGATGCACAGAGCGTGCCTTACTCTAACCACTCTCAGATGTTCTGCAAGGCAGTGTCAGCAGTCACTCTCCTGATGAATCCTAGACATCACACAGACGTCAACTTATAAAAAAAAAAACCCAAACAAACAAACCAGCAGCTTCAGGTAAATATTCCTGTCAAAATACAAAGAAGTAGTAAAGAAAATCAGGTTTTCTAAAGCATCCTGTTTTCTATTTCCAGTGTAGAAGCAACTCTCAAGCATGACTAAGAAGATAACTTAGTCATAGTGTATTGTAGCACAGTTCTGCTTCAAAGAGGGCCATTAAAACTATGCTTTAAAAATCCCAAGCACTAATTTACAGTGAGACTTTGAAAGGCCCCCAAAATATAGTGCATAACCACACTATTCTCTCACCTTTTTCCTCCCATGCTGTCATCCAATTATTACAGCACTGAAGCAGACACAACTTATAGCTATATATATTCCTCTGAAAATCAGTGATCCTGTTAATTTTCCTTAATCTTGGCAAATGTGTAGCTCAAGACCTTTCATTAATATTTATTAAGTATTCTTTTCTACATTGAACATTTAATTATTTAAATCCCTAACATATAATTCTGTAACTACAGGTTTTATAAGGTGCATTCTTCTTCCCACTGTTATGGAAGTGAGAAAAAGAAATTGTTAGGTCCAGATTCCAAACCTCAAGATCTTTCAATGCAATAAAGAAAAATCCAGTTTAATAAATGCAGCGCATGTCTTATCATCTCACAAACGTAATCCATGTATTAAAAAGAAATATGTGGATTACAATATTTTGTATTTTGATTTCAATCATTAAAAAAATACACAAAAAATAAGAGAAAATTGCTTATCACTGTTACACTGTGATTATTATTGACTTTTGAAGGCCTTTAACCCTCCAAAAGAATCTTTTTGATCTTCTACAAAGAAAGTCATTTTTTCTGCAAAAATATATTCCTCTAAAACAATATAATTCCCCCATTATTTTTCATATCACTATATATTTCATAATGTGAGAAAAGACAGAACTTATGCTAAAACACACTCATCACTTTTCCAGGAGTTATCCTATATTTAGGGGGGAAAAAAGCTAGCTATTTGTCCAAGAACAATTTTCTCATTCTAGACACCAAATAAATGACAAAAGGACCAGCTCAGAGTTCTCTTTTATACTTTTGGAATAAGATGCCTTGTCACGTATCATAACTAGCTATTGGGTGAGATGGGAGGCAAAAAGAAAAGGCCACCAAAAAAAAAAAGCTGTAACAATGGATTTCAGGTCTATTCTTCTCAAATGAATTCTTCTGTATTTCTATAGGCTTATAAAAGAGAAAAAGCAAAATAATCCTAGACTCCTAGTCATCAGAAGTAAGGCCTGAGGAGAAAGTGAATTGAGTGCTGGCACACTGGAAGCTGTTTTCTCTTCAAAAGATCAACAGGGAAGACAACATATTTCTCCATAACACAATTGTCTTCAGCTGTCCTTGAAATGATTGACAGCCAACATTGAGCTTTAGGGATGCTCAGACGATATTTAATGTCAAGTTCAATGTTGAATGCGCTGGTATTTTAAGAACAACACCTGTTCCGGTCTTTGAATACTACTATCAGTCCCAGAAAACAGAAGGAGCCAGAAGTACTTGGCAAGATAAAGTCCAAAAGAAGATTTTTTTTTACTTTTAAGGAAGTCTCTCTCCTCTCTGAGATTTGAGAATGTTTTGTTTGTTTCATTATCCTGCTGTGCCTCCCCTTCCCCTGCCACCCTTTCTTTTTTCTTTATTTCTTATTTATTTTTGGATTGAGTGGGCAAAAAACCAACATTATCCTGTGAGCAGGCTGTTCCTTACCTGCTTTTTTCTTTTGGACTCTTTAACACAGGGTAAGATGAGCTTGCTTGTGATAATGCAAAACCGCTGTAGCAACTGCTTTGTTAACCTTTTCCAGGCTACAGAATATGTAATATATGTACCATACTTTTCTTTCAAAAATTCATTTCCTCAGAATAGTACTAGGAGCAGTGAATGCTCTGTAAACCTATACCTTGCCTGATTGATTTTAATGTATTCATGTACATCTATTTGCTTACACTTCTGCATGTGCTTGAGGCAGTGTTTTTGTTGTATATCTAGTCTTTATTGCCCTTAAAAATACCCTGAGCATCTTTCCTTTGTGTCCAAAAAGACTGGGAATGCATATAAAATTGCATAAATGAAATAAAAAATGATAAAATAGAAGTTGAATGCGCAAATGTAATGATAACAATAAGAGAAATCTGTTTTCAGGATAAACCTATTTACTCATTGAAATGCATAAGCAGAGAACAAAGTCATATATGTTTGAGGAAGGAAAAAAGGGGACATTTACAGAAACTCTCTAGTGGGAATCCTGATAATCAACCAAGGCTTAGAAACACTAAATAATTTCTTCCACTCACACAAAGTATATGTTCATTCAAATATATGTCACTTCAAATATACAGGTTTGTTTTGATCACTGCACTGCGTATCAAGTTTCTTCCCTGAAACGATACAGAGGATTATATTCTTTTGTTGCTCAGAAAAAAAAAATCAAACATATTTACTGACTCTTTTCACTCTTAAATCTCAAATGCTTACCTTGAATTCAAATAGTTTATTTGCATAGTTAATTTAAATAGTCAATTCAGTTTATTTCTAAAGTGATGGGTGTGTGCTACTAGTCCAACTTTACATTTATAACATTAATCTAAGATTAATGTGATTACTGAATTATACAGTCTCTGAATGGAAGAACTGCAGAATTATCATCCTGTCTTATTTATGTCTAGCAAAAAATAAGAGAACACCACCTGAGGATTCGAATACATCAGTGTTTTCTCTAGCAATAATATGGTCTCTGAACAAAACATACCATAATGACAATTTTTCATTATTTTAAATGATTGCATATTAAAAATAATGCCTGAACGTATATATTTTTTTTTTACTAGAAGCAGATCCTTAGAACCAGAACTCAAGAATTAAGAAACATGATCTTAAGATGCCTTGAAAACCATCTTTCCGGTCTGATTTCAGCTCAAGTTAGAATCAGAAGTTACTATGGCTGCTGAAAGTGAAGAAAACCAGATAAACCAACCTTAAATTATGAAGTTCTACATCCCCAAAACTTGTGCCCAAAGAAGAGGAAAAGATTTTCCAGTTAGCTGCCTAATCTAGGCACTTGGTTACTGCCAGCAAAGAACAACACCACAACACGGGTTCCAAAATACAACCCCTGATTTATATTAAAAATCACATTTGCCTGTTTTAGTAATGGAGTTACAGGAAGGTGCAGTGCTGGACATATCTTACAGAGAAAAGTAGAGAGAGGGAAGGTCTGCTTTTTTTGGGCTCTGAGCTGAGAGCAGGCAATATTTTTTTGAGTGTTGACTGTATATTTTTCCAGCAACAAATGTTTAATTCAGAGCACCACTTTATTTAATTGTTCAAGGATATGAGTAAAAGCACTAAACAATTCTGCATTAACATAAGAGCAGCAATTTAAGTATTTTTGGATTTGGAAATTTCCCTCTGACCTACTCATTTCACCTCTATGACAAAGAACTAGACCAGCTTCCCTGCTCTTACTCTTCAGAGGGACAGTTTGACAGACCACCAGATTTTCCACTGTCACTGCTTTGAAGTCTCTTTGACTTTGATCAGTGCTTATCATAGTTTGAGTCACCCTTCCTTGGTCACAGGATTTTACAGAATCGTAGAATCAACTCATTTGGAAAAGACCTCTGAGATCATCGAGTCCAACCTATGACTGAACACCACAATATTTACACCAAGAGCCATGTTCAGTCTTTCCTTAAACAGCTCGAGGGACAGTGAAGAATTTCTTTCTAATGTCCAGCCTAAACCTCCCCTAGGACTGCTTGAGGCTGTATCCTCTCATCCTGTCACTGGTTGCCTGGGAAAAGAGACCAATCCCCACCTGGCTAGAGCCTCCTTTCAGGCAGTTGTAGAGAGTGGCAAGGTCACCCCTGAGCCTCCTTTTCTCCAGGCTAAATACCCCCAGCTCCCTGAGCTGCTCCTCACAGGACGTGCTCTCCAGACCCTTCACCAGCTTCATTCTCCTGCTCTGTACCATCTCCAGCACCTCAATGTCCTTCTTGAATTGAGGGACCCAGTACTGGACACTGTACTCAAGGGTACAGCCTCATCAGTGCCAAGTACAGGGGTACGATCCCTGCCCTGGTCCTGCTGGCCACACTGTTCCTGATACAGACCAGGATGCCCGTGACCTTCTTGGCCACCTGGGCACACATTGGCTCATGTTCAGCTGGCTGTCACCCAGCACCCCCAGGTAGTTTTCTGCTGGACAGCTTTCCAGCCACTCTGCTCCCAGCCTGTAACTGGAGCATATTTGGTCTTTATGAGGTGGACCATTCCGATCCTGGAGTCTGATCAAAAGCTTCCTTCCCCTGAAAGCTCAGTTGCTTCCCTACATCTGGCACTGCTGCAATTCCTTGAGCCTGTTTGGGAGAGAACCCCCAGGCAGCCAAGAAGCACTTTTCTGCTTTTGAAGTTTCTGTGGTACTATTAAGCTGCACATCAACTGGTGTAGGGAGAAAAGGATTCACTCTGAATGGGAGAGAACAACAAAGTTGCAGAAAGTGTTAGTTCACTGGCTCAACCTAGCAGACACCACCAGTTTGTTTATGAGACAGAAAAGCAAGTGCTGGGGATAGCTGGGGAAGAGTGGGGGAGGAATCTGACCCTGCAATCTGGAGAGATCACAGTATACAAAGGCTTTCAGCTCTGTACCAGCTGACGATGATGCAAAAGAGACAACCTGGCTCTACCCACAGTGCAAGCAGAAGTATGCTGACATCACGTTTGGTATGCTTAAATCTGTATGTTTTCATCAGGTACCTTTCAATCATACTTTAAGGGTCACTAAAACAACCAGAAGACTGATTTTACTTTATTAGGAAGGAAAAAAAAACAAACAGTTATGAAAATTGCTGCTTAGTGCAAAGTTCCTTTTGTTAGTACTTGAGCACGATTTTAATTAGAAAATATATTTGAATGTAGAAGTTGTTCAGCAAATAGAGAATTAACAAATTATCACCATTGACACTGAGCAAGAAGGAATTTACTCTGCTTGATCTTCAGATTAGACTGATAGTGTAAAATTGTCAATAAGAATGTGAAGTACGCTTAATTTGGAATCTGATCACATATGACAGACAGAAGACAACTCTAGAATTTCAGCTGTCATATTATAGTATAACCATACACAAAACTGTTGTCCTTTTATAAATACAATTTAATAAATCTATTTGTTGATTCTCTGTTAACTTAGCTCCCTGAGAAAGTCTCACAAATTTTCAGAAACAACCACCTTCGTGTGTATTTAACTTATTTACATAAATGAATAGTGCATACAGAATATTTATGTATGTGTATATATATATATATGAAAATAATAGAACATAATTTCCTACCATGCAACTATTTCTGAATGCTTTGCCTAATCTAAACAGGGTTAAGAAGCAACAATATGCAAATTATCCATTCAAAAGCTTGAAGTGAAATAACTCACTTCAGACATTCAGTTTCATAATATTTGGTGGTGGGGTTAATTACGGGCTTATGTTTGGAATATTTTCACACTTGAAAATGCTATATTGTCTCAAAAATCTAAAAAACAAAACCAACCAAAACCACTGAACCACAAACCACTAAGTAGAAAATACTTATGTTTGTTTATCAAATAGACAATAAACACATTGCTAACAGAGGGGGCCAAAAGTCTTTGGATGACTTGGTGCATTCATTTCAGTTGGGGGGGAGAAATATTTTGAGAAAGCATTAACTTAAATGAAGATATCAGGAGCACAAAAGATATTTTTGAGTGGGAAGAAGGTGACAGCATAACAGCACCTATGCAGATCCAAGAGCTCTTTCATGAAAATCCAGAGAAGCAAACTTTTAAAGCTGCTCTTCCACATGCGCTACACAGGTAGTGGGAAATTTGCACGAGATCTCTCTAATCTCCTGCACAGCTAATAATAACCCCAAAATTAATCTAATTGCTTTGTTTAGCGTATTGTTGGTTTTATGTGTAAAGAATGCTTAGGTGTAACTCACTGTAAAAAAAAAAAAAAAATCTACTGGGAGAATTCTGAGCTGCTGAGAACCTGCCCAAGAACTTGTTTTATACACTTTTTGAGATATGCAATATTTCACAGTGTGATGTATAGCTGCTAATTGGACATAAACAACTTCAACAATGTAGTTTAAAAAGTTCTGTCAATGAATTTCTGAAAATTCCGTGCAAAGCAAAGCATATTTTCTAATATTATCTAGAATCCCTTCTTGCACTTTTGCCCGGAATTAGAATTATCCCTCTTCTGGATTAAAGATGCATTGGTGGATTAGTCTATCACTGATGACAACATAATATATCCTTCCCAGAGGCTTAAACTGAAAAGAGGTCTGTTAACTACAGACCATATTAAAACAGAAAAAAAAAGACAAAAAAAAAGGGACATTGGACACAAGACAGTATTTTAACATTTAAAATCATCATGTGGGAGGTCAAAGTTTGTGAAATATGACCTCTGGTTCAGTGCCATGTATCAGTCCTATTCTTTTCACAGACTGTATCACTTGTAAAACTAGTAAGACATGGGACTGATTCCCGCAAGGATTAGCCATGGGTATTACTTTTAGCTTTAGCCACCTGAGCAAGCTCAGGAATACCAGCCACTCAGGCAATTTAAATGAAAAATAAACTGGCTTTAATTGTTCTACTTGATGGTCATATACAGATTTTGAAGAACTGTGTTTCTTTATTTAATTTTTTTGGCCAGTTACAGAAGTATTAATTTTGTATTTAAATTTAGCATTTCCAAAGCAACAAAGCAGACGAGCTGTTTCTGAAATGAAATATTTTCTATTTCTGAAACTTTGTTTCAGATTACATGAAGTTGATTCATCACTTTAACACTCTAAAGGAGATGTTATGTTATTCTGTATATTGAGACATGCCAGCAGTTTTACATAGAATAGAATCACCCCGCAAAGTCTTTCTAGATGTAAGACCACGTAGAACATCTTTCCGTGTGCACTTCCTAGAATATTTCACACGCCTATAATCATACGGTGACAACTCCTAGAATACACCTGTTTAATATTTAAGCCAAATTCTGGAAAACTAACTTAAGGAAATATTTCACTGACCATAATGAAAAGATAATGCTCTGTACTTTCTGGTGAACCTAAGCACCCAATTACATTCTTTTCCAGTTATATCCCAGGAAAATGTAGATGAGTTGTTAGCACTAAATTTCAATGTAAGACACTGTTTTCTGTTTAAGAAAAGGTCAGTCCTTCACTTTGTGAAGGTCAGTTAAATCATTGGCTTAAATTGAGTATAGAATCCAGCTAAGAAATAAGCTTTCTACCACACTTGCCTGTTGGTGTCACTGAGAAGATGGGGATTAGACATTTTGCTGGTGTTTTATTTAATAAGAGACCTGGATGCCATCACTGATGTTGCTTGCTATATTGAAACTTTGAAGAACAGTACAGAGTATGTGAAGTGTTTGTGCGTACGGCTCACAGGCTGTGTGCTCTGTCCTTTGAAAGGGAACCATTGTAAAAGGGGAGGGTCCTGAGCACAAAGAAGGGAAGAACTGCCTTTCTGGCAAATGGCAGTATCAGCAACAAAACTAATAAAAGACACATGCTTCAATACACAGTAAATAATACTCATACGCTTTGTAGAAATAAAAGGTTGGAGGATGGGGGAAAGGACTTTGAGTTCTGTAGTCAAAGGAATTTAAAGGCACATCTAAGTCGTCTTATGAGAGATTGCTTTATTGTGAAGTATCAGTTACACACAACCCTGGATCATAATTATCTGTGTATCCTCAGACTAGCAGAGCAGTTATAATGCACTTCTGTGCTTCTCTGCAACTGATCTCAGTGATACATCATTTTCTTGACATTTTACAACTTACTGATTCAGTAATCACAGTTCAGTTGTCTTAATCACACGGTAATTGAACCATAGAGGAAATGCCAATAGATACTCAAGAAGATATCAAACCAGTTAGATAGCAATGTTTTCAGTCAAGAAATAGCTAACAGCAACTCAAATCTGAGTTCATTTATTCTCCGCTATCAATGTCTAGATCTCTTAAAAGGTAATTAAAGGGAAGGCAGTCCATTTTGGCCCAAATCCGCTATCTCCCTGCTCCTTTTATTTGCTTTATTATGCGTGAGCCCCGTTAAAGAAGAAACAAAAGTCAGGATACAGGCGGGTGGTCCGCCACGGCCGGAGGGGGAGCACGCCAGGCTTGCAGGGAAGGCAGCGCCTGGTCGGGGAGCTGCCCGCGGAGCAGAGGCTGCGGCGCGGAGCGGAGCGGGAGCGGAGCCGCACCGGGAGCCGCCCGGGCCGGGACCTGTCCGTGGTCCTGCAGCCGGGCCGCCCCCGCTGCCAGCGCCACCGCCGAGGGGCCCTTGGTCCCTTTCTTGCCTGTCCCCCCCCCACAGACTCCCTGCAATAGCTGCTGCCACTGCTGAGCCCGATGAACAGAAATTCAGCTTTTAGGGAGATTTCGTACCCCCAAGGCTAGGGGTACTAAAGAAAAAAAGAATCTCCAAAGCTCATAGTAAAGCCCTGCCCAGCCACTGAGAGTGCCTTTCCCTGCAGGTCTCTCTGCTGCCCGGGGCACGGGGGAAACCCCAGTCCAGCACACAACTTTCCTGCAGGGAGCCGGGCTTCAGCCCCCTCGGAGCCTCCGTGCAGAGGGGATCGAAGACGGGGGACCTGATGCCCTCGTCGCCTTCAAAGCTGTGGAGAAGACAGGCAGGAGACCGAGAGAGGCTGGGAGCTTCCTCGCCTACCCGTCCTTATTGCCGGCTTCTGGTACCGGGGAAACCCCCGGGAGGCGGAGGAGAGGGAAGAGGAAGCTCCCACCGTACGCGCAGTGCCCCCCGTGCATCCCCTTCTCCGGGAGCCCGGAGCCCCAGCCCGGACTCACGTGTGCCGTCAAACCGGGTGGCGATGGTGTCGAGGAAGGTGTTCTGGGGTGCCAGTAATCCTTTCATAACCGGCATTTTTCCAGCGCGGTGCGAGGTTCCCCATCAAAGTTTGTCTACGAGGGTTGTTCGAGAAGAAAGTGCAGAGGGCGCCCGGGGGAAGGTAGAGAGGGAGAGGGCGGAGGGATAGGGAGGAGAAGGAGGATGGGGATGCCGCCGCGCCGCCTCCGGCGCCGGGAGCCCCCCGCTTGTCAACCCCGGCCCCGCCGCCGGGAGCCGTGCACAGGTGCGGAGCCGCGCCCCGGCCGGCAGCGCCCGCTCCCCCTCCCCGCACCCCTCCAAAGGCAAGGGGGAGGGGGCGCCGGTGGAGAGCCGCCGTGAGGGAGGACGGGCTGGAGGAGAGCCGGGAGCTGGGCAAGAGCCACCTTTATCCACCTGTAGAGGAGCCGGGTGGGGCGGGGCAGAGCAGGGACCGGAGGCCCCCGGGGGCTGCGGAGCCTCCCCCGCCCCCGGCCGATCCGGACACCTTTCGACTCTAGCACCCGAGAAGGGTCCCAGGCATCTCAGCTCACTGTTCCGTGAGTAACAATATCGCAGGGTAAAGCACGGGCTCTTACTGTGCTGGAAGGAGAAACACCCTTGATGGTGTTTCAAATGCCTCTGGGGGTGCTCATTGGAGAGTGAAGACTGGAACACGGATAATGCTCCACCAGTTGTGTGGTCTCAGGCATTATTTGCATTTTGAGGCTATTTCATTTGTTTAAGGAATAGGCATTTTGCTGTGATTGCTAATACATCCTATAATATTCTTTCAACATTTTTCCCTGAAAAATTCCTGAAATAATTTTTTTCTGAGAGAGAATTACAACATATGTCAGCCCAGAAGGTCTAATGTGTAAATTCAAGCAGATAAATATGTAACAATAGTAATAAAGAAGCAGCATTCCACATTCAGCTGAGTGACCTGCTCGGACTGGTACCATGGCTCTTTAAATGCTGCCAGATAACTCTCCATAGTACAGTCATTTCACTTACTGTAGCAGCAACGGTAAAACTTCCCCATGTTCTTTCAGGATTAAAAGACCCTAGAGAAAAGAAGTGGGAGTACACTTCCTAATCTACAAAGTCACTCTGCAGAGGAAGCCTGTTGGGTTCTTGTTATTTTGCAGTACTGCTATTTGTATTTTTTGCTATTCCTGTTCATTTAGGATTCTCTCTTTCTCCAGATGGTTAGAAGACTTTGATTCCCACTTTTTAGCATAAGCAGCACTGAGAGAGGTTACAAAACAGAAAAAAAGGTCTCTTTACAATAGATAATGAAATGTAAAAAACCCAAGAACCTCAGAAAATGCTGATACACAGGGTTTCTAGCACAATATAAAGCCCACCTTGGTTCTGAAGAATGCAGCAGTATTTCACTGAGCTCATGAATCTGTCCAGCTGCCCTTGTCCTAGAAGCCTTTTACAAACTAGTTGATATAGAGACAGCAGATCAGTTTTCAAGGTAGCACATGAACTGAGTGACTGCCTGTACAGTGCTTTGGAAACCTCCAAGATCCCAAAGTACTATCAGTTTCTTGCTACCTGATAAACTTCAAATTCCTGTTAGCCTTGCCCTTAAAATGTAAGCACCAGCATTGTCCTTAAAATGTACAATTTTTAGTACTGAATGCCAGCAATTTTTAATTTTGGTTATTATTCTCATATCTTCCAGTTTAATATAAATTGAGTCACAAAATTAATTTCTACTGATAGTTTTCAATTTAGTCTCTCTGGCTAGTTGGGTTTGATGGTACAGCATGTACCCACTAGTGACATAAAGAAAATCCTATTTCAATACTTGGACAGCCCTCAAGGGCATGATCAGGTTTTCACTTCTGACAAAGTGCTCAGCAACAGAGGTTGTTAAGGTAAATCTGAACCTTTGAAACCTGACAAAAGACTTGCCTATGTTGTAGCCTGTGTGCTGCATTTGTGTTTCAGTTTGCATTTTTCTTCATGGTCTGCCCAAACACCATTTAAGTAGTGATAGAGTGAAGGAGAAAGGAATGTATTCCTAGTCTTACTTCAGGCAGTCAGGAGACTTAAACCCATATGTACATTTAAAGATATAAATGCATTTCTGTAATTCAGTCATCAAAAAGGGGGAAAAAAGAGACGCTTTTCCAAGGAAATCAAGTTGCTATCTGATATGTCTGCAAGCCTATAAGTGGACACACCAAGTCTGAGCTGTAATCATAGTGTTTTAAGGGCTGTATGACATAACAGCTTCAGTAAGTTTAGAGCTTGATTAAGAGCTCATGGAAATCTCTTAATCATGAGAAAAAAAATATTTTAATAAAGTCTTAGGACTTAACTTGGGCAAAAAATGCCAAACAGTCATGCAAGCACACACCTCAGAAAGGACAGATAAGTGCCACAGGAGTTACATGGCATATTCCATGTTGATAGGGGTGAACACACATCACCACAAGCCAGGATGTGATGGCAATGGCAGAGAAAGCTCCACCAACAATGAAGTTCTGCTGATGTACAAGAGGGAGGGATACCAAATTGTTTATAAGGACAACATGCTGAAGGCCTCTTCATCTCTGAGAACTTCAGGAAAGAGGAAGGAAGTTTGCTGTCTTTACAAGTATTCACAATCATGGCATACTGTTATAAATTGATTATGGAAATAGTTACATACCATGAAAAATTGGTAAAAACTAAGCTCCTAAAAATTATGTTTGTGTTCTATGTATCACAAAGAAACCACCCAATTGCCTCTGAAGTAGCTGATAAAACATATTACAAAAATAATGTAAAAACCCCTTAAACTACAAAAGGCGAAACATTGAAGTGCAGTATCCTATTTTTCACTTGTATTTAGCATATTCTAGAGACTTTTACTCATAAGAGTAATCCTCCTTATTAGAAACTGGTCCTTCAGACTCTGAAACTGCAAAACACAGAAGCTTGAAGTTGCTCAAAGCAAATTTAACAGGCTGAAATTTCAGTGAGCTAAGAAATAGTACAGAAAATCAGACAAGAGCTAAGCATTTATTAAAGAGAGGTAAAAGGAACAGCTGAAAGTTTGCAGCCATGTCCTAGAAAATTATTTTTTAAGCTTTAAATAAAAAGCAAACTAGGGACTCTGAATAGTCACAGACACCTTTATTTGGTGGGTTTTTTTCATGTTTAAGGAAAATTAAAATACAAACCCAGGTGATTTTTATCTTGTTTCTAGAAATCAACTTTCAATTTTGCTGTATTAATTTGTAATATCTGGGATATCTGGACATAGTGCCTAATACAGCACATATTTTTGCTGGCAAGGACAGGTAAACAAGAATTGGAATCTAAATCTGATTCTTGTGTATAAATATATATTCAATTTAAGTAAATAGCTCATTCCCCATATTCCTGTCTTTTTCACAGTGGAAAATTTTGCTGAATTCAAAGGCATAAATATATGTAAAAATACATAGATAAAAGTTACAGATAGACAGTACCAAAGCTGAGAAATTAAGGACTAATAGCACTGCTGCTACTCTTCAGGAACGCCATTAGTATCCAGAGACTGCAAATGAAGTTAACTCAGGGGCTGACAGTTTAGACCAGAAGGACTATCTAAGAAAATAAGGTTTGCTACTTCAAATTACTCAACAGTATATAAATAAAACCTCAGCCATACATTTCCCCCAACTTATCCACAGCTACTTGGGCACTCAATATAGCACATTACATTGTGAGGCATGGTGTAATCTTTTCAGATATTGCTTGTTGCCCAGAAATGAGGACATGGGCAGAATTTTGCACAGAATATGTGCAAGGAGCAACATGTTGTAACATTTTTGCTCATGACTTTTCTTCATTTACAATTTAACCAACAGAATTTTCCCAGATCTTGTTATTAATATTCCAAAGTACCATGAATTACCTCATAAAACAAGAAGTTAGGAGTTGCTTCCGTGGTATGACCATTTGACCTCAACTTACCTGCTACAATTATGCAAATGAAAACAGCTAGTGAAAATCAAATTAAAAAGGTCTGCCTGCAGCTTACTTTTGTGCTTGAAATTGCCACCCACTTATTTGTTTGCTAACCTTGGCATCCAGTGGAAAAAGAGAATTATGAAAGAGCCTGAAAATACTAGGAAATGGCAAAGAATGGCAACCTGCTGTTCATCTGCCAAGAGCAGGCTAATTTAGTCTGAAGTAGTGCATGTTAAGAATATCGTCTTGATAAATGATTGTTGTGCTTCAAAAAATGCTGGCCCCTGCGTTTTGTTGTGCATAAGCCAACAACAGAACTTTTCAAGAATAGAGCTGCATAATTAAAACTCTGGCAAACAAGGGACAGTTTGGATTGAAGTTTAAATGCAAAGCCAGCATCTCTGGTTCAGGAGGAGACAAAGTTCCTATAAACTGGAAAAAGTTGAAAGCAAGTAGAAGAGTTCAAACATTATGGTATTTTGAATGAAGTTAAAGATTTCCTCTGCTCCTGGCAGACACTCATGAAACATTTTGGCAAAAGTCTCATTTCTTTTTAGTACTGGTGTTAAAGGATGCAAACGTAATGTTCAGAGACATGCTATTCACTAATGTACTGAAAAAGCACAGTGACAGATGCACAAGATTCTAATTATACTGATATCACCATCATATTAGGCTGCAATTTATGCTTTTGTTTCCTTTTGTAATATATGTAATCATGGATAAGGCTTAATGTCTTTATACATCTTGCTCAATTAAGTAGATTAATGATTTATGCAATGTTAATTTCTGTTTTGAATGGTTAGAAAGCATTCACAGACCCAGGTTTCACGTGTCCATCAGATTTACAGAGAGAGAAGATGCTGTCTCTCATCTTCTATAAAGCAGAATATTAAGACCTAAAGGTATCTCTGTTGTCAAACCAAAAAAATGGTTAAATGGTGAATAGACGATCAGATCTCAAAATTGATAAGGTTATAAAATTTATACTTCTGTTTCCACTTTCCTACCTATAAGAGCAGAATCATAGTTTTCACCTCCAAGGATTGTGTAGATATAATTAATGTTCACATAACAATAAAATTTCACAAAAACCTTTGATAAAGCTAGAAACAAATTAGCAGTTGTTATTGAAGAGATTGGATGGCATTCAGAAAGTTATTGAACCACATTTCAAACAACAGGGAATTAAGAAGACACTCAATTGCTCTAACTTTAATTGAGCACCATCATGTGAGAAATAATAATTATTTATTGGAAAGAAGGACTGCATAAAAGAGAAATGTACCCCTATGCACAGAATTAGCAACCAAAGCTGAATGAACAATATCTATTTTGAGTGGAGCTTGGTTTTCATCAGAAAACAAAACAAATCCTCCTGCAAACTAAAGCCAAAACCCTCAAAAATAATACTACTAATATGAAATAAAAAGTAAAATAAAATAGCTACACTACAACTCTGGTGATAAACCTTATGTTTAACTTAATGCGAACAGAATTTTCTTCTTAATATCAATGCAATAAAACAAAGAAAAGTTGACTTCAGAAGAGACTGAACCACTGTAATGGGTTATTTTGTATTTCCCAGATATGAAAGACATCATGAGCCTTTTACCCTCACTATGACATTAGAAGCAATGCTGATGTTAAAGGATACTGTAGATTATTCTACATCTCAAAAAAATTTGCAGATTCAGTTCACCTGTTAATGTTGAGTGTTAATTTTGTTCCCAGTTCTTTCTTTTGAAAAGGAAAGAATTCACTTAGTGAATATTAATATAGCTGTTGAGAATATTTGTTATTGTCATATCAGAACTTCACTCATTTATGACCTGGAGTTTAAAATAATTTCATTATAAAATGTAATCCATTACCATTTAGCTGCTTGAATTCAAAGAGTACAATGCCAGAATTATTTGCAAGGCCCAACTGTGCTCAGTGAAAACAAAGGAGAACTCAGTCCAAAAGTTTAAGAGGTGTGATACTGATTGTATAAGAGACATAGAAGGATACTTTGAATAGAGAATAATCACAAGCACGGCTCTAGATATGGGATTTTCTCTGAAGTCTTAAAAATCATCTTCCTACATGCAGATGTAAAAAGTGATTCCTCCCACAGATCCCCTGAAGTTAATTAGAAATTGTGCTACCATGCTTCTACACAGATATCCCCTGAACACTGGGAAATGGATATCTAAATTTCATGATCACAGTCTAAATACCATTATTGAAAAGCAGCTCCAAAGGCAGAACAAATACCTCCATAAGTACACCTATTTTAAAATCCTTAAACCAGATCAGTCTAAAATAATTTTTTCTGTTCCTTACCCAGGATTTTTGAGCACAATTTATATTGTGCTTAAGCTTCTTCAATATCACCAAAATAACTTGCATGACTCAGCCGTATTTTTCCTGACTTGCACCAGTGCAATAAAGAGATGGATGAGACACGCCAGCTGGCTTTACTTTATTAATATTTCTGACTTGCAAAGCACCACAGGTAATGCTGAAAGAATTAAGGAATACAGCTATGCTGGTCCCTAGCAGTGCTGTGGTGCTAATGTGAATTAAGATTTTGGTGACCATTCATGAAGTGACAAGAGAGCAGGAAGGAACAGCAACATTGTTTGTTATAAATCACTGCAAGTCACAAAAGACTACCAAGACACAGAAAACTCAAAAGGAAACAGAATAGTACTTCACTAGATGTCATCTTCAATTTTGTTTTCAGTGCAATTGCCTTGACAGAGGATTCATTAATAAAAAGCCTGGGTGGCATTACTGGGTCTTATTCCTTTTTTTTCCTCTTAGATTTTACAGCATTTTAAAAAGTGACAATCTCATTAAAATATAAGATTAATGGCTAAAACAAGTTAAATAGCATTGGAAAATCCAGGCTCATAATGTACAAGTATTTCTAATCACTTCATACCATAAAGACACAGAAATTAGTACTATGATGTACGTACTTTTTATAGACCTTTATATTAATACATAAATTAGACCTGACATCTAATTTATCTACTGAAAACATCCTCCTAGAGAGATATAGGTGCAAATTCTCTAATATTTACGGGTTTTGATGGTAAATATGGATACCATTTAATTATATGGCTTGTTTGGGTGTTAACAGTAACAGCACATTTTCTCTAAGGTGCAATTGGCAAGCTTTGCAGAAGCCAAAAGCAATAACTTGAAGTCAGAAATTAAATTTTGTTTTAGAAAACTCCAATCAGGGAAAACTGAAGTTCTCCCCATTATGTAAGTATAATCAGTATATCTTTTAGTACCTTTCATAATATCTAAGCAATAACTGGACTATGTGAACTTAATTCATTTAGCATAGTTTTACACAGGAATGATTCAGGATTAATACTTATGGCAGGTCAAATGTACCTTCTACTTCAATACACACAGTAAGGGACCTTAATTGGCATGTACTTTAAAGGTACCTTGAGGTCTTTAATGTTTGCCATGGAAGATTGTAAATACAATGATCACAGAGATACAATAGTATATTTGATGAATGATTAAAATGTCATAAGCAGTAGCTTAAGAACATTCCCAAATTGTTAGAGAAAAATGTGTTTAACTCTAAAATATATTACTATAGTTCCAAAATACCTGTCCATAAAGTGTAAATGCACTTTAAAAACCCCAAGATGATTTATTAGTATAAGTACAGACTCACCAAGATCAAATGCTTTGCTGAGAGTTAGTTAAAGCAGTAATAAGTTTGCCAGACCACTGAATATAACAATACCTTTTCCTAATTGGAGAAGGAGTGAAAGGGACAAGGAAAAAAGAAAAGAAGTACTGATTTAAAAATATTTAAGGTGGGTTAGACTTTTTTCAAGAATCCTTGCATCAACTAGAATAGGTAAAATTGGTAAAGATACTGCAATATATACATCCTTTCAGAAATGTAAGAAACTGTTAACTACAGTTCAGGTTACATGACTTTTCTATTATACCAGTGATAACTGAACTTTCTTCTCACTTAAGTCAATTGCATGATTGTTTAAAAATAAATTAAAAACCTTTAAAACAGAAGAAATCCTCCACAACCTTTTGATGTGCAGTAAATCTTACTTCTACATTACAAGTTCTTCAGAAGACAACAGTTAAACTGCAAGTAATTAAGGAACAAGAGTCTAACTTGATCCATCAAGGCTGTAGCAGATCAGCCTTAATACTGATTGATTTGCTTTTTAATCTTCTCCAACTCATCAACTTCTTTTCCATCCTAATAAGAGTTTCATTAGTTGTTCCTCTCATGAGGCCATTTAAACAGAAGAACCAGTAGATACTTCAGTAGTCACAGTAATGTTTCTCCACCTAGAAGATACTCCAAATCTTCACAAATAAATTAAGCAAACTACCCTGTTTTTACCCTTACTAGAAAAAACATCTCTTACTCCCTTATTTTGGAGAGATTTTTATAAATGTGTCTTCCCTGAATGCATACTTTGAGGTAGACATTTGCAAAGATGAACACTGCAAAGGTATAGAAATAGGAAAGGAAGACTGCAAGAAAGAAGTTTTGCTGTTCAGAGAAAAAGAATCTCCATGACTAAGGCAAAGAATTGGCAAATAAATCCTACAGAAGTAGACAGAAATATCTAACAGGTAAAAGTTACCATGTTTGTCACAGGACTGAGCTTTCAACTAAATCTGTTGTGCAACACATGTGGCATCAGGCAAAACAGGGTTTAAGTAGGAGGAAATGAAATCTAGGGAGGGAAGAGTGGGCAGCACACCAGGTCTAAGAATGAACAGCAAGATTCAAGCAATGCTTAATTGTGCAGAGGCCAGGAAAATAGAAAAAAAAAAGGAAAAAGAAAAATACAGCATTTTTATCTGTAACTGAAACAGTTGTGAGAATGTGGAAATCAGGATTAAGGGGGGTTTACGCTGCAATCACATCCATCTAGTTTTTGTGTGCTCTTCCTCCTGCAAACCCCCAACAGGGCAGAAACCGGTTATTTTTGGACTTTGAAGAAATGAATCTTGAACTCCAGTCACCTTCAAAATACACTGCACTAGTCTGCATGACAATTTGAACCTGAAGAATTATTTTCATTTAGATTTTGATCTGTCACGATTATTTTTCAGTATTTCAAAGAATTTGGGATTTCAGGTATGTCAATCCTCTATTATCTTATCTTCTATATAACATCTTTCATATACTTTTTGTATGTTCCATCTATAAGCAGTGCTCTGATTCCATATCAGATCCAAGCAAGCAAAGCCTCGGGTATGCACAGCTCTCTGCATAGGAAAATTAGTATGGCATAATAGGTAAGTGTAAGGATTAGACTGAGGATCATATTACAGGATTAGGGCAAATATACATGCAATGGATTTTGTAGGAAATGACCAGCCTTGCAGTAGATGCAGCCTCAGAGTCCTATTTATAGTATAATCTACTCCCTAGTCAGGTTGAATTAATATCCTTATCCTTTTTGCATAGACTAGTTGGCATATTCTTGGTACAATTTTCAAGACTAATCTTTTATCTAGGATGGCATTTGCTGTTACAGTGCAGTTTAAAGCTCAGTACAGAATTTGTGTCAGCACTTTTTGTCCCATGAAGGGCTGAAATTAAAATATTAAAACAGATAATGTAGCCATTGTCCCGAAAAAAGCTCACAGCTTCTTCCAAGCTCATAACAACTGAACAATACAAAATCCATGACCACTTTATAAGTATCGTTTTGAGGTTTCTCAACCATGAAAAAGGTTTCCCAGGTGTTCTTCAGAAGCACATTTACTTTCCAAGAAATAACATATTTTTCTGCTGCTTGGACTAAAAACCTCTCTAAATTAAGGTTGAAACTAAATTAATTTGTTTCATACTAAGGGATAGAAACCTTCAGAATGTGATCACATTCGTGTATTTGATCTGCTGTCAAACATCAGAAGTGGGAATTATTCTATCTAGTGATTTAGTGGGATCAAATAATGTGGAATCAAATTCAGGGTGAGCTGAAACACTCAGTTTGAAATTCAAGATTTGGACAGAATTAATTTTCCCACCTTTTAGTACCATTTTTCTAGTTAAGTTGGTCTAACCAGGTTATCCACAGGTAACAACAATCAAAAGTCTCACAAAAATAAGCATCATAACTTTACTCAAGTGAACTAAGAAATATATGAACATTATGAACAGGTCTTTATGTTCGTCTCCACTATCTGATCATCTGTCATCTGAAGATGATCATGGACAATTAAGGGCTGGGAATTTCAAATCTCTAGCATCCAATTTTTTTTACGATATAAAAATGTGTAAACATGCAGGTGAAGTTTATGGTGCTATCTCATTGGTATTAGCTTACAATTTTCCTAAGTCAATTTAATATTACTAAAATATACTTTCCAAATAAACTTCTAAGTTCCTGCAATCCTAGAAGATGTTAGAAATTTAGGTCAGATATTTACCAGACAGATTAAAAAACAGATATTATCTATGCTCTGCAAATGGTTAGAAAGATGAATTTACAGATGGAACATTCTAGAGTTTACTGCCCTGGGCAGAGAATAATCACTCATAGTAGTTTTAGTTTGTTATATTCTTTTAGCAGTTGAGATAAGCACTTTGATATTTTCTCCTTAATTGTCAAAATGTTTTTGTTCATATTTTATTATAAACTATATGGAGAATGAACACTTGAACAACTTGTAAAGAACTGAAATATGACCATAACCATTGCAGAAACCCTGGCTTAGAAGGTTTGTTTCAGTTACAAGACAAAAAGAATTATTATAACAAATAATAAGTGATCAGTCTATGAAAATGCCCACTGAAGAAACCAAGGATTGTAGTGATATAACATATATAATATATGGTAAACAAGAAAAACAAGCCTTTGGCAATCAACAGGCCATAGTAGGTTACTAGATAAGTAAAATGAGAGTCCTACTGCCTTATTCTGTAATTTCCATTCCGTATTTTTCTTGTACTGAACTGAGAAAAACTGAATGCAAAGTCTAAGTTGTTGTTTTAGAGCTGCCAACCTGCCTATGGAATTAATTCTGTCCTCTTTGGCAAGACAGGCAAATTTTATGAATTTATACTGTGATTCTCAGATTTATTGTAATAACTTTTGACTAATCCTGTTGTTCTTCACAAACATTTAATTTCAAAACTCTGAATGTGTCTTCCAAATTTGGAATATTTGCATATTTGAGTACATTTCCAGACTCTGGAACGAAAATTCTACATTTGTCGTAGCTGCTAAATATTGATATCCTTCTCTTGAAAGTTCATCTCATTCAGTTTTAGAGTAACAAGCTTATTCTAACACCTCTGATATTTGAGCCTCTTATCCTACCTAAAATAGCACAAAATACAAGATTGCATTTGGACTTTCACATTCTTTAAGCCTAAACAGAGACCACCATGACCTTTCACATGAAGTATTATCACATTTTCTTACTCTGAAGAAGACATGAAATAATTTTTGCAATTTACTTTTGTTTATCTTTGGAATATTTGTAACTTTGCTAAAGCATTTTGTGACTAATAGGTGAGAATTATAAGAATTACAGAAGAGAATCTTCTCATATCCCAGTTTATTGACAAAAATAAAGGGTGAGGATCAGCTTCAGCCTGTTCAAACTTCAATTAAGGTGAGTAAAACATGGAGCTCAAGGGACTAACAACTACACAACAAAATTCTAAAGGTTTTAAGGTGTTTAAAGAGGAAAGTGAGAAAGGTACAGGATTTACAAAAATGTTTAATTGTTTTGTGTAATTTTTCCTCCTGAGGACCACTTGGTTTTTTCTGTAAGTCTCAACAGATGCATGAGAAGTTGTTCTCACTCTCTCCTCCACTGTGCATGAAGCACATTTTTTATAGCCATCAGAACTCCCATTCTCCTTCTCCTCAATCTTAATATCTCCCTACAATCATTTCCTCACCTTTGTTTTTCCAGCCCGTTTTGATAAACGTGAGTGAGGCAGGCTGCTCCAAGGACCTCCATCCCAGGCAATGTTGGAAAAGCCAGCAGACAGCAGAGATGAGTGACTAGGGGCAGGAACCCCTTCAGCCATCCAGCAGCAGCTGCTGAAGGAGGATGCAGTCAGATCCTAAACATTTTGGAGGTCTGCCCCTTGCATCATATGTGATCTGGGCCCTTATCCTCCAGTGTAGTAACATCACAAAAAGAGCAGCATTGCCACAAGTGACATGAAGCAATTTTAATGTGAATAAAAGAAGCATGTGAAAGATTCTGGAAATAATTAACTTAACAAATAACCTTTGAAATATTAATTTGGACCAACTGCTTCCTCAGGTGAAAAACAAGCTAACAACCTGCTGATTGATAATCAGTTCCATCTTTCATGTGGTTTTGGGTTATAGAAGTGTGGTACAAGAGATTGGAAATTATTTTCACAGCTAGATGTGCCTCCATTTCCATAGGTTAATTGGGCAATATGCTACTTTGAATTCTTATAACTAGCATAAATTTGTTCAAATAAATATTTTTACTGACTACAGATTGAATTACAGGAAAGGAGCTTGTTTGAGTGTATTTTGACCCCCTTCAATATAGTAATATACAAAACTGTTGCAAATATTTTCAATACAACTTGTGCTTAAGTAAATACATGTTTTTTTCTAAACTTACTTTTTTAAAAAAGCTTGGAATCAATGCTCTAGTGCTGTAGCACAAGCTTAGTGTTCTCCAGAGCTAATCCAGCAAAACAGTTAAAACACATACTAATACAGGACAGGTAATATACTTAACATTAAGCTCTATTTAGTGAAATACCTTTAGCACTTGCTGCAGTGTATTTTGTAAGATAAGCATACTCAAGTATTAAACTCTCAACATGCATTTTTCCAGACCTGTGGTCAATGTTTGCCTCCAGCCACAGCATGACCTCATTACTTATATGTTTTAAAGCTCCTGAATAGACAAAAACCCTGGCTCTCTGCTGGTGTAATTATATTGATGGCACTGGAGGTACAGCACAGCTTCCAGTCCTTGGCTTTAAACACTCTACAACACACACCCTTTGTGAGTTCCCACTGGATCTATTGCTGTCACTGCAGGTGTCACACAATCAGATCAGATGAACATTTTAAAAATGCCAAAATAATGAAATAATATTGCCCAGACTTGATTAGTTAATTCACTTGGTTGTATTTGAAATGGCTTTAAAAACTAAGTTTTAGATGTACACAAAATTACGGTTTTTTTAGCAAAGAAGGATTTTTTAGCAGTTTTATTTAGATGCTGTTAAGCCAACAATCAATTCTCTTTTCTTAAAAACCTAAAGAAAGTGTTTCAGCAACTGTTATGTAACAGTTGAAATTGGCAAAAGATAAACACAATATTTAGACACAAATGGTCTAAATATAAAATTGACACTAAAATTGGGGGGGGGGGGGAGCTTCTCCCTTATATGCTTTGCACTTTGTCTTACAGCAACTCATTCTATATTTCCTTCATTATTATTCTCACTTTTTATACAGCCTACACACACTGAAATTCCCATGTCCCATTTCTAACTGTATTCTCCTCTTTAGTAATTATGTTATGGATGGTAAATTAGTAAGAACATAAAATAATACCTTCTTGTTTATTTGAGGAGTACTGTTTCAATTCACCAAACACTGTTTATAACATTAGCAAGGCTTCCTTTGCAACACAGAGCAGCATGTAACTCAGTGGTATTGTTCATTATTGAATGTGCAAGTGATATATTTCACAAATAAATCAGTAATGAAGCAGAGTATAGAGACAGCAATACCCAAGCTGCATTGGCCCAAGACCAATCATGTTACTGTAACATTTTCCTTTCAGAAATATAAATACTGAGATGAAAGTCTGTGCCATAAAAATTCTTTCATAAACCTGTCTCTCCACAGCCCACATTCAGGTGGTTACATAAGTACATGAATGATGTTAAGCAAATGAGTTATTATAATGAAGTTAAATACAAAATTCATATCAAACTAACGTTTAAACACCTTTTATGTCTTTGTATATTTTCATGGAACATTTAACAAGGCTTAAATCTTTTACCACTTATTAAAACAGAGCTGCTCTCTTATGCAAAATCTAAGTGATCAGCTTAAAGAGAAAAGATTAGACAATAAATGAAATATTTTTATGTTGAGTACCCATGTGATTTTGAATATTACAAAAGCTGCTTATTTGCATCACAAGGGCCAGATACACAAAAACATTTAAGCGCTGAGTATTCTTGCTTTCCAGCATGATACAATTATCATATTAGAAAAAGAATGAGCAGCTGTTAGGTAAATCTGTCCTGGCTCAAATCCACACAAATAAATACATACTAAAATAAGAGAGGTACCTCACCCAGTTAATATCACTGAGTCTCAAATGTTACCTACTCCTGGCAGTTCCCATTCAAACTTGAGTGAGCACTGGTATTTCAAAGGATACTCTCAGGGATACCTCAGCAATCTATACTTGAATTTTACTGAAAGGGTATTTCTATACAGAAAAACCTCAGAAGGAGATTGGGGGAAGAAAAAGGAAGTTAGGAGCATTTTTGGAGGCTGCTAAAGCATCCCTGACAACCTTCGTAGAGTCTGAAAAGAAAAGAGCTAATCCAAGTCACAGGGATTCCGCTGAAACATATTAAGACCTCACAAAACCAGCTTCAGTTACTGATTGATTTCCCTGTCATCCACTTCCCAAGACTCCTACCATCCCTAATTTCCTTCTGCATTATCACTTAGAGCCATCACTAACTCTTTTCCTTTCAAAACTTTTATATTTTTTCCATTAAACACATCTGAGTTATATTTTTTTCACTAGCTTCTACCTAAGCACATAATCTGACACTTTGTGATATTGAGTGAGATGACTTAAGGATAGTGTATCAATACTAGCAATTAATTTCCTTCCTTTTATTGCTTTGAACAGCCGTTCAATCTAATTTTCAGGATTAATTATTTTCACTTCCCACTAGTACTGCAGACAGAACACAATGAGCATCCGAGAAAGCTGAAACCAATCCAGCTTCTCAGAAAAGCCTTTAATAATTTGATTTTGCTCATCTCTCCTGATTTAAAAAGGTCTGCTTCGAGTCTTGCAAAACAAATTCTAAATTCAATTTCAACTAGGACTTTCACTGTATGGTACTAGCAAATTTCCACTATATAGTACTCACATCAGAACTCATACACATTCCTGTTTACTTTAAGGCAAAAAAAACCTTTCCTTGGCAACACTGTACACAAGTACAAGTAGAAAAGAAATTCTTAGAACTTTCTAGACTGAGTGACAACACATGCTAGCAAGACTACAGTTCTCTATAACGTTAAAGTAGGATGCCACCTACTGCTAAATAGCCTGAATTAAAAATAGGGAAAACCAATTTCCTAATGACATAAAGTAACCTGGAATTACTCATGACTAATGTTTCGTAATTCTGTTGCACAAGTCCAGTTCTCAGAAAAGAGCTTTACAACCAGCTCGTCATGTAAAAATTTGTGCTCTATGATTCCTGCTACTGCAGGAGCAGAGTTCTTTACAGTCAATTGAAAGAGCACATGTACTCAAAAGGTAGGTTTATACTTATGGAATGTAGCATTACTTTATGACATAAATTCAGTTTTTGTCTGCCAAGTTTCTTCTCCAGTTCACTTAACAGAGAAAGCCTTTGGATCAAAAGCTCTGGATCAGGTGCCTACAAACAGTGTGCAACTCAGTGATGCTTACTTTGATATCTAAGAGTATCTAAGGAAAAAGATGCAAGAAATAAAAGTAATCTATCTGCTCAGCCAAGGCAGTTTACTTTAAACTTCAAACTTGTCTAGCAATGTATCAAGAAATGTACATAAATGCTTCCAATGCTCCTATCTGCAGAGTATTCTGTAAGTCTTTGCCTTCTCTCATATAATCTGAGAAAAAAATGCCATTACTACTACAACCAACCAACAAACAAACAGAAAAGCAGCCTAAAGCAAACAAAACCAGCTTAAGAATTTCCTGACTTGGTGCTCCTATCTTCCCTGGAAGAGTTTCAGCCTCCTTACTTTTGGCAGTAGAATTTGTTTAGTATCTGCTCAGTGAATCAAATCAGCAAATTCTTCTAGATTCAGAGTAATCATCAAAAAGTTTATTTTCCATCCTGTATATTTCCTCTGATTTAGGTTATATTGTAGCCCTGCCAACATCTGTGTCAGCACAATGCACAGGGCAAGGTTCCCTAGTATGAGATCTGGTGATACGGGGATTTCTGAAGCCACCTTTGCTGCTAGAGGCAGTGCACAATGCAGTTTCTTAAAGTTGTCCTTTGCTCACAAATTGAAATAAAACAGACATTTCTATCACATTTTATTTACATGTGACCTCTTCAACTCAGGAAAGAGCCACAGTAATTGGACAAATGCTTCGCAATTTTTATACAAGAGAGAAGTATTGAACAGAGTACACACAGAGCACACACACACCCCCAGACACTTCCTGTGGTTCTGCATGCAACTCCTAAGTGCAGCATTTGCACTTGCCAGAGATGGTAGTTTATAAAGGAAAAAATACTGATTGAGAGGATGGAGAATGAAATTAAGGCTTTTCCTAGGGTGTTCAGATCATTTTGAGGGTTTCCTGCACAAAGACACACCTTAAGGCCAGCAGGACCTCAACTAGTTTTAAACTAGGTTTGTGCTACCTCTATGACAGAATCAAACAACTTCTTTTATTTGAATTAAAAAACCACAGTCCACAAATAATGGATATTGAAAGAATGGCTTTAATCCATCTAAAAATCCTATACTCACTGCACTAACTTATTATGAGGTACAACAGGATGAAGTTTTATTAACATATTATATATATATTAACATAACTGTATATTAACATGCCATAGTTTTGGGTGATTAATAAAGACCTTAAAAAAAAGAATGCAAAGCCTCTTTTGGGGGAAGAAAGGCACCAAATTGCATGCTGTCTGTAATGCCAAGTACTTTCTGCCATCCAACAGCTTGGTTCAGAAAATCCAAACCATGTCTTACTTCCTACATCATACATAATCAGTTTATTAATCATATGTCATAGTCTCCTTTCTATCACATACATTAATCACCAGGCATTCACACAAGTTGCAAAGGCGTGCAAACAATTGTGTGAGGATCAAGCTGTACTGCAATGTCTAAGCATCACACAACTTGTAAATGCAACAACAGACACAGGGTCTTTCACTTTGAAATTACTAGCTCTCTAAGGAACCAAGATATCATCATGATTAGTCTAGCATCTAATCGTCTACCACACCAAACCCGCAATCCCCCAGGTCATTTAAAGAACTTTTTGTTTCAGGTGAGTAATTGCAATAATTAAACTTCATATTCCTGGATCTTTACAGAATTACTTTAGCCTAGAGTGGTTCCTTCAGAGACAAAGTGGGAACACTTGTATAATTCCATCCTTTACTCAGACTCAGCCTGCTCATTTTTGTGTGTGATGGGGCTGTCCCTACATGTTTATTCAGAATCTACCCAAAAATATGACTTCTGATGATATTATCAAGAAAATGCCATTATAAGCCCATGCATAAAGGGACCAGAAGTGACCTACAGGAAAACACCGTGTGAAACTGTTCAGTGAAAAAACTTTGCCACTCTGATGTGTGACAGCAAGAGTTGGCCCAAAAGGCATAATTCTGTGAATGTGAGAGTTCAAAAACTCAGCACACCTGTGCTTCACCCAATTTTAGGGGTAGTTATGTGTATTGGTTTTGCACAGCCTCTTTTTTGGTAGTGTGGGGGCTACAGGGTGGCTCCTGCAAGAAGCTTCTTCTATGGCCAGAAGCGGATATTCCTGGTGCCTCCAAAAATAGACAGGCTGCTGGCCAAGGCTGGACCAATTAGAAATGGTAGTAATGCCTCTGTGACAACAGATTTGACAAGAAATCAAAATAAAAGTCGTGGTGCAGTTTTAACTGTGACTGGAGAACAACAGAGTGAGAGCAACTCTGCAGACACCAAGGCTAGTGGAGGAGGGGAAGGAGGTGCTTCAGGGGCAGGGGGGCAAAAATCATTATCCTCCTCTGATTTTATTAGTAATAAATTCACTTCATATCTCTAAGTTGATCCTGTTTTGCCCAGGATGGTATTTGATGAGTAATCTCTCCTGGTTCTTGTCTCAACTCATGAACACTTTGTTAAACTTTCTCTCCTCTGTCCAACTGCAGTGAGTGAGTGAGTGAGTGAGTGGCTTTCCTGGGTGCCTGGTATTTGGCCAGTGTCAACCACAACATCAAGTTAACCCAAAAAGTGAACTTTTTGAGATTACTAGTGGAAGAATTCTGAATATTGATGGTCATATTGAAGACTGTGAGCTAGAAACCTAGTAAGACTCTCAATCTCACAATCTTAGTGAAATTAATAGCAATTATGACAATGAACTGATGGATTTACTTCCAATTGACATTATAAAACCATTTTCAGCAAGGCCTCTGGAATCTGATTTTCTACAGGAAAACCCAAAGCTTTGATACTTTGCCTCTACCTCAAAACCAGTTTTCTCCCCTAAAATATGTTCTGTTTCAAATGTGAAAATTTTAGATTTATCTAATGTTAGATGTTTTCCTTGTCAAAATTAGGCATTTTGAATACTGAAATACTCCATAAAAAATTTTTCCAAAGCTTAAAAAAGATTTTCAATACTGTTGCTCTTCAGAGAATGTTTCACTAGTATTTATACTTTGAATCCTTCATTCATAACCTCTTTTGAAGGACAACTCAGAGGATTTCTTTTTTCAGATGGCCATTTAATAATTCCTTCACTGTTCTATTTTCTTTCACATCCACCCACCTTACCTCTTACTCAGCATGGCCTTTCACAAGTCCTACAAACAAAAAGAATGAGCCTAAACCAGAAATTCATATTAGGACTTAAACCTCTAGAAACAGTATTTCAACACTCTGAGAAATACTTTGACCCACTTCAGGTGTCAGGTTAATTCTCTTCAAAGGTACAGCAGTGTTGATTTTTAAATCAAAGGAATGGGTGTTTTAATTGGTTTTGTTGTATCATTCTTCATGGAAGCCTTATTTATCAATCAAGAACTGACAAATTTTATTTGACACTAAGCACAAAACCAAACCAGTAACAGAAAACAGGCTGCTCAGCAGAGAACCAGCAAGCTTAACACATATTCAAGTATCCCACTTGGAAATCTTGGGTTACAAATCACACCTCCCAACTATTAAATTCCTGTTGCACACACCTAAAATATTGCCTCAGATAATTTGTTGCAATACTTCTGGTTTAGGCAGGGTTAATGGGGTCCAGGAAAAAGAAACCACACACGGGTTCTTATTATAACACTTCTGTGGGTGTTCTTTCAGCATTCCTCCCCCCACTCCCCTCCAGCGGCTTCTTCACGAGTAACACCAAGGACTGCTCCATCCCGGATGAGTGACCGGGACTGCTCCATCCCGGATCCCGCATGGATTTTCCCCGCGGCTGCGGCTGGCGTGGCACTGCCGCCCCCTGGCGTTCCCTTGCCCGCACTGCGGCCGGGCCCCCGCGCGGGTCCTCCGTGTGCGCGGAGTCCGCACCGCGCCCCAGCACAGCCGGGAGCCTCTCGGCAGCTCATTTGTGACAGTGCAAGGCAGGCACATGAAAATTCAGCGTAATATGACCTTTTAAACATCATTGTCTTCCTCCTCCTCTCTGCTGTGTGAGGGATGAGGGAATAATACAAAACAAAAAGGCTTCGTTTTAAGGCGGGAGTAATGAGAAGTGTGACAAGACAATGATAACAAAAACTGACCCTGTGTTTGCTGTTTCACTTCCCACCAGTTACTAATGACAGAGGAAAAATTATACAAATGTATTAATTAGTGAAGTCTGATAGCTCAAGAAGGTCTGTTGTGCATCTATCTGTGCTCAGCAACTGCAGTCCAAGTGTTTGAGTGCAGCAGGATTGAGCAGGGCTTGCTTTTGATCTTTGCAGGATACCATGTAAAATTGGTGATGCATGTTTCTGAAAGTTTTTTGAGGTGGCTTAGAAACTTATAGAAAAATAAAGCAGCTTAAACTGTGAAAGATAACGTGTACCATTCAATCTGGCCTTGGGGGTGCCCACAACTTCCCTGGGCAACGTGTTCCAGTGCCTCACTACCCCCACAGCTGAGAAGCTTTTTCCTAATATCTAATATAAAACTACTCTCATTCAAGATGAGCACTTTCCCCCTGTTCTGTCACTAGGAGAGGTGTTCCATTCCACTGATGTACTTAATGGCCCTCCTCTGGATGCAATCCTCTTTGGAACAAACGATGTGTGAGCAGAAGCAGAGAGAGATGATGCTGCTCATTCTTGAAAGAAGGCTTGGGATGTGGGGAATGGACAGGTGGGGAGAGGAAATCTTGTCAGGGTGTATAAATATGTGATGAGAGAGGATGAAGAGGGAGACAGACTTTTCTCACTTACAAAATGACAGACACCGAGCACAAATTAAAATACAAGAAATTCCATGCAAATAAAAAAAATTAAGAAAAGGGGTATTTAATTATTTAAGGGTGGCCAAACACCAGAACCAGTTTCTCAAAGAGGTTGTGAATTCTCCATGTTTGGAGATATTGAAAGTCTAACTTCATGCTGTTCTAAGGTAATAAATTGTGATAACACCTGAAAAAAAAAACAACAACAAAAAAAAAGACTGACACCTTTTACAATAGGAGTCTGTCTGACTATGCCTTGCACTTCTGCAGGAAGATAATTTAGATTGGGAACACTGGGAGGTTTAGGAATCTGGAGAGAAGACTAAGAATATCTTGACTGGGGGAAAAGATACATGAAGTGAAGGAAGATGCTGGAGATGAACAAATGGATGGAGACAAATGCCACAGGAATGGCCCCAGGATTTTGGCTGGTAGTTGTAAGCAGCTGCACACTATAAACTGACAAACCTTTCTGGACCTGCAGCCAATTCCCTGATGAGAAGTGAAGTTGAGACCTAGTGGACATGACATAACCTGGGGGAGAGCGGGTGAGCAAGTGTCCAAGGTATTAAATAGGCTCAAAGCTTTATTCTCATGTGTGCTTAATCTCTTTACATCCACAGCACTGGCTATAGTGTTCTGCATGCAAAAGGAGTGGCTCATAACTACAAATCTCAACCAGTACCATGGGGCAAGCAAAATCTCTCTGGGACTTAGAGAGGTCTCTGCTCCCTTATGGTCATCTTTGCAATCTGATGACTTTAGTAAAGTAGCAAATGGAGCCCTAGCACCTCCACATTATGGGTAAATGGACTTGACAGCAATTCCTGGTGGAAGCAGAGTACCAAAACTTTCACCCTCTAAACAGTACATAATTAACAGAGCTCCCTCTGCCAGCCTCCCACAGGCAGATTGTAGATGTTTAGCTGCAAGTCTGCCCTGGCACAGTATGGGAGTTATCTGCCATATTTCTCTGTCATTTCCTACTGCCCAATGAAGCCAAATACACTACCTTAACCTTTATTTACTAATTCTACTTCTATTTTGCCTTTACCTAATATGTCCCCTTAGAAGTCTCTTTCTCCTCTGCAACCCACCTTTTCTTCCTGTCTCACAATACTTCTTGTACCATGCAGGCACATTGGCACACATTTTCTACTCCACTAATGGTGCTTGTCTTGAATGCTCCAATTCCAGCTGCTCCATCATTTCCAACTTTTAATTCCGCATTTACTCACTACTGCACAGTACTTTCCAAATTGAAAAAAAAAAAACAAACCTATTTGCTTGAAAACTGACTCCTTTTAAGCATTATGACAAAGGCAGGTCCAAGAGTAAAGCCCAGAAAACTGCAATTGGTATGTTTGTGCAGCAGTTGGAAAGAACAGATTTTATTTATCACTTAGTATCTGACAACTTCAGAATGGAGCAAAAATATCATAAGAAAGCAGCAGGATCCCATTTATGCTATCTATAATCTCCTTTTTGTTCTCTTTTTTGCTCCTCTTAATTACTTGTGCTTTATTCCATATTAGACTGTTTCTTTGGAGCAAGAGTCTTATTTGTCTAAGTACTTACAAAACACTTGGACACTGAGAATAGAATTTTCATGCATTCACAGAAAAACAGCAAATGATAATGAAAACAAAAAGGTGACAGATTACTGACTTGTGGTGAACTCAAATTTGTGGCCCTTACTTTCAATTTAGATTGAGTGCCATAAAGAATTATATAAGCTTCATAATTAGTATTTTTGGCAGACTGGTAGATATGGTTTTTTTAAGTCCTAATACTTCACTCATTGTGGACTTTTGTCTCCTGTAAAATTAATTATTAGTCTTTCAATGTAGAGACTCTTTTCTTGAAAAAAAAGCTACCTCAAGATGTATACATACAAATCTTATCAACTAATGAAAAACACTGTAAACAGTGTTTAAAGTTGTGGGGCACAAAGTAGCTCTTGAAAACTCAGCCCTACTAGTGGAGTGGTTACTATGGCTTCTTCAGGATTGATTTTAAGCATGAGTCCAACCTTATGCTCGAGCTCATACTTGTCTGATACAAGTTATGTGGTCACAAACCCAGACTGTGCTGAGGAACAAATCCTGTTTCCATGGCACCCGTCAGCACAGGTTCAAGCTTGCATTTGTCTGTAGTGCAGAGCAGTGCACAGGAACAGTAATACCTTCTCACTCCACATCTCCCATGCTATCTCCAAGAGTGTCCATACATGATTGAGGTAGGGGAAACAGGCCCAGAAACAACAGTGTTGAGGTAGTAGAGACAAACTTCCTCTGCCTTTTCCATAGAAACATGTGCCATCAGGTCCTTCCAAAATGTCACTCCACAATACCTATACCACCAGGACCTGGCCACCTATGGGTGCAGGTCCCAGAGCAAACCATACCTCTGCCATTCTTGTGCCTGTGCTTTGGCAAATGGTCACAATGGTTTACCAAAATGGAGTTTCTCAACATGTGCTTGAAAAGTGGAGGAGCTACCAAAGACATATTTCTGGAATGTGTACATTATAAAACCACAGTGGGGTGAAGTATTAAAAATACATTTAAATCCCCCCAAATATTATGAAATATATGCAGAAGAAGTGCTTACCCTGACAGTAGTGGCTAATTATGTCCAATAGGAATTAGGGGGGAAAGAAGTAAGAAGAAAAACCACACTTGTGCTGGAGCATATTAAAACCTGTAAAATGAGGCTTTGAAGGTCTAAAGAACAAACAGAAAACTCTGCTGTTGTTTACTTCTGTTAAAGGCTGATCAGCCTTCAACTTTCCCTTTACCGCTAAAGACATGCAGCACAGCTTTGGCACACCTAAAATACCATACATATTGTGGAAAAAGTCGATGTGCATTTTTCATTCTAGGGAGATAACAAAAATACCATTTGAAGCATGTGGCCTGATAAGAATCATATTGTTCATGACTGGAAGGTGTTCAGAAACAGGTGCAGTGTGAAAATAAATATCTTGCTTCCTCATTTCACAGCTAAGGTAAAAAGGTAAACTTCACTGTTATTTTGAAAATACTGATTTTTTTAAAACTTCAGCAGCCATTAAAAGTGGGTTTTGGGTTTTTTTTTCCTCCATCCTGACTCTGTTAAACTTAGAGCTTGAGTCAAATGAGAGAAATCCAAAACCATACTTGCTACCTGGAATTTCTTTGAATAACACACTATAAATCTACAGGGAGAAATTAATCTCTGCAGCTGCTTCAGCAAAATGTTAATCTTCCTAATGCTCTCTTTCTGTACCCAGTGGTAGACTAGTTTTCTCAGTGGCTGTTTTCATCCCTATCCACCCTTAACACACAGCATACATGTACCTAAATATTTAGTTCCTACTTTGATCACATCTACATAGATGTTTTTAAAAGCAAACTTACTGCATTATTAAACTGAAACGTTAGCTTCCAGGATAAGGATAACAAATATACATCCCATAGCAAGAGTCCCTGTAAGAGTTGTGAATGATATAGACTTAAGCCATGCCAGTGGGCTATCACCTTCTCCCCAACAGCTACCTGAAGGAATTTGGAAGAAATGTCTTGACAACAAGGAATTTTTTGTCGCAATGTAGTTGAAAAAGCACCAGAGGAATCAATATAAATTACACCAATAATAATTAATTTACAGTCCAAATCCAAGAGTTCCTGCAAAATGCTTCATTCTAGCTTCTAGTAATACACACAAAGACATTCTTGTGCTTTGTTACAACAATCAAACCAAGCACTTATTGCTGTAGCCTGATAAACTGACAAAAGTTGTCCGCACCTTTATTTGCTTTCATGGTGTTAAAACATTTAAAGCTGCTGTCTGCCTGCCTCCATAATGCTCCCTGCACACTCCCAGACAGATCTGCAGCTGATGGAAATCAATCCAGCTGCACCAAGGCAAATGGAGCTTCTATGGCCAGGGGACCCACACTGACAAGCTCCACTGGGAAGCCATCTCCACTGTCACACTGTGACCACAAGCAAGAAACATGTGCAAGCACATTCCCAGGCCTCTCTTGGACTCAAAAGACTTCAGTTCCCAAAGGTCAATGAGGTAATGAAAGTGGTGGTTTTACCTTGCCTGAAAGGAAGTTTTCTGAAAAACAGATTTCTGCTACTTCATACCTTCTGAAAATTGAATTTTACTACATTCTTAAGATCTTTCTAAAGGCTGACATAACCACAATATGTAAAGTGAAGAAGCACAAAATATTGTAAACACAAAGGAAAGATCATTAACAAGCGTAATTTCTGAGAAAAAATTCCATCTAGGAGCACATTGAGCTTTTAAGTAGTATTTAGTATTACTTAACACATTTTTAAACATCTCAACACAAACTGTAAATGCAGTCTGAATGTTTTCCATAGAGAAGAGACTTGCTACCGCATGACAGTCAATTTAAGTGTCTGTCTGTGAGGTTTTTTTTCTTTCATTAAGTGGCAATTCAGCTCTTCATCTTTTCCGATTTTCTTTACTCACTTTCAGGCAATTACTGCTGGGGGCTCTGATGTTAATGAGTTATACACAGCATATTTAGAAATGAAATACGCTTTTAGAGTATGAAGTTAAGTTAATGGAAGCATCAACCTGAATAGATGCAAAAGCCAGACATCTTTGATATCAGTGCTTGATTGATTTTATAAGTCAGGTGTTCACATGAATAAGTAACCCTTACTTAGCTCAAGGAGCATTTTGACAAGAAATTTGCACTGATGAGCTATAAAGGCAGCCTTTTTATAAGACTCTGCTTTGCATTGTCCCTCATATTTTTGATCTTGTTTGCTTTCTCTCTTTAGTAATCTAAATCCTTATCAACATTGCAGATCTCTATATTATCATAAAAGCTGTCATACAGCTACTTATAAAAATCTCTACAAATTAAGAAACCTGAAATTACTTGTGTGAAAAGCATGGCCCTGCTTCTGCAAATGTTATACTTTTTGTATGAAGGGTCTTTTATTGCGTTCTCTTAATCGTTGCAGTGGAATACAGCTTGTAGGTGTCGACCAAGTTTTTTTTTTTTTCATGGAGATCAAAACAGTTGACATTTAAAGTCATCTAATTTTTAAATATTCTTCCATCCAGTGTTTATTCATTTTGACAACAAACTTTAGAAAATGCAATTCCAAGAGGTATTTTAAGTACAATAAAGAGGGATTTAAAATACCATAATACTTAAGAGCATAAAAATTTATTTTGTGTCACTAAACACAAAAGTTGTCAGACTTTTAACCACATAAAAACTAAGTTAAATAGATTTTGCAACTAATTCCCTTGTTTTTGAGCTTCATTTTCTTTTACTTCAACCAAATCCCTAATCTGAAATGCAACTGGTACATTAGACTAAGGATACAGTCTACTTACTAGGAATTGCTACTTTGCTCTTAATGAATATCTATCCATGCATCACAACTGAAAAACACATGATCATATCTGTGCTCCAGCATTACTAGCCAAAATTAGAAATTTTGTGGAAAGAGAAAATAAACCAACAAGATACATTCATTAGTTAATCAAAAAGTTCTATAAATAGTAAGAACTTACCAAGGAAGTTGCAGACTTTCTGTACCTTAGTGGCTTCAATCTAACAAAACCACAACAAACAAATAAAATAGAAAAGCAGAGACCAAAATAATCACCTAGAGCATTGGCCACCTTGGGATAAGGGCACATTAATTCAATTTGTATCCTTTTAGAGAGGCACTTTAACATGTTGAAGGATTCACTGTGCTTCCAGGTGATGAATAGCACTCTTTCACTAGGGGTATGCTAGACTAGAATCACCTGAGGAAATTATAAGACCTGTGCTAATTTCCAGGTGGCTCACATTAATAGAATCCTTCTGGTTTGAAAATCTGTTAATCTATCACATTTTGTAATTATTTTGTAATGCGCATTACAAAGACAATCTTCTATGCAGCCATCAGGTGTCACTCTGTGTAATCAAACACTAAAAATGAAAATTAAATCCCTCTGCCTCTTAGGTTTCAGCTTATAATTGCTCTTTAAACAATAAATATATAAATAACGAATTTGAACTCTTGTGAAGGGCAAATTATGGTTTTTATATAATACCATGAACACTTGAATTCTGCCTGACTTCTGGCAATTGTGGGTTATACAGCCAAGACTGGCTCATTGTCAGAGGAAGCGAAGGGGGCTGAATTTCTAGATTATGGCTTTGTCTTTGAGCTTATTTATTCCAATCTACCTTATGTGGTGTAGTAAATCAGTTTTCAGAGCACTACAAAGTACAGTAGAAACAGCACAGCCACAACATTAAGTTCAAAACTAGAATATGTTTTTCATATTTGTCCAAAACACTGTGGAAGTATGTCTTCCAGGCTGATATCATCCCTAGATTAGGTACCACCAAACTACACTGTTCCACTGTTAGGCTAAATGTGGGGTTTTTTCTGTTCCCTCACAACCAATATTAACATCGTTTTCTGTACCCTGGACAATTTAACCATAACTTTGGTTAAGTGTATCTGTTACCACACAGCTACAGCTGTAAAATTTGTATAGATCCTGGGTAAGGCAAAGTGAAAAACAATGTTTGACCGAATTCAATGGTAGAGCGTCCAAGAATTTGCAGATAAACAGCTAGGATTTCTGCAGCTGTGTCATAAAGACCAGAAAACGGCTTCAAGTACTCATGCCATTTCAATTCCATCTCATGAAACAAAGAAAGGTTTTTATGCAAGATGCAGATTTTAAAAACTTCAAATATTGCTTTGGTAATAATCTTATCTAGTTATTGAGGTATAATGCTCAGTTCCAAGGTTTATATTTTCTAGTTTTGCATCAACCAATAAATCCTACCCAGAAGTTTCAGATAAGCAGCATTCACATGTTGGTTCTGGTAAGGAAACAACACACCTAGCACTCCAGCTATGTGTTTTCAATAGTTCTGGACCAAAAAACACAGTTAGTGGCAGACCCTATCAACTCTCCACCTGCCAACAGCCCCATTGCAGCTCTGTCCTGCAGCTTCAGATGATTAATAATCTGGAAGACTCCTTGGCAGAAAAAAAGGATAAAGGGCAAATTTTCATAGTACAGGCACTGGAAAATCTGAATTCAAATATATTCTCTTATGAGGAAAGCCTATGCAGTATCTGCTATGCAACCCCAACATGGGGGTACAAAAGGGCAGCTAAGCATTACAAAGAGGGATTGTTCTCCATCTGCACCGCCTAGCAGCAGCAGCACCTGATGTAGTCTCTAGAGCAGCAACATTGTCACAATTAACCACTACAAACTAGGGTGAGATGCTGGCACATCTGAGTCTAGTGGAGCAATGACTTCAGCAAGACCAGAATTCAGCCCAGGTTCTTGTTGCCTCGAGAGACGTGAAAGTGTGCTCACAGATATGAAGTACAGACATTTATACTACCACAAGCTGTAGTTTGTATTTTTACTTTGAAGGCAGAGTCTTATGGAGACCTATTGGATGCTCATGCATTATTAATTTTCTTCAGCTATAAAAATATAAAATGGAGCATACAATAACATGTTGTTTATTGCTTATGCTGGTATGAGGCTAGGAAACTCGGATCTCCTGCCAGACACTTACAGCCAGAACTGTTCCACTTCATGCTGATGACACTGCTCCATCAAACTGCACTAATCAAATTGCCCAGGGCCTTCCAAACAAACTGTTAAACAACATTATCAAAAAATAGTCCAATAATACTGCCCATCTTAGTCTTATATTAAAAGTGTGGATTGGAAAGCCTCCAAATATGTTACAAAAATATAATAGGTTCTGCAGATTTGCTTCTGAAATTCCAGCCATTTTACATCACTGTCCTTAAATGAATGGCAGCTGATAGCTATCAAAATATTTAGAGGTTTATAAAGAAAAATGTTCCACTTTAAAGGTAGCAGTGTGTTTGCATCAAATTTTAACATGCTTAATGACAAAGATTCCTGTTTATCTGGAAAAGTTGCTAATACCAGTCTGCTGATTACTCTCAACATTTCACAGTAATTAAAAACGTTATTTCATTCCAAAGAACAAATGCATTCTGTTTTTCTTAGTTCTGTACCCCAGAAAAACTAGATTTTATATTGTCAGAAGGTCACCTTCATACCATTAATTTCTGGGCTTGTTTGATTTTCTTTCAAGAAATCACTTCAGTCAACACTACCGAATTAGTAGAGTAAACCTGTCCTTATATACCTGGTTTTTCAGTGATGAAAAAAGGCAGGGACCTTCTTTTAGTTAGGTGACCATCTTTCTCTTGGCAGTTACCCATGTCTTCTGCTTCTTCTCACAGCTTTAGCAGTGTTTTCAAGACGATGAAGAAGGAGCAGTGGGCAGGACCATGTCGTGAGAGACAGGCAGCTTTCAGTCTGGGGGAAGGCTCTGGAAGCATCGTAAGTTGTATGTTCTACAGAAAACTGGGAGATGTTCAATGTTGTCCATGTTGTCTTCTCAGGGATGACTGAGCCCCTTGGAAAAGAGCAGAAGGTTAAGAGCCTTCCTGTAATACAGATTTTCCTCCTGGAGTGAGTGACAAGGTTTTCTGTACAAAATATTCTTCTTTCCTGCAATCTGTGTATCCAGTTGCTAGCAGATTCTCTGAGGTATTCAGTTGGTCAAGCCTGTATTGGCAAATTGTGTCATGTATCAGGAACAGATCTGTGAAAGAAAACTGTAGCTGCTGAACATCTGACATGAGCACCCTTGCTGAGTCTTGCAACACACATTAGGGAACGCAGCTTACACTTCAGTTCCATCTTCAATTTTGACCTATTTCTAAATGCAAACATCATGTTAATGGGGATTACTGGATGATTCATAGCAAAAGCCTGCTCCTGATATGAAGAAAAATGCCTTTGAAAGCTTCTTTGTGCTTTAGCCTCGCAAATTCTGTAAGCTCTTAAGAGAAAAACTGATATCTCAAAAATTGAGAGAAACAGTTTCTTTCAGATTCACCACTGTCAGAAGACTTCCTAAGCCTGAACTTACTTGTCCCTATCTAACACTCAGTTCAGGGTTTTTTTTCAGTCAGTAAAGCAAACAAACAGCAATATTTAGATGGTAGAGGTGAGCTATATAACGTAAAATACTGGCAGGTGCATTTATATTTTTTGCCATTTTATTTGCACCTAATTCCCAAGGTGAATTTGATGAATACAATAGAAAAAGCAGCAACAGAGAGGTCTAGATAGGTCCTAGCACACTGTGAGCATGTTGAGCATGCTTCTGCAGGGATTTTTACCAATGTCCCTTGATGGCTGTTTGCAGAGCTTCTGTTCTTCTAGGGCTCGACATGTCTGTGCAGAAACTGCCATCAAAGCTGTTGTGGTGTCACAGCGCGGGTACATGAGAAGGGCTGGGAATCATGTCCTGGTGGCAGATAGTGCCACTTTCAACACAGGAAAATTAGGCCCGTATTTATTTATTCATTTATTTAATTAGACTGGCAGGAAATACTTGTAGTTATTAAAAAAAAAACAAAACCAAACAATATCCAAACAAAGCCATGGAGACCAGAATGATAAACCACTGAAAGTTATTTGTCTTGTGATTCATGGGCACCTCAGCTATGCTCCAACTTGGAAACCCCACTAACATATCTCTAGTACCTCAGATATTTTTAATGAAGCGTATGTGATAATTGTCTGTATTATGCTTGTAGAAAGATTTTAAAAAATTATTTATGCCTTTAGAGAGCCTTTTATCTGAAAATAAGGACAATAGGCTGAATAAGTAAGAGCTTAAATAGAAAACTTGGCTCATCCTTCATTACCAATGTATCAGCAGTTCAACAGAATCATTGGGAAATGGAGAAGAAAAAAGTAAATTATTGCAATATACTTTAAAACACATCTCATGTAGAATTAATTCCCTAGGTCACATCTAGATTTGTTTTGAGTATTTTAAAAAGGTCACATATTTTCTATTTACAGGCCAGTATGGCCAGACTCCCCCAGAATGCAATGAGGTTTCACTAATTTTAAGTGTCCAACAAGGAAACTCTCTATCATTAGATGTGAAATGCAAAACCAAATATTACAATGAGCTTTTCCATAGTGACAAATAATTTCCACTTTCAGGGAAATGTGACCAAAAGATTTTGAAATGAAACTGTTTTCTCATTCAATAGACATAGGTAAAGGCTAATTAAGAATGCCCCACAGTACAATTCCATGAAGCTCCTCCATTTCCCACATACATACATTGTCTTATAGGCTAGATGCAAAGATCTGCCACTGCACTTGCACATTTCTCTGGACCAACTCAATTCAGCAATATGCACAAGAATACAATATTGTTCCAAAGGTATAAGTATATGGTGAAATTTTATTTTCATTCTGATTATTATTTTCTCTCATTCCTCAATCTTGCTTAACGAGAAATCTTATACATTTTCTTCAGCAACTGTACCACTCTAGGATATGATTTAGCTGGTATTAAAAAAGCCATATAGTCAGAAAAAAATGCACCAAGAAAATCTAAGACACAAATTTGTTTGCTATTTGTACATGCTGTTTTTTAAATACTTATATACTAATATATATGTATATCAGGACAAACTTATACACAACTAAGAAGCGGAAGAAAAGTCGAATTTGCTGTTGATATAACTGCAAGTATGTGATTAATCATCCAGATTAATAGGATAAATAAAAATATGTAACAGGCATTATTTCAGAACAGTCAAAAAAATAATCCAAACAAGCCCTCTGTATTCATAGGGACAATTCTTTTATGACAACATCACAAGAAAAGGTTGTAATTAATGCAAAAATAAAGCGGACAATCTATTAACATAATCTGAATAAAATCCTTCCACTGTTAAATGCAGACACTAAGTGCTAGTATAATACTTTATTAATTAACAAAGTATTTATCCACTGGGAAATGAGGATAAAAGACCGTACACTTTGTCAGACTGCAGAAAAATGTGTTAGCTCTTCATAAGAAATGCATAAAACTCAAACAAAAGAATGATTATCTCTTTAAACCAATTACATTTAATCTCAGAAGAAAGAATGAATAAATCTGCTCCTTCATGTTACTGTGATACACCACCAAAATTATGGAGATCAGAGTCCTTATAAATTTCAAGGCTAGTATCCAGCTATTCTCTTGAACTGTTAGAAGTATTAGTATACCATATAGAATTTCAATATACAGGATTTTTTAGGAGGAGGAATAGTTTTATAAATGAAGTACTTTAGATGGAGCTTGTTTTTAGGTAAATGAAAGATATGGTGCTTTCTAAATGAACAGTCTTTGTCACACAGCATAGCCATTCTGGCCAGACACCTTTATACAGTACATCCTTACATTTGTCATGTGCTCTGGAATTCTTACTTTCCCTTCACTTGAATTTTGCAAATGTCATGTTTTTGGATAATCATACTGCAACTAATTATAATTATAATTTCTTACCCATTTCCTGTTAAACAAACCACCAAGAACAGTACAAAAAACCAGGCCTTCCAAATTAAAAAGAATTCACAGATCAAAACAAGCACAAAGGAACATACTACTCAGAAGAGAAAATATTTTACATTAAGCAGGGGAAATTAAAACAGTAAGGATAGAAGTGTATTGCTCAGTGGAAGACCTGGTAAGAATATGGTCTAAAATTACCAGTGGATGATTAAAAAAATTCTAACTTGACTACTTACCAATGCAACTGATTTTCAAAAATTAAATGTTTTGACTCCCATAAGACATAAACATTATATTTTTTACTATTGATTCTGAACCTGATCATTAAGATGTTTCCTAGTGACTTTAAATAACAATTTCCGTCCTTTAATCCACTGGAGAACTTTTGAGACTTGAAAATACAGAATTCTCTGGAAAGCTGAGTAACTTCCTATACACCTTTGTCCAAAGTCCTGCATTATCCCAGGAATGAGGAATGGCAAAGACTGAGATCTTTTCGCATGCAGGTAGCCACTGCATCACTTCAATCTTCCTGAAGTCTTTTATTCACATTATGTTATCTTGAATTTATTTATATCACATTCTTTTAGTAAGAAATGCAAGTCAATTACCACCTAATTAGCCTTTGAATTCTTTTTTGGCAATGGGGTTGTAAAATTAAGCAAAAAAAAATAAATTCTGTTCTATTGTAAAACCTGGCAAAGGGTTATTTGAAGAGTATATTAATACTTTCTGTTAGGAGTTCTAGTTATGATCCTGTGCCCTTCCAGACTTTTTGTGGTCTTGTGTCTCAGATAGACTGCATCTCCCTTATTGAAATGAAACACCACAGGACTGTGTTGTAAAATGCAAAGCCTGCTCACAGCATAAGCACTTCAGAGGGTAAGTTCATCATCAATTTATGAACTTTGAAGTGTTAAAAAAGTCTTGATGTGGAGACCATTCCCTCCTGAGTGTGTACTGTGGAAAAATCTTATTCCTGTCTTCAAGGTAGTTTTTTCTACCTGGTGGAGTATTATGAATACCATTTACTGTGACAAGACACAAAACATTCGTTATCAATAAGAGAGAACTAATTTATTTACTATTCATGGGTATGCATTGACTTCAGGTTATTATCATCTCCTCTTTATTAGATAAAATTCTAGAAACAAAAGGATGAAAATAAAACACATTCAGATAGAAAAGACAAAACATTTATTGCAATGTGTAAATGCTTTTTTTTACATCAACATTCCAGTAAACTAATCAAAGCCTACTTTTACAAGGGCTCATTGTAAAACTACCATATAAAGCAGTGAATAACTCAAGTTTCTAGAACTGAATAAATTTCTATGAAATTCAAGATTATCTGAATTTTCCTCTCACTTGTATTCATAAACAATGAACGTATTCAAAATGACTGATCTTGTAGATAACTTCATTTTTTTCTGCTTATTGCTATCTCTTATTATTACTATTGCTCCATTTCACAGAATAAGAAATAGAAACTTTGGCAAAGTTGCAGAGTGTCTTGCTGAGAATCAGAATTAAAAGTCAGAAGTTCCTAACTGGTGTCTGCACTTCACATACAAATCATTCTCTAGCAGCATCAATAAATTTTAAAATATATCCTTGCAGGCTCAGATCATTATGGAATTATTTTCTTTACCTGAAGCCTTAATATAGAATTAAAAGTTCTGCCTATCAATGCTTGCTTTGTGTTGCATAGTCACAAGCATGTGCTGCGGTCTTTCTCCTAATGTCTTTGCATTTTCAATATCCTTCTGATGCACTCTTGTTACATATTTAATGTTGTTACAGGTGCAAAACTGTAATTTCAATCTTGAATGCTGCTGCACATGTGCCTCAAAAACACTGAAGGCCAAAACTCTGTGCTGCTAACACAGATTGTGGGTCAACAACATTTTTCTTTGCTTGCTAATGCTTTATTGTCTCTTAGTATACATTGAAATAATAATGGTAATTTATGCAGATATTTTGTATGCATAGCAAATAATGAGAAACACCTGCAGAAATTTCCCTCCTTCTCTGAGTTCAGCAACTAATTATATTTTTAAATAATGGCTACCATTGAACACAATTATCCAAATCACTTTAAGTAATGGAATCTTTTAAAGGTGTTTTTGAAAATTTTCACACAGTTTTTAAACAGTCTTTTTATATATCAGATAGGAGACAAAGAAAATGGTAAGCAGCTTAGTAACCCAAAAATGTTTTGGCAGCTATAAATCACACTGTGATTTTTCTTCTACAGCTAATACTTAGCTGATTTAAAGAAAGGCTAGGATTTCCCCAATACTTTCCCATCCTGATTAACATTCATGGGTGCTATAAAGAAAAAACTACAGGGAAAAGTAAAATACTGAGCCACCCCAGTTAAAGCGACTGACTCAGCAAATATTGCCTTTTCAAATTTGAGATTTGAAAGCACAAGCGGGGATGGAAAATGGCAATCTTATGAATAAGAAATGAGAGTCTAATTTAAGGAAAAGAGTAGACCCAAGGTCTCTGAAGACTGAAGTAATATCCACTCATTTGAGAGGTACTCGTATCTTCATGCCTTCACGTTGAGAATTCCTTCCAAACCTCTTAACTAAATAGGACAGGGGTCATGTTTTGCTGCTATACTCTCCTTTGCGAGTAAATAAGGGAAAAACCACATGACAACTACAGCAATCATTTCATCACACGGATTTGATTCTTTATATCTGCTTGTAAAGAAGAGAAATGGACCAGTTTTATTTCAGCATCTCTTTCTCCTGTTTCTACTTCCAAGCTTTTCTGAATGATATAACAAAGTACAAAACTGTTTTAAATACATATGAAAAAAAAGACTTACACATACCCCAAAGCAATAAATAAAAGCAAAAGATTATCTGAAATCTCTATAGCATTTTCTGCCTTATATTCAGACGTTTAAAAGTTTCCTGCCTTTCCGTGCACCTGGATAAGCATGTAACTGCAATTGTCATGTTATTCACACCAGACCCACCACCAGGCATCTCAGCAGTGAATTAAAACCAGTTTTTGCAACCCCAAAGATGACAGATCAATATTAATTCCAAGTCAGGATGCTCAGATGTGGAAAAATAAATACACAGATGAGGGCTGAGGTGATCCTAACAGGATGGGGAGAGCTCTGAGCAGTCAAAGCTGCAGATTTGCTGTGTCTATGGAGTAGAAGAGATTACTCTATGGAAAAGTCCACCCTACAACCACCACAGCACAGGTCCTAATCTAAACCACTGTAGACACACAAGAGCTGCTCACTTTTCTAGGGTATTACTGCTCCTGTTGGGGATCTGTGACCTGGGTCTACTTGGCTTCAAGGCTTAGTAGCCAGTCCCTAACTGTACAGCTCACACTTGGCTACTATAGTCTTTTGACTCCAGAATTGATGGATTTATGCTTTGTGCTGTAAATTCAGCTTACCCTTCCACAACATTGCATTGCACACGAGAAATCTCACCTGCCGAAACACCCCAATTCCTGGCATCTAACATACAAAAGTTGAGGAAAACACAGCAACACCCTAAATTTGAAACCTATCAGACAAATGCTGAATTTTAGAACTCATTGGGGTCTCTCCAGCTTGGTCACTTGGACAAGATCATGCCTACACAGGCATGGCTGCATCAGATTTGCAATTCATCTTTTTCATCTTCTGTTGCTAGTGGAAACAGACATCTTCTGTTGCTCCTTGAAGTGGACAGGGATGACAAAAATTACCATTACAGCCTCAAAGAAGCCTATTTATCTCTAGTATTACAGGTGCATAGCACAGTGAAATGGGGCAATTAGAGTTAAAAAGGAGGGAAATTAGGATTCAGTTATATGTATGATACTTCTGTGTGAAATGAGCTGTTATTCTAACTCATCTCTCTGAAGCCAGGCATCCACATCATATAAATGTGGGAACTGACACTTAGAGCTCACCGTCTGAAAAGAAGCCAAGAATTAACTTCTAATTTTGAGTTAATCAAACAAGGATAAAGCAGTTTGAAAAAGCATTGACACACCTTCTTACATGTTTTATAGACAAACAGTAGAAATTATTCCTCAAGCCTTTGTAGCAGTATTTTCTGCCTGCACGCAACCCTGTGATGTGACTTTCAGAATCATGTATTTTGCACTATTATTTTCATATTTTGTACATGCAATATATTTTTACAGACAATATATATATTCAGTAATGACTTTATATTTCAAATATCAAAAGCATTTGAGAGACTGGTTTTAAGATTATGTCCATAGTTCGATTTTGAAATTCACATTAGAATAATCACACCTTTTTTTTCCCCCTAAAATTTCTTACACTTTGAAAAATTAACAAAAATATTTTCACATATGCCATAATAGAATCCCCCCTCACAAACAGTTCATTTTGACAGCTGTGTTGGATTTTTAAAAAATCTTTACAAAACATTTTAAGATGCTAGAATAAATCAGAAGATAAATAACTTCTGTTTCCAATCTAATTCCAAAAATTTCATTGTCTTTTGCAGTTCTGAAATTAAGAGTGATTTCTGTTGACATCTGCAAGAATGTCTTGTACCAAGATAAATTTGGAATGTAAGGAGTAGCATATCCTGGTTGTCTTGATTTAGGTCAAATACTGAAAAGTGTATCCAGGAAAAATGTCACTTGTCATCTGTCCTCAGCCTTTTGTATATGCATTTGCTAAACTCGAACTCTGCTTTCTGAAAGAGAGATAACACAGGGATTTTGGAACACATCTCTGCAAGATTGCGGTTCCAAGCTGGTCTCAATTTCCAAAATAAAGCAGGAGAATGTTAACATTCAAAGCCCAAATAGATCCGCAGAGGACTGAAAGGCATTTCGTTAGGACATGTAAATACAGAAAATAAACTGATAAATTCTCTTCTGCTTTCTGTGTGATGTCCTGCTTGGGACTTAACTGGAAAAAGCAACCTAATGTTACAGAAGCAGGCAGCAAAAGAATTAAATAACATCAATTAAAGGAAAAGTTGGTAATTTTTTCCTGAAATATCACAGTGGGCATTCAAGGGAGAAGGAAGGTGCTGTGGGAATAGAATTCTCACATCCATGCAGAACACAGGGATTACTTTCCATTTTCAAATTCCAAATAGAAACCCAGGCTTTACTATCTTGCACGATCAAACTCAGTCTCAAGATAATCAAAGACTGATCTGAAGTACAAGTACATGATCCATTATAATCTCATTTGACCAAGTTATTTACACTAACTTGTACTTTACTGAGGTGAAATGCTAGGTTTTTCTGTCATGCTGAGGACTGAATAAACAACACATAATATTATTAGAAACTTCCTGATAAGTATCTGTTCTCCCAGTTAAAATACCTTGGGAAAAAATAGAAAACAAAAAGTATATCCCTTTGCAAAGTGCTGTAAAAAAGACCTTGCATTCCCACCTGCATTTGCCACAGACTAGGGTAATGGTGAGTGTTGTAGGGACCATTTCTTCTCCCTTCCATAAGCAAATATCTCATGTTTGGTGCATGGAAGAAGCAAAATATATATTTAAATGCTGCCACTCTCCAGCCACATTTTGCAAACTGTGGTAGCTTCCATCATCCATGAGAGGGAACTATTGTTTAACATTTGAAGATTCATATCCCCACTTCGGTTCATTCAGCGCAATTTCCCTCTGCTTATCTGAACCCTGCCAAATGGGATGTTCAGAACGTAAAAGGACAATCCCGATCCTCATTAGAATGCTATTTTTGAAAGCTAAACTGTTTTAACTTTTAACAAGAAGGGTACTAAAGATGGTGCTACTAATGGGATTTGGTGTGCTGTGCAGATGGAACCAAGTGAGAAGCGCCTGATACCAGAAATCAGAGACACTATAGCAATAGACATCATAACAAGAACACATTTGCTACATTCAGTGCTTTCTAGGGAAAAAGAAAACTTTTCTGAGGGATATATTAATTTTAGAAAGTGTCACTGAAAAACAAAAAGAATAGCTGGGTATTCATCAGATTCCTGCTTGACAAGTAAAAATAATGCTCCATAACTGATACGATGTACACATATGTTATGAAGTATCTGTTTTAACAACTTCTCAGGCCATTTCAGCTGGCAAAATCCAGACTACTGCACCAAAAGATACATAGAGTGGACTCTTGGAGATTACACAGTCTCCTCCTATTCTGCTTAGCCTCTACAGTGGCAGAACTACAAAACAAATTAGAAAATAAATGCTTCTTTAGGGTTTGGTGTTTTCGTGTTGGTTTTTTTAAAATTTTTTTGGAGTAAAGGAGAAGAAAAATATGTTCATTCATCTTGACAGTCTCCTGATTTATTAGAGCATTGACATCCATTCTCTTTGTACAATTTGGCAAATGATCAATAGAATTATTCTTTGTGCAGGCAGTCTCAGAGTGACTGCGGCAGCAGGTACAAAAGGCATCATACCAGATTAGGCTTTGGGATGAATTGACAGCATAAAGGGACTTCAGTTTTATAGACTAGGTTGAAAAGCAGTAAGTGGGTTGATAACGTGGCTGAAATTTATGGAAGTGAAGCTTTATTTTGAAATCCATACTGTTAATTTTTTTTGTTAAATAAATTTTATAGAGACATGTAAAATATATATTTATTTTCTAAGAAAGATTTGAGAACTGCAAAGCTAAAAAGAGCAAACACTGTTATTGACTCTGCCTTTTCCTACCTTCCTGACTTTGTATAAGTGAGTAGTCCAGCTGAATTTAATGGGGGTAACCTGGATTATTTTGTCTCTAAAGTTAAGAAAAGCTTTGCATATTTAAGTAACATTTCTTGTGCATTTTGATTATGCAGCTATTTCTCTGGTGTTTAAAATGACTCTGAAATAAACAGAATACCTCCAGAATTATTTAAATATATGTTGATTTAAAGTGTTACACATTTCCTGGCCTTAATTTTGCCCTTTGTTTGAAACTAATAGTCATCAAAATTGTAGTGGCTTAACCGCTGTCTTTAAACAAGAAAACATTCCGCATTTGATTAACAGAGAAACCTCCTCATCAAGATTTTTTTTAATATTCTATTTTTTATTCCTGCATTAAAAAAATGCAACAAAATAAGATGTCTTATAAGTAAAAAACTATCACAATTAAACCCATTCTCAAATTAATTAAATAGCAATGTCCTCCAAACATTTTGTTCAAAAATGTAAAATCCCTCAACTTAAAATGCTCTGAATTAACATTTATTTTTTCTATTAAAAAGACTCAGCTTCTCTCTGTGCTTCAAAACTGACATATTGTGCAATAAACAGCAATCAGCCTAAAGATGCTATATTAAACAAACCAAGTTTTGTTTTGCTAAACTAAGCAAAATTAGTTGAATGCCCTAAGTAATAGTTGCTGGTATTTTTTTGTAAATTATTTCTCCACTTGTTTTTGTGTCTATGCATAAATTAAAAATCTGCTGAAATTTATTATTCATCTGAGATGTAATTAATATGCAAAAATATGCAAATTAAGATGCAATTAGGCTTCAATTCTCTAGTGGAATTTTCCATTATAATTTAATACAAAGTAATAGAGTAATTGGTGTCACGTGTAATTACGGTTACTCACGTGTACTTGCAGACGTGAAAATGGTGTGGTATATGTTAGTTATCCTATGCAAATGTACCGTACAGGCTCTTAACACTTGGGAACTAGGTAAACACAGATTGTCTTAAAAAAGAAGTGAGCAGTAGTGACCCTTCTTACTTGTCATGTACTGTCATTTTCAAGAACATGAATAATTGTAATTAATTTTTGCTGTGTTTATTCCTTAGAATTTATAAATAGGTGGCATGATGCAATACTAGGCTTTCTGCTTTTAATGTCTTCTCTAGGAAATTGTGTTTGGCAAAACAAAAAATGATCATCAAAAAGACAAGGACCTGGAGGATCAGTAATATGCATAACACCAACATGTCAAGTTTTTGACATAAAATATATTTTCTGTCTTAATGTGATATATAATCAGTTTCAATTGTTTTATAATTCGCTACATCTTACTATACAGCTTTGCACTATAGCCTGAAATGCAAAATCAGATTCATACGCTTTGGTTGGAGGGAGAAACCCCAAAGAGTCATGGACATGAGCACATGTACTGGGTGAGCAAATCACGCTGAATTCAAGTTTTCTGAAGTGTTAACATCTGCGGGATCAGCCTCTGAGTTTATGAGAACTTTCAATATAAGTGGCTATCTGTGATACTGCAAAATAATTCACAAGGTTTTTTAAACCTCTCTCCTGTCATGAAGTACAGTTATTCCTTTGCGCTTACAGAATTTTGGATACAGAAATAAATTGTACAAATCACCCAAGTAATCAAAATTTCATAATTTGACTGATAACTACATATCCAGTTGGATCAAAGGGACAGATTGCCAAACACTTGAATTCACAAAAATAATAAAGAAAATAGGAGGGGAAAAAAAAACCCAAGCAAAACCAGAAAAGTTCTTTCCAAATTTTATTGTAACAGAAGATGAAAACTGAACAAATATAATTTTGTTCTTAGCTCTGACTCCAAACTCATCATTCCCGCACAGCAGCATACACCTCTCATTTTTAACACCCTAACAGCAACACACATAAACCAGTAGTATGTGTGAAAAAGAATGATTCCTTTCCAGGCTGGTTATTTTTGGGGGTCTTTTGGTTTGGCTTTTTTTTAGAGTTCTAAGGTATATTGTACAACCAATGCTTTTGCTTTAACGTTATCACATTCTCAAAACCTTTCCTTTTTCCCTGTGCAGGCTGGAACTTGTTACAAGTTTAATGTGGATGGATCAATGTCTAGGTATGTGGGGTGAAGAGAGGGAAATTGGAATGATTTAATGTAATGAGTATAGAGCTTCAGTGTGCCAAACTAGTCTCCTTCTCTTTCTTTTCATTTGCTTCGACTGCCGCTGGCTAATTATTTAAAGGAAAAGCCATCTATGTGAGAAAATAAAATCTACCATTAGTCTCTCGTGCTGCGCCCTTCCCTAGCCCCACCCATTCATCCATATGTAGCTTTTCCATTCACTCCCATAATACCACCAATTACTATGCAGTCAGGACCATTCATATTCATATTCACATCTCACTGTGGACATTTAAGCTACACTCTGAGCAACACTCATACCTTAAACTACACCTATTATACAGCTGTTGTACAATTACTGTAAATGAAGTATACAATATGGGGCTCAGCTTGTATAATAATTTGTAATCAGTGATAGGGGAAGAGGGTTTTGTGTACTTCTGCCCTGCGTACCTTTTGGTCTCCTTCTTTCCATCATTCTTCTCTCCCTTTCTCCCCTTGGGCTTGGCTCAATAAAGGCTTATTCTGAGAGACACAATAAAGAGATTCTCATCTAGGGTAAAATAACTTAGCCCTCCTGCAACTACACCAGTTTATGCCAGCTGAGACAGTCAGCCTGTATGTCTCAGCACATAGCACTGATCTCTTTGTATCATTCTTTGCTGAAATGGACTTAAGTTTGATTTATACCAGGGACCAGAATGAAACACGTAACCTATGTGTCATAAGATGATCAGAAGAAAGGTTAAAGAGAATCACTACAGGAAACACTGCTAACTAAATTAATGACCTTTGGTCTGGTTATTTTTAAATGTTTATTAGCTGTTCCAACAGGCAAAAGATTACAGATTGGATGGATCCAGTGGTGAATCTCAGGCTGATAACAAAGGAAAGGATATTCAGTAAAATGTGATATATGTAGACCAGCTATCTCACTGGTGGGCTAAAATTTCCACAATCTTTTCATCTTTGTGATTTTGTCACTTGAAGTTGGGATGGATTTACCACTAATGGCATCAAAGCTAGGTTGCAATATCTTGAAACAGTTACCCACCGCTGCTCAGTGTATGGTCAGCATGAACTCTATCTTGCAGAAAACATAAAACAAGAATTATTACGGATGGTTTGACATTTTTTTCAGATTGTTTCCTGTTTATAAACATGTTTATAAATATAATGTCATGCAAAAAAATTTGACAGTTGTGGAGCCTTCACTTGTCTAGAAATGTTCTTCAATAACATGGAAGTCCATTTTAGTATCAGTAGATGTTTTAAAGTCACAAAAACAAGTAAAGACTTTCTAATCTTTTTTCTCTTACATTGAATATAGCCCTCGGACGCTATTCAATATTTTTGCAAATACATATGTGTGCTTCTTCTTCATTAAATTGTCATGTCCTACTTCAATGGTTTTTCTCATCTACAAATTCCATGTGATTTGTTCTTGTCACTGTCTTCACAAGACTATGTGGGGACTAGTCACATATATTCCCCTCAGTAATTGTTTGTAAGACTATCGCCTTACAATAGGTAGTCAGTCTTAGCAGTGTTTTAGAAGTCCTGCCACCTAACATGCTGTGTTCCTGAATAGAATTGCAATGCTAACAAAATTTAATAACATTTTATAGACATTACTGTTCCAATTACAGCAGGCTTTCTTCCTTTCTCCCAGAAAGCAGAAGGTCACAGTCAATATTACTGATGCCACCCCATCGGATAACCTTTATCTGACTTCTTGTGGGTTTTCAGCTGAATAATTGCTGATTTTTATGCTTCTCTCATAAGTGGATTTCCCGATAGAGAGGTGCTGTACATCTTTCCTTCTCATGCACCATGTTTCAAGGAAGTTACATATCCTGCTCTTCCATCAACATTTTGTTTATGCACAGCTTTGTGCATAGACACCTTTTTCTCTCAGGACTCCTGTTGTCCTCTGTCATAGGTGAAAGTAACTGTTTTCCATCAGAGGCTAATCAAAAGATTGGTCTTTCCATTTGTTCCTGTCACTCAAGATATTTATTGCAGTTCCTTGGGAAGTTTGTTTCTACCACAAAATTAAGGACCAAACAGATTATTTGTTTGTTGCTGCTGTGGAACTTGTTCATCGATTCACTTTTACATAGTGACTGTTCCTACAGTTGTAAGCAACACCAAGACTTCACACATTTCTCACAAACTTGCATGTTTCTGCAGTGAGGTGGGTTAGTTCCAACAGTTGTCAGCAAGACAGAACACATTCTCTCTTATGGAAAACAAGTACACATGCCATTCAAGTGGTTAATGGTTCAGAGTTGTTGCATTTGCTGGATATATCAAAAGATACAGCATGAAAAGAGAAAAACCCACATTCTTAGATGGCCTTGAAGAAGGCAGATGTTACAAAGACAATATGTACCCACCACATCTGCTACAGTTCAGCTGTCTCAGATAATTAGAACCTCACAGGCAGGTAGACACCTGACTGTTTCCTTTATGCCTGTAGTAAGGTCTTCTAGCCCAGGTTTGAGATACAGCTTTGCAGAAGACTTTGCTCATTTTTAAGAAAGGGCTTCAGAAAAAGAAAATCACTATTGGTTAAGGTAACTCGTGTAAGTAACAACTGAAGCATTAATATACCATTTCTATTAGGAGCTTTTGGTAAGCTTCCAAAGACCTGCAGTAAATCAGTAAGATATATGTTCTTAACCGGAGAGGCATTTTAGACCCTGAGTCCTCATTAAGTGTCTTATCCACTCCAAATTTATCTTTTGTCCCTCTGTGTAGGTGCAGAGAAGGAATTGGTTTTAGCTGTTTGATCATGGAAATAAATGTGGAATGCATCACAGCATTCAGAAAAGTTATAGTCTGTTGAGTAGTGGTTTTGATAAGAACACCATTTTAAACAGCCTAGCTCTTCCCTCTCATCCTTCGGATCCCTGGCTTAATGTTCCCATACCCTTTATACTCTTCAGCTGTACACCCAGTAGCAAGGGAGTATGATGAACTGACAAGGATTAAAAATAACCTGTTAAAACCAATTTGTTTTAACCTGACTGTGTTAGTCATACTGCTGCTAAAAAGAATTTCTCAATTTGCATTCCTGTTTCCCCAGGCTCTTCCCCTTTCTACTGTGTCCTCTAAAGTAACATAGATAGTAGACTTAATTCATAGCCATTTCCATGGAATCCAGATGATGATCCAGATCACAATTACCTCTTTCATCCTTCCTCAACAGCACTACATCTTGCTGCTCTTCTCTTTATGTCTGAAAAATATCAGGTGTCAAAATGGGTTACTTGCAATATTCCATTTTTACTTTAATGATCTCCTACTCGTACCTTCTGTCTAGGAAGCACTGTCTGTCTTCTTAGTCATTCCTTTCTGTAAAATACCTCCCTCTATCTTTCCCAGCTTTGGCAGTACTTTACAGTGGAGTTGTAATCTCTGCTGCCAGTGACAGTAATGGCCTCACTGACTTACTTTATATTACCTTATTTTTTATCATGGGTTTCCCTGGTTTGGCCTCCCATTAAATGTCCATGGTTCAGAACTAGAATTAGGGAAGACTCTAGCCTGTAAGAAGTTAAAATTTCCTGTGCATTTTTAGTAAGGGAAGTGCTGAGAGAAAGGGAGAGTGACAAAGAAGGAAGAGACTTCAATTACCACCAGAACAGTCAGTGACCCATGTTTGCAATGCTGAAATAGGATAAGAGGCTGAACTTCAAGTGTAACTTCAATCAATATTTAGTTACTGATATAGGGTGGAACAAGGTTCAACAAGAAACACAACAAATATCTACTGGTTGGGTGCAACTGCCCTATAGACAGAAGCCCAAGCCATGTATGATGTCAGTCCATAGGAGATTTAATATTGATTTACTGGGTGACAGTCTGCTCTGGTCTGTAATTCTCCATAGCAGAGCAGCACTGTAGAGCAACACCTCTTCTTAGAAGAGAAGTCCATCTCTGCCAAAACTGAAGCTTGCATTTCAAGTGCAGAAGGGAGATTTAGAATGTTAAAAGCAAACAAATGTAAAAGAAAAACCAAAAAGCTCCCCAAAGCTCTCTCTATTAATTGAGAAATCTCTAGTCTGGTCTACATGAGACCTTTCTTTCCTTCTCAACCCATAACTAAATAGTGTGTAACTTCTATCTGAAGCCATTTTACTTCTTTATTCTGCTGAAAATCTGTATTTTACCACATGCTCAAGACTATTTCCTCCTCCCCAACTGCTGATCACCACTACTATTCTAACAAAGATGCCATATACCAATTAATTGCTTTGCTTTGTATTATAGCTCATCAACTTGTTGGGAGCTAGGAAAAATGAAATAATGGGGGTCACTTCTGGAAAATGAGTTTATTTTCATGCCAGCTGCAGAAAATGAGCAAGGCTGGCTTCATGCCAATTAAAGGGATGCTGTAAGAGGTTTCTTTCTGTTTGCCTGAAGAACAAATGCCAATCTAAAGAGTTACACGTGCTAATACACACATGCATGTTACATACATGCAATCTAAAAAAATCATTATTGCACAAAATAGGCTAAATTTCACATCTTACTATATTTTGCCCTCACCTTCCCTCCTTTATACTTTTAACTTGCAACAAAACTCCTTTTCTTGTGCATTTATCCTTTTGAAAATGGTTTACTAATTTAACATAAATACCAGCCAACAGGGATTTTGCAGCTACATGACCTGGAAACTAAATATTATTGAACTACTTTAGAGTTTGCTTAGAGTTTTTAGCCTCTTAAAAGCAAGTCTGATTACCTGCTTCATCTATTTGTGAAACATTAAATGATTAAAAGTTTTATACAAATGGAAGGAAACACATAGATATTTTCGAGCACTCAGCACCTGTGTACTGATATTTTGACTAATGTGTCTTAAATCCCCAAGAAAGCTGAGCTCTATAGACTTAGCAGATTACTTAATGGCAACATTTGTTAAGGTACTGCCATAAGTCAGTTTGTAAGTAACTGATGACTAGACTCAACATTGAGCAGAGAGAGGATACAGCTTCTAACAACATATCACTGAAAATAATTTTTCACTGAGGCACAAATGTCTGTGTAGCACTTAACTTGGACACTGCACATGGCAGTGCCCTTAACTTTCATATTTCTGTCATGTGTGAAATGTCTCTTTCTTGTTATAAATTCTGGAAATTTGAATCAAGAAAAGAAATTATGAAAAGAGAAGGAGAACCTTTTTAATATTGAAATGTGTGAGCCTTAATAACAAAGAAAAAAAAGGGGAGTGTAACTGATAAATAAATGAAACAAGGTGTAAAGAAGTATTAATGTTTTCATTATTTCATACCATTTCTACTCTGTTGCAACTGATTTCCATAGTAATATAGTTAGCTCAAAATCTGTCTTTGCATATAAGGTCTCCATAGAAAAAGCAAATGTGAAAATGGCAATATTTTCAACACTTCTTTTCTTTAATAAAACTAACATTTTCAAATCTGCTTTTATTAAAACACAATAAATACCATCAATTTTTGACATGAAATCTCATTACACACTGTAAATATTTATCACTTTGCAGAAAGAAGATTATACATTAGTTCTATTCATTCAATTCAAATCTGAGTAAGAATGAATTCATGTTTTATTTTTCTTCCTCTATTTAAAAAGGCCCAGTTGCTGTAAGAAAATGAAAGAAACTCTCTTTGTTGCTGCTAACAGATAGGCAGAGAGAAATATATCAGAGATAAGTGCTCTGACACACTGTTCCTTGACCCTGCAATTACTCCCTGCCAATGCCATTTATGATTCTCACAAACTCCCATTGATTTCAAAGGGAGTCAGTCCATGAAGACCTCATTGTAAAAAGAAGATACTAACCTTTCTGTTTCTGGAATTTAGCTTCAAACATGGAGGTTACAAGGAAAAAAAATTGAAAATCTGATTATTTTATTCTCCTTTTACCTCTGTAAGAGAATCACTGTTATATTAACCAGTAGAGCTCAGAACATGGATATGCCTCTGTTCACAAAGCTCAAAATTGAAATAGCAGTGGTGTAACAGCAGGACAAGGTGAATAGATGAAATAAATTGTGGAAGCCTATGTTATGCCTGTCTGTACTAACCAACATGAGGACTCTTTATTATTCTTTTCATTAAATCTAACCCCAAGTATTTTAAATCAATGTTTTAGCTTCAAATGTCTAGCTTGCGTAAGTGGCATATTTTCTGAGAAAATCATTCTTGCAGATCTGTTGCTCTTTGAGTTTATGGTTTTACCTAGACAACAGTATAAACCATATCCTGTTGCACAGTCTTTGAAGAATTCTGCAAGTATCATAATTTAGTTGCATATGTTCCATAAGTCTCACTCAAATCCTTTGAAGAATGCTTTTGCTAACCTACATACATTTAAGAATAAGAAAAGAGAGCTTCCTCCCCTTTTGGGGGGCACAGTCTTTGCAGAATAAAATTATTTCATCACATGCAAAGAGAATTTGACACATTGCTCAAGCAATTTGAAATTCTACAATGGATATTCAACTGCTCTGATAATAAACAAGAAAACAAATAAATAAAATTGAGGAGCTTTCAACCACAATTAACTCTGATGCCAGGCTCAAGTATAAATATTTCTGCACAAGCTGGGAGATGTGGCTGAAGAGCATTCCCACAGAAAGGCATCTGGGAATCCTGGTCAGCAGTAAGCTGTGCCAGCCCAGCAGGCAAACCCCATCCTGGGATGCCTCAGACACAACATCACCAGCCAGTCAGAGGTGACCATCCCACTGCATTCAGAGTTGGTGTTGCCTCACCATGGACACTGTTTCTTGTTCTGGGTCCCACTATTTAAGTAGGATGTGGAGACCCTTGACTGTGTACATAGGAGGGCAACAAAACTGGTGATAAGCCCTGAGGAATGTCCTGTAAGGAGTAGCTGAGAACATTGTGTTTGTCTAGTTTGGAGCTATTAAGGCTCTTGGTAGCTTCCTGAGGAGGGGAAGTGGAGAGAGGTGCTGGTCTCTTTTCTCTCATGTCCAGTGATAGGATGCATGGGAATGGCTCAAAGGTGCAACACAAGAGGTTCAGACTAAACATTAGGAAATACTTCTTTACAGAGGGTATGGTCAGACTCTGGAATAGGCTTACTAGAGAGCTAGTTGACAGCTGCTGTGCTTAAGAGGCATTTGGACAATGGCCTTAAATATGTGCATTAACTTGGTCAGCCACTAATTGGTCAGGCCATTGGACTAGGTGGCTGTTGTAGATCCCTTCCAGATAGTAATTCTATTTTATTTTATTTTATTCTATTCTATTCTATTCTATTCTGATAATAAGATATCTGTAACTGTGAGGTGAATGTGAAAAAATAATATAAATCTGAATGTGTAGTTGAACACAAAACACTACTAAGTAGAATTTGTTTACAATCATGTGAGAGTCAAAACCAATTATGAATTAATTCAGTCAGAAGGATACCAAAATATTTCAGCCCATTATTTCATGATTCACAGATTAACAGAATCTCAAAATTGTTAGGTTTGGAAAAGACCTTTGGAGATCATCTAGTCAAACCCCTCTGCCAAGGCTGGGTCACCTAGAGCAGATGACACAGGAATGCATCCGGGTGGGTTTTGAATGTCTCCAGAGAGGGAGACGCCATGACCTCCCTGGAAGCCTTTTCCAGTGCTTTGCTACCTCAGTATAAAGAAGTTCCTCATGCTGAGGTGGAATTTCTTGTCATTTATTTTATGACCTTTTTGCTCCTTGTCCTGTCTCTGGGCACCATTCAAAGACTGGCACCATCCTCTTGGCACCTGCCTTAGAAATATTTATATACATTAATGGCATCTCCTCTCAGTCTTCTCTAGATTAACAGGCCCAGCTCATAAGAGAGATGCTCCAGATCCCTAATAATTGTCGGGGCATTCCACTCAATCCTTTCCTTGGCTTTCTTGTACTGAGGAGCCCCGAACTGTACACAGAGCCAGATGTGGCCTCAGTGGGGCTGAGTAGAAGAGGAGGACCACCTCCCTTGGCCTGCTCTCCACACTCTCCCCAGTGAACCCCAGGGTATTGGTCCTTCTGGTTGCAAGAGAACTGCTGGCACATCATCAGCTTGTCATTCACCGAGACTCCCAGGTCCTTCTCCACAGAGCTGCTCTCTAGTAAGTTAAGTACCAACCTGTGCTGGTACTTGTGGTTATTCCTTCCCAGGGGCAGGACCCTGCACTTGTCCTTGTTGAGCTTCATTAGGTTTCTCCACACCCAACCCTCCAGTCTATCAGGGTCCTGCTGAATGGCACACAGCCTGCAGGTGTATCAGCCACTCTCTCCAGTTTTGTATCATCACAAACTTCCTAAGGATGCATTCCACACCTTTGTTCAGTGCTTGAACCATCTCACTGTCCATTCGACTAATCCACATTTCCTGAACTTACCTATGAAGGATGTTATGAGAGACAGTGTCAAAAACCTGGCTGAAGTAAAAGTAGACAACATCCACTGCTCTCCCCATATCAATCCATCCTGCCATGCCATCATGAAAGGTTATCAGATTAATCAAGCATGATTTCCCCGGTTGAATCTATGCTGATGACCTTTTCTTCTACATGCTTGGTGATGACCTCCAGGATGATCTGTTCCATCACTTTTCCAGGGATGGAGGTGAGGCTGGCTGGCCAGTACTTTCCCCAGTCTTCCTTCTTGCCCTTTTTGAAGACGGGAGTAACATTGTCCTTCTTCCATTCATGTGCACTTCTCCCATTCTCCATCATTTTTCAAAGATGATGGAGAGTGGCTTAGCAACACTATTTGGCAGCTACCTCAACACTCATGAGTGCATCCCATCAGGGCCCATCAGTTTATGGTATTGAGTCTGTTTAGCCAATCTCTAACCCAACCCAACCACAGAGAAGTCTTCCTTTCTTCAGCTTTCTGAGGTCCATGACTCCAAGGGTCAACCTCAGCAGTAAACACCGAGGCCATAGAGGCATTCAGTAATTCCACATTCTCTGTGTCTTCCACCATCAGGACACCCATCAGATTCAGCAGTGGTCCCACATTTTCCCTTATATTCCTTTTGCTGCTGATGTACTTGCAGAAGCCCTTCTTGTTGTCCTTGATATCCCTTGCCGGATTAAATTCCAAGTGAGCCTTTGGCCTTCCTCATCACAGATGATGACAGAAGTCCAAAGAAATGAAGCACTCTTTTTATAGAGATAAAGCATAGGATTTTTTTTCAGTCGTGAACTTCAGTCATCTATCTGGCTATTTAGTCTATTTGTCAAAATCTGTCTCTGATTTGTTTAAGGTCTTCCTTTTCTGTTGCTAAAAGCTGCTCTTTGGAAGACACGCAGATAACAGAACTATTCCTGTCTTTTAAGAAGTTGAAATTAGTAAAAGAAGAGCAAAGGATAATATAAAACTTAATGCAGTGAGGATTGTAATATTCCCAAGCTTCACTTTCAGGCTAATAAAAAAATGAAAAATCATCATCATAGTTTCACCTTCATTTTCCTTTATCTTAGCAGCCTTGGTGTCAATTATACAAAGCATGACACTACACGCCTAGACTCAAGAAAGTTGAAGACGTTTTTTCCAAATCAGGAGGAAATTTTTGATGAGCAATCTTAATTCAAGGCTTTTTGTTCACTGAAGTTTCCCTAAAGGATCTTCCTCTTGCACTTCTAGTCTGCATAAATGTGCAGTCTTGCTATTGCTATGGCTTCTGTTGTCATCGATAAAACATTAAATATTGTACATGAAACACAGACTTTTGCAATTCACCTCTCAAACAATAAGCAGACTGAAAGAATCTATGAAAGATTCTGAAAGTCTGTAAATTCAAAAATTCTTTTTCTCTTCTGATGGGTGTTCTAAAATTAGAAGGTAAATCAGCTGAATAAATGAACTACAGTTATTTTTGTGGGTTTGGTTTTTTTAAATCCAGTACACAGTGTTTCACTGTATTTAAAAACTATACTCGACTCATGCAGATAATCAAATTTCCCATTACTCTATGAGTGTTTCTGTGAGATGGTGATTTTTTTTCATGGAATAATGACTTTTATTTTCAAGTATCCTTAGCAGTGCAAAAATAAATAAAAACTAATTAAAAATAGCAATTATAATTTTTAAAAAAACTACCCAGAAATGAGAATATTAGAAGCTTACAATATAAGTTTGAGTTTTAAAAAATCAATGAATATTTGTCCATGGATTAGTGAGTTTGGATTCCATCTGAACAAGTCTGTCCATCCTTATTTCTTTCAATCTTGGAGAAAATTCACCTTCATTATCCATATACCTAAACAACTATGTTAACAAGTACTTCTAATTGCCATATGGAACCAGAGCTCTGTGAGAGATATTTATATGAAACAGAAACTGTAGAAAAGGATATTCTCTTTATTAATCTGATGCCAACATTTTGCTAATTAAACCACCACATGTCTCATGTCACTTCCTACGTAGGTCACTGGAAGAGGAGATACATTTGGGCAACCTTAAGGATGAATCCCAGGGGAGCATCCCACAAACGCATGGTATTTAAGCCTGCAAGTTTATTAAACAAATCACAGAATATATTGCAGTCTAAATCACAGACGTGGCATGACACAATTAGAAGATTTATTGATTCTTTGGGCTAGAGATCTCACAGCTTGCACTGGGGGCTCTACACCCACCAGAACCAACAGATTTGCTTCATCACAAGTAATATTTCTAAACTAGTGCAAGGAAGTTTATAAAGTTGAAACTGCCTGACTTCAACTTTGCTTGTTTTCAACTTTGCTTCTATTTTAGCCCAACTATAATCTGAACACATTTTGTATTAGTCCCATGTCTCACCACCCCGAATTATTGGCACCCAGCCTGCCACAGGAGAATAACTGTATGAAGCAAAGGAAAAAAAATTATTAAGCAATATTTTCTTCAGTCTAGCTACCATCTGCCTGTATTAGAAGTTCTTATCTCTTTATGTAGTCGTTTGCTTATGAAGATGTGGTGATCAGAATAATGGTCAGAACCTCTAGTCGAATAAAAGATGCTATGAACAATTGGCTATGTCATCTACATCACATTTCCAATAAAAGACGGAATTATACGTTTCCCAGAACTCAGTTCTGGCGTGAAATGGCTCTTTCCAATCATGCCATAGAGTTCACTACTCTACAGCAAAGCACAGGGACATTTCTTTTGAAAGTCTACTTTTTGTTCTCCTTTGTGGCATGTAAAAGTGCCAATATTTTTATCAACAGAAACTCTATCTTTCTTCAGCATACTATGAAGTTCAATGAAAGGTCACAAGGATGATTAAGTGGCCGGAATACCTCACATATAAGGAAGACTGAAAGAACTGGAACCGTTTAGCCTTGGGAAGAGAAGGCTTATGGGGCATCTTACAGATATATGTAAATACCTGAAGAGGAGATGGACACAGAACAAATGTACTATTTTCAGTATCAGCAGAAGAGGGTCCATAGACATAAGGGAACACTTTATTATTGTGAGGGTGACTAAACTCTACAGTAAGCTTTCCAGAGAGGTTTTGGAGTCTCCTTCCTAGAAGATTTAAAAAAAATCTAGACATGTTCTGGGTAGCTGGCTGTATGTGACCCTCCTTGAGTAGGGGGTTGGATGATGACCTCCAGAGGTGCCTGCTAGCTTCAACCACTCTGTGATTGTGTGACTGCATGCTCAAATCTGAATTTGAGCATGCAATTGAACAAATTATATTCCTTAGGCTCTTTGGATCACAAGCAAACAAGTAACGTTATCATCAACTTTTCAACTGAATCATTAACATAAAAGGCTCACACTAAATCTGCATATTGGTGCAGGCTTACCCACCATGATCTCATCAATACCAGTGGTCCATGAATCACTCTTTAACTCTGAGATTAGTCCGTGTCATGGCTACAATTTAGCTGAAAGAAATCAGTCTTGTCCACTTTTCTTCTCTGATGCAAAGAATGAAAATCATAATAGAATCATAGAATAATAGAATTGTAGAATCATAGGATGGCTTGGGTTGGAAGGCACCTTAAAGATCATCCAGTTCCACCCCCACTGCCATGAACAAGACATCTTCCACTATACCAGGTTGCTCCAAGACCCTTTCAAAATGGTCTTTTCATAATCATTTAGGTACTCAACATTGATAAGTTAGGTGAACCATGGTCACTTAATGATAAAAAATTTATGGCTTTAAGCTGGTGCCTGTTAAATATCTTTGTGATGGCAGCTGATATCATATATGACTGGACTGCTTGGCCTGAGGTCTTGTTCTGTTTCTGTGGAGTAGTGTACTGTGAAAAAAGGTCACTTGCAAAGACAAATCAGAAGTGCCAAGGACAAGAAGAAAAGAGGTAAGCCAAAAAACATCCTTACTTTTACATTCTACTGGTGTTTAAAATTGAGGCACCCTAGAATCAGTGGTAGCTCTAGGCAGTTTGGAATGCCTGACTACCTTATTCATTCACATCAGCTTTTGACCTCAGTATCCACAGGACACTAATAAAAGGTGTAACATCTTAATTTTAGACATAAGAGACTGTTTTGATTTCATTAGGGATGAAGGGATGCTACTCTGAATGGAACAAGTACTTGTTAGTGTGCTTAACTTTAAGAATGCAAGTAATTCTGTTACTTTCACTGGCTTTCAAAATTAAGAACAGGCTTGAGTGCTTTACTAAAATGGATTTCAACATCGAATTTCTGATGGCTGCCTGAGTCATAATAATGTAAATTCTAAGAGGGGGGAGAAAAATAGAAGGTTTATCAGCTTTATCATATATTAATTTGATATTTCCTTTGCTTAAACTGTTTTCTGAAGTAATTAAGCCAGTGTTCTCCAGTGTTGTTTTCTTTCTTTTTTTCTTTTTTAGAAATATCAGACATCTGCAGTGAATCATATTTTGTCATTACATCAAAAAAAATTTGCTTATGTGTTTAGGAGAAGAGTCTTAACAGATTATTGTTTTTTATATTAGTGGGGTTATTCATAGCATTTCTTTTTTTGTCAGTCCCAATCTTCTGAAAATGTGAAGTGGCCATTTCAAAATTCATTCAAGCCTTTCCTTTTAAAGAGTTCAATCTATGCAACAAATATCTTGCTTTCTCCTGGGAAGCTTTTCCTTTTAATGTGTCAAATTATATGTGAAGGGCTAATTTCCAACTAGAGACATCAGTGAGGATCTTTCTTCTTCACAACCTTGGGAGGGAAATACTTTCCTCCTGAATAACTTACTTTTTTTCCTTTTTTTCCTTTTTTTTTTCTTAAATCTGGGCTGGTCTCCAGAGCTGTATAGAAGTGCCTGATCCAGAGTGCAAAAGCATTTCAATTCATCTTAGGTTCCACTTTAAAGCAAATCTGCAAAAGTGTTTGTTCTTGTTCTCTAAATATTGGAGAATTCCATCAGGGTGTTTCTGAGTTTTCACAACACAGTTTTGTGTGGGAAAATTATCAGCTTTTTTTTTAATGGTATGTGGAATATAAATGGTGAAATTACTTTTGTCACAAAATATTAGTTAAGCCATATGTCAGAAGTCATACCTTCTCTATCCTTAAATACTTAAGACAACATACCAGCCCAAGTCAGGGAAAAGATTATGGTTCATCAGGAACAGACGCCAGATTTTATGTAATTTTCTAATTTTAGTTCAGTTCTATAGTCTGAATTTGTAAAAATACTGAAATATACTTCCTTTTAGCCCCTATGTCTGCCTGGTTGGACTGTGTTACAAAGGTAACTTAACAACTAATTTCACTTTCAGAATTGACAGATAAGATACATTGCCTTCTAAAAGTCACCTATTCAGTATTTTAAAACCAACACATCTTTCACTCCATTTGCAGTACAGCCTACTCAGCCTCACCATCTTCCTTCTCTCATATTGCAGGGAAAATAGCCCCCAGCTTGACTCCCTGCTCAGCAATAAAACTGAGCAGAATTAATTCACAGCAAAGTATCTTTCTAGATTTGCAGTGAAATTAATTCACTATATTCAGGAACAAACATAACACAGGACATCACTCACAGTTTAAGTACTGGTCATAATGTTAATTCTAGAGTGCTTTGAAGTTGCATCTAAAAATATAATTTGAAACTTACAGGTTTTGATAACTAAGCTATACTTTTACAAATTTTATGCTGACTGAGAGGTCAAAAACACAAAAATAGGAATTTCTATTCAGTTGCTTGTTTTCACTCCCAGTAGAATGCTCCAGTTTGAATTTTTTACTTTTGGTTCAAATTTAAATTTTCTATTAATATTCTACAATGTATGCTTTTCAGTTTACAGCTGCTACCCTTGGTATTTCTAATATATATGTGACAGAAAAAGTTGCAAGGTGACTTCTCTTAGCTTCTTTCAGTACTGGATTCACATTCTTCTCCTAAAAAATTATAAAAATAAACATCTTGTTTAATATATGTATTGGTAGCTAGAAATTTTGAGGTAATTTTATGACAGTCATGTTTTCTGACATTATTTTATTCTTTCTTACTTAAGTATTCACCAAATATCTTAGATGAGGAAACAAACAATCAAAGGATTTTCTGTAACATTGTTTCCATCATCTAGCTCCTAAAACTAGCTAATCAAACAATGACCTTATTTTTTAATAGAGGGGGCAATTGAAAATCATTGAACAACCCTACCCCCTAATGATTTTTTTCTCAGACATAATTATAATAATTAGCATTATAAAGTGCTAATTATCTTTGGACGCGGAGGACTTGCACACCAGAGACAGAGGTCCACATTAAGTAAAGAGGATTTTGCTTTCTTCTGTCACAATTTTTTTTTTTTCCTTTTGTAAAGAGGTAGAGGACACTCAGCCCATCACCCTTCCTTTCTGAATGTTCACATTTTATTATTGCTGGATGATTGACCCCAGTACAGAACCAGATATATTCTTAAAAGCCATGTGGATTGATCCTGCTCTCCACATGTCCAATCTGTAGATCTGAGATTATCTTCTCATTTTATTGGACTTCTTATTGTCCAGTAGTATTGCAAAGACCTTGGATCATTGTAAAGGATTACTTCAGTCCTAGTCAGTCCTGAAGGGACTGGATTAATTTTGTTAGCAGGCAGTATCATTTTCTCATAAATTCTTTCTTATTGACACAGCAGAAGGAAGGTTTCAGTCCCCTGAAGAAATACCAGAGTGACGTTTTTAAGAAGGACTGTAATGTATACTGCATATGTTTGAAAATCAGAAACGAAAACATCATAGGAATGACATAAAGAATAAAAAGATTGGGAGTTATTTTTCTTGACTTCCTGTACTGAACCTCACATCTGTCCCTGGCTAAATAATCCTTCTCCTATCCCTTGCACTGGATATCATTGCTTGAAGCATGAATCATTTATCTCTTGCCAAAATTTTTTCTCTCGTTTGCTCCTACAGGCTATAAATATTGTTTTATATGGATTTTCTCCTGCATGTTGACAGAGCTTGTGCACCAAGCACTGTTATTTCATTCAGGTGTTATGCTCAATCTTTCATCTATCTTCCACAGACTACTTTCCAGTGCCTTAAAAACAGATTTTCATCTCCCTCATTCTCCCTCAGATAAGTCTCACAAGTGTCACACTAAAAGGTGTCATCCACATATGTATATTTCCTACAGTCATCTTGCTGTTTCGCTCAGTCATCACAGATGTATATAAAAGGTTATTCTTTCTGTAAATGTATCTGTGCTGTCTCCACTGATGACCTTCTACGTTAAATATGTGTAGAATATCTTCTCCTTTTATATAAACAGATTTGTGTTCCAAAGAAATCGGCAACAGCTCATAGCATGTATGTGTGGCATGGATAGGTTGTTCTGGGTAGTCTCGTTAACAAATAACCGAATGACTGCAAGAGTTTGCACTTGAGAAATATGTTCTGTTTCTTCTAGAGAACACCTACTATACACCTCACAATATTACTGGGGCTATCAGCAAGGATTCAAACTTCCTCTAGCTAGGATAGTATGAAAACATCTCTAAACATCAGCTGAAACCTTCTTCAACAGTATTTCTCAGGCAATTTCCACTAAATTCCCTCAGAAAAGACTACTTATTTTTCAGATTGCTGTGTTGTTTCCCTGGGTCTGAACCAATAAATCCAAATTTTCTTTGAATGTTGAAAGTACTATCTGAGCTTGGAAGAAGACATCTTTCTCTCAGGGGCTCTGGCTTTTCTTTAATCTCATTTTTTTAATCACAAGTCACTGGTCAACAGTGATCGCTTGTGAAGGCAAAACTGATGATAAGTATAATTACCTGTGAAATAGATTTAAAAAATATTCTCATGTTCTCCCACAATAGGACTGGCAGAATAGTTTTGTATGCTCTCATACAGTTCTGGTTGTATTACCTTTGAAGTTTATCTTCCAATCAGCTGCACTGGTCATTTAAAATCACAGATACTAATATAGCTTTTGATTGAATGACTATTAAGTATTTTTGGTATGTATATCTACATATATATATATCTTTATATATATATCTTTCCCTGACTCTTCTGTGTGAGAAACAGCTTTGGGGAAAATAAATGGAACAGTAAATGGAATATACCCAAATAGAATTTGTTAAAAAGGTCTATAAAATCTCTGCTTAAAATGTATTACAGTATGCTCATATTCTCTTTAGCATATGCATCCACTTTTAAGTTTCTTACTCTGGATGTCTGCTTGGCTAGCAAAGGAAATTCATATCAGTTTTTACAAACCTGGATTACCCATTGTGTGTTGGATCAAGACTTAATATCATTCATTAAAACAAAAAAGGCATCTTCTAATAGCTAAGACTCCCTTTCTTCGTATTTGTGTCAATTTTTTTAATTCTTTATTTTTTTTTATTTGGAAGGTTCTTCCTTTTAATAAAAATATATAAATACAAACTTAGGGATAAGAGGGAATTAAAGTAATATGATATGAAGAGAATGCATCACACTAAGCATCTCAAACTGTATACACTCACAGGAGTAATGAAAATCAAGTACAACGTCATCATCTACTTCCCATATGAACAATCAAGGGAGTCAAAATCTAGCTAAACCAGCAAGAGTAAATAGTTTAGTGATGAAAAATTGGTATAAAAAGTTCACTGAAAATATAAATATCCTCTGGGCTGTCAAAAGCAATTGGTTCAGCTCAATCTGGTAAATCTACTTTTAATGATAATGGCAACAACTTTTCCTTTTTATTACACTTTACATAAATTTATGAGCTTTATCACTTCAAACCAAAAAGAATATATTTGTCTCTGTTTCAGGTTTTAAAGTTATCATATGTCTTAGAAACCTACCTAGAAACACAAGAGTATAATCCTGCTTGTAGCCCATTTCTGTTAGGATGGAAAGAGAGTTCTTGTATCCTAAAATTGCCACTAATTAAAAGGAAGGGGATGAATATAAAAAGACTGTAGAAATTTAACTGGTATTCAGTTTTCTTAAATAGTTTAAAAAAACATTTATCACAGTAAGTAGCTATGGAAGAAACCTACAGTTTAGAACTGAGATTTTTCCTTAATAATGCCTTTTATACTAGACTATATATTTTTAAATGACCTCTGAAAAATTGAATGGGACCAAGTCTGTTCAATCTATAAGCAGTCAGATTTTTGAGACCTCTCCAGTAGATGCAGAAAGGTTATTTGTGGTTATTATATTCCAAATATCTGACAATTTTTTCCCCAAGAAAACTACTGAAATCAATGATATGTATACAACAAGTAGGGACTTGTAAGTCAATAGCCGTATATAATACTACTAGGAACATTACTAAAGGTATTTGGTTTTATTAAAACACACAGAAAAATGTTGGTAAATATTATATATCAATAACAAGTCAATACTTTTTAATAACCAAGTGTGCTACTAAGTTCAAGCCAGTTCATATAACTTTTGTTATTATTTATCTTTTAACAAGGACATATTGTCAGGAGTTCAAATAAAAGCTGATCTCTCCATGAACTTATTAGTTACCACACCAACATATTAGAGGAAGTATCAGCTACATCTAAGGCTGCAGATATTTGAGTACACATTGTATCATGACTTTTGTCTTGCATTTCACCAGTCAAGCTTTACAGACTGATGTTACAAAAGTTATCGTTTTGTTCTTCATGATGTTTCTACTCATAAAGATTACTCTGGTTTACTTATTGTCTGAAAGAATGAGAGTGTGTTTTCCTATTACATTTCTGTCACTACCTCTAGAAATTACAGGTGCATCACACGTGCATTGTATTTCATCCAGTCTTGGTTTACGAGAAACAACTTCATGTTTCTTTGCTTCTGTCTTGTTTCCAGCCATTAAGTCAAATCCAAGTGTGCTTAATCAGAAACCTACCTTATCTTACTGTGCAAAACCTGTGATCTCCATTACTTTCTCACAGTTTCATAATTAAACAGCCAGTAGGTTTTTCATTGTCTGTATCCAGAAATCTACTTTGAAATAAGAAAACCCTTCTTTTCAGCTACATATTTGCATCATCTCTCTGAATAGACTTTTTACTTTCCAGAAAATTTACAATTAATTCCCACTGTTGAGATAGGAACATCTTTTCCTTGCTTGCCAATTGTAAAAATCCTTGCTGTGTTTCTAGATCTCTGAAATTAATTATTATTGGCCAAAGTATATTGTATTTCTTGCTTTTAATTTCCATGACTTATGAAATTTTTCAGCTTCAAAATTATTTTCGTAAAATCCCTGCTCAGTGAACAACGAACTCCACTAAGTTGCAGTTCTGACACACAATGTAAGGACAGATATATGGGAGAGAGGGCAAAAGTACGGCCAGGTCACCCTGAACATAGTGAAGCTAGTAAATTTATGTTCCAGGTAGACATATGAGCAAGAATCCTCATTCAGGATGAATGGGAAGAAGATTTCTTCCTGTCTTCACTCTCTGAAGTTTATCTAAAGTTGTGCCTGAGTGCAGGCTTGCATCAGCACAATTTGGCTCACAGCCAGTGTGTTTAGTTTCATGTAGCAGTGATAGTAGTTCAATGAGCAGTAGTTCAGGAAAACATGCACAAAAAGGGTCTTGCTGTTGTAAGAAACTTAAGAGTTTGATGCCTTGAATTATTTACTCATAACTCCGTAGAAGGCAAAGAAAATTAAGATACCATGTGGAAGGGCTTTCTAAAACCACAGTCAGGGTGCAACAACTGCCTCTGAAAACACTCAAGTAAGAACCTTGGCATTAGAATAGATTAAAGTGTCTTTCCAAAAGTATTACCTTAAGGTAATAATTCAGCTTCCACGACCTGTAATACTGAGGTTGCAGTGGGGTTTTTTAAAGTTCGTCTACAAGCAAATTTTAAATATAATACTCCAGATTAATTAGAAATTAAGAAAAAAGAAAAAATAAAGTCACAAAGTGACTGCAGTCTTCTCAAGCAGTAGTCTGATAATACATAAACACACGTATGTTGTCTGTACAGAGACCTTATATTTAGAAAATACAAAACATCCCACATAAAATTAGCCAGTTTCTGTAGTATATCTAACAGAAAACACAAATTCACAATCTGTAGGACTTTTACTGCTGCAAATCAATACTATGACTTTACCCATTTTCTTTAACTCCTTTATACTGGGATTACAAAAATTGCTCTTAAAACATGAAGACCAAGCCATTTTGATAATTCCTTTTTTAGTATTTGTGGAAGAGTGGAGGAGTTGGTGACTGGAAATTAATGTTTCTATTTTTTTCTGAAATTGGTATCATTTGACCTCAGCTGTTTTTCTCATGGACTGAAAATAAATTTGCTTATTATAGATCTCATATGTATAAAGACAGCCTGAATAGTTATTTCAACACAGCATGGCAAAATGCCTCAAACGCCTATATAACTTAAGCATTATATTTGCCGATTAAGGATTTAGGAAGCAAACCCAACTAGGAAGTGCCACATACAATTATTTCACATAGAACAGAAACCATTATGCAATATGGCAAGACTAGCACTGCTCATGGGTTTTTTGTGAGAGAAGAAGGTTGTTTCCTAAATATAGATAAAAATGTGCCGCACTTAGCCAATAACTCATGACAAAGAGGTAACATATGCTATCATAATGCAGTGGGAGCTTCATGACACTAAGAAAATATGAGCAATACCACCTTCTAGAGTTACAGCCCCTTATTGCCATTATAAAGCATCTTTATTGGAAGAGAAAATGCAATATTTTGGTAGAAAGAGGAGATGAAGTACTAGGACATGTGAAATTTTTCATGGAGAACATTCAAATTTACAGCTCTATATGTCTCCTGCTGTGCTCATGGTTCATCAGAAGACAGATGTCTAAGGGTCTCTTGCTTGATATACAAGGCAATGATGGAGTGACATTTTTGACCTCTAAACAAGAAAGGGTTTTAAATAAAAAAAACACTTCGGTGCACAATAAGCACAGAAATTGCTGTTCCCTTCTCATCTCTCCCTTTCCTTGAAAGAATTTTATGAGTGTTTAGTCAGGAAGGATAATTTTACTATCTGTCATATTTCATTTCAAATAATACAAACTGCTAAAATAGACTCTAGGACCCAAACTCCCACTGATTTTAAAAGGGGGGGACCAGGCCCAAGCTGTTATTCTTTTGTTTGTTGAGCAGGAAACTGAAAATTCATGCCTGGAAATGTTCTTTTGCAACGACCTATGTATTCACTTTTAAGCTCTTTGGTTATTATCTGACTCAAGATAACTGTGCTCTTGCTCCCAACTCAACTAAAGCCTATGATAAAAATCAGCGCTATAATGTGAACCTGAGTACACCACAAGAATTTATTGGTATTCAAGATCAGAGTCAGGGAACAAAACTGAAATATGCTGGATTTGTACTTTAAATCAACACATCTGAAAGAATACTAGCTGAAATATTTCCTAGTCTGTCAATGGGTGGGGTTGGTCATTCCTACCTTTATTTCTCATGTATAAGTCTCTGCACAATTTTAAATGGAGGTTCTGTTCAGCAATTATTTTTTTATTCTTTTCCATTTAGAGTATGAGACAAGTTCAAATGACAGAACACACAGATTTCCTGATAGTGAGTGTGGTGAGACAGGTCTAAAAAAAATAATTTTTGCTCTTAGGAAGGTGTTTTTACATTCTTTAGACCTTTTCGTGATCTATCATCTAGTGTGCCCACTCAGGCTATGCAAGTCAAAGGCAGACCTGGTGTCAACAATTACACAGGCACTTCTGAAAACAAATGGGTTTATGAAAGATTCAAAGAACTAATAAAATGCTTATCATTTTAACAACTAACAATATAAAAGAAATTATTTTAAAATATGAGATTCAGAAACCACTTTAAGCTATGATCTAGTTATTTTCACAGAAACTCCAGCACTGAGCTTCTTGTCTCTGTACTTTAAATTGTTAAGTAAAAGTCTATTTTGGCAGCAATTATCAGCCCTCAATTTTGTTTAAAAACAATTAAGGAATGCCAATACACCATCAGCAACTGGTATATTCTCAACTTCCATAAAAAACCCTTAATTTCTGCAAAATCATAAAGACACTTTACATCAAGCTTTCTGAACTGAAAGAATCAGGAAAACCAAAAGCTTTGCAGAAAAAAAACCAACCTATATTAACTAGTGCAGAAACACCTGCAGCTTGACACATGTAATTTAAAACAACTTATGTGAGGATTTATGTAGGTCATTGCTAGTTATGTAGGTGTGTGTGGGAGATACTGGTCCTGATGCAAATGATAAGCACATCTCACAGTTTTATGCACATGTTGGTCAGCCAATCCGTAGAATGGCAAAAAAGGTCTACAGAAGCAGAGTCAAAAGCGCCTGAGAAAACGTGCAAAACCCCAGGTGCGACATATTTAGGTTACCGTGCCATCTACTCAGATTCCTATGATCTCTCTAAGTGTGGGTAAGCTGTAGGTGTGCGTAGGCTGCAGTCTTTGTAAATCACGGGTAAGGCTCCAAGCCTCCTCGCAGACTTGGTGTGAACCAGGATCCAGCACTCTGAGATGTATAATCTCAGAAAGTAAGTACTGAATCCTCTACAAAACTCTTGTTACCACATATGAACAGTGGGATAAATGCATGTTCTACCGCAGATGTGAGATAGTGCCCATAGCGTGCAGCCAACAGAGACAACATATACAGAATGCAATGTGGGACTAGTGGTAGGGCAGAGAGGCATTAACACTAGTGTTCCAGATAAAGTGGTGTGCCATCTTCCCCTTTACCACTAAACAAACTCAAGTCACATTTTGTATCATCCTTTCTATCTGTGACGTGAAGCTAACGCTTGCTGAAGGCTCTCCTTAAGAAACATCTCAAACTACAGGTTAAACATAGGCATCTTCTCACAGAGACATGCTCTCTTGCATTAATCAGGGTTTGTATGTTTGTGCCCTTTCACCAGTTGACCTTGCACTAGATTTCTTTTTGCCCAGTTGTGGTATTCTCACATTCAGGACTTCCATCTGCCTGCAGAATTTCGCTCTTAAGTTCCCAGATACTTCAGATGGAACTACAGACACTTATCAGAGGGCAAAGAGCTGAAAGATTAATTCTTGGATAAATTGGAGAATGTACATTTTGCTTCTTTAAGAAATATTATTACTACTGTTACATGCTGTGAGCCAAATACTGTAGACATGATTCACTTTCTAGCTCTTATTCCTGAAAGATGATAAAGAGTTAATATTTCTATGCCAAATTAGAATAAATAGCTTTTTACTAAATGCTAATTTTAGGACATTATATTGTTGTTTTATGTATTTAGGTATGCATTAAAAATTCCTTTATTTATATTTTTAAGTAACCTGTATGAAAATGTGGACTATAATAAATACAAAAGTCCTTACATTCTATTTTCTATTTAGAAACACTCTGTATGCCAGTCAACAGATTCTAAACAAATACAGTATCTTGTAACAAGCTACAGATGAGGGGACAAATTTTTTCTGAAGGGAAAGAGAAGCACTAGGAAAAAAGGACATTCATGGTCTGTAAAAAACAATATTTTTTTCTTCTCAACCCTTACAACTCTAAAATAATGAACCTGAAGGCCTTTTGTTTTTAACAAGCGGGAAGGAAAAAAATTCAATAGAGTGGTTACAGAACTTTCTCATAGGACTCATCATAATGGCATAATGGTTATCAACTGAAAATGTCAGATGGGATCTTTAAATGGCAATTGGTTCATGAACACAGATGTCAGCAAAGAGCTAACAGATCAGTTCTTAAAAGTTGCTAGACTGACCTTATTAATGGCCTTAAACTGCACTGATTTCATTGTCAGCGCTCCAAGGCAGTGATACCTAGTACATAAGTGCTCGTGGAAATAAGATTGTAGTAGCTCAGACTAATGGGAAAAACTACTGAGCTAGAGAAAAAGCACAATGATACTTCATGCATGAAGCATTCCAGTAAGTAAACTTAGGAATCATTATGGGATTTATTGCTTTTCCAGGTTCAGCCTGGATAACTGAGGACGTGTCTCCAGGTTACTGCATCACAAAACAGGAGGCTATCCATACAGAAAGCACTGTCCATTAAAATGGGACAATACCATTAAAATGGGCATCAGTGCAGGGATGGTGAAACTTTTACCGGATAAACCAGACCATGTCTCTCTGCAGCATGTTGTCAACAATGCTAAGACTACACCACTTTCAGTTTTGACTGTCACAGACTGTGCATAATTCCAGTTCCAAAGTTAGTTTATTCATGTGGATCCAGTTAGAGTTTGGCACCACACACAGTCAGAACATCCTAGACCTCCAAATATTTTGCAAATTTTCTGGTGGGAATAGGAACTGTAAGAGTCAAGTCAGCCGTTTCAAATGACAGCTGTTTTTAATTCATATCTTTAAACATCTCTTTCAGAAAATTTTCTTAATATTTGCAATAGTTCACATGAATCTGTATTTACAATTTCGAAGTTTTTATTAGAAGTCAGGAGGAAAGTAGACTAGTTCTCCAAGACATTACCTTTTCCCAAGGTGTCTGAATATTAATTTATTCTGGCTAATCCTGGTAGCTAAATCAGAACAGATATGAACAGACTGTACTGCTAAAAGGGAAGCAGTTATAAGATATTCCACTGTCATCCTGTCAATATATGTTGTTCATGTATATATTAATAATAAACCAAATTAGCAATATCCATAATAGAAACACACAAAAGTGTATTTGTCTCTAAATTCTCATATCAGAGAAAGAATTATTCTAGTATTTGAGTTTATTCCATGTGTTTGTGTTTTCAAAACCAGGTAAAAAATAAAATAAAGAAACACCATTTGAAAGGTTCCCACTAGTTCCTGATTTGGTCACGCAATGTAAGACAGATTTCAAAGTCTTCCATACACATTGCAAGAACAGCTTCAATCACCATTGCTTCTGCTGCTGTCATCCCAAAAGCTATTGGTGTGCCCCAAACCTCCTCCCCTTTATGTAACAATATCAAATGGCCTAATAAAAAGGTTAGGACTAACGCAATCTGACTTGCCGCCCTCATACAGTTGCTGTAATTTTTGGCTTCTTAGAAATTTGGTAAACCTTAAACAAGGAGTAGTATTAGATAAAGAAAAAAAGACTCCTGTTTTTAACACAAACATGGTGAAGAAAGTATTATCTTTCCCATTTTACGAATTATAGCCCTTATCAGAAAAAAACCCTGATTCTAAATATCCTGCCACATATTGATAAGGCTAGCTAGGAACTAAAAGAAATATTTGTACTGCAATTATGGAAAGAGTAAACAATGTGGATGTCTAATAGAAAACTGGAAGGGAAATATTTTCCAGGTCCACAGAATTCATGGAGTTTCTCCTCCAAAGGTAATGTTTTCACATGTAGGTATGCTTCATCCCACCAGAGATCCTGCGCCAGGTTCCATTCTCATGCACGTTACTTGGTCTGTATGAAGTCAGTGAGACAGGTCTTCTTGGATGTGAACACAGTCTTTTGTTCTCAAAAAAGTCTCTCAGTTCATATATAAAGGATTTAATAAACTACCTCTTAACTAACAATTCAGGAAAATAGCTGTCATTTTCTTTTACTATCTAAGCAAGTAACAATTTATATGTATATTAAGAGGGAAAGGATTGTCTTACATCAAAGGTGCAAGTAGTTTTGCTTAAAAGTATATGGTGTCTTAAGGCTTTAACATATTTCTGTGTTTTCTGCACAGTGATAAGACAAAGAAAAAAGACTTTAAGCACTGTTTTGAAAGTTCTCATGAGCCTATTTACTTTTCTATCACTGTAAGGAAAAAAGAAAGAGTAAATTATGACATTCGACAAACCTAATTTTCTTTAGCTTTCTTGACATATTTTGTTAAAGTATAACAAAGTTTTCAATAGCAGACTCACATACTTCTCAATATATATTATATTGGTGAAAAATAAGGGTTAATGCAAAGATCCCAGAGCTCATCTGTTTTTAAATCAAAATTTATTGACAGTTCTACTGAAATAGATAAGATGATCCTTTTTAACTAGGGCTAATTCAGTAGGAAAAAATTATAATGAAACAGTTAAACTCCAAATGAAAGGGTCAGCTCTTTGCAAGATTAAGCACAAACTGATTTTTATTTTACTTCTGGGCCTCCATAATGGAAATGTACAGCAATTATTTAAAATTAGGTGCCATTTAAACTGTGGGCCAAATTCACTTCACATGTACTCTATTGACTTAATGAGACTATATCAAGAATAAATTTGGCCCAAAGATTTTTTAATATGATCTAAATAACTAACTAACAATAATACAGTGCCACTTAGTGGCAAGGAAAAAGTTTTCAGTATGTGAGATATGAAGGCATTCAGGCATACAATGTCTGGTGCTATTTGTATTTGAAATTTTGATACAATCTTATCTGATAGCTTCCAGTTACATTAAGCTCATTATTGCCACAATATTATATGCATCTTTTCATATAAAAATACAAAAATGTCTGCAAAGAGGGAATGAAAGCGAGCCCTTGTAATTAATGTAGCATTAAGAACACTCCCTTCACATTATATCTTCAAATTATAGCCATTTTCTAAAAAGGTTAGAATGCCTGTAAAAAGCATAAATATCTTAAAGCTATTTGTATTTCTCATGCTTCAGTAATGTATGTGTCACCTTCCTGAAAAATTATCCCTCAAAAAGTTCTACAGTATTTCTTTTGTTTAAGTACCTATAGAATTACAGTTTTGGGGAGCGACAACTGTACTTAATAGCACTTTAAATGGCAGTATGTAACTCATTATTCAGTGCAATACTATTCTATTTGTAAGAAAGAATGAGATAAAGAAAAGAAGATATTTCACTAGAAATAATAAAAAATAAGTCCCAACGGATCCACAATAGATCATGGGGTCCATCAACCAGTTGCAAAGAGAATGATCGTTATATTTCTACAGGAAGAACCAATGCAAAGTAATGTACATTTTGACAATTTCACAGAGTAATAGAATGGTTTGGGTTGGAAGGGACCTTAAAGATCCTGCAATGGACACAGGGGCATCTTCCACTAGATCAGCTTGCTAAAAGCCACATCCCACCTGGCCTTCCTGTGATGCAGCATTTACAACTTGTCTGGACAAACAGTTCCAGTACCTCAACATCCTCACAGTAAACAATTTCTTCCTCATATCTAATCTAACCCTACCCTCTTTGTGTTTCCATTCTCCCTATCACTTCATGCTGTTGCAAGAAGTACATCTCCAGCTCTTTTGCAGGCCCCCTTTAGGTACTACTCTAAGGCCTTTGTGGACCCTTTTCATCTCTGTGCCTGGGTTAGCCTTGACTCACGTGCAGGACCTTGCACTTGGCATTGTTGAACTTCATGAGGTTCACATGGGCTCACTTCTCAAGACAGTCAAGGTCCTCCTGGATGGCATCCCTTCCCTCCAGTGTATCAATGGCACCACACATCTTTGTGTTGATCTCCTCAGCTTATTTAAAGCCAAAGATGGAATGCATTGACACCAACAATGAAAATACACCCCCTATGTGTGCAGTGGGAATGAAATCGTTCTTTGTCTCTAACATACAACAGAGAGATGGGTATAAATATTTACAGACTCAGTTGCTTATAAGCACTTTTAAATACACTAAGGCTCCTTATCTCCAAATGGGTTGAACAATCCTTTGGCAATCATTCATTGACATTCATGCTTCAATCCTTTCTTTTATACCACCAACAAAACTTGCTGGAGGTGGACTTTAGCAATAATTCTGTTCTTTATGATCTACATATAACAATACTCTGAAATATGTTATGATCTACATATAACAATACTCTGAAAACAAGATAAATATGCTTTAAAAGAAGGTATTAGTTTTAGTAAACTCATTTACATCTGTGCCATTTGAAACATCTTTTATCTCTTAATCCCAGTTTATCCCACTGTTTCTTTCAAATGTATAGGAGATATAAAAGATATGTGAGAGTGACATGAAAACAATCCAAAGTGGTTTGAGAAGTACATATGTAAATGTTCCCTTAGATTTTGAGTTCACGTAACCCAAATGTTCCAACTCTTCCTCTCACTAAACTGAACCGTTTCCAATCTACAATCAGTTTCAACCTCACAGACCATACAACTCTAAGCACTGAAGTCTTGTTCTCCATACCTCACCAGCACACTGGAAAATTCTGAAAACTTTTTCAAAACAGTGTTTGTTATTTAATTACTTTGCTGATATCTTTGAATGACAGTTTCCAGCCAGAAAATATTATTAGACTTAAAAACACCTCAGAAATCTTTGATAACAGGAGCTGTAGATAAAATAACCTGTTTTAGAGCTGTACAGTCAAAATCGAGATTAAATTAGAAATAGAGTGTGTACCCCCTAAAAAAGCATTTGGAACAGCCATCTTGAGGGAAAAAAAAAGATAAAAAGACATACAAGTGATAGTGGGATGAGAGAAAAGACTCAGAACTAGTTTAACTCAGCTGCAAGTAAAGCCATTGATCATGGTGTAAAAAAACCAGAGCCAACAATAAGTATTCTAAAAGTCCTACCCTAATGCCTAAATGTGTCATTAATCTTTCAGTTCTTGAGACACTGAATATCTAATACTGATAATCAGAGATGTTCTACCAAACCTCAGTCAGAAGACCAGACTCTCACATACTCTTTAATTTGAAGGATCTCTTTGTCTAGAGAAAGTGTCTGGTAAGTCAGATAGAAAAAAAAATGTAAGACTTTTAGCTCTCCTTTCAATAAACAGAACATGTAATTTCAGCAGCGTAATTATAGAGAAGCTAAACAGGTGTCATGGTACCAGGACAGGTCTTCTGAAATATCTTTAAATACTAACCAAAGCAAAGCAGAGAGAAGATCAAGGCTTAGCTTCCAAGTTACAATTATGAGCACAAAATGAGTTCTTCTTAATTTAGGAGATACCAGGTCTGCGTACAGCATTAGCCATTTTCCAGTACATTTCCATTAGTAATGTCTTTGCTGATTAGTTTTTTTCTAAATTAGCATGTTTATCCATTAGCATATCAATATTGCTGCCAACCATCCTCTTAATTTTTAGTTTTCTTGTTGCAACAAAAAAATTGCCAATAAAAGCAAGCTTTACTTGAAGCCTTAATTAAGTCTAGTACAATTCTTTTTTCTTTCTTTTTTAAGCTTGTTTAATAATACTGTGTAATATTCACTCAGATTATAGATTTGCTTTGCTCAATAACACCACTTGCTTGATTAATCAAAAACTTTGTATTTTGGTTCAGCAGCAACACAAACTGTATTATTCTGCATAGTTTGGAGACGTTATAATGAAAGCCTGCCTTAAAAATCAGAAAATCAACAACATCACAGTCAAAATAATTTTGCATAATTTCTGAAGCTCTTCTTAAGACAAGGTAGACTCTTACACATAAACCTCTGATCTCTTTTATATGATAATACAATATTGCTCCCACATTAACATGCTGAGATGTTTCCAATTAATATCTTGCATGTAAGAGAAGGGCCAACCCCAGTTCTTCCAAAAGTTTCTTTCTGTTCATATTCCTCTCTTTTTGTATCATCCATAATTTTTTTCATTGCTTTGATATGTTCAGTTATATTAATTTGAAGTCAGTCACAGCAGAATAGCTAAGACTCTGTTTAACAGAAATATACAGAGAGCTGGCTTGAACATACAGCAATGCCAGCTTCTACTGTCGACACTGTTATGCGGGACAGATACTCTTGTCTGACATAATTAAATCTTGACAGTAATTATTTCTGCTGATTCCTGGTAGACTGCTGTTAAAGATATGCTTATCCACTTTCAAACACACTATCTTATTAAACTAAACACGTGCCAGTAATTACAAAGCTGCACTTTTTAAATTTGGGGTTTTCCAGAAGTCTTTTTAAAATAAGATGATAAAGCTTTCCCTAAAAGGTTCCCTTGTGTTTTAAAACCAAGAGATCTCAGACAGTGCCTGATATTCCAACAGCTGATAAGAGAGAGAGAGAGAGAGAGAGAAAGAGAGGGAGAGATACAAAGATACAGGGAGAGAGAGAAGGCATGTTTGCATGTGCACAGAGAAAGTTATTGAGAAATTTTTGTTTTATAACTCAGCAGGTCAATTTCTATTTAAAATTATATGGAAATATTAATTCTCACTGTTTGTTGTCACCTTCAAATAAGAAGCTCCCCTGAGCCATCATGTTAATACCTTTCACATTAAACAGGCATTTCCTATTTATTTCACTGTTTGACAGGGGTTGATGGGGAGATTTTGGATAATGGTCATGTTGAATCATTAAAATTACCTTTCACCTCATAAAGCTGTCAAAAACTGACAAAGGTTAAGTAAGGAATGAAGTTTAGAACAAAGTTGGATGAGAAAAGTAAGATCAGATCTGCCTCAAATGTCTGAATATTATGATTAAATATTACCTTTAAACTTCTCCAGTATTCATATCTAAGAACATAAAATATTTTCACAATACAAGTACATTTAGCATAAGCAAATGTTTAAACAAAAGAACGAGGAATTTTAATGAAGCACCCTCAGGAAAATGTTTAAACTTTGCCCTTAAGTTTACTTTGTTCACTAATAGGCTTCTATTTCTAGTACTGAGTAGGAAGGATAGGTTCAATGTGTTAATAAGAAAAAAGTAATACTATTTAATTAATTCTGGCTGAACACACATGGTTTAATATACTTGGCAATATCATTCTATCACATGATATGATAATTTAATGGAACTTTTTTATTTAAATTGCTGGCAAGTTTATGAAATTATAAAGCAAATAGGCCATGCACTTGGGTGTAATTGACTGTATAAATGTGTTTTATACTATACTGTTGGCAAATTAGCCAATCCCTGTCACAGAATCAATTATTATCTAGCTGTATTCTGCAAACACAATAGCAGAAATACAGCATTTGTAGAAAAAAAAAACCCACTATAATTGTTAATCTTACATTGTGCATCTTAAAGTCAGGCAATAAACATTCATACACTATATAATCATCTTACAATAAGGCTGTTGCCAAATGAGTGCACATTTAAAAATTCCTTGTTGAAGAAATTCCTTAACTGGAGGTGCATTTTTGGTTTTATTTGTCTTTTCCTCTTCAGATCAGTGAAGTGAGTAATACATATGTCAGTGACTCAAAAAATATAAGGCTTGACTTCATGACTGAAATTTCTAAAGCTACTTAAAGGGATTTGGACACTTAGTTTCTCCTGGGACCGTGCCCACTCTAACCCCCACCTAATGACAGTTCTGATAATCTGAGTGCTGTAGCAAAAATTACAAGATGTAGTCATCATGTTTTTAATGCATGTTGTTGCTAGACATCAGTGGGGGATTCTGAATGAATCGGACATTTAAAATACTTTCTTCTGGTTCCACTAATAATATGAAGTAGCTTGTCCCTCTTATATGTCTCCCTCCAAGCAGGCCATGTCTAAATTATAAGCAATGTTTAACATAACTTCTTGATGGTGTAAACACAGAAACAAAATATACCTGCTCTGCTACAAAACTCAAAAACTGCTGTTCTTGTAGAATGTATGAAATTGTAGCAGTTCTGAGCAAGTAAGAGTCAAGAAGTCTAGACTACCATGTCACCAGTATTCCTCCCTGTTTCTACATCTCTGTTGTGCAAGGACTGGAATCAGCAGATTTATGGACTATATGAACTGAGCAGCCAGTGAGAAGCTACGAGCAGTTTCACTGGGCAGATGTAATAGTACTTCTGTTCACTGGAAAGAAACAGTGCAAACTTGTAGGCAGATGGCATAGTTCTGCTTATGAATGTTACCCTGTACCCATATGGGGGGTTTTATACTATGATCTGCACTGCAGCTACAAAGTGAAGGATGTTCACTGCCATCCAGGTGCAGAGAATGGCATCTTATGTGGGCATCCTTCAACTAGCTCATGTACCAAAACAGTTCAGGTGTTACAGCTGACAGCACAGGCCCAGCAGAAGACTGGAAGATCCCTGGAAATTGAAGTTCACACTGCTATGACTTCAAGACTACAGAGTCACAGGCTATAGGATATAAAGCTTTCTCAGGGAAGCCTGGGCATACCTGTGAACAGATGCATGGTAGATATCCCCAGCACCCTTAATGACATGCAGAAAGCAAGTTGTTTAGAGCTTTGAAAGGCTCTGCAATTCTTTTACGTATCTTTACAGCACTTATGTGGGAAAATACCACCATCCAGCTGAGAGTCATCAGAAATATTCTGTTGTTCTAGGGCTCCAAACTCAGCACTCTCAGTCTCAGCTCCATTATTTACCTAGACATTATTCTTTCCATGGAACCAAATTACTGATACCAATTTGAAAACAAATCTGCCTAAAGGGAAGGTATCAACCATGTGCTTCTGTCTTAGAATCAGCCCCACTGAGGACACTCATGAATATACTGTACATATTTCTTATGAAAATGAACCATGATCCAGCTAGTAGTCCTCTTAGAATAGAACTGCTTCCTATAGTTTTTGAGTAAAGCACTAATTTACTGTCCACTCCTGCATTCCTCATATTAAAGGTTTAGATCAAGAAGTTTCCTCTCTTCAAAGTCTCTTGTCTGTGATGTTCCCTTTCAAGCTGTGCTGTTCCAGGCTCGAATCATAAGTTACGACACTGTTTTTTCCTGGATCCTACTCTACCATAAATGTTAAAGTCATAGTCCTAGGTGAAATTCTGTCCTGAGCTTCTCAAGCAATACCTATGGAAAGTGAAGGGTTTATTTTACTGAAAAACAAAGCTCTGGCAAAAAAAGGATGAGAGAAATGAAGTAGAAAGGTGAAAAAAAGCAGAAGGTTTCTGTCATTATCAGATTTTGTCAAATTTGTTCTCAGTCTTGTTCCACTCTCGTAATCTGTTTAATTCCCTCTGATTTCTCCTGGTACAATTTTGTCATCTCTATTTTATCCAACTTTAGTGATCTCACTTGCTAGTGAAGTAATTTTGAACTCTTGTGCCTGAAAATCTAACTTTAATTGCATGTAAAGAAAGAAATATATCAAGTTTGGGGACCAGATGCTATTAGTCATATTAAAATGTACAGCAGAAATTTTAGAAAGAGTTGTACCAGTCATGATTACTAAAATAAAAATCTTTGACTGTGTGATTCCTTCTATACTAGAAATCTTAGGAATAATGGCAGCACCCTGAACTATAATTTTTAAATTACAATATGGTTGGGACGTCCTACAGAATAACTTGGAACAGGGTTATTTAGATACACTGAGTACATAGTCAGGAAATAAAAACAAGTGAGATTAGGGCACAACAAATGCCTGGAAATGGAAGATCCATATTTCAGGCTTTTTTCTGGGACACAGAAATTAGGCTTGTTTTAACAAATAAATGAGCTTAAAAAATTGGATTATCCAAAGTCACATCACATGTTGAACCAGTTTTACAGAACAAACAAATATCTCCCCTCCAAAACCCCCAAACCTAAACAATCTACTTAATTATCACTGTTTCCTTGGGTAGAAAACAGTGAGGAAATTATCCTAAGGACTCAATGGCAGTTACTGAGCTTGGACAAGAAATGTTTCAAAGAAATTAAATGGGAATAATAAGATAACAGGGAAGATCAACAGCCTCTTCAAAACATGTTGTGGAAATTACAAAATAATGCTGCCCTGTTAGCCAAATGTTAGCCAGTACCTGGGGATGTGTCCTCTGGGAGAGAAACTGACATCAGATGTATCCATCAGAGCAGCCTTTCTTGTTTGAAACAGGGAGTTGGACTCGATACTTGTGAGTTCTTTCTATCTCAGGATATTCTATGATTCTATGATTTCTGAAAAACAGTTATAAAATCCTGTTTTCTCAGACCACAACAGGGAAAATAATTAAAACCCCAACACAATAGACCATATCCTTGTTAACCACATATAAGTGTTCCTCCCCATCATATCCTTTGTTCAAGTAGCTCTCTATGCTGGACTCCAAGGCCATTCAGATAATTCAGAGATGGAAAGATTCAGAGACATACATATACTTTTTGTAATACTTTATTTGATAGATTGTATAGCCTAATTGGAAAGCTGAGATGCTCTCATTGATTCATTATTTCTATTTTTATTAACTGCATTAATCCAGACATAGTCCTAAGCAAGGACTCTGGTCATGGTCATTTATATAGAATTGTCCTGCTTGCCTGTAGAAAAACATTATTTTCTTGAAAAGGACAAATTATGATACTCTAGAAGGAAGATTGCAACATATTTTCAAGCAGAGAATTGGGATCTTACAATTCATAAAATACTTATATAACTCTTGGTTTCATGTACACAGTGGTACTCTCCTTCTATGACATGGTCATCCATTTACTGGATGAAAGAAAGGCTGTGTTGTCTACCTCAACTTTAGTAAAGTCTTTGCCATTGTTTCCTTCAGCATTCTGCTGGAGAGACTGGCTGCTCCTGGCTTGGACAGATGTATTATTGACTGCATATAAAACTGCCTGCATGGCCAGGGCCAGAAAGTGATGGTGAATGGAGTTAAATCTAGCTGGTCACAAGTGGTGTCCTCCAGAGCTCAGTGTTGGGGCCACTCCCCTTTCGTATCTTTATCCATGATCTGGAAGAGAGGATGGAGTGCACCCTCAGTCAGTCTGCAGCTGACACCAAGCTGGGCAGGAGTGTTGATCTGCTGGAGGGTAGGAAGCCTCCACAGAGGGATCTGGACAGGCTGGATTGATGGGCTGAGGTCATTTGTGAGAGGTTCAAGTCCAAGTGCCAGAACCTGCACTTCAGCCGAAACAACCCCAGCAAGTGCCACAGTGTGCCTGGAAAACTGCCCAGCAGAAAAGAACCTGGGGATGCTGGTTGACAGTGGCTGAACATGAGCCAGTGTGTGCCCAGGTGGCCAAGAAGTCCAATGACATCCTGGCCTGTGTCAAAAACTGTATGGGAAGACAGGAAAGACATTGAGATGCTGGAGCATGGCAATGGAGTTGGTAAAGGGTCTGGAGCACAAGTCCTATGAGGAGCAGCTGAGGAAGCTAGGCTTGATCAGACTGAGGAAAAGGAGGCTCAGGGAAGACCCTATCACTCTCTATAACTGCCTGAAAGGAGGGTGTAGTGGAGGTTGGTCTCTTTTTCCAAGTAAGAAGAAGAAAAGACCTCAAGATGCACCAGGGGAAATATAGATTTTATATTAGGAAAAATTTCTTCAGAAGGTATGTCCAGCATGCAAGCAGGCTTTCCAGGGAAGTGGTGGTGTTACCATCCCTATAAGTATTTAAAAGACATGTAAACGTAGCACTTAGGGACATGGTTTAGTGGTGGATTCAGCAGTGTTAGCTTTATGGTTAGACTTGGTGATCTTAAAGCTCTTTTCCAAACTAAAGTCTTTATAATTCTGTAACTTTCAGCAAGAAGATTGTGAAAAAATTTAAAAATAAGAGAATGTAGGTAATTTTGGATTGTATATTCCAAATATGGTGCATATTTGAAAGATTTCTACCAGGAATGAGAGTGTTACTCTTACATATTGAAATATAAAAAAGTTATTTTTCTTTGAAAGATGGAAAACAAAAAGAATATAACACAATGTGGACATGCTATCCATGTGAAGGTTCAAGTCCAAATAGTTCGAATTGTGTTTATGTTTCAATGATAAAGCAACTATCTGTGAAATTCCACTTTATTATTTCCTGTCTTCGAATGGATGGGAGAGTTATAAATAAAATGTTGCTGTTCTAGGTGGTGTATAAATAAATTGTTATAATTAGGTGTCATAATTAAGGTGCCCATTGCTGTTCCAGACACATTTACATAATTGTCGGTGCTAAAATGAAAATAATTGTTTGTCACAATTGCTTCTGTTAAGACTGATAGTTCCTTAGTTTGCACAGTTTTCTCTAAGTATTTGTTTAGAAAATATTCTAAACTCTTAGCATAAAATGACTACATGCAAGCCAAAATCTTCATAAGTGAACAAATGTACAAAATTTACCACCTTGGAATTCAGACAATTCCACACAAATGTCTTGCCTGATATCTTGTTACACATCTTCTGCATAAAGACCAAACTATGCTTCCAATTTTCTGTCTAAGAGTAACTACTTTGCTAAATGGAAAGAGGAAAAAATTCTTGCTTTGTGAGAAATTACTAGCAAAGAAAAAAACCCTTTAGCCAGGTTCTCTGGTGGTTTTATTTTCACAATTTGCTTTTATGAGTTATATTACTTGTTAGAGTACACTTACACAAGTATCGGGAAGCAGAGGATTGACTCTGGTGCCAGTTCATGTAATGCAGCTTTTAGACTACTGCCTTAGAAAAACAACTTAAGATTTAGGCTTAACCAGTCTATGACAGTTTAGTTTTATTGAGTATCAAGTTAACCAGATATGCTAAGTGCAAATGTTTTTATACAAAGATGAAATATCTTCAGAAAATTATATTTTTTAGAGCTAAACAAGTTTATATTAGTATACAGCTGTATTTGAGCACAGCTGCAATAATTTAACATATTGTCATGTGTGTAGAAATACCAGATTTTATAATCCTCTAAGACCCTTTAGAAACAAAGAAAAAAATTATTCATACACTTGCTATGACTTTTATTGTCTTTAATGTTTTTCCTTCTTCCCTACTCTCAACCTTTGAAATTTCTCTTTTTCTCAAACTAAAAGTTAAGATTCCCTGGGACAGTTTTGATCTAGTAAAACTGTCCAGGGCCCTAAAGCCACAAACAAACAAAAATTAAATAATATCCCAGTAGCAGATATAGTTTTAGGGGGGAAGGGGATATGATGGATAAGGTATACAGTGTTCTGTTCCCTTCAATATTAAAGTCATCTTCATTTGGTACAAGACTGTCAATATCAGAGTTAGATTCACACTCTGTGCATAACTAAAGATTTATTTTTAAGTAGTCATCTGATGAAAAAATGCAAAAAATAAATGAGATTGGAAGATTTTCACTTTCTGTAACACACATTATTTATATATGTGTATATATTCATGTGTGCTTATTATTTGTATATATATATATATATTTGAAAAGATAGAGGTATATTTCTTCTTTTTTAACAGTTTGCTCCTAAAAAAACTATTCTCCCTCTTCTGTAATGATAGAATGAGTTTAAAATGGACAATACCAAAAGAGAAATTCTGTATGTCTCTATTTCTTGCATAATATTGGAAAGGATCTTACTGAAGAAATATACATCCATTCTTTGTTTCTGTGAGAATATCAGTACATTTTCATCACTGAGAGTAGTGAATAAATAATCAAAACCTTTTCATTAAATTTGGCAAACTTCTCACATAATAATAATGTAAATGTAAACTACCTATCTCATCACGAAAAAAGTCTAAATAGATACATCTAACTAAGTACACCAATATATGACCAAACTGTCCTATGATTTGATTTTTCAATTAAACAATATAATTTCAAAATTTGCTTGTAATATTTACCTTCTTTCCCCTATTTTTACCTCATCCACTTATAACAATATCAGCAGTCATATGAAAAGCCGTTAAAGCTAATCTTGATTGACTAAAAATAGGGCTGACATCAAGGTCTTGGATATCCTGCTTCCACCCACAGCCCCTCTAGCTTTAATATTAAGCTTTACATAACATTAAACTTTCTGTGCACTAGAAGATTACCATCATTTTAAGCACCCATACTAAACCAAACTGGAATTCTCTCAAGTAGTAAGAATCTTTTTAAAAAAAAGAGATGGCATGAAGAAAAACAGGCTCCAGATACTCATTAGAACCATGCTTGCTAGGCCTTTCAGGTGGGTTTTACACAAACCATTCTACCAGCCCTTCAAAATGATTTCTGGTATAGATTTAGGCCTAGCTGGACCTACAGTTTTTACTCTGGATATAAACTATGTCTCCAATTTTACAGGCACAGCACTACAAAACACTTGTCTGCAAAATGCATCCTCCAATATCCTTCTAGTTAGCTTTCTACCCTTAGAACCCTCTAGAGAGATTTTCCTTCTACTTCTTTAATTCTCAAAGGCTTTCATCAGCAATTGGAATCAGCCTTTTCCCATGAGGGAAGGGAAAAATGAGAAAGAATGTTTATAAGACAAATAAAGCTTAACCTGTGGGGTAGGTCTTAAAGATATAGAACACTCATGCGGATTTAATTCAATATTGGACAAGGAGAAACCTAGAAGGAGTACTGTCACTTTGCCACAGTAAACAATTTTAAAATGAGAAAAATTAATCTCTAGGGAAAAATCACAACAAAAATCCATCTGACAACTGGAGGATTATATTTCACTGATCACCAATATGCTGCCTGAAAGCACCTGGGTGTCATCTAGTACAATGTTCCCTTCAGAGTGGGATTGTTGCCCACACATGATCAGGTCAGCCATGTCTTTACCTTCCTGCCTTGAAAACCTTCAAGGATGAAGATCCCATGGTCTTTGGGAAAGCATTATTCCACATCCACTGAGACATTTTCTTAATGTTGAGATGGAACTTTCCAAACTGCTGCATATGAGTCTTTCTCCTTGCCACATTATTTGTCAGGACCAAGAACAGCTCCATGTTTATCAATTCATTCAAGTAGCTGTAGGCTTCAGCTGAATTTCCCTTTAGCAACCACTCCACCAGAATAAATAAAACCAAATCCCTCAGCCTATCCCAATAGGCCATATACATGAGAACCTGAGCCACATTAAGAAGTTTCTTCTGGCTCTTCTCCAATTTCTCAACATCCTTGCTGAACCATGGAGTTCTGACTAGACAGAACCTTTAGACGTAGGGGGTTTAACTGTATGTTTGAAACATAAATCCACTTGGGGCACCTTGACAATGTGAAAGGTACTTCCAGTGAGTAATGAAAAATAAGGCAACCTTGCTGCCTCATCGTTTCATTTCTCCATGACTTTCAACTATATCTGTTTTGTTTATCTTTCTATAGATAAGAGTCTACTTTAAAGGGTCACAGGGGCAGAAAGAGGACAATGTTTCCTGAGACAGCCATGTAAGGAGCTGGTATCATCAGAGGCCTTTGGGGGACAACTGCAGAAAACATGATGGGATCTTTCTCCATTACTCCTATGGCTACCAACATGACCAGAAAAAGAAAAGAGTTTTCATCAGAGAGTGAGTAGAAAATCACTATGACAATGCAGCCAATTGCAATAGCCATTACCATCAGCAGAGAAAAAAAAAATAAGAGATTTGCTAATACCATACATAATTTTAAGATTGACAATAGCAATGAACTTGATAAATGCATTTGATTATCAGTTTGCCTGATAATTGGGTTGATGAGTGAACTCGTTGGCCATCATGTCAACTTCTGACCCACCTTATCCAGTGATGAACCTGCCCTTATGTCCTTGTGACAGCTCAGCCCTCTGCTAAGGGCCTTCCATGCCATGCACAACAGTTGGCCTTTGCAGCATCCTCATTCACAGAAAAGCCTCAGAATTTTTGCACAGGATTTAAAGCAGCTTTCAAAAGCCTTCCAGATGAGACAGCAGTACTAGCAAGGATCTGCACTCTCTTCCCCAGAGAAAGGTTGTAAGACTTTTGCTGTGGAAAGTGAAAAGACGTCAGCATGAGGATGATAGCATCAGTTTTGCTCCAAAGTGTCTTCCTTACTTCTGTTGTGATATATGAAATCACTCTTTCTTAAACTGGACAAAAAATGAACAATGAAAGACACAGTACAGACCTTCACAAAAAATATAGTTCTGACTTCCTTGTCCCTGTTTACCGGGGAAAACATCACGCTTTCAATTCTTTCTAAATATGTAATGGTAAAACTGTAAGTTCCCTGGGGCAGGAACACTCTTCAATGATGCTTTTGTATAGTACCTTGTAAAATGGAACCACACTCCCATGTGGTCTGCAGGGAGTTCTGCAACAAAATAAGTAATGCTTCCAGGAAACACATCAAACACGGACTACACTGCATCACCAACTGCACAGAACATCAAAACTGCTAAAAATATCAACTGAATAAACTTGCATGATGCCTGACATGGAAGCAAGCAGTACATTTTCCCGAAGAGTGTTGTAAATGTGTATTCTCAAGAACTGAAAATAGCATGTGTTGTTTAAGTGTAATGAAAAGTAAGATGCAGCATTTTAGTAGTCCACTATTAAAAAAGTGAATATTAAAGAAAAACTAATTTCTATGCATTTGTAATTATTACAGATATCAATTGAAATCTAAATCTTTTAAATGTACTTCCATAAAAATTAAATTTGAATAAGTTATCTGTTTGTAGGCACTAAGGGATGTTCTTTAAATTATACCAATATTTCTTTAATTATGTTTAAGAAAGAGGTTACTCCAGAAAAGTAGTCTGCAATAACAAGTAGTCCATCTTGGTCAATTATTCCCATATGAGTAATAAATCCTCCCTATTTGCCAACTCAGCCAACAGATATGCTTGACTGAGTCAGGAGAACTGATAACCTCTTTCTAAAAAATCTATTATGAACCAGATCAGCATGTCCATAATCTCAGGGTTCTGCATCAACTCCTTTTCCTCCTCTGAAATGACCTCACTAGTGAAGGAATCAGGCATTTTATGAGATCAGTAAACAGAATTTACAGCAGTATTTGTTTGGTTTTTTTTTTTCTGCAAATACTGACTAAAATCTAACTTCAGGAAACTGTAGGAGAGCTCTATCCCCAAGGAAAGACCAGTGTGACGATTTATAAATTGCCATCAATCTCTTTTATGGAAGCACTGAACACCAGTCATTCAAACCTAGACTGTCTAGAACAGAAAGTTACCATTAGCACAACCCATGTAATAAGCAACATGTTGTTGGAAGCACTCAACAGTATCATAAATTATATGCAACTCATCCACTGCCATCTAAAAGCCCTCCCTAAGTGAAGCTTTTACTTCAGTTTTCTCTTTTGCCAACCCTAACTCTTTTATTGAGATGAGGTTGCTCCCCAAGCCAAGTGTTGAGAGTTATGAGAAAGAGTAACTGATTTTCAAAACTAAGCAAGCCAAGATACCAAAACAGAATAGCAAAATAAAAAAAAAAAAAAAAAAATAGAGTCTGCTATTAGCAATATCCTTTGACTAGGAAAGCACAAAGTCCTACGCTATCCTGAAAGGGCAACCTCTGATGACAGGAACTTATTGGCATTTTCAGCTGCGTAGGCTTTATCACATCTACTCTACTTAGTAAGTGTGACGGACACTTCATGTCAGGGACTTCGATGTCATTCAGGCTGATGGGGTTTAGAGATGATATATCTTTCTTGCTCTGGTTAGGACAAAATGTACAAAGAAATTGTGTGGTCACACTGTTCAAAGTTAAATGCAGACCAGAGGAAAAAAAGTTAATGTGCCTGACTGCAGTATTTGCTCTTAGCATGCAGTTGCAAGCTTTGAAAGTCCCGTTTAAGTATCTCTTTTTTAAGATAAATACCTATTAAGTAATGTATATGCACAAGCTGAAGTGTTAAATGGTTTGTTGAAACCTATTAGAGTACACAAGATGATAAACATAAATTATAGCTAATATACTGCACCAGTGATTTTTAAACATAAAAATTACTGACACTGTAAAAACACACTTGAGTCATCGTAGCAGCATAATAGCACTAATCCATGTTTATCCAACCGTGCACTTTTCAAAAACAACACAAACCTCTAATAAATGCTTTGGCTTCACCTTGACAACTTATATGGGTTATTGCCTCGTTCATGCCTGGATAACCATGTGTTATGACTTAAATGTTCTTTAATATCAATTTATGCCTTGAAGAAAAAGGATTGAATAACATAGTGTACATATGGTTCAATTTATTACAGCAAAACAATCATTTTAGTTTGAAGATATTTTCTCATGGTGCATATCATAGAAATCTTATTCAATAGAGCTCTCAATAAACCAGATTTTTTATGTCACAATAAATGAAACTAAGGCAGCTAATTGTTGCTAAGATTCTAAATAGATGAGTCTATTTGGCTTTCTTGTCAATCAAGAAATAAATTCCTTAACACTTGTATTTCTGGATTCTAATGTCTCTAATTGGATTTTACACTATCTGATTAACGACGTAGTTTATAGACTACTGTAAAAAAATGTGATACTTAAAAAGTGGAAGAGGAAATTGTGGGCTGTCAGCATTTATGGAAAAGGCCAAGACAACATTGAATAATTTAGCATTTTTGCAAAATGGCAACGAAAAGCATAAAACCTGGTCAATGATGCCTCATTTGTGGTACTCTTGTTGTGTGTCTGTGATACAAAAGAAGACCCTGGAGTGCTATTCTGAAGAATATTAAAATATGTAATAGTCTGTACTGAAAATGGATTGCAGTTTCAGGAAATTACAAAATAAAAAAGAAATCCAAATTTTAATTTAGAGCCAAAAGTGAAGTATAAGCTTAAAATTCAGCCACAGACTCATGATGAGTAAAACTCTTGCAGAAAGATTTACAAGCACAAGGTAGAAAAGAATGCCACAAAAAAGCCTGGTCACTTCTTCAGTACCCATTTTTACTGACAGCGTTATTTTCGTGAACTCTCCACATTTTCCAAAGATGTTCCTAGCAATCCTTCAGGTAGAAAGATCTTCTCATATATGAAGAGAAGGCAATCCTAAAAGAATTATGGCTGCATATGTGCAAGTCTCTGTTTTGTCATGTAATTGCTATTGGAAGGTGAAGAATACTGGCTGGAAGCTAATTTAAAACCCTGACAGTAGAATCAGCAACGGCTATGGGCACTACAGCTCTTCTTTCGATGAAGATTTTAATAGTATTCAGGTCTTAGAATCATAGAACCATAGAATTGTTTAGTTTGGAAAAAAAATTGAAGATTATGAAGTTTAACCTCTGTCTTAGACAAACCAACGCATGGTGAAATATTCACCTTTAGGTCAAAAGCTCTTGCATGATACATCTGCAGGTGTGGATTTAGAAATTTTGGAAGAAAAAGTTAGTTCAGATATATGGAGGACTCTAAACTCTGCAGAAAGAATCTCAGTATCCAAGTTTGAATTGGTTACTTATCAATACAGGTAAGACAATAAAAGTAAAGTAAATTTAAAAGTAAAGTCAACAAAAGTAAATTAAAAATTAAAAATGTGGAATTAACAAACAAAAAAACCACCCTAAAGCCAACATACCATACCTAGGAAACCAAGATAAACCAAAGAAAAACAGAACACAAAACCAAAATAAACCAAAGAAAACCAAAGTAAACAAATACAACAACAAAAACCCAAAACTCCAAATCTGAAACCCTAATACAAGACTGTAACATAAGGCATAATAATACAAAAACCAAGGCACAACAAAAAATGAAAAATTCAAAATAAAAAAAAGTTGAAAACCCTTAACAAATACAATGTAGAACCCCAATGTAAAACAATGCATAAAACATTTTAAAAAAAGAAAAAAAAATAATAAAAAACCCCATGTAAACCAAAGGAAATAAAAATTAAAAAAAAACCAAAAATAACCCTCCACATAAAACTCAACATTAAACCCCAATATAAAACCCAATATATAACATAAAAACCCCAAGAAGTAAAACTCCAACGGAAAAGAAAAATAAAAAATAAAAAGTAATCCAAAGTAACTCAAATTAAATGAAAAAAACCCAAATTGTGAAACCCAATGTAAAAGAAATACAAATTAAATCAAGCCAAAAGGAAAACAAAAAATAAAAGTACTCAAACAGTAAACCAAATAAGCCAAAGAAAACAAGTCAACAACCAAAAAGTAAACCTCTTATGGAAAACAAAACAAAAAAGCAAAAAAAAAAAATCAAAACAAATCAAAACAAAAAAACCCACATGAAAAACAACAACAAAAAAAACCAGAAGTAAAAAAGAGCATACCAAACTAATGTAAATCAAGGTGGAAAACAATAAATTAGGCAAAAAGTAGAACCCTAATATAGAACACCAAAGTAGAATCTCAACATAAAACCCCAAAAATTAACCCTAATGTTACGCAAAAATAAAAAAGTAAAATAAATAATAAAAATACCAAAATAAAACCAAGAAATAAGGTAAACAAAAAATAATAAAAACCAAGAACAAAAAATAAACAAACCCAAACTGAAAATAAAATAAAAATTAAAAACCCAAACAACTGAAACAGAATAAAACAAACAAAAAGTAAAATCCCAACAGAAAACTCAATTAAACCCCATCAGGAAATGAAAGGTAAACAAAAGAAAATCCCTAAAAAAGTCTAACAGAAATGAAACACCAAAGTAAACAAAAAAGGTCCCCAATGTAAAGCACAAAATTAATCAAACAGAAATAGAAAAATATTTAACAAAAACCCAAAACATAAACCAAAGTAAAAGAAAAGAACTAACCTACAACCTCAATGTAACACCCCAAAGTAAGCCCCTAGAAGAAAAAAAATAAATGTAAAACTAAAATTTAAAAAAAAAAAAAGTAAACACACTAAAACAGCCTATTAAATTTAACCAAAATAAACACAGGATAAATTAACAGAAACCCAGAAAAAGCAGAACCCCAACATAAAACAGCATAAACTCTACAATGACACTGAACAAAAAGAAAAACATACCAAAATAAACAAAAATAAACTAAATTAAAATATAAAACCCAATGTAAAACATAAAACAATAAAAATCCCAGAAGTAAAACAATGTAAAACAAAGAAAACCAACAAAGTAAACCAAAATAAACAACAAAATTCCAAACAAAATTTTAAGTCTACCTTAAAAATGCAAAACCACCACAGAAGGATCTCAACATATACCCCAATGTAAAATCCTAGCATAAAATCCAGAACAAAACAATATATAATACTAATATATAAAACAAAGTACAATATAATAAAAAGCCAAAAAACCGACAAAGTATTTGAAAGTAAACAACGAAACACAAATAAAATATAAAATCCCAATATAAAACCCCTGTAAGTAAAAGTAATTGAACCAAAGAAAAAAGTAAAGAAAGAACTTCAAACAAGAAGGCCTAATGTTAAAACATACTGATAAAACCAAAAAAAATTTTAAAAATAAATAAAAATATCAAACCTAAGTAAAGAAAATTAAAACAAAAAAGTAAAGCAAAACACAATACAGTAAAAAGGAAGTAAAAAGTAAACAAAACGAAGGTTAAAAAAGTAAAATATTTTTTAAATTAAGGTAAATTGAAATAAAAAATAAAATGTAAAATAAAAATAATGTAAATCTACAGAATGGGTAAGGTTGGAAGGCACCACAGTGGATTATCTGGTCCAACCTTCCTGCTCAAGAAGAGTCGTCTGACAGCACATGGCACAGGATCATGTCCACAAGGTTCCTGAAAATTTGCAGTGAGGGAGATTCCACAGTCTGTCTGGGCAATCTGTTCCAGTGCACCATCACTGGCACAGTAAAGAAGTCCTTTCACATGTTCAGGTGGAACATCCTGTGAGTCAGTTTCTGCCCATTGCCTCTTGTCCTAGTGGTTGGCACCACCAAGAAGAGTCTGGCTCCATCCACTTGACATCCACCTTTCAGATACTCATATACATTGACAAGGTGCCCTCTTAGTCTTCTCCAGGCTAAACAGGCCCACCTCCAACTATCCCAAGACAGGTGCTCCAGTCCCTTAAACATAATAGCACCTTGTTCCAGGAACTCTAGGTCTCTCTTGTACCGAGTAGCCCAGAACTGGACACAGCACTCCAGATGTGGCCTCACTAGGATGCCACATATAGCTGAGTAGAGGGGCAGGATCCCCTCCCTTGACCTTCTGGCAATGCTCTTCCTGATGCACCCCAAGATTCCCTTGGCCTTCTTTGCTCCACAACCACACTGCTGGCTCATGAACAGCTTGTTGTCCGCCAGCACTCCCAGGACCCTTTCAGCAGGTTGGCTCCCAGGCTGTACTGGTACCTGGGGTTATTATTTCCCAGGCGAAGAACCTTCATTTGCCATTTTTGAATTTCAGAGGTTCTTCTCTTCCCATCTCTTCAACATGTTGATGTCCCTCCGAAGCACCACACAACTCTCTGAGGTATCAGCCACTCCTCCTGCTTTTGTGCCATCAGTGAACTTGCTGAGGAAGCATCCGCTACTTTCTCCAAGTCATTGATGAACAAGTTAAACAGTACTGGGCCCAGTATAGAACTCTGGGGAACGCCAGTAGTGACAGACCTCCATCTGGACTCTGTCCCACTGATTGTGACTCTCTGATTCAGCCAGTTCTCAATACACCTCACTGTCCACTCATCCAGTCCACATTTCCTGAATTTGCCTACGAGAATGTTGTGAGAGACACAACATTGTTGTGTCGAAAGCCTTGCTGAAGCTGAGGTAGACAATGCCCACTGCTCTCCCCTCATCCACCCAGGCAGTTGTTTCATCATAGGAGGCAGTCAAGTTGGTCAAGCATGATTGACCTTCAGTGAATCCATACTGACTACTCCTGATCAGCTTCCTGTCATCCATGTGGACAGAGATGGCCTCCAGAATGAGGCACTCCATCACCTTTCCAGGGATTGAGGTGAGGGTGACTGACCTGGAGTTCCCTGGGTCCTCCTTGGCCTTTTTTGAAGACCAGGGTGACTTTTGCTTTCTTCCATCCCTCAGGCAACTCTCCTGATGGTCATGACCTTTCAAAGATGAACATGAGTGACCTGACTATGACGTCCACAGATTCTCTCAACACCGGTGGATGCATACCATCAGGATCCATGGAGTTGTGGATGTCAAGTTTATTCTGGTGTTCATTGACCAAATTCTCCTTGACCAAGTGAAGGTCTTTCTCCCAACATTCATATAGCCTGGTCTTTTCAGTCAGTGGTCCCTAAAGACTGTTCTTATCAGTAAAGACTAATAAGTTCCATGTTCCATAATATTTAGCTGAGCAGATGTGTGGGCCTAAGAATACAATCTACAGCAACCAACAGAGGGAATGAGGAAAGAGCTAAGACAGGCTGTAAAAATCTTCACAGCTGAAGTCCTACAAGTGTATTCCATTAGCACTTGAGATAAAACTACAAAAGTGCAACCTCTAAAACAACCAAACTTATGAGTCATTTCAATTTTTTCTCTTTCTCAGAAATTAATTCAGCTTCTCTTATAGGAGATAGTATCAGGATATTTCACAATTTTTAGGGCATTTATCTTCACAGTATCCTTGAGCTATAAAAGAAGGATAGTTACTGACACTGTACAAGAAATTAGGAAAATAGCCATAGTCATTGAGGAAGACTAGGAAAATGTAATAAATTGGTTGGTTCTAACTGCCTTGGCGAGAATCTGAACCAAATGGTTGCATTTTTTTCTGCCTCCTTTTTCACGTTCCATGCTTCAATCTGTTTGTCTCCTTTTGGTAAAAGAAAGAAAGGCAATCAGGAGTTCAGTCAGAGAGATCAATAGGAATACATGGAAAAAAAGAACACAAAGAAACAAGTAATTTGAAAGGAGCTTAAGTGAAAGGAAAAATTTTATTTCCTTACTTCAAGAAAAAATTAGATACAACACCAGGTAAGAAAGGCTACAAAACAAGACAGAGTGTTTATGGCCATAGATTTATTTACAGAGAAACTACCTGCGATCTGTCTTGGCTTGTTACGTGACTGAGGAAAGAGAAATGACAATAGAGAGCATTGTCAGCTCAGTAATGAGCCACAGGTATCGGTAACCAAGGAGCAGTGCACTTGTTGTCAAACAACATTCTTCTCTTTCCCCTTTTAGTCCTGGGTTTCTAAGAACTAGGATTATTCAATAACAGCTTCTGCTTTGTATCTTTGGCTTTGTATATGAAGTTTCCTTAAAGATTTTATTCAACAACAGCTTGCTAGACACTGTTTCACGTTTCCTAAAGTTCCTAAGGTATTTTATATTACATTTTGAGGAGATCATAGATTTCTCTCCTTGCAAAAAATCCCAAATTTTTAGCCAGTCATTTTATACAATACAGTACACAGAAATGTGGCTGACTTCACAATTTAAAGAGAAATGTTAAAACAATACATAGAAACTCATACTGAACGTAGAACATTTAAAAAAAGTATTTAAAAAATGTAGTGAAAGATGGTTCTGTCACCATCCCCTTTGAACTGTGATATTTATATAATCATCCTTTTTTCTTTAGAAAGACAGATTTTTAAACCAATTTTAAATTTTTGCAAAACATAAAATATGAATGAGAATGTTAATAAAGCCTATATTAAGAACTGTATTGCATGCTTTTAAAAATTGCTTTATAAGATTATATTACTGTAAATGTCATTTTTATTCATGTATACGAGCATAAGAACTTATTTGCTAGTATTCCTTGGTATTTTTGTTTTTAAAAAAATCATTATTTCTTTTCTATGGGTAACTTTGGCAGGAATTTTCAATACAAGGGCTGCTTATTATTTATTTTAATTTAAAAATCTCTCTCTTCAGGGATAGTTCCTGAAGCTGGAGTTCACCCTAGCATTCTTCAAAACAACCATTCCTGACCTAACATCTAATACTCATATATGCCATAGCAGAAGATTATTAATATGAAATGTTAACCAATCTTTGAGAAGTATGACCAAGTAGATGATGACAAAAGCATCATCTGGGATTTTTATTTAGCATGAGCTTTCCTTGACCAAAAATAGTTCAGTAGTAGAAATACTGAAGTCCACATACAACCTTATTTCAGCCAAATACTGTGTTGTAAAAAAATCTTCATACTTTTGATCTGTTATTTTACTCTTGCAGCTTCACTGCAACTGCATTCGTCACATGAAAACTTACCAAGTGTCTTGTATGACAAAAAAATCAAAAGCACACTTCGTTTTTCCAGGCTGAAACAGGTGTGTTACTCTATCTACAGCTGTTGTAGATGACAGAAGGCATAAATAAAAAATAAAATAAAATTAAAAAGCACACCTGAAAAAAACCAAACAACCGGTTTGAATTTTTCTGCAGCTGCAGAGGATGTGGGACCAGATTCTGACATGAAAAAAAAACGTTTAAATTCATGATACAACAATTCAGAGGTAATTCTTTTGGTGATTTAGAGGGCACGTGTTACATTTATAACAACTTTACTTTCAGGTCTCTCTTTCAAGGACCTTTGTTACATAAAAGGGATTCTGAATCTTCTGTTCTGGAGTAAGTTCAACACAATTAAGACTCACATTTTAGGTCCCTGGTATTGACATTATTCAGAAATGGCCATTTCTTGCACAAGATAAACTCATCCAGACCCAAATCTCTACCTAGTTTTTGGAGTGGTCTGCCAGGGGAGACTTCTTACAGGGCCACTGCTCAAAGACTGTTCTGAAAACCTACACCTTACAGAGAGCAATTGGTTCTCTGCCACTTGGTAGCAGGGTACCTCCAGTAGGACCCTGGCTTTCCAGCCACACTGATACTAAGGAGATACAGCACAACAAAGCGCAACGGGAATGACATCCAGACTAGGAGTATGGATCAGTCTCTGGTACTGAAGACCACCACAGTTTTATACCACCTTGTGGTAGACAAAAGTTATTGCAATATTCAAGAGTACATTTTCTTTAACATCTTCAGACCATCCCTGTGACCATCCATGTTTTGGTACTGCTTAGTCTCAATACAGGTCCTTGACACTTCAACTAATTGAAGAAAAGTCTCAAATATAAAAATCATTTCATGTTTCCACAGTTTACATCTTCACTCTATCCTCTGCATCCTGTGACATACACAAATGTAGTATTAGTATATAATTTGAAAGATCTAGTAAGCTTACCCATGCAAAAAACATAGTTCTTCCTCCTCAGAGGGTGTCTGAACATTTAATATACAGGGACCAGTATAATATCAGTTCTGAAATATACGTCTATTTTTTTCATCACCAGAGTAATCCCTCAGTAGATTTTTGTCTTCTTGTCTTCGAGAACCAAAGTAAAAATGCAGAAATACCTTTTTCACTGTTTTTACTTACGTATTTATTCCAAGCTCTATAGAATATTTCTAAATAAGAAACATTCTAAGTTAGCACATAGATCTGCAACTTTCTTTTTCAGAAATAAAGTGTTCAAAAAAACTTTTAAATTTTGGGTATTACTCTTCCCTGAAAGGGAAAGGAAACAGAGCAGTCAGTTGGAGTTTTGCTGTTCCCAAGTTCAGGGCAGTGGTGGGAACTGGGCCTACAGGGAATTCTGAAGACTGAACGGGAAGATTAATGGTTCATTGTAATACTGTGTTACCATTTGTCTCTGAAAGTAGTAATTTTGATTCATGTTCATAAAGGATAGGAAATATATTTTAAAGCATTACATTGTTTTCTTGCTGTGTGGAGTAAATTTTAAGCTATTGAGTGCAAAGGCTTATAGGAGAAAGACAGAAAATTTTCATTATAATACTGTAGAAGTATAAAGGACATAAGTAGTATATCATATAGAAAGAAAAGAAGTACTGAGTACTTCTGTAATGAGTGTGATTTAGACGCATAAGAGACTCCTTAATATTTGCTTATTATTTTCCCAGATTTAGCAAGCTGTGTAATGGACTAAGAAACATGGCAAGTTAGATCATATTTTACAAATGTATGAAGCACTCTAGAGTACAAAAACATACTGGGCCAAAATGTTTCAAAAATTTCCAACTAATTTAGTAACAGTGTGTTGTTTGATTGTGATGAAAACATTTTACGGTTTTCTTAGTTACACAGTAATAAGGACTAACATTCCAGGAAAATAATTTTATTTTCTTTATATGTTTGATTTTCTCAGCCCTAGAACTGACATGAGATTGAAAATATACTGGGTACATTCTGATTGTGCAGGGAAGAAAAACCCAAATCTACTGAAGATCATACAAACTAACACAAATATCTGCATGTGATGTGTCATTTCACATAATGGCTACCAACATGCAAAAGAATTAATCTCTTTTTAAAAAATTCAGAGTAGATTTCAGTAGAATTTTATTCTATAGAATAAAAATCTGCTATATAAATGCATTTAAAAATATCTAACATTTTGGTATGTTCTTGTGGCTCACTATTAATTATCTGGATTATAGTAGCTCCTAAATCCTTGCAATATGTTTCAGACTTTGGCCAGCAGTTATACTTTTAGCAACTTCTTTAGTATCTATTCTACTGTAAATGCGAGCCATACGTCCTGCATTTGATGAAGTCTAGTACTACTTTAGGTTGCCTTTTCCCTCCAGAATTACTTCAAACACTGAACTGGCTCTGGAATAATAATGTTTTTGCCTATGTGATAAGAAATCAAGCCCATAAGAGCTGGAAAACTTCTAGAATATAACAGTCACAGGTGTTGATAAAGTCAGTGTAATACAGGTAGCTATTAAATTTCAAAAGAAGCTCGCTTGATAAGCAAACTGATATAATTTTATAGGTTGAGTTTACACAGGAACATTTGCCTACTAGATCCATGTTGCCTACTTTCTGCTGTCCTAATTATTTTTTCTTTTTCACAGTATGGTTCCCTCTAGTGATTCTTACAAGGAAAGAGGCTACCTGATCCCTTAATCCAGCTAACATTTTACAAAAGAAGATCCAAATTAGTTTTGCTTACACCAGATGCTTTATGTGCAATTGGGTATCAGACAATGGTGACTGAAATATGAAACACACAAATTCAATGATCTCCTTTGAAAGAATCTCTTACCTGGGGGAGTTAGCATGACATGAGTTGTTTGCATAGTTGTGCAGTGTGCAGTCCTGTCTCCTCCCCTTATGTAAACCAATGAACGTGTAAGCTGATTGCCAGACATCCCCAGTGTCAGACTCTGTAACAAGAAATGCAATGAGTATTTGATGGAAGAGAAGCAAAATCAGATTTAGCAGACTGGTTACAGCAGGCAAATATGTTAGCAAATGAACATATTATGCCTACAAGCTTGAATGTGCTATGGTGATAAGTTCGTACAGGTAGTAGACAATAGAAATAGCAGAAAATACAGATAGAAAAATATACCAATAATTAGCTATGCCAATGACTTGCTATGTGGCTTTCTGTAAGTTATGCAACTTCTTATTATGTTTTAGTTTAAATGTTATAATATTTTGTTTGATAATAAAGTATCAAACAAAACAGCAATGTCTCATTGCATATACAAGATCATGTACTTCTATATTTAAAGAACATACATAGGAACATATCCTGTGAATCAGCAAAACTCTGGTGATTAGTCAAACTACAGTAATGGGATCCCAGTTTAAAGAAAACAAAACTGTTGAATATACTGGTACTTTTATATATATATCTGGGTGCATTTGGAAAGTTAGCAAAACTAACTTTCCCAGGCAGAAGTTTTCATGCAGTCACCCTGTTTTGAAGGATAAGAGCATTATATAGAGTGACTGAAGCCCTTCCTCACCAGTCATCCTCAGTGCCACAGAACAGTCATTGGTGCATTCAAGTTATTATGCAATCAGAGCCCATAGGAGAAAAGTGTGGCAAGAAGACAGAAGAGTATCCTAATTAAATTTTTGGTTTCCTAGGCATTCACAAATAATCAGGATTTAAGTACACAAGACACATGACTATCTACCCCAGATAATCAATAAAACACACCCTAAATATCTCAGCCCACATCTCAAGTGATGCAGTCCATCTCAACATCCTTCTCAAACTGTTATCAGAGTTTCATAGGCTGATGAACACTGATCACACTTCAGCATTCAATACGTTATTCTAATGAGGCACAGTGTGGTCCATATTCTCAAGGCTACCGCTCAAGTCATAACTAAAGTGCCAATTTTTGCTCCTGTGATTCCTTTGCTTCCCATGCTGCACTTTTCCTGGACACTGGAGACAGTCATAAGCCCTGAGAGGTTGCAAGGAGGTAGACTTAATTCTGCCTGCAAAATATTCTTATTATCAACATCCTAGGGAGAGCTTTGCTTGCAACAGTCATCCTCAGCAGGATCAATTTCCTGCTGGTCAAATCCCTTTACCCACATTGTATCTCACAGGATCCCATCTGTTGGAGGGACTTCTGTGGTTTTTTTTATTCTGGACAACAAGCTGTCTGCTGGTAACTTGTCCAACAGATGTGGATCCAATCTGGCATCCAGAGGTACACCTCATCTTCAAAACCCTTTCAGACTTTTCTTCATCAGCTGCACTCCTTATCTCATCACACTCTCACAATAGCAGTGTTAAGCAGAAATGGTGAAAAAAACAACACTTCTGTTTTGAGACACCACTGTTCTGCTATGCTATGAAGCAAGAAGAGCATGGGTTTTAACCATAAGTCAGTCTCTTACCAGAGTTAAAAGAGAAAGCATGGGGAAAGAGACAAGATTCCTGTGAAGAAAAGATAGATGAAAGACAGAAAATCAAGAATAGAACTCTTTTTCCTTAGACTCATTAAGTACAGAGAAATAGGAGAGAGCAGGCCAAGCAGCACTTGTCTCTAATGCAAAGGGAGAGGTATGGAAAAGGTTTCTTTGGCAAAAGATACCTTTACTGAACATTCTCATTAAGTGAGCAGCCAGCTATCAGGAGTTACCTATAGAGAACCTACAGGACCCTCTGGTTAGATTGGGAGCAGACATTCACATCCCAGACTGAGCCCTAGAATCTGGCACATCTCTCACAGACCAGATGCTGAGATGTGCATGCTACTGTCACAGAGATGGCATTCAGTATTTGGATTACATTCTGTTCACAGTGCCTTGTATTTTACTGGAAAAATAATGAAGATTTTGATGTATTCACAAAGGGCAACATTCCCAGGACCCTGGAGTCTGTCAATCTGCTAATGCCAGGCAATAATCTGGCTATGTGCTGAAAGTGTGACAAGGATGGCTGCAGCAATGTCTCTATGCACTTCAAGTTACTCTGTATGTTAAAAATATGCCAAGGAGCAGATATGTCCTAGAAGAGAACACAGGACCTCTGTATGGCTCTGATGTTCAGCCTGGAGTGTTGTTGAAGGTTGGATCTAGTTCTTTTCTTCAGGAATTTTTCTCCCATGGGTTGCTAAGACACAAATAACTGGGTACTTAAGAGAAACAAAGCACAAGGGTAGAGCCTTTCTCCTTGGCAGGGTGGGGCAAAATTGCCCCTCACGGAAGCAGAGCCTGGTAACGCCAGATTTGGAGAGACTGAAAAGCAAGGGCAGGGGGGAGGTCACGCTCTCTTGCTCGGGACCCTCGGAGCTGGACGGTCAGAGCTGGTGTCTGCTGAACCCACGGCCCCTGAGAAGCCAGCGCGGAGCTGCCGGTCTGTCTGCTGTGAGTCTCTGCCCTCTGCCCCATCCGGAGCCGACCTGCCTGCCACCAGCCCGCTTTTCTCCGCTACATTGTAGCGGGGTTTTTTCCCTGCACGTGGAGACCCCTTACCGTCCCAGCTCCCTGTGTCCGGGGATCCTGCTGCAGCACCGACACCAGCTGCTCCCCCCTCCCGAGAGTCTGTGGAGCAAGGGCTCTCCTCCATCCCTCCGTGCCTCGGGCAGTCGCCATTGCCGTGTGCTACCTGAGCTCACGCCGGAGCGCCCCCTGCAGCCACCGGGGAATCACCGCACCCAGAGCGCCCCTGCAGGCTGTGACTGGAACTGCACCAAAGGGAAAGGTGCCTGAAGCCGAGCAGGCTGCCACTGGGTTTCTGGTTCTGTTTGTTGGTTAACGTTATAGTTGTTGTTATTTGTTATTCTTTGTTTAGATAGTAGTAAAGAACTATTATTCCTATTTCCATATCTTTGCCTGAGAGCCTCTTGATTTCAAATTTATAATAATTCGGAGGGAGAGGAGTTACAGTTTCCCATTCCAAGGGAGGCTCCTGCCTTCCTTAACAGACACCTGTCCTTCAAACCAGGACAAGTGTTCAGTGCAGGCCTTAGCTGTCACATGTAAGAATAAGAACAGAGACAGGTTATTTTCACCAGCTCCACGCATTCATCTCTTCCCAACTGCAAGTGGGGTGGGAATGGATCAAAGCAAGAACACCACCTAGTTTCCAGGTTATATCTTCAGCTTGCACACACCCACACCTACCTCTGAATATTTCCTTCATTGTCTTTCTTTTCCCCTCACCTATAGAAAACATCTACCCTACTCACCTTATAACTTTCCTCACCAGGTCGCTCTGCTGTATTCCATCAGTTACTTTCTAAGCTCTGTGGCCAACTGCCTTACACTGGTCTACTTCTTAGACTAATCTACTTCTAAGATACTGTGAAAAATCTTTCTGTCATTACCTCCTATCTTTCTTTACTCAGATTGTTTTCTAAGTCAGCAAACATGCATTTGGGGTTCTACCCCTACACAGACCTTTGACTGTCATGGATATCGCAGGAAATTCGGGTTTTTTTGTTGTATCACAGGTCCCATTATGTGTGGCATTTTATTAAGACATTGTAGTAACTTGTCCAGATATCTTAAGCACTTGCAGTCTAAAAATGGTAAACAGTGGATAAACAGTTACAAGCACATTGCACAAGGTAAAAATGCAGTTCAACAGAAAAAGTGGAGATGCATTTTAAATTTTAGAGTTCACCTCCACAAACTCCTTGGCAGAAAAATTCAGTTCTCAAATATTAGAGATTATTAAAGGCTCTAGTAGTTTTTTAGTACAGTGTACAATGATTATTTATAGAAAACACAATTTAAAACTTTCCAGTCAGATTCCTCCTCAAAGATCTTCTGTACTGCAATTTCTACTTTTTCTCCATATTCCAGAGATTACTTTGCTAGAAAAATAACTTCTTTCAAAGAGAAGAACTTTGGAAATACTCGCAAATTTCACAGAAGTTTAAGAAGAGCTGTTTCCTCAGACATGTAATATTATGTTAATCAATTAGATCAATCTTCTTTACAAAATATTCAAAATACTCCTTCAGTGTATTCCGTCCATGCTACCCATATATTATAAATCTTGCAATCCTGCTAGCGATATCTAAACTGAAAATTTTACTCCTGTCTGCTACTGGAGTAAAAAGTTACCTCGATAAGCCTAATATAATGTTGAATACAATGACTGAAATGCAATTTTAAGAAATCTTTGTTCAAAAAGGGGTGCCTCCAATCTTTACTATCATACATCACCATTTTTTTGGGTATTTCTCTAGCAGCTGTGAATAAAGCTTTCCAGTCATTCATCTATTTCAGTCACAATAGGCTGAATCATCACCATCTCTAGATGGAGTTTTAACTGTGCACATGATACATAATAAAAGAGTTTGCTAGAAAAATGCATTTTCCATCCTAATTTTTAAAAATCCTGCTGCAAATTTGAAAATAGTAAGTTTTTTGGGGTTTTTGCATTAAAAATATTCTCTTGTCTTCAGTCACTAGAGAAGGCTTTTCCTATATTTTCTCTAAATAGATGAGACTAAGAAAGTCATGCTACAAAGTATGGCTGAAGTTTAAACGGGATTCCAGGACACAATTTTTTGTGTGTTTTGGCAAAAAAAAAGAGTTGCACCCCCAGTTCAACCCACCAAAACCTGACCTCGATAAGTCGTAATAGCTGTACTCTAGTCCTGACGCTAATTTTTTTATAGATCAATTATTTAAAGCAACTACCTTTTTAAAGAGGTTCTTTAGCCTCCACTTGCTCATTTCTGCGGAGGAAAAAACATCACACTGAGATCTCAAGTGTTGGAGCAATTAGAAAATGAGAAAGATGTCGTTTTAGGATTTTCAGGGACACTGCACTTCACAGTCTTCAATTTTACAATTAGGATAACTTCAAATGTGTTTATAACCTTAAGAATGTCAACATGTTTCCATTATCTACTGTGTACATATTATTTTGAACCTACTTCACAGTGCAGAATATATTAATGTATTTATTTAGATTCTGATAAAGTGGTCCTTCAGACACTTAAGGACTTAAAGCTTTCATAAAAATCTTGAACAGACAAGTATTTAAAAATACTGAAAAATCATTAAATGTTAAATAAGGACTCGCATATATTTTCATTGGTTCATTAGCATTTTTTGATTAAAAATTACATGCAAAATTTACAAAGAGAACACTAAGGGCCTAATACTCTCTGGCATTTAACAGTTCACCAGGACATATTTTTCATTTAAAAAAAAAACAGAAAGAAAAAAAGAAGTAAAATAATAGAAGGGAAATAAAAAGCTTAAAAGAAAAGGGGGGAATCAAATTTATTTTTATCTTGCTTTGAACATAATGGGCAGACATGATAAATGACAGCTCTTGCACATTCACTATTTCTGTCTGATAGAGGGTCAGTCTCAAAAAGTGACCTATTATGTAGGGATCTGAAAAATGGATCTCATGGGTGTCATGCCCTTTTACATTATTCTGAAAGTCTCCAACAACTAGTACCCAGTCTCTGTCCCCTCAGCTTTCAGAGGGCTTCAAAGCTGATGTGGCTGACCTCAGGCAGGTACTCATTGAGTTGTGCCTGTAAAACTGCTTGAAGTTTTACAACGGTGCTTTGAAAATGAATTATGTAAAAATACCCTCTTGCTTACTTGTCACCTGCTATCTTTTTGCGGTTAAAGCCACACTGTATCCTTCTGAAACACTATTTCTTTTCTTTTCTTAATTGTTTCATCATTTTCATACAAGGCAAAAAACTGGGATTATACTGGACCACTGCAGTTATGTCAGACATGAAATGAGGGCAATTCATTCCATTGCCATTGTAATGCAGAGATCAGATATGCTGTTGTACATGATATGACCTTTATAATTGTTTCAATCATAAGTTCTGCCTCTCTTCCAAATTTAAATACTCAGATCCCAGCTGTTTTCAGGTATATAGTTACCAGGCCTACAAAGGATTCTAATCACATTGCCTTCCACCCCGTATTTCAAAAGGAGGGGAAGGAAACTACTGACTCATTGGGCCAACCTCTTTGCATTTCCTGAAAGGGCTAAGACAGAGAGAAGAAGCATACACAAGGAAATAAAAAATAATTATCCATCTTATTTGTAATCTAAGGATACTGGATATGAGAATGAGAAAATATATTTCTATACAATAGCAGGCTTTTGAGTTCTGTATCAAATTATAGCTACCACATGATTTATATGTGTGATTTTGCACTCATAAAACCCAAAATGTTTTCACAATTTTCTGTAATAAAATTCTATAAATGTAAAGTGAAGTGAAGTTCTATAAATGTAAAACCAAGTGAATAATCTACTAGGAAGAAGTTGTTAAATATATTTTCCTATTTGTTTGTTCAATAAAAATCTAAGCCTTTTTTTTTCTCTGAAATCATTGACCAGATTTCTTTGCAAACAATTTTACCTCTTTAGACAGCAAAAACTGCACATTCTTGTGTATTTAAACAGAAATTTTTCAGATCCACATAACGCTTGTCAGTATTTGTCTGTACAGTAAGTAGCACAGTTGGAGATGAAGAGACGCACAGTGGGAAATGAGGGTGCTCACCTGACTCGTTTGGTATCAGATTTTACTTGGCAGAACCAACACCAGTTGGGAGCTCACACTGAATAAAGTTATTTGTGGAAAATTAGTCATCCATAGGGCCAAGAGAAAATGTATTCTTCCAATTAACTCGAGTGCCATAGATTTTAAAACTTTGAGAACAGAACTGTAGCCATGAAAAACCACAATTTGATGTTATGTATTATTCTGAAGGTACTTTTTTTTTTCTATTTCTTATTTATTTGAAACAAGTTACCAGCTTTCAAAGAATCGGTTTTTTATGCTGACAAAGCTGAAGTATCTCCTGTAAATCTTAACAAATATTTTCTTATGTAGGCTACTATGCAGGATGATAGTTGATTCATATAAAACTTAAAACCCATGAGTAATTCCATTCAGTTCATGGTATTACTCATACCCTTTAATGAAGATACACGTTTAAGTATCTTGACAACTCATTAGAATACAGGGTCAATTAGAGAATTAGGGACTTTTCATGTGGGCTGATCACCAACTTCCCCTGCTCGTCCCCTCCCTCAGAAGTCCATTTTTGAATCACTGGTACCTCTTAGAATTCTGAACAACTCGTACAGCAAAAAAAATACTAAAAAACAAGAAAGAGAGTTGTAAAACCAAATCACACTATGTTGCTGGATTACGAGACAGACTATGTAGGATAGTTTAACGGGAAAAAAAAAGCAGACTTACTTTTTTCTAAAAAATATGTTTCACCTTGCATCTGTGTGCCCAAGTCCCTTTGGAATTTTAAGATTATGATGCATAACTAATTTTAAAATGAAACAAAATTAACATCTCTTTTTCTGAAAGCAATTTAAGTGTACACTTGTGCAAGTTTCGGGGTGTTTATTTTAGAAGGCAAATGGAAGATGGACCCATACTGACACCAAGAAACACCAAAGAAATCCCCTGGGAAAGGCCCAACATAGGTCATTACACCCACTGTCCCTCCATCTGGCTAAACAGAAGCAAGAAGTTTTCTAGTCTGCCACCTAATTAATAAGAGCACAATTCCAGAATTCATTTGCAACTCAGTACTAATGAGTATATATTGACAGCAAGAGTTTCTATTTTAGACATATTAGTGAATATAATTGTATCCCATTCCCAGTGATTGGCATTTTGGATCACACATCATGAAAGAGGGTGGAGATAAAGTTTTCCTCTCTGAAGAAATTCAGTGTTGGATACCAGGGTTCCACAATAACAGCCAAATCAAATTGTTGGAACTTAACACTGTGAAGCACTTTTCTTTCAAATTACTTGATGATTTTGAAAACCTAAATCCATCTCTTACTATCTGTTTTTTAATCCATATGGAGCAGCAGTCCAAACTAAGATCTAGAATTAAAATTACTAAAACGCATTGGAAAATCTTTGCACAAAAAAACCCCAAGAATGTAAGTAAATTCTTTTTTAAAAGTGGTATCATTTTCCCTCTTTGTATTTACAGGAATTCAGATATAGCAACTATATTTTCCCGTAAATCTCACAATTTTTCCATTTGCTATTGACCTGTGATGAATTTAAATAATGCAATTTCTTAAGTTGATTCTAAATATAAAATGACAGCCAGTACAATAGTTAAGTGCATTTTATAAGAATAAACATTTTTTAAAAGAACTAACATTCTGGTACTTTCTAATAAAGTCTTCACTGATTTGTGTACCACAATAATCCTTCTCTTGTTCTGTGTATTGTCTTCAGAGGTATCAGCACTAAAGGACAGGAAAATAACACTGCAGCTTTTGTGATGCTCAGCAACAAGAATTTTAAATGCCCCACTAAGGGTGATATAGAGAATTGCATCACATTCCAGTGGAAAGAGATGTTAAACACAAATATCAACACAACATTCAGAGGCCCATATAAAATCAGTGAGTGCAATAACAGGCATTTTGTAGTCAATGATTCCTTTCATATAAGTTTTCAGACTACCTTAAAACCCTAAGCCCTCTGGTAAGATTGAACTATTAACTGTGATGAAGCATATGTGTGTAACACTTCACAAGTGGCAAAGCTGGACAAAATGACATACAAGACAGCTGAATATGTTAAAGCATATTCATGAAGGAAGATTGGTTAGGGAAACAGAATATATATACACATTATCAGTAATAACATCCCTTTCCTTGACAATCTACAAATTTACATGTCACTATACAGTGCCAGTCATTAGAGTCTTAAAAAATGCCACTTAAAGCAAGTGTAATTTAAATATCACAGTATTTTCCTTACTTTTCTAAGGTTAACTACATATAAGTGACAAATGTGAAGTTGTACAGCTGTGACCAGTACAATTGGAGTTTTACAGAACAATTCATAGAAATGCACCTTTACCAGAAAGATATACATAATTTAAATTAATTTGTTCTTACAGAGCATCCAGAGTCAGTGACTGAGATCTGAGAGTGTTGCATCCTTGACTGCACATGAGTGCAGCTAGAAAGTTTCTAATGAAGTTCCAATTCAAACACAAAGGGAGTGGGAAAAATAATGATGGCATAGAGACATAATTCAGCTTGCCCTAAGAAAAATGATGAGCCAATTCCAGGAGCAGATTTCCACAGGACATCCCAGCAAAACAGTGCTGAAACCTCTGCTGCTTATAGTAGAGTCTGGCATCAGGCATCAGCATCAGTCTGCAGGTGATTGTAAGGAAGCAGGTACACTTCCAGTTAGATCTAAATTTCACTTACACCTACTAAATCAATCCATGGAGCTGGTCCTTTGTAGTAGGCCAAATTAGCTTGGTCATTTTTTTTTAAAACTGGGATTTTCTGAAGCCAGTTCTAAAGCTATTCAATGTACTACAGTATGTGAAATCACAGCAAATAAATTTACATTACATTTTTCATGATGTTTAGGTCCTGATTCTGTCTTCATCCTTACCTGTGCCTATACCTGCCTGGAACTCTCTTCAGAATACAGACATCTACAGTCACAACAAAACCTTACTGTTGAATATAATATTTTACACTCTAAGTTGAGCTCTTTCATAATCCTCTAATACATAATATCAATACCAATGCTTGTACATATAAGTATGTGCATATTGCATATTTGAAGATTTCAGGACACGTATGCCAGCATGAAAACACACTCATTTACATGCTAGGAGACATTATGGTAAAGATAATCCAGGGTACAGACATATGGATTCAACTAGCAAACCCTCTTCAATACAAGCATTTTTTACCAATATGAAGGCACATTAGCAGATTAGAACTGATGTTCCCTATACTGAAGAGAATTTCAATCTATGTAGCTAAAGAATAAGCCTAATTTAGATTTTCTAGGTCCAGGATTTGCTACCAAAGGAAAAAAAAATGAAATCTGTTTGAGGCAGTATGCCCCTTTTATCTTTCAAATAAAGAAAGAACTCTTGACAGTCATAGAAAATACAACATTTATCCTCTGTAATTTATAAAATAACTGTACATATAATTAATGATCTGAAATATTTAAAATAAAATATTCAAATTATATTTGTGTAGGAAAAATGGGCCCCTATGAACTCAGCATTTTTAAAAAGCATTTTATCTCACTGTAAAAATAGTAGAACATTTAGAAGAGAATACTGAAAGAAACAGCATTGGTGAAAGCTGCGGTTTGTAATTGCAAAGTTAATTATCTTTCCTAAACCATCAGTTGTCACTTAGATAGACCAGATTCTAGCAGGCTCTCAGGGGACTGACTTTATTTCATTCCTAATGGCTTGGGACCCACCATTTTGCTGTCTCTGAACATTTGGTCACTGAATGCACCATTTATGGAGTATTGTTTAATTAAGGGCAAATTAAGAGAACTGTGCACAGAATTTAATTTCATATCCTGTGTAAATTCTTTTAAAGAGGGTACTAACTATAGGCATTATAACTTTTCATTATCCACTGTTTCTACAAGGTATTGACAATTTATTGTTTGCAACAGTTAAGAGTTTTGTTTACTCTTTGGGGAATTCTTCTGGCACTGCAGTTTTTTGCCTCATCGTTCCATTAACCCCTTACATGCCACTCTCACTATTTTGTGATCAGCTATGTATTTGAAAATGCACTTTTTAAAAATATATGTTCAAATGTACTTCCATAACAAAATAAAACAAGGCTTGAAGATAAGATGTACTATATGCGTGTATATATAGCGCACATGTGCAACAGGAATTCCTACAGGACAAGTGTAGACTACATTGTAGGCAGCCAAAATTAACTGAAACTCCTTACACTGTTGCCTCTGAATAGGAAGTAAGAAAATGCAAAGAGCTAGAATATTCTATGTTGTACAGAACCTCCTAGTGCCCTCTTGGCAGAGACACTTGAACAGTTTTGATGTAGTTTCCATTAGCTGGTTCTTCTGCTACAGCATGTGACCTGCAGTTTATTTTTTCTTCTCCCTCACTCTCACCCAATCCTTCTGCTTGAGCTTCAAAATCTTTTTGGATTGTGATGCAGCACAATGGCTGGAATCTCACCAACATAAAAAAGTTCGTGTTTACTGAAATAAACTAGAAATTGTATTTACTAACAATAAAATTATTGCATCTGGAGTGAAGAACCAATTCCATTTAATGCTCACAAAAGCATATAGCTTGAAAATAGTTATTACTGGTCTTTGAAAGTAATAATCTGTCTCCAAAGAAAGCAAAAACCTGTTTCTAGAATATTTTAATAATCGTAGTGATGCACACTCTGGAACAAATATATTCCAAACCATTCAAAGCACTAGTTCTAATCTATGTAGAGGACAAGCATGGAGCACAAGTAACTGTCAAACATCCATGGTATGTTTTACAGAATGAGCAGAAGCAAATAAAAACAAAGGCTCCTCTCAGAAAAGAGGTAGAAATGGTTATCAAACTCAAAGACATCCACTGTCCTTGCCAAACAAGTGGCAACACTTGATTTTTTCAGGAAGATTGCATAAAATTATACAGAGAGGTTAATCCAGCAAAGCTAGTAACACCTATGCTGAAAGGGACATTGTTTTCAATCCACAGTAAGCAATCTTTCTTTTGCTTCAAGTTCCCTGCTCTTCTTGATGCAGGGTGTGGCTGTTTTGACTGAAGAACTTTTATATTACCCCATTTCTTTCCTCATACTTCTGTTCCAAGAGGAGAAGAGTAAATTGCAATGTTTGCAAATTGACTCCACAAAATATCACCAAGGATATCCAGAAGACATGTATTCCTGATTAAATTGCTATTATTTCTACATTCCAAGAAAATGATTGAACCACTGGTCTGGGATTTGGATGTGATAGAGGACTGTTCTCTGTCTTACGTAATTAAACCTGTCCTAATCTTTCACTCACTCGCTTAAAGATATAAGATCCTTGATGTATACCAATACTGCAAGTAAATTAATATAGGATCCTAATAAAATTAAAGTTTAACTATCTTTACTTCCTAGCATATTTTTAATGGTGCCAAAGTTGATAAGGCAAATCATTAGTATATATTTAAAAGCTCAGAGCATAAAGGATTGTTGTTGTTGTTGTTTCTCTCTAGATGTAGCTGCGTATTTCTGAGGAAACTGGATCTTCAAAGCATGTCTTACTGGAGAATGAAGCATTTAATTTTTTTTAAGGAAGCTCATTTGTCTGCTTAGAAAAAGCATATGAAATTTCACTGCAAAAGCAATTATAACACAAAATTAGCACTAAGAATGAAAGGACTATCTTTATGATGACTGTAGCATCACTGGCATGACACTATAATACTGTAAGAATTATACAGCATCCAAAACCTGTCAAATGAGATTTAGGAATATAGTTTAGAAGTTATCCCCTATTGAGTTACTGTCCATAATCCTGATACAAATCCTGTAAAGTGTTCGTGTGAGGTAGTCCATATGCTAAGGGTAGCATATCATTTCAAAGCTGCCAGTTTTAATTTCTGTTTTATTAATTTTCCCATAAGCCATACATTTCAGAGGATATCTATCAAGTAGATTGTATCCACACAAAGAAGCAATAAAGCGATGGCTTTATCTGACATGCTTCACCATGAAGAGTTCACACATTGGAAGGAATAAATATAAACACCATATTATGAGAGGCAGGTGGGAAGATTTTGAAAACCTGGAGGACCAGATATGAAGGACATGGATTCAAGAGTAAAATATGGATTTTTTGTTCATGCAGAGTGAGAACAGAGGAGAGAAACTGTATTTGAATACCAGGTCTATGCCTGCTTAAATTTTGTAGTCTACTATCACATTCTTGCCCTAAAAGAAAAACTATGACAAGAGTTAGTTTAGCCCTTTGCCTGAAAAAGCAGCTATGACCACACTACCTGGAAAGAGAATCCCTAGATATCTTGGTAAAATTCTGTCTGTGACTGACTGTGATTCATTGAAAAAGAAATTATGTAGGAAAAGGTAAATGAAGAACAGGCCCAAACCTCGTCAAAAAGTTCAGAGCAATCCAGTAAACACAAAAGTTTGCAGGAACTCATTGCCAGTTGTATTCTTTTCTAGTAGAATATTTAGCAGAGGTTGATCACCTCCTGTGGCAGGGCTCTGAGAACCTGAAGTAATGCATTTGACACAACATCAGTTTTCTTCCTCCTACACTCCAATTTGCACTTTAACATAAACCTAAGCCTTACCTTTAAGGGGCAGGACTAAGAATATGCTCTGAATCCTGAATTTCCATATGTTCTTGAAAAAAACAGGAAAGCTGTGTCAGTGGCTGATCCCATATAGACCATCATTACCTTTATCCTACCTTTTTCATCTTTGATTCCCATGTCAAAGACAAGAAAACTCAGACATAAGCTCTCTGGGCACACCTACACTGCCAAATAAAATAGGAAGAGTGCAAAACTGAAATCTTGATTGTTCATATTGCTTAACTTCTTTCTCACCTTTGAATTAGCTCCAGGTATCATCCTGGACACAGTTTATTCTCATGACAGATTCCAAAAGGGGTATGATAACATTACCAAGCATGCATCTCTCTACCCTACACTATAAGCCACTTTTCCAAGTGTACTTTTTTCAGGCAATTTGCCACCTCCAAAAAAACCCCAAAAACACCAAAAAGTCATAAGGCTTGATAACAATGTAGGATAATAAAATTATAGGACCAACCCCTACTCTGACTGATATGTACTTTCACTAACTTGGTAACACAAAAACTGAAGAAAGGAATTTTTTCTAATAACATCACTAGGCTTCTATTGAGCATTTCTGATATGAATCTCTGAAATAGCTTAATGGTAGAATCAAATTAATTTCTAGATATCTGTCACTATAACAGACACAATTAGGTCATGTGTAATTTAAGATTGGTTTTAAAATTTGCTGGCATCATGGATCACCATTGCATGAATTAATGCAAATATTTATATTAAAGTTAACACTGTATGAACACTGCAGTATGTATAATACTTTTATCATGTAAAATAAATTAATGCATTGAAGATAATTAAGTTGCAATGAAAATGTGTTTTGATAATTTGCTAAAAATAACTGAGGCTAAACTTATTTTTGTCAAGAGCAAATTTGAAATCCAGTGTTCTTTATTTTAATCTCCCCTGTCTTTCACTTTCCCTCAGATAATTCTTTGGAATAACAACAGCTATGTCTACATGTTAGTTCTTAGATTCCAGATGTGCCTTAGACCATCTTGTGACCACAAGCATAAATCTCAGATCTTTTATCCATTGGTTAAGCTCTAGACCTGTACAAACAGTGAGCCAGTGCTCAAGATGGAAGTGTTGGCTTTCCATAGGACACCATCTGGACTCTGCAGCTAAGATTTAAACACTGGGCATGGCACAATCATGTGAAAGTCAATCATACCAATAGCTGCAATCATTTTGTTTCTCCTATGTATTGAGTTTGACTGCTTGCATACAGTACTGCCCTCTCACTGTCTTTCCATGTACTGAGGCAGACACAATTAATGAGAGAAACCGCATTTAACACAATTTTCTTTCAAGAAAATAAACATTTTCTGTTATGACTCATGCAAACTGCTTTCTCTAAAACTGTTATTTTCAAATAATTTGTACACATGGGATTTTTCCATCTTCTAAGAGGCCATCAGGAAGACTTGTTGGCAATTTACTACAGTCGTGGAGAATTGGATTCTTAACATAGAAATAATCTGCCACAAAAATTCCCATACTTCTGATCTCATCTCTTTCAAAATATTTAAATAGACATAAAAATTGTGATCAAGAAGACCTTTACAAAACAGCGATAAGGATACTTAACAAGGATGGTGGAGATTTTTCACATAGATTCTGCTACTCACCTTATCCAAGGTACAGGTTAGAATGACAAACTTGTGAGGTGAAATAAACTCTGCTCTCGCATGACAGCAAGGAAGATGACTTACAGTCTAAGCTCAAGATTCACCACTGAGAATTCCAAGAAAAATAGGTGATATTCTGCTTCTCAGGTATCTCGTCTAGCTCTCCAAAGACTCAGGCCTTGAAATTTCTGTCCTGTAATAACATTGCTTTCTTACAAACTGAGTAAATTTTTCATTCAGCACAAATCTCTGGATCCTGGTCTCCTTCAACAAAGGAACTACATTCTCATATCTATGTGGAAAAGCATCCCAGTTTAGCTATGATGATAAGAATCATACTGAGATTAAAATCTTTTAATGGTATCTCAACCTAAAGCTCGTTAATAACAATAATTTTAAAAGGCTAATTTCTAGTGTGATTTTTATACTGATAGTGTCTCTTTTACTGCAGAAACAGCATTCTTTGAAAAAAGTGGAAGTATGGAGGATTTCTAATCCAACTAAAACAACAGTTTACCTGACTGTGTTCTTAGCCACAAACCACAGGAATGCTTCCCTACAGCTTGGCAGGTGTGATTTGGAGATAATTGCAGCAAAGGGAGGGGGCCATCACTGGCTTGCAATTCTCCTATAGCGACTGCAGGTCTTTTTACCTTCTGTGTAACCTTGTGTGATAATTTTTCCAATTCCACCTGTCTGCTAAAGGAGCTCTTACAGTTGGATGTCTGCAGTTAATTGATACTGTTCTGGTTTAGTGCAGCTTCTGTGTTAGTCACGAGGACAGGCAGAAATAATTTGTAAAGTCGAAAACTAAATTTGGACTCACTACAATATCAGTATTTTGCTTCAGAGATTTGCTGAATGGTCAGTCTGGATGCTGTTCTTTACAAAGAGTTCAAATATGTTGCAAGTTTTAAATTGAAAACCTCTTCTCAGGAAAAAATACAGACTTACATACTGGAAAATTTAAATCAGATCTGGGGAAAAAAAAAATCAGTAATCTCTTGGCTGTGATAAATAAAGATATGATAAAATAGTCAGGGTGACCGTGGCAGTTTAGTGCAAAAACTTGTTCTCTGAAAGTTCATGGATTTGGAAGCAAAGATCTATCATCAATAGCCTTAAATATGTCCACAGATTGAGAAGGAAGTTGAATCTTAGATACAGATCCTGTAACTAACCATCTGGATATTAGTTCACTAGTTTTGCAAGGAACTTCAGCAGGTGCCTAAATTTATATTCCAAGTATTCATGGACAAAAAGTTAAGAATGTTCATAGGAACCTTGGCTGAACTGTTGGCTGCATATCCAGACAATAAATCTATTTATAGACACATACATATATAGGCCATATGACACCAACAATCCATATTGTATATGCTAACTCAGCTGAAGGCTTCTCAGCAGTGTAGGCAGAATCAGTTTTATGGAAGCAGCAATATGGGTCACAGCAGATGGAAGAAAGAGGCTAAAAAGATTCAGTGGAGGCTTCAGCGGACAGAACAGATGGGTTGTGGGGGGAGAGAATGGGGTTTCTGGAGTAAGACTGGAGCTAGCAACTCAGAGGTCAATGAAGGTCCACGATATTCTGGGTACAAAGTGATTGAGAAGACTGAAAAGGCTGGAGAAGCTAAGTGAGGCTTTAGTGGGGTTGTGTTATCAGGGTAGTGACAGCTCTTCTTTCCTTCTGCGCTTCTGAGATCTTGACTATTTTCATGGGCAATCTCCCTCTTCCTCACTTTCCTGAAGCACAGAACTTTCACCATCCACCCTTTACTCATCACCCATGGACCCATCCTCATCTACCACCCTTTTCCTGACAGGAAGGCCTGCAGTATCCTGTCCTCCCACAGAGGCAAGGCCTGCTCCTCCTGGGACAAGCAGCAGAGGAGCGTTGGAAGGGATGGCTGCCAGACAGGACTTGGGCCATGCGCCTTCCTGAAGGAAAGACAGACCGAAAAGTGACAATCCCCAAGAAGCTGCACATCCCTAGGCTGCACCCTGTTTGTTCCCTCAGTGTTAGCAGCAGCAGGAGAGGAAGATGGGTGTATAAAGCAGGAAACAAAGACCTGCTGTTCAGCCTGGAAAGCCAGGCCTCATCCTTGGCATAGATGAAGCACACAGTCTGCTGCCATAAGCTGCTGCCTACCTTGTCTTTTGGCTTAATACAGCTCCGTATGTGAGTGTGAGTGTTGTGTGTATATACATATGTGTGTATGTATATAGTTTAATCCAAGAAATAATTATAAAAACACAATAATGAGCTTCCAAGTATTATCAAGCCTATTAAGCTACAAATAGTTCATTGAGGACCAATTTCTAAGTGCTAAATATTACAGCTAGATTTGCTTTTATGCAAAAATCAATGCAAACACATGAATCATTGAGAAGCATGCTGCAGCCTTCCAAAGTCAGTTTCTCATTAGCAATCCATTGATCCAAATAGCTAGTACTACAAATAACACAGAAAAAAAAAAAGTGTTCTACCAAGTGTACAGAAAAAAAGAGTCAATTTTTTGCCCTTTATAATTAATTTCAATTCTTTACAGAATTGAGGAAAGTGCTAAAGTTTTGCATCCCTAACACTATTTCCTATATTCAGCAATGTTCCTCCTCCTTTCATTCTGTCCTACCACTTAGAAAACCAACTCATATTATGCACAAGAATAAAACAAATACAGAAAATAAATGAGGGAAAACTAGGTTTTACAGGAATTTTTTCCTTACTGCAAGTGTTCCCCTTTCTTAGAACAGGGCAGTTGAACTTATTATCCCACTACAAACACTTACATGTGTTCTGATGTTTTGACAGATATTTAGGATGGTGAAAAACTGTCATCAGACTGGAATGGAAACTAAAAGAAATCTTAAACTTTTATCTCTCTATTTATTTTCTTTATTTAATTTTTGCTCAGAATAAAAAATCTGTTCAGAAGAAATAATCTGTTCAAATTCTTCACATATGATTGACCATTAGCTGCAGAAATATTCAGTTGTGTCCTATAGAAAGCTAGGATTCACTGCAGTTAAAAGTCATAGGAATGACTTCCAGAAGTAAAGAAAAACACAGATTTCACCATGGATATTTTCAATATGAGAAATAAAATCCGAAGAACTTCTCTAGTTGAGATCCCCTATTTAGATGTTTTGCCTTTTCTGTGTAAACAAAAGGATATTCTAAGACTGAACTGAATATTATAAAATAGCTGGAAACGGACAAAATAAATCAAAATATTGCATAGTAGCAGCTCAATGTCTTGCAGTTCTTCTGGCCCAAGAAAGAGTGGTCTGGCATTGGTTAAAGGTGAGGTTTGCTGCAAAAGAGCCTTTATTTAGTCTGTCTTCAGTGATGTATGGGCTCACTACCTGTCTTCATTTGGTAGTATGTATTTGTATTGTCCAACTCATAACCTTTATACACCTTAAATTTTCAAATAATGTAAAGGCTTAAAACTAATTGCTACATCTCAGGGTAAATGGAACAATTTAAAAAATGTATTAAAATGTGAGTTGCAGTCTGTAAAGAAAGCCAGTCTTCAATACTCATATAATGGTGCTAACTGAACAGCAGCAGTAATTCCAAAACTCAGTGGAACACATCATTTAAACAAAAGTTCGAGATATCTTTTCAATTCAGGAGTTCAATATGTGCAGAAAGAAACCTGAGATTTCCGTCCTTCTTAGTATCTGCACATTCAGCTATTTGTTTAGAAAGAACAGTTTATTTGAGAATCTTGGTGGAGCATTTCCATCGCAGTACTTAGCTTATTAGAAACAAAATCTTCGTCATTAGAGTACCTTTTTTACACCTCAAAATTATATGGCTTCTCAGGGAATTTAGAAAATTATTTTTAAAATAATGTTTGCTGAAAATTGTGTTAAATGCCTCTTATTTTTGACATGGGTTTATGTCTCTGATCATGAACAAATTTCAAAGCTGAAGCTTGAATAACATGGTTGTAACTAAGGAAATTGATGAAACTAAATTTACAAGAATTTGTAGCTAAAATTATGGAACAGTCCTGAAGCTTAGCAGAAACTACTAAAAGAAATCATCCCTGAATCTTTATTAACACTGTTTATCTAGTGCAGATATAGTGCATTTCTATCTTGAACCTAGGGATGACTGCATAGATTGAAAATGGAGCCAAAGTTTGAGAAAAGAATGTACAACGTGACAAAGGAATCTTAGCTTGCTGTCAAGACTTTTTGTTATAAATTAAGTCAGACTGATCAAAAGCCATTGCTTTGTTTCTGTACTGTATCTTGTACCACAGCTCTTAAACATTGAACATAGTAAATGGGGTCCACAAGGCATATTTATGAGTTGAAATTCCACAAAACCCACAGAAAGCCTCAGAAAAACATAGTTTTCTCTTAAATTTCAATATATTTAACACAGTTTCTGTACATTCTGGCGTCCCTCTTTTTCTCTATGTAACTTTTCTGATGATAAATCTAATAACTGTATGAAAGCAGCTTCTATTTGTTGTTGGCTAACATCATGATTTTCAGCATTTTATAATGCATATTTATTAAATTATCATTGCTCTAAAATACTCTTGCTTACATGGTAGGTAAGAAGGGAAAAATAAATGTAAAATGTATCCCTCCCTTTTCACTTCAACTTATACATCCTCAAATACACAAAAGTGAGGTGCAGTGAAAAAAAAACAAGAGTGGTGTCACCAGTTCAAGAACAGGTAGGACACTTGAGTGAGAATTAGTATATATCAGCAAATGTTCCAGCAGTCTGATCTCATCAGTGATGAACACAGAGCCTTTTTCTCTATTTAAAGATCATTAGAAAAACCATCAGCCCTATTAATTCTCTGTATTGTTGTCACATTTCTTCCTGTATTTACCTTTCACTGAATGACAACATAGAAAAAGTTTCTGTACATTCCTGCATTCTATAAAGTTTATCATGGCAATGCGCTTTAGTTTTCAGTTTACATGCCTCAGCTATTTTGATAAAATTTTGGCTAACCTTCTGATGTGCCTCCAGGACTCATGTATGCTTTCTAGTATTCAGGAAGGCAAAGCAGAAACTTCTTGAGAAGAAGCCTGTTAGTCTAATGAGATATTTCGAAACAGGATGCTTCCAAAACATTTCTGTTGAAAAACATAATTGCTGTTTGATTTCCTCAACTATGAACTTTAGATTGAGGTACAAATCTAATTAACCCTAAAACTCTACCCATTGAGCAGCACTCCCACTGATTCTCTAGCATTCAGCAGTGTCTTCTGATAGTAGAATTGCAATGGTCACTTTTCAAAGCTCAGCATTTGCCCGAAGTTATCAAGCCATTATCTACAATGAAGTGAAGAGAGCAACAGAAATCAAAAGCTTTTAGGCCTGAAAATGAGACGAAAGACATATCAAATCTCTAAACAAATGGCTATTCCTTGCTTAAAACTCACAAAGTGTGAGAGTCTCGAGTACTAAACAAATTGTCAGTGTAATCATGCTCAACTGTGAAAATACTTGGTTACTTGTAGACCATTGTGCTTGTAAGTGTTTTGTATGTGTCTCCCAGGTTTCAAAAAAACCTGATACTGGGCAAGATTTTGAACTTAGATTTAGGTGGCAGCAGGAAGCCAGTGATAGGTGATCCATGTGAAGTCAAATGAACTTCTTATATGTCTTAGATGTCATTTTAGCAGCAATCTAGAAAAGCAATCCATAATTTCTTCAGCTGCACATCAAACCTGTCTCCTGTCAATGGTTCTAGTCTTGAGACTATTGTCCAAAATGTGAGTAACTAGTACTGCTATTGTTTGAAAAGTCACAGAGCCATGGTGAAATCACAGAGCACATAATGAACATTTAAGTCCATGAGAGAGTGTTGTAAACCCTGAACTTACATAGTGACAGACACAGTTAAGCAGGGAGAGGTTTCTCTGAGTATGGTGTTTTTTCAGGCATACTTGTTCCCTGAACATTCATTCCACATGGGCTTAGCTGACTGCACTTTGGTGTGCAAAGTATTGTAATGCCACTTGTGGGTAAACTAAAACTCCACTTGCTGTAAAAAATTACATCGAATTCCATTCCTGGATACCTCAACTTTATTTCATTTCTGAAACTTCTTTGTGAATTGGGCCTTAATATTAAGGAATGTCGAAAAGTCACACTGAATTTGGGTGATTTGACACTTAAATGTGTACCTGTCTTGCCACTGAACACAAGCAATAAACAATATTAATACAATTGGAAAATGTGTCTCACAGGAAAAAGCATGTTTCCTTGTTTAGAAAGAATATAAATAAATAAATAAATAAATAAATTCTATTAATGAATAATGCAAGGCCAAATAAATGCACATGTGCCTGATCCAAAACACATTAATTTTCTATTGAACATTTAACAGGAAAACAAAGAAAATGACTTCAGGTGTAAATGAAAAAAAAATAAAACTAAACAAAGTTTTCTTTAGAGACATTTAAACATTAAGATCAAAGAAACTGTCTGGTATTCTTACTAAATTACAGGCAGCCAAGACTGTTTTGCAAGCACAATATTCGCAGTGGAATTTCCAATACTTTTTTGCCCTGATTCAATGCTCTAAGAAGCTCATTATTTCAAGTTCTAGCTAGCTGCAGAGAAGTTATCTGAGAGTTAGGCTGACATTGATAATACATTAAAAAGCTTAGAAGCACATTGTACAGCACCTACTTATGGTAGAGATATTTGTAACATGAAACAAATAAAACTATTAAAGTATTCCTGCCTTTGACATCTTTAGCCATCCAAAGCTGAGAGGAAAAGGAAAACAGAAAATCTTGTCAAAAAGCAATATTTTATAAATGTCTCATGAAAAAGAGACTTTGCATTATATCTTTCCCTTTGCTGCTGCAGTCACGAAGGAGTAGAAGCAGTCAGCTCTGAAGTGGGAAACGCATACAGAATATGATTTATTTCCCAAATCTAAGGAAGCATCGTACCAGTTATGGAAAAAGTTAATATTCCCTCTCCAGCCCAGGCAATGACTGAAGAAATGGTGCTGTCCTTTAACAGAGACATTAGCCAAAAGGCCTCAGAGTGTCAAAGTGTTTAATGATTGCATGCTCCACATGGTAAAATCTTTCATAAATTTGTGTTGCTACTGTATCCAGACAGCTACTTCTGTGCCTCAGATCAGTATATACATCTTCTAATACATACTTTTGGGGCTTTGATTGAATAATAACACTCAACAAGATGTTAAAAGTATACAGAAAAGAAGAAAGATGCAAGAATGCTCCATAATTCAGTTCTATGCATATGTTTTTCTGAATACTTAAATATCATCATGTAAAGGCTTGTATGAGGTCCCCTCCCCCACAAAAAACACCAAACAAAAAAAACATTCATTCAATGAAACCAGGTGCAGTATCAACATTTTCTTTTGTTTTTGTAAAATGTCAGTGAACAAAACCCCTTGAACTCCGTAAAAGCCAAGTATTACCTAGTCTTGCTTCTTTTGTTTGATTATACAATTATCAGTGTATTTTACATGAGCCTATCTAGAAACTTATTCTTTGCTTTTACGGTTAATAAAAATTAAAAGGGGACAGGAACATACATAGTTGTTCTGTGCTCATGTCTGCAGCATGCTTGGCCTTACGTGGGTCTAGATTCAGGTACCATTTGAAAGATTTTCTATACAGCCTTAAGGGCTGGGTGCACTTCTCTGAAAGTACAGTTTCTGTAGCAGTTGATGGGCTAGCAGCAGTTGTTTTCAGTCATCAGATGTGGTAGTAGAATTAATTTCACTAGTCACATCTAAACTGTACTCTGTATGGGCAGCCAGTCAGAATTTCAAGAAGGCCAGGACCAGAAAGTGGTGTGCCACAAGGCACAAGTGTCCTGGAGTTTTGGTAAAGCCACTGTGATGCAGCAAAGAAAAGGTATATGCAAGTAGCCAGGGTAAATGTGCTACAGTCAAGGTATTTCCAGAACAGACAGGAAAGTTACTAGATATTGGTAAGATCTTCTCTGGAATACCAAAAATAGAGAATTCCGGCTATGAAAAACAAAGAGGAAAATCAAACTACAAAAAGATACAGATAACAGCTATGTAATAAGCAAGAAACGTGAAAATGGTAAAAAGGATTTCTTAGCTTATTCTAATCAAACGAAGGCTAAGATAGGTATGTGCTGCCATCAGGAAATACAGCAGTGGTAAACACTAAAGAATGAATGTTAAAATTGATATTGTCAGAAGAATAAACTGGTGCATTTTTGTCAAGAGTAAAATTCTTTCGGTAATTAAAACACATTTCACAGCGTTACAGCAAGGAGCATCTGGAATCATCCTTCAAATATAGCAATGATGATAAAATATATTTGATAGATCTTGATCCTTTCATTAAGACATTATATGATGTGTACCCTCTGATATCAGGGGAGTGGTCCCAAAGCCTTAAGCTTTTTTCATTTCTACCTCCAGGTTTCCATCTTAATTTCATTCAGCTGAAATGTACAGGCTGCATTTGCCATTGCCACTGCCTCTTCAGCAGTGTCTTGTGTATAGAGCAAAACAAAAATAATGCAGACAGTTATTACAAAACAAAAGTTTAAAAAATTGTAGTGTTGCTTTGCTATTAACAAGCCTTGCTGACAAAAAACTATGGCAAAAGATGGTCAAGAGGTATTTGACCTTTACATAATTATATTTCTTAAAAGTGAGATACATATATATATATATATATGTGCACACAAGATTTTGGTAAGCATCAGCTGGCACATCTATTTAGCTATTCAAATATATTTTATCTGACAATGTTGATTTCTCACATTTATTTCTACTCACTGGGCATAGAATTGACTGCATTATGCCAATGTTTGCCATGTTAACTATTTCTAAAGGTTACCAACTACGTAATCATATATGACATGAAAAAGTAGTTGAATTTCACTCCCCAGCAAACTGAGTTCTGAGTCATTGGTACTTCCTTCTGCTGTAAGCTGTAAGTAAACCACCCCCCACACTACCCCCAATGTACATGTTAGAGAAATAAAAAAGTCAAGTAGATTTGCCATTCTTCTTCATTTGTATATGAAAGAGCTGTTAGGATGTTACTCCCTTTTGGTTGCAAGATAGTGCTCATATGCCCTTCTGCAAAAACTTCACAGAAACATCCTGACCTCTTCAGATGCTTTTTGTTCAAGTATTTTCAGTTGAATAATGAAAGCCAAAGGCTTATGATGCATCTCCTAATTAAGACAAACAGCATTCATTTCCATTTTTAAATGCTATGTATTATTTTGCTTCCATCTTTCTTCTTTTTCGCTTTTCACTGTATCCCAACCATCAAATATAAGACTTCAGATTCTCCTCAAAACAAAGGCCTGCACAGCTGTTACTTTGCAACAAGCACATTGTGGGCCCCATCCAAAGCTCATTGAAGTCGCAGTCTTTCAATTGACTTCAAAAGGCTTTGGATAAACTCCTTTCTTAAGCTATATCTTAATATGTGATGCATTTTTAAAGCTGGAAAACCTTTAATGCGCTGACGTTTCTGCAGTTTATTATAACAGGAGATACAAGAATAATGTGCAAACAAAGAAATGAACTGAGTTAACTCTGCACAAAGTGTTAATATGAAATGTATTCTTATGATACTGCTGCCAACTACTTTTAATATCCTAATAATGTATTGTTACTCTGTGACAATACAGAATAATTTTAAATCCCCATTCATAAGGACTCCAATTATAATCTAATTCAGCTCAGATTAACTATGCTTTGATGGCAATTTCCTTATACAAAAAAAAAATTAGTCTAAGATAATGCGCCGCAAATATAGTTTCAATGCTAATAAGAGGCAGTTTAACAGCCTAGAGAAGTTCATTCTGACTACCTTTTCATTGCAATGATAAAGAGTACATAAAGCACTTCAATTACATATTTAACTTAAAAAATGAAGTTGTAACACAAAATTTAGTCAAACCACAGATAACTTCACTTTAGGTATCCGGATTTTTCAATAAGTAAAATTGGAATTTTGCTGCTTCTACGCAACTGTGACAGAGTTGAGATCGGTGTTAGTAGTGTCACTACAGATGCATCTGTTTGATATAATAATTTCATTGCCACAAAAAACTGCAGCAGCTTTCATTGTTTAAAACAGAAGCAGCTGTAAGTGGGACATTTCAGTTCATTACTGCTTCAGCCAAGCTTTGCACTGAAAATTATTCAGTAAACTTTCATGACAGCTTTTGATTTTTGCTATATCTTACAACACTCTTTTACTGCCATAAGTTGCTTTCTTGCAATAAATGTAAAATGATATGGAGCTACATTTCTTATGCCAGCTGACGATTTGATCCAAAAGCTGATTCTGACATCAAGGCCCTGGCACAAGGGCATATCATAAATCTAAATGAAAAATTACAATAACAATGTCTGCCGAAGGTTTTAATCTTAGTGAGATACCTTTTAGTAATTCCTCTTACTAGAGTGGAAGGATTACAACCCCTGTAATCTTTAATACTAACTTCTAATTGACATTTTTTAAATTCGTCTAAAAAACAGTAATTATACTCCAACCTTCCTCTGTTTTTTTAACTACTGTTCAAGAGGAAACTTATGAATGTGTGAAATCTTCTGAGTGATACATAGCAGAGGCAACCAGAATTTCGCTTCATGAAAAATTCTGTCAGTTTGGATTTTATATTCCAGAGCAAGCAAGAAAGGGGTAAAAGGGAATTCCTCTGAAACTCTTTTATGCAAACAAGAGTGACCAGAAAGCAGACTAGTTGTGACTGACAGCTTTGATTAAAGGAGCCTGCATGGAAGTTTGTTATGTTTTATATCAAGCAGACAAGTGGATTGGTCTTCTTTATCCCTAAGTAGCCTAGATGACTAATTACAGGGACAAAATCCCCTCTAAGAATTTTTTCTTTTCATTTTCAGAAACAAATATTCCTTAAACCTGATTAATGTTATAATGGTTGTAAAGCAGGTCTGAAAATTGTCCACAGAAAACCTAGATCTGAATTCCCACTTAAAATCACAGACATGGAATAGGATTTTCAACCTTTCAATCTTCTTCTCTGAAAAGCATCTTAACCTCAATTTAAGATGAATTGGTTCTTTCAGACTCATAAAATTCTGCCACTGACAGAGGAAAACTGTATAAACGTACCTAAAAATAATGTTTTCCCTTCAATGATCCAAATGAATCCAAACACAAACAGAACTCTTAAAGGTGAAAGACCCTCTCACAATGAGCCTATGCTATGGTCAAAATATGTTTACACATCTTTTCTTATTAATAACTCTATCTAATCCCTTAATCTGAACAAACCACTCTACTGAAATTATGACCTTTTGAATAAATATTGGGTTTGCCTAATCTTTTTTATTGTTGATTATCCCTCTTACTTTTTGAACACTTTCCTTCTTAATGATTTTACTGAAATGAAATGTTGCAATTTTCTCCAAATTTGAATTGAATCAGTGACTTTCATTGTTTTGGGTTTTTTTCCCTATGGTGTAAACCTAATCCATTTTGAAAGGAAAATGGGGATGATAATGAACCAAACTTTAAAGTAACTGAATAAAAAAATTTATTTATGCTGTAAACTGTGGAGTATGTCCCTTTGGTAACTGCCATTTTCAAAGTCCTTTTAGTATCGGAAATGAGATTTTTCAAACTAATTACCCACTGACGACAAAAGAGAGAACAAAAGCCTTCTGGGCTTTGATTACTACGCCCCAGTTCCAGGCCTGCAGAGGGTTATACTGCAGTCCAGCAGATGGAGACACAGTACTCTTCTTGGATGTTATGTGCCATATTCATGGAGCCACATTTCCTAGGCTCTCACTTGCACATGATTTCGAGTTTAAATCGCATAAATTCAGATACTTGGGTTTGGGGCTTTTTTTTGCTCAGCTGAATGCTACCAAACAGTTTTATTTGTAGATCCCAAATGAATGTTTGGAGCTACATTTGGCTTGAGAAAGTCCACACATTCCAGTTCAAAATTTGACTTCTCCCATTACTCCTTAACATTAAAATGTTTTCCCTCAAATACTTCCATCCATAAATTCAATAGTTTTCTCAATAATTGAATATATGGGTTTAAAAATTAATTGAAACATTTTTTTAAAATAAGTAGTGAAAAAAGAATAGATTTTTCATGGGTTGCAACCATGAAGAATCTTGAAATGATTCATCAACAGCTCTGAATCCTGTGCCTTCAGATATTCAACACAGAGTTTTATCAGTTGTGTGAAATAGCATCAGCATTCTCTCTGATTTTTCCCTTGACTCCAGAGAAACACACAGGCTACTCATTCTGTCAAAACAGAAAAATGAAGCAAAGACTACTATTTATTCTAAGAAAAATTGTAAGTGGCGCATCAGTTATTCTAGTCACTTGTGTGTCTAATGTCTAGAACACTAGGATACTTTGCTCTTCCTTTTTAAGAGTTGCCATATGAAAAATATGAGTTAACTGCTATGCTAAATTCTAGAGAAAAACAAGAATGTTTTCTCAAACATGATAGTAAGCCAGAGTAAATAACCAAGACTGAAGAGAAATAAAAGTACAGTTTATGGTCATGCAACAAATCTACCAATGACTGTTCCTCTTATGTTTGGAGCAAAATGGCTTAGCCAGGAGGTTTGACAGAAGTTAAAAGACAGCTAGAAATCTGAAGGATCAATAGCAAGAAGGGATTTTCAAGGTGATTGGACTGAAATCCCAGAGTTCCACACTTACAGAGGCTTGATTCAGCTTTAGGGCATCAGAACTCAAGCCATCCATCACTAAATAGATCATACTGGTAGGAACTAACAGGGGGGAGAGAGTAGGGCTTCTTATTAGGGACATAAAGAGGGGAAAGCACAAACTACTGGTTTCTGAGTATGTGGTAGAAACTTTTACTTTCTCTAAAACATTGATGTATTTCATGACACAATTGTAAAATGAACAAAAGTCAAATAGAAAAGGTAATATTTTTCCAAAACTGTCAAAATCAAACTCTCATCAAGAAATGGCATGTGAAATCTGTTTGCAGATGATTTCCTAAAGTAGTGTATATTGTCCATCATGGTTCCATGACTCAGGATAATATCAAATACAGAAGTACATGGGATTTAATGTTGTTAGCTCTTATGGAGATCTTCTGTAGCACACTGACCAGAAGTAGTCACAGTGAGCTCATGAGTTAATGGTAACTTTGGGTAGCCTGAACTGTTCTTTCTTTGAAGGAATGACATATGCACTTTATTTATGTTGGAGAAATAAAGGATTCAAAGTTGTAGATTTTGTTATTTCTCATTTAAACTGTGCTAATAATAATATCAGCTTTCTAGAAGTCCTTATTAAGTGTAAAAGTAATGTTCATTAGAGGATGCATTTGTTCACAAGATGAAGGGGTAGAATTTTTTCTAATAAAATTGACATTTTGTTTCATTCAAGTCCTCATCAGTCATTGAGTGACATCAGTTTATTTTCTGATAGATCATAACAAGACATTCCATTTTTAGAACCATCATACTCTGAGACATTAGTAGTAGTAGTAGTAGTTTTATCCTCCTAACTGAAAAAATTAGGACCATTGCCAAATTACATAGTATTTTGGCTCTTCAGCAGATACTGAGGAGTATAAAGTGTAATAAGAGCAATGTTTTTTTCATACTGCATATTTTCGTTTTAACTTCAATCCTAAAACTTCATTTGCTGTCTTCAAGTATCTATGCCAACAACTGCTTTTCCATTAAAGACTCTACACATATGAAGAGAAAAAAAAAGAGGTATATGAGCTATGACACTGTTCAGGTCATCCATTAATTCTCTAATGGTAGGGAAACCTCAAAAACTAGCTGTTGTTGAAGTGGAACAAATCAGACTTAAAGGGCTGGTGAATCTGATTTTATATTTGCTGCATTTCGCCTTCAGCAAATACTACAGAACAAATCCTTTTTCCCCCCAAAGGGATGGCTGATGCTGGCTTTGGTTTGAATCTTTGTCAATATTTTTAATTCAGGCAAATAAAAGTGATTAAGCTATGGTTTGAATAAGTTTGTCAAATCAGTCTTAAATAACAAAATTAATTCTGAGTTTTTCAAGCAAGCACATGAAAATAGAGATAACAATAACTTCTCATTTTCATAACATTTCAAGTAGGTTTTTGGTTTTTTAAAAATGTAAGGAAAAGAAGTTTTTCTGCAGCAGTATGAGGAGTACATGCATACTTATGTCTACATTTTAACTCTTTAGAAAGGGTTAACAGGGAACATTATAAGCAGAGATGTTTAAGAAGGTGGTATAAGTTAACCTTTACAACTATCAACACAGAGGCATTTCTTGCTCTGTGGTAACACTTCAGTTACAATAAAACATGCTTATGGAACACATAGTCAAAACTTGTTGTCAATTATTTAGTATTCCCATAAACCATTAGATGGTCAAAAATATCTTTAATTGATTCCATCTCTACCTACACTACTTATTATTTATTAGTATAACAAACTTCTCCATGGGAACAGCTAATTGTACCTCCCTAGTGGCCACTTCAAGTAGAATAAGCATTGCACAGTGCTGCCTAAGATACTGCTGAAAGGTCTTCAGCATTTGGGATTTGATTAAAACTGTATTACATGTACACATCAGCAACCATTGCTAAAACAAAACACTCATTTAAAAAAAAAATCCTTCTGCTATACTGCTTAACACCTTTGAAAAGCCTTGTATGTATGGAAAGAGGAGGGTGGGAGAGTCTCCTATCTCTTCCCTTCCCACACTCCCAATAATCATTTTGTAATAGAAATAATACAGCATTTTCTCATACAATGAGAAGGGAAAGTGTGCATCCTACCAGCTGCACTGTGGGAAAGACATTTTTCTCTGACATACATGTATCACAGCTATCTACTTCTGGATAAACTGAATGGTTTGTTGTTGGTTTTTTTGGGGTTTTTTTAAAGACATAATTGTTAATCTCTTCTATAGTAGAAAAGACAGATTTTATGGAAATAGTAAGCCACACCATGTTTAGATTTTTCTATGACAAGATATTCCATAGGAATATTTCACAAAGGAAGATTCGGACAATAAAACATACATTGAAACATGCAGAAGAGTTGTAAATACTGCTGAATGATATTAACAGGAGAGCAACTACACTATATAGGTCATTATAAACCATTATTTTAAACATAGATATTACACTGATTATTGGATTAAAAGTTTAGCAAAAAAATGAACAGGTATTCTTTTCAGTTAAATTAGTGCATTTTTGTCACACTCAGAAACCCTTTGTTGAAATGAGCAATCGCTGAACATCTTTTAAGTTACAATTCCAAATACACCTGGATGATTTTGAATACTCTTACTCATTCTTTTGGGGTTTATTTGTTTGTTTGTTTTGAGCCAAGAGGGATATCTGGAAGTGATCTTTCATGCTACCATTAAGAGACATATTTCAAAGACTGGATTCTAACCCTAATTCAAAGACTGGATTCTAATTCTAAGCAGGGATGCCCAGACTACATATGAGTAAGAAGAGCTACGCTGTAAGTGCAGCACTGGGTTTAGGCCACGGGAAGAGCAAAACAAGGAAATCATCTTATCCAGAACAGGATCGTGATTTTTTTTCAGAATAGTCATGGATGACACCTCAAAGTATTGAGTGTCAGAAACCTTAAAGGTAAAAATAAACTCTGGCAAAATACTGATGAACCTGCATGCAAAAACTCCACCATTGTTTGCAATTGGAAGTGCCATGTTCCAGCCAGAGTACTTTTACTGTATACAGTCCTTTAATTCAAATTGCCTTCCATTTGAATTTTCCTGCTTGAAAAGTATGAGCAACTCTTTGCTTTTCTTTCCCTACCTTTTCTATTACGAGTGTTCTAAATTTTATGAAAACGCATATTTTTGATAAATATTTGTTCTTGTGAAATTATGTTGCTTTTTTTTCCTCTTCTTCAGCAAGAAACTAGAATTAAAACTGTCAGAATGTATGCAACATTAAAAGTAATGTGGAGCAATGAGTTGATCAAAAGATAACTAAAAAATTCAAGTTCAGGGTACTAGCAGGAAAAGGCTGAGTTACCAGATATGGTGGACAAATATTACTGAAGTAGAAAAAAAAGCAGAACATTAAATTCTAGACAGAGATGACAGAAACAAGATCTATTTAACAGTCATCAGCATAAAATGACAGAGGTAATGAAGCATTATTTTGAGAAAGAAATGTCTTACTTTCTTCGCATGCACTCACATGCCGGGTTTTGGTGCAAACCAAGACTGCAGTAGGTATCTAACGAGCAACACTTGCTGTGATTGCTGTATCTCCGAAGTGCAGGAAGGATCATGGAGTGGCAAATGCTGAGACTGCAATGGTTTGCACTGCAAGAGAGGTAAAGTCTGCTTCACATGGAATCCTTGCTAATACCAGTGGAATAAAACTGAAATGAAATGTGATGGTACCAATTGTCCTTGCAGTGCATCTGACTGGGAAAGCTGGTGCATCTGGGTAGTGATGACAGGTATCTTACATTACCTACACCTCTAGGTAGAGTTTCTGCTTTTGTGCAGGTCAGCCTCACTGGATGGACATGCACTGTAAGGTTGCCCTGCACTTGCATAAATTACCACACAGGACACCTGCAGTGGGCTGTCCATGCAGAATATCAAACTTTCTGCATTGACCAGGGAGTATCCTTCAAATTCCAGACATACCAGATCACATCCTGAGGTGGCAGAGGGGCCAATCCCTACTCTAGCAAACAGACCTCAGGGGATGGTACAAAGAGAAAAGGTTATTAGTATTTGCTAACACAGCTTTTAATGTAATTTTAGGACTAATATTCAATTTTATGTCTTTAACCATTTTTAAAAGAACATCAGGCATTTAGGTAATTCCATTAGCTTATTTTCTGAAAAACCTTCCAGCCTAATGTTGATCAGACTTATTTTTCTGTGCATGAGAGGCACCAGAGCATAATACACAACTCCATGCCCTACTGTCCATACCTGCTGCTGTTCTGATTTCTCCCCTAAGAACAGTAGAAACAATGAATAAGAACAGGGCATAAGACAGATCTTAATGTATTTTTGCCCACTATAATGGGTAGATAGCTCGCATCAGTAAAAATTGGAAATAGCATTCTGATACCTTGGTATTCACCGAGAATTAATAAACTAAGAAAAGCTTAGAATCATCCCTGCTTCTTAATTGCTTCTCTTTGTGGGTTTTACCTACAGTAAACAACCCTTCTATTAACTCCCAAAAATGTGTGAGATATATAAAAGCCTTTTAACAGAATTGGTTTTGAATGACAGTCAGTGTTTTTCAACATCTTTAGTAATCACTTTTACTGACTATTTTACTTCAAAATCTGTTAAAATCTGTTGGTTTATTGCAATCGTTTTTCTCTTGAGAGGAGGAGCTAAAACACTGGTTTGTAATTGATCCCACTACTATTGCTAGGAATATTGTTTTGACAACAGTAGCCTGACTCTACCAATATTAGTGGATGATCTTTACCATGTCTTCCAGCTGCCGTATGACTAAAACAAAAGTATCATATTAATATATGCCTCCACCATAGATGTCTTATGAGGTATAATTTTATTAGCTTGCTTTAAAGTAGAACTAATAAAAAAATTCAGAATGTCCATCCCATAAAAAGTCCAGTACCTCAAAGTATATTTTAACCCTGTGGATATGAAGACAAATTACAAATACACAAACATTTTACAAAAATGGATGGTTTGACAAATTCAAGATACTTGGAAACCAATGTGCTTTCCACTGAGAATGGAGCAAAAATCTTTGAAAAGGATGAGCTTTAGAGCTAGGGAGAATATGTTCTCTTCATCTTGACAAGAAATCTAAAAATAGAAAATCATCCAGATTATTACTTCACCAAACAATCTTGTTTTCTTGACCCATCACTTAATTAGAAACTTTCCCATCTAGCATGAAAAATACAATTCTGTGTGTTCTAAATACCTAATAATAGGGGAAAGTGTCTGTAAAGCCCAGGAAAACCACTTGATTGTGTATAGATTAACATATCTGGCTCAGACATAATGGTAGAAATATGGAAACCCAGAGGGAATTATTCTGCTGTTATTAGGACTTGCTATAAATAAAATATGAAGCATATATTCCAAGAACAATCTCCATTAGGATTACAAAGAGGTATCTAAATGAAGAGAGAATTCTCTTGCTTACAGAGCATACTGAAACAGAAAAACGTTGTAAACAAAAAAATTACTAATATAACTTTTTTCTGAAAAAGTTTATGAATTTTACAATGGAATACTGTTTTCACTCTTGAAAGACTCTCATCCAGTCAATGTCTGAGACAGTTACCTATATTTATTTGCCCTATATGTCTTTTAATAAGGATCATAATACCTAAAGCAAGCACAAATGTATGCTGGGTGGAGAATGGATTGGGAGCAGTCCTGAGGAGAAGGGCTTGGGGGTGATGATTGACAATCAGCTGGACATGAGCCAGCAGTGTGCACTCACAGTCCAAAAAGCAAATCATACCCTGGGTGGCATCCAAAGCAGCTCATTCAGCAGGATGAGGGAGGGGATTCTTCCCCTCTACTTCCCTCTGGTGAGACCCCACCTGGAGCACTGCATCCAGCTCTGAGGTCCCCAGCACAGGAAAGACATTGTCTTGCTGGAACAAGTCCAGAGAAAGGCCACACAGATCAGAGGGCTGGAACTGCTCTCCTGTGAAGACAGGCTGAGTTGGGGTTGTTCAGTCTGGAGAAGGCTCCATGGAAGACCTGTAAGCAGCCTGCCAGGACCTGAGAGCAGCCTACAAGAGAGCTGGAGAGTGACATTTTATGACAGCATGTAGTGGCAGGAGAAGGGGAATGGCTTTAACCAGATACTGGGAAGAGATTCTTTACTGTGAGGGTAGTGAAGAAATGGAAGATGTTGCTCAGAGAAGCTGTGGATGCCTTGTCCCTGGAAGAGCTCAAGACCAGGTTGGACAGGGCATTGAACAACATGATCACAGTGGAAGGTGACCATGATCAGGACAGGGGATTTGGAACTAGATGATCTTTAAATCCCTTCCAACCAAACCATTCTGAGATTCTATGACTCCATAAAGAATAAATGAACTAATTCTTTTTAAAGGAGGGCTAGGGATGGGCTAACATAACACTAAAAAACCCAATTCAGAAGCTAGCAAGATTAATGGACAGAAAAGCAAGAAAAATGTGGTTTTTTAAAATATAAAATATCTGCTTAAAAGCTGGAGCTGGAAGTCCTTCTTAGGTTCACAGGACTAGTTATTATCACAACATACTGAAAAAACTGCAAGAGGTAAGCCGTATATTCATGAGTTATGAACTAGCTAAAGACAGAGTAAATGCTATTTTTCTAAAAAAAGGAATATGAATTTTTTTTAAACTAAATAATAATCGTATATATAGGAATATTTATATTTCTGTTTATTATACTGCACTGGTAGTAATGTAAAACAAATCAAAATCAATCTTTTTGTACAACTCTGCTATTCCTCAATAATAATAGCAAAATCAAAAACTCATTAGTAAAACTTTCTAAAAGAACCTCAAAACAAAACAGATTTCCCACAGGTTTCAGCTTTCTCTAACCAGTGACCTGTCATGTCTGAGCACTAAAATATTGTGCCTTATCAAATTAGAGACCTAGTTATGATCAGGACAAATCAGATATGTCTGTACAGAAGACACCTTAAAACAAGAGCAGTCGCTTTGATATATCCTTGCTCTCAGTAGCAGCAAAATCTCCAAGGATCTCCAGCTCTCCAACATCCTTTCCCTTCTCTAGGCAACTTTAGAGCAGCAAACATTTTCTTCTCCATATTCCACAAAGTATGAGAAAGTGCTGAGTTTCCATTTTTTCCTAGTCCCAGATTTCCTGTTTACTAATTTAGTGCTTCCTAACCTAGCCTGGAGTCAGGTTATGCATCCATCTAGTCTTTAAACCAGTTTTATCTGCCAGTTATTTGTTTGCCACCTTTCTCTCATCATAACTGCATCTCCACAGCTTCTTTTATCTCCTGGAAATTGGATACAGCAGGACTTAAAATGCTCACATGACAGGAGAAATCAACACAGTTTTCTTCACAAAAGTGTCCTTTCCTTAATAACACCTCAAAATCTCCTACAAAGAGTGAAAAAAGGGATGAGGTGACCTTAGATGAAGAATTCCATGAGTGAGATAGGAGCTGTCTATCTTTTCATTCTGCTTGTAGCACAGCACGGGGAGACAATCATCATAATGGGTTTGTTGGACAGTAATAGTTGCTGATAGTAATTAAAGTAAGCAAGATACCACGTGGGTTAGGTAATGGAAAGTACCTATCATTAAAATAAGAAAAAAATAGCGCTAGTTTACTTCTTACGTATATATTAAATATACAAGCAAGTCTACAATAATGACTGCCATTTTACACTAGCTTTTTTATTATTTCAGAGTTCTGTTCTTATTCTGTTTAAAATATTACTGTTATTTTCTTTAGAGGAAAAAATAGTGAGATCAACATAATTTTTATTTAATTGTACAAGTTCTCTAAAATGTTCTTGGATATTATCGTTTAAATGAAAAATCTATCAGTGAAGTTCTGCTTTCTTGTGTGTTTTAATTGTTTTGGGAATAAGTTATTCTTGCATGCTAAGCTATTATTTAATATCTATCACAGTTTTCAACATGACAAAGTTAGAAAACACTGGCCAACAGAAAGGACTTCTCATTTTTCAGTCGTCAATTCTGAAAGATAATGTCCTAAAGGATTTCACAGATATGTCTTGTATTTACCCTGAGGCATCAGTTCATATTTCAGAAATTATCTACTTTAGAAAATTCAGTTATCCCACTGTTCTGGTGCAGAACGTAAAAAATATTATTAAAAATAATTCAGTTTTGGGAAAATTAAGCCTTTTAAAGCAATGCTCACGAAAGAACATTAAAAATGTACAAATATAAAAATGTTTACATGTGCATATGTACATATATAGTTGCATATACACACACATGCATATGTACTCCTGTTGAAGACTGAAGTCTACAGACCATATCTTCTTGATTATGCTTTATCATGAAAATGTTTTCATTCCGACTGTCCCATTTCATTGAAATACAGGGACCTCAGCTGCCTCAACAACTGCAGAGAAAGTGTGTGGTCATTTCAGTGCCCATTATTTCTCTGCAAATTCAGCTGTGGGGAACAACAAGAACAAATTTGCTCCCATTGAAAAGAAGCCACATAACTGCAGATAACTTGTCTCACTGATAGTTTTTAGAGGATATAAAAAAATTACAATAAACAAGACTGAATTAAACTACAGTGAGCATTGAGGAAACAGGTCCATCCCCTGATGGTAACAAGTGTTGTCTCAGCTCCATCCGTCCATGCCCAAACACGATACAGCTCACACATACTTCAGCTGTTTCAGCAGATATTGGTAGATTGCATCATCATTGATCAGACTTGGAGCCAAAAGGTCTTCTCCATTTAAAGGAATCCAAGCAATGCTGCAGAAAAATACAAACCAAATAATGCACAGCAATAATAAGAGGTCAAAAGCTAGTCTTTCACTTACTGCTAGAAATAAAACTGGTTTTCAGCTGCCCAAGAAGTATGTAGGAATATACCTGTGAAGACTTCCACACTAACCATAAAAAGGTATCTCCATTATAAAATAATAGTGGTAATACTCTTTCTGTTCTATACATGTGTTGACCTCTAGGCCTGCTATGAGGAGAAGAAAGAACAAAACAGAAAACAGAAAGGTATAATAGATGGCAACAACTTCCTACCTGTTTACTTCACAATACATGTTGACTGATAAAACTTCCTGGCACTGGACGAGGGAATGTGTTTTATACTTAAAGTAATGACTCTTTTCTTTTAAAGGGTCTGAGATCAGTGGTTATCCAGCTAAGCACATTTATTAACCAGTCTGCTGAGGTGACTTTTCTCCAAGCAGCAGGGTCCAGCTAGAGAAAGGCTGATAGAATAAATTATTGCCTGACTGACAATATTCACCAGCTACAGTCACTTTGCTTACACTTTCTTCTGTTTTATTTGAGAATATTTTCTAAAATCTGTGGTTTGGTTGCAGGTTTGTTGTTTGTCACCCATCTACCTTCTTGATCACAATGTCAGGGACAGATCTAGCCAAGCTGTGAAAGGGAGCAGTGACACAGAAATGCAGCTGCAATCAAGTCAGGTGACATGAGCCAGCAGTGCTAATGGGAGGGGTTGTGACTGGCTTATCCACCCCAAATAAATCCACCCTTGGGTAATCCTTTATTTTGTGTCTGGCAGACAGGTACCTGTGCAATAACTTTTAAAAGAACCCTGAGAGTGTGAGGTAGATTTAAGGATGATGGTTTGTTGGCTTTATTATCATCAAACCATTTTTTTTTCCTGACCCCACTGGCTTCAGAAAGGACTTTTTTATTGTGTAAGGTTTTATTCACTCTGAGTATAAGTGGCAGAATCTGATCCAAATGGATTTAAGCAAACTTGTGGGTTTTCTTATTTGAGTCATGTTTTTACTGCTTTCCCTTTTAACACTAGGTTTAAATTCTAGTGTCATTTCCAAAGAAACAGCTATGATAATCTGTGGTGAGCTGATTAATAGCACTTACGCAAATTTCAATGACCACAAAGTTGTGAATGTGTCTGTGTGAGTGATCTACTTCTTATAAAGTAAATGAGTCTTCTTTCACATATTTAATAATACTCAGAATTCTCTTCTCCTCCCCTTCCTCTCTGCATTCACTCTGAAGTCCTCCCTTTCTCTCATTTGTTGTTGTTGTGGCAAAGTTATTTTTTCTACACTATTTCCACTCGCCCACAGTTAATCATTTATGGTCTTTTCCACTGCAAACATGCAGAAAACACGTAAAAAGGAAGTCTGTTATCACACAATCAGCAACTCCGATTACAGCTTGATCAGAATTGACATCACTGTGGTTTCATTAGCAATATTAGATAAGTGCAAACTATTTTCAATCTTATTTTTTTGTCTTTTGCAATGTCAAAGGAGACACTCACCCTGCCCCAACTAGTTCTGTTTGACAGTGACAAGACTGCATAAAGAATTCCTTTCACTTACCATCTCAAGACCATTTTACATGCCAAACAAATCAAATCTACACATCTCTCACCATCTTTATCAACCTGCCCAGGCAAACATTTGGAAGCATTACAGCCTTTGACTTGTTCACTTATTTTTCTCTCTTTACAGCCTAAAGCAACTCTTAAAATGTAGAGGATGTATGTGCAAACAAGTAAGTTTTGTAATATAAGTACTGGGGTAGAGAAATTCTCCCACTGACAAGATCTGACCATGAAGATAATGTACTCCCGCTGTGTTTCATGTTACATAGTCTACCTTCAGTTTGGGAGATACACCTAAACCAATTTTTGCAGTAAAAATAAAATAAGTACTTATCCCAGGAGGTTTTTATTTTATTCTTAGGATTTTTATTTTGTTATTTCTATAGTTACAAAAAATGAACGGCAAAAAGTGCTCTCAAGTGGGGAATCTCAGAGTCCTTAGAAAAATAGATTTCTGCTAGTAAAAACAGCATTATTAATTTTATGCTATCTCTTTTTAATTATATAGGGTTTCCTCAGCACTGTTAAAAAGAAATGGGCCAGATCCTGGCTGCAGATATGATTCTTCAAATTAGTCTTTCTGTAAGAATTTTTTTCTACTGTTGAATTTTGTGAAAACCAACACAATCCTGAGTTACAGTAAGAGCCTGTTTTTCCCTCAGATGTTTCCTGCTAGACTGAATCAGGAACATACTTTCACAGACTCCCAAGAAGCAAGGCATTCTTTTTGAGGAGCCTGAGAAAACCCAGATATCCTGGCAAAGGGAGATGAAACTCCATGATCTGCTTAGAGCAGGGCCTGGGGAAAGTTTTTTAAGGCTTATGGGTACTTAAGTGTGTACCTACAGGCATGTTTGGACAGTGAATGTAACCATTCAATACCTGATGGCTAAATTAAGCTATTGTTTGCTGTGAAATGGGAAGATTGAACAGGAGATTAAAGATTCTGTGCCTTGACTGATTTCTCCTCTCTCTCCTTGGGTACTTTCTACTGTCCCTGTCATAGACAGCACACAGGATTAGATGGAGCAGGTAAAAACTACTGTGGTAGCTATTCTGGACTTAGTCCACTTGAACTCCAAAGTACAACATCACGAGGAAGGATATTTGTAGCATTGTAAGATTATACCCTGAAGTCATACTTTAGAGACTCAGAAGACTAATGGATGTTCTTGTATCAAACTGGCTGGGAAGCTGAGTGGGATCCCATGACAGGTCCAATTTAAATATGCAAGTGGTCATGCACTAGGCAGTCAGCCTCATCTGTGTTACTTATATCAGTAATAATTAAACTGTTAAGTGAAGTGACTTTGGAAAAGAAGACAGACTGGATGTAAAGCAGCATTAAGTTTTCATTGTATTATTTGGAATAATATTCACAATGAAATGTATATGTTAAATCTTTCATAGAATCTGTATTAGTTCTATAAAGAAGAGAGGGACGGAAAGTTCCTTCTTTTCATAAAAGGAAGGAAAGGAATTCAGAGAAGATGAAACATTGATTCTGGATAAATATAGAATTCAGCCACATATGGAAATTATTTAGAGATAGACGAATATTCAGTCTGGGTAGGTAACTGCATGCAGAAAAGCAGCCCTCCTCCACAACAACTCTAAAGCAAAACAGCAAAACACAGTCCAGTTTGTCCTGCCTTGGCAAGGAGAAAGGACATATGGAGGTTTCCCATGGGAATATTCTTTTCCTCAAAATGAGGGACTTGAAATACCAGGAAAAGAAGTATAGAATTCAAATGGCAGAGTGAAATCTAGTAAAGGCAAACACTGCAACCCCCTAAAAAAGCACTGGTCGAAGTCAAAACAGTGATACCAAGACCTCTGCATGAGGTAAAATGAGCACACCTCTGTACTCCCATTAACTTTAAAATCCCAGCTGGATATAACACCTGTGCAGACACTGCATCCCTTCCTTACTCATATCTTTTCATAGTCACCTCCTTTCATTTACCTATAACCTTCTATTCTCATCCAGACACACCTATTCTTTGATCTTCATTCAGGTCTTTCCCCCACTCACATACACTTCTCATTAGCAGAGAGAAGATGCATCTGACAAGGAGAAGGGTTTCTGTCTGAAATGGGAGTTCAGCTGTGTGAAGGAAGAGGCTGGGTCTTTGGAAGAGGAGATTAACATTTTTTTTAACAATACAGTAGCTTTGGAAAACAGATACATGTCTGAGTGGGGGAGGAGGTGGGAACAGTTAAGTGAGGAGAGCTACAAAGATATTTTCATACAGGTAAAGATAAACACAGTAAAACCATTAAAGTCTAATTTTGGAAAAACTTCTTAGAAGCCATTCCCGGCTAATTATTCTCCAGTAATAAATGAATAGAATAGTAAATGTTATTAGAATAATTTACTATTCATCAAGAATAATAAATGAATAGAATAATTCATTATTCCCACATCCTTGTTCTTTGCAAGCTCTGGCAAGCTAACTAGGGCACTAGGAGGAGTGTCTCAGGAAGAACAGGGAAACAATGAACTCAAAACTTGGAAAAGAGGCTTTACTTTTAGGTGAAAAGTTCACATATCCATCAGCATTTTGTAATTGCACTACTGTGATGAACTACTACATTTGAGCCATACGACTCTTGCCATACAGTGTAAAACCTACTTAGATAGCAATTTCATAGAGAGCCAAAATTATGGAATAGGACTACCATCTTTTCATACAGGCAGAATTCTTTTCAGCTATTTCATTATTTTCCAGTCATATTTTTGTCACAAATAGGTTAAGCAAACTGATATGGCATTTGTACAGATAAAAGAAATCATAATTAATATAGCCTACATCCAAATCTCTTGCCCAGTTTCTTGGCTCCCCGTATTTTATACAGAGATATGTTGTATATGTTTTTAATTTTCATATATATAAAATACAAAAAAATAGTTTCTTCCATCAAATAATGTATAAATCCTTTCTTCTCTCACATGCTCCCCAGACAGCTTTCTCTGCATCACAGGGCCAGTTATGTCCATAGACCCACCAGGTGCTGTCTCCCAGAGCTCCATTTGCTTCATGCTCCATTTGCCAAGCATGCTGGTCTCCACGAACAGCCAAAGGTCACATTATATCACATCAACTGAATTTGTCTAGGACATCTATGTGTGTTATACAGATTCACAACAGTAATGCTTCTAGGCCTTTCTGTTTAGAAATAGTTTAACGGTAAGAGTTGTGAAGGTGCTCTTATTAAGGCAAATATTCTGCTTTTTACAGGTTCTAAGACTTTTGTATCACTAGATGCTGCTTCTGTCTGACTCAATTTATTTGATAATATCTATGTTTCTAGAGTTTCTCAGTAAGTGAAATTAAATCCATTCATAAACAGTTTAGCCCAGAAACACACAGTGAAAGATTTTTTTTTCTGATATGGTAAAAATACTTCTTTCATACTAAGTTAATTTTGCGTGTTAGAGAAGAGTAAAACAATAAACTGAGTGTTGATCAGCTTAGGGTAGGGCACTGAGCATCCTTATAACCTTGGGCAAGTTAACTAATCTTTCTATGACTCAGCTTCTAAGATGTAAAATGGAAAAAAAATCTTTATCTTACTGCCTATCTTCCTTTTTTGCTGTAGGTTTAAAATCTTACTTCAGTGAGTTCAAGGCTATCTCTTAACACGCATCTTGTAAATGGACAGTCTTGAAGGGTTTCTCCTGTGAGCACAGCTCACCTCTGTCCTGGGATGAGTCTGTGTTTTGCAATCTGTTTTACATAGCAGGTAAGCATTAGCCTTGCTCCATTCTCAGACCTCACTAGACTATGGGAAGAGATAATATGCAAGCTTAAGATAATCCATATGCATGGACAGCTTTAAAAGATGATTAAATCGTATTTATAATATACATTGATCATTAAAAAAAGAAGAGGTTGGGACTCAGATCAAGCTTACAACATAATTCTGCTGTAGCCATATATGTTGGGTGATATTGCAGTATTCTGCCTTTTGCTGTGTGTTTATTTTCACAACTCTTCTGAAATTTTAACCTCAGGCAAAAATGTCATGTCCTCTCACTAAATTTAATATATAATAGTGACTCAAAGAAAATCTTTAAGATTTGGTATAAACAAAAGACAGTCCTGGACAAACCAGGGAACTGATTATTGCAACTGAAAAAGGAGAGACAGCAGAACGATGTTAAGAAGGGGCTCAAGAGAATTTCTAAAACAATACTTGAAACACATATGAGAGGGAACAATGTTTTTCCAGTGATTAGGAGATGAGAAAATATGCAAGTACTTTTGGCACCTATAACTAAGGATTGTTTCTTATAAATGTTGCACAAAAATTCTAAAATCTATAGAGATGTTAATGAAGTTTCCTAACAGAAGAGCTCAGTTTGTCCCAGCTATAAAAATTGTGTCTTTTGAGAGTAGTATGTTATTTTTCATTTGGTTTGGCAAAGAAACCTGCACACCTAAATTGCAGAATTTTTCCAATTTTGAGAAATATTCCTATTCTAGACCAGGACAAAAAAAGTTTGTTCATTAATATTTTCATGACCTAAGACACAAAAACATTCCTTATTAGTCAAAATACTGTGCTTAGCCTTCTCAAGGAAAGGAAAAAAGAGAAGAGAAGAGAAGAGAAGAGAAGAGAAGAGAAGAGAAGAGAAGAGAAGAGAAGAGAAGAGAAGAGAAGAGAAGAGAAGAGAAGAGAAGGAAAAGAAAAAAGAAGAAAAGAAAAGAAAAGAAAAGAAAAGAAAAGAAAAGAAAAGAAAAGAAAAGAGAAAAGAAGAAAAGAAAAGAAAAGAGTTAACATATAAGTCACTCTAAATTAAAATACCTTTTTACTCTAAAATGTAATTTCTACTTCTGTAATAACTTTTTGATTTTTAAATATTTTTTGAAAGTTTTTAGTCAGGAAAGTTTCTAAGCAGAATATTCTGTAGCTTCTGAATTGTCATCTTTTGGTAAAAACAAAGTTGGGAAAAAAGATTGAACAGTTTAGCTCACTTCTCTTATCTTTCTGCACCTTCTGACCTATATTTTTTATTCTATATTTCACCAAACTTTCTCTTTAATGTTACTGTTTAAATGTAAATTTATAATCTAGTTGATGCTATCCCTAATTTTCTCACTATACTTGCTCTTAGAGGGCAGGGAGGCTGAGGAGAAGCTTCATATAAAATCACTGTTAGTCTTGCCTAACAGTTTTTATTACTCGTCTAAATACTCAAAAATAGTAAGGAATATAAAATAATGCCAAAAACTAAGGAACATCTCATGGATTTAAGTTGATCTAGATCAAGATTCTCTCAGCTAAAGAAAAAAACTCCTGACATGAATTTACTAATTAACCAACACCAGAAAGTATGAGAAACTGAAAGTCTCTCACACTGTCCCTGGAGGAAGACGATCGGCAAAAAGAGGCGAGGTATGAAGTGTGCCATAGGTGTGGTATGTTTGCAGGTGCACTTCATACATTCATAACACCTGGGAAGGCAATTCCCATCATTTTCTTCTTGGAATGATTCTCAAAATATTTGTGGTTAAAATTACCCACAAACATTGTGGGAGAGAGTGGGAAAATCCAGCTTTGACAGCTGTTGGTCAGTCTCTAAAAACTCAGTATGTTGCACATTGCTGAATGAGTACCTGAAGTCTGAATTCAAAAACTGAGGCTTGGGGTTGACTCCTGTTCTTGTTAATTCAAGTTCCAGTAAAAAAAAAAAAAAAAAAAATTACACCTCTCACTTTTTATTTACTTTTTTATGTTTTGTCCTGATTATGCATGGATGAAGTGCACATTATTTTGTTACCATTTAAGTAAAACATGCCATTTTTACTTTTCTTTCTTCTCCCTTTTCATTTTAATGGAGACGTACAGTCCTCAAATCTGCAAGCAGTAAAAAACAAGCACTACACCAACTTGTTTATCACAGTTATCAGTGCACTTGTTTGTGTGAGATTTCCTGTGTTAACAGAAACGAAACAAACCATAATGGGAGACAAATATATGTTTTGAAATTTGTGCAATTGGGATTACTACTTACATTTTGTACAACTTAAGTTACTGTGTACTTGGGAAGAAAACACTGAGGGATCCAAATCTAAAGTGAAACAAAGTGCCTGTCAATATAGCAAACTTTTCACCACAACTAAATTTTATTAGGGACAAAGAAAATACATTTAGACACCTGCAACTACATGATAAAAATACATTAGCTTTGAGGAGAGGTCAAAGATGTTCTTTAAGAACTTTAGAGGAAAATATCTTAAACTTGTAGTTTAACAGCACAACAACAAAATAGGTAAACTAACTTCAGGAATTATTTTACTCTGCTGTTTGGAAATCAAGCAGTCTTTTTTCTTCTTTCATATCAGTATACTCACCAACAAATCCAACAAATGTCCCAAATACATACAACATTCTGCCTACTAAATGGTTTCAATAAATATATCCCTATTTAAGTGTCATAGGTTTATTTATTTTTAAGTTACTGGAAACTTTTTTCAAGTAAATTTTTTCTAAAAGTGTTCATGTCTAATAATTTTTATGAGGAGAGGTTTACCACCCCACCTGTATTGCTTTCAGCCCATAGCAGGACACTTTCCACTTGCAAGTCACCTTGATCTGAATGTCAGCAGCCTTCTGGCCTATACCTCACATATTATTTAACAATGAATCCACAATATTTTGCCACTTAGCTTTTTGCTTCCATTACTAAATTCCCTTATGATTACTTCCTTTTAGGTTTAGCTGGGCATGTTTGATCTATCACATACAGAAAAGACTTCCCTAATACAGGCTGAAAACCTGCTGTTAGTCACCTGCATATAGCCACCCAAGGATTTTATCTTCAAGGGAGAATTTGGGAGTAAAATATCCTTCTTACCTGATAACTTCTAACCAAAATCTTCCTAAGTTAAATCAGTGACAGCAAAGTCAAAAGTCATTGTAGGTTTCTTTGCTAATCATCTGTGAAATAAATAAATAAAATTTTCTCAGACTCAAAAAATACCTTAAGCCAGATTTTCTATTTTAGACATGAATGCCTCATATATTCTTGCAAATGTATGATATACGCATGCAAATCAGATCTTTACATCTGCCTACTTCAGGGTGTAGATATTTCTCTATATATGTGCAAATAAGCAAGTATCTCTGACTAACACTGAAAAACAAGTAAATTAAAAAGATATCTATGTCCTTACATCTGAAATGAATAGTTTTTGCACGCTATCATCTGTCTACTGGCCAACATTAAAAAGTTGATTTGTGGATTTTAACCTAGGACTGAGGATTAATTTGGGGAAATTCCTAAGTCTGACTTTGTTGTTGGGACTCCAGACCACATGAGCAAAGGGAATCTTGACCGCCTTGTCCAAAAGAGAATTCAGATCTGTGATACCAGACTAAAATCAATGGCACCAAACAGCAAATAAAAGGAGACTTGTTCTGATCTGTGAATTGTATCAAAATCTTTTCTGGCTAGAATGATTACCTGAAAACCCTGAGGAAATAGATGTAGCCATCATACATAGGGTCAGGTTACTCAGAAAATAGAGTTGAATATTTCATAAATATTTGAGTTTCCAGAATTTTTCTTAATGAAAACTCTGAGAAAAACTATACCCTGCAACAGGAATAGAAAAATCATCTGTACATGACAGGTGAGTGGACAAGTGCACACAAGGCTATGGAATCAGTCCTTCATTTTCTCCAATAATTTCTTATACTAATTATATCACCTGGTAATACCAAGTAAATCACTGCCCAACAAAAGCCTTGTTGTAAGGTATTTTCAGAAGACAATTTCTGCTTTCTCTAAGATTTTCACTACCAGTGAAAACATCGCCAAAAGGGACCAAGTTCTCCCATCAAATTTGTGAGAGAAAGGAAGAAGGTGATGGTTTTCCCTTAAAAAATTGCAATCCGAACAGTGGAAATTGCAAATATTATTTCCGGAGAACTCAATAGCCTTTCATGCCAAGATAGTCTTGTCCTATTGCTGTCTGCTTCTTCTCTCTTGTTAGTAGTCCCTTAGCCCAGAAGAAATGACAGTGAAAAGGTAATAGAATTAAAATCAATTTTCAAAACATTTGAATAGTAAAAATGGCATTTGAACAGCAATACAAATAGAAAAATGCTTCTGAGATCTATCTAATTGTGGTAAAGGCTTTTTAATGAGAAATGGTATGTCTCTGTGCTGTTTCATAATTCACTGTGCCATTCTCAATGCCTCTATAGTTTAAATACAATAAAATTTTAGTAGGATTATGAATATTCCCCAAGTTAACAGGTAAGTCAATTTAATGCCATAAAAATAGATGTAACTCCAGAGATTTTAAATAGTTTAATCAGGTGTAACCATTTCTTCTGAAGTTCTGTGATATTTTCTATCATGCTAAAAAGCACTACAGCACAGCCAAGTGTGTGGCTACAGGCAGCTGCAATGACTGATTCCATTTCATGTGCCTCTTGCTGAGCAGTGAAGTCATTCTGCACAAGCCAACACAGGTTTGGGAAAATCTACAGAACCTCTGCACTAACAAAAAAACTGCTCAGGTTTGGCTTTTGTGATTCTACAGCAAATCCACATAATTTTGATAGGAAAGGGAATTGACTTTCTGTTTTAGGTAACTTCTGGGCAAAAACAGTACTCTTATGCATACAGCTGAAAGTTTGACATTGATTCAATACAAGTACCCACAACAAAACCACACTTAAGACATGCTTTGATATGGAGGGGAAAACCTTGATCAGTTCACCCTGCCCACCTTTGATGGAATTACCACAAACCCCTTTAACAGCTGCCTGCCTGTGCTGGTGGCAATAGAAAAATAAGACTTTTAAACCACTTTTCCGCTTGCCCTGCAATATGTTTTGCAGCACGCAAGAGTTACCACCAGTGCTGCTCCAGTCCTTAGGCCATACGCATTGTACAAGGCTCACTAAATACAGATCTGTTTAGGGGTTTTTTTCTCTTTCAAATTTAAGGACTTTCTGTTTATTTTGTATTTTATTGCGCACCCTCCTACATCCCCACCCACTATTTACCCCATGTGATAACACAGCAGAAAAACAAGGTTTGGTCTTGTCCTGGGAATTTATTTTATGTTATCACCAGTTTGCATTTATTAACTGAGTCCTGGGGGAGATATGACACTGACAATATTTGTGATTTTATTGTAAGTTTCACAATAATTAGCCCTCTTATTTTGTGGGGGGGAAAAAGAAAAAGCAAAAAGGGGGAAAAAATAAAAAGTGTGAGCTTGGGGATGATAACATCTCAAATTCTGGAAGGTTAGTCTAAAAGAATGCACGTGCACACTTACACAAAACCAGATATATTGCTTTTAAAATCATGTAACTTTTTAAGCTGATCTCATTACTTAAAAGCCTGACTAGTGATTCTGAACACTTGTGGTTGGCAATATGGGGTAGTTTAGCAGAAATTGCCTGGGTTTTATTTCCTTCCAGTGGTGATAAAATAGAGTAGAAGGATACATGTAATAAAATTAATCGGATTCCTTTAATAAACCTATTTCTTTTCCTTATTATTCATTGTTTATCCCTGTTCGAATAGATTTTTTTTTTCCTTTTATTTGCAGCCCAAATGAAGGCAGGATGTTAAAGTAATCTTCCCAGAAATCAAACCTATGAAACAAATTTTACTACTTGCTTTGAGTTGCTCCAACTTTCCTATTCTCATTCAAGCTTGGAAAACTCTAGGTTTACTGGGCACTAAAGCTTCATTATCTATGCTGTGTTAAAGTTAGCCTTGCTTTTAAAAGGTCATTATACAAAACGGTGGATAGCCATATTTTTATTCATACTGTTACCTCTTCAGCTTCACATTTAGAGTTTTTTGCCTTTACCCCAACATATTACCTTAATTACCTTAGATGAAACAATTTTCCAGCTGCAGTTTCTTCGCTTCTTTTTTAAAAAAGGGTTTGATTGGCATTTGTAAAGAAAGGTAGATTTCAAACAATATTTAAAGACTGAAAATGTCTGTTATGTAACTAAAAAAAATCTAAAAATGGAAACAGTTTTTAGTTATTAATATGGAATTTTTAGAGCATGAAACAAATGGATCCTATCATGCATGAATCAGTATGAACTACTGAACATACCTTTTTATTCATTGCTGCATAAATATTCTGTGACTGATTATGATTTGTAGTGAACTAAAGAAAAAATATCAAACGGCTATAGAAATAGAAAAGGATACCCTGACATACTGGTAAGTCTTATTTGTATTGTCATGACATTCCTTGGTAGCAATAAGATGAGAGGAGGGGACACTGATAACGATTTAGTAGTACTGTGGCTGGGTGAAAAACTGCAAATTTGATAGAGCACCTAGAAAATACCATTTATCTCTTCTAAAAGGTTTGCCCATGTCTGTTTGGATACTATTTACATACAACCACATTTGTAAGTTTTGCCCTGATAGTTAAAGTAATGGGAAAGTAAATAAGAAAGTAAATCTATAATACACTCTGTACCAGCTGCACAGAGCATAGGTGTAACTCATCCACTGAGTATTTCCATGGGACCTGCCTACACTGTTCTGTCAGCTTTCTCTTGAGAGCCAACATCAGCCTTAGACATAAACAAAGTGAAAGTGCCCCAGGGTGAAGGACCCTGTCTGTATCTATGCTGCTTGACCCAGGCACGAGTTGCTTCAGACATGCTGATTATTCAACAAACCTCTCCAGCACCCCTGAGAAATCTCAGGAAGCCCTTGAGTTGTGCCCCACTTGTGAAGCCCTCAGGCTGTTTGCCCTAAGTAATTGTCTGCCTCTCACCATTACCTACCAGCTCTTCTGTTTATCAGGAGAATATGGGAAGGAAGGAGAGAACATGAATCCAGACCCCTAGGCTATTACCCTTCTCCAGTTTCCAAAGAACTGTCTATACCTGTATCTGGCAGCATGCAATAAAACAGCAGAACAAGTACCTGCCCCACAGGCTTAGCCTGCCTGAGTCCTTGATTGAGCACAATGGCCTTTCCCACTGGAGAGGGGACAACCAACATATCCCACAGTCAACCTCCATCACTCCCTACCTGAACATTCTCTGGAAGAAAGCTTTGCAACCTGGCCTTAGAACAGCAGAGCCCACCATACTCCTCAGGGGGAGATGGAAAACCCTCATGGAGCTTTTTGGGGGAAAGAAAGTGTGAATTTGAGACAAGGTACCTGCAAGAGCACCAAGCTTATCAGAAGATAAGCTGCTGGTTGTGTGAAATTGTGCCAGCATGGCCACTCAGAGATTTAAAAGAGGGAGGATTAGGAAAGTGGGTTGGATGATACGACATCAGCTCGTATCCCAACTATCAATAACTGCTCTTCTCTCTCAGCACATTCCTGGCTTATGGATGCAGGTGGGCCTCTTACCAGTTCAGAAGCAATGCATCTGAGCAAACCTCAGCTGGGTTTTGGGAAAAGCTGGATGCTAGTCCCAGGCTGACCCCCCTACACCAGAGGCTTGTAGTTGGTCACCAGTAAATGAGGAAATGGCCACCAGCAAATGAGGAAATGGTCACCAGCTGGGCCTGCTGCTGTGATCCATCATGGGCTGGTGTAGACACCTGCCAGGGAAAGTGTTGCCGGGGAGGACAGGGCCATCCTGCAACACAGGGCAAGGGGAAGAAAAGGGTGAGGAGAGCCCACCAGCCCTCAAAGGCAGAGGACAGAGTCTGTCTGCATGGCTTCCCCTTCTTTCTTCTGCCTAGTCACGCTCATAGACTGTCCGCATGGCCCATCAGGAGAGCTTCCCCACAGAGGATGTGCAGGTCATCCTGCCCAGCACACAGGGTGGCAATACCAACTGTTAAATTAATGTCCAATGTAAACATTTTTATGAGGCATTTTTGTGAGCATTTTATGCTTTCAGGGCTGTGAAGTAACTGACCCCACTCTGTAGGGCAAGTGACAGCATCTTCAGGCAGGGGCTGACCCAGGGAAAGAGAGAAGAGTGCTTCTCCAAAGCACCTCAGCCACACGGCTCTGAAAATATCCCTCAGGACCACAGAAGACTGAGGGAAAGAACACCTGGGACCAAGGGCAGGTGGGCATCCAGGCAGCTTGGCATCAGTGGGCTGACTGTGGGTTAATCTACTCAATACAGAGGTAACCACAGAAATGAAGGCATTAAACAAGAAATGTGGAGGCGTTCATTTTTTGTAAGTATGCACAGACATTGTGAGAAAATACCTTCTCTTTCAATGATGTGTGAAAAAACAACATAGCAGGTACCATAGATGTGTATACAAAGTTTCCTTATTCTTTTACCCACTGACAACTTTACATATGTAACATTATATGGTGTATGTGCTTGCAAAACATATATTTACATCATTAGTCATTCACAGAATAATGAATTAATTAACATCAGAATATTTCTGATATCAAGATGAAGCAGTCCTGTTTGTGTTTTATGTTTAAGGGAAATGCATAGGTCAGAAATTATATTAGTCTCTTAGTTTCACACATAGATTAAAATTTTAATACTTTGTGGCTAAATCTCACTACCTCAAAAGAAAGGTATAGAAATCCCCCTTAACCAGTCTTATTTACCCTTCACTGTTTTTTGATGAGTATCCTGCTGTTTTCTGCAGAGCACCTAGCACCACGGACAAAATTCAGGCTTTGGATTTTCTATTGTGATTCGTCTGTTAAAAAATATAAAACTGGAAGTGGAAGAGGAAAAGATGATGAAGAGCAGCAAAGAGGAGCTTTCCACTGGTAGTTCCATGAAACAGTCCCATGAAAAATTATGCCAGGCTTGAAAATAGATGTCAACACTTTTCTATGACTATGAGTGAAAAGAAGCACCCGTCATCTATGAACTTCCACAGTAAGAGAAGTGTGGCACATACAGAACTCCACGGTGCTCCGTGCAAATATTCCTATATTGTCAACCACCCTAGCTGTGACACCTTGCCACTGTTTTGAGGTTTTCTTTCAAACCTTCTGTAGAGAAGTTTCTTTAGTGCAGCATATTAACAGCAGCCATCAATTCTTCTGCTCAGGGTGAACTCTTGGAAATCAGTAACTCGTGAAAAATAAAACCCTGCCAAACAAAGAAATCTGGTGGTACACTAAACAAAATATAGTAGAACTTTTCTGCAAATCAAAAAAATGCAATTGCAATTGCTAATGAAACCCTAAAAGGAAGGCTTTTAGAGTGATAGGCAGATCAAGCCTAGAAAAGGAAACAGAGAGACAGGAAATGAGCAGAAGTGTTGGTTTCTCTTGGCTTATGATCAGGGTATTTAAAGAAATGTTTTCTTTCCTGAAAGTCAAGAGGAAAAAAAAATATGGAGACAAACTATAATCAGTTCAGACAAGGCTTTTAGAGCATCATTTGCTCTGAAAGCATATGACACATTAGGCTGTTGCTATCTTGAAACTGCTAGATGAACTCTACACTTTTTCCCCCCACCTAATAATTATCTCAGCTGGATACATTCTTGTAAGGACAACACAGCCCAGTATTTTATGTGTGAATGGTGTGAGCCTACATACTTGTGTCTAGGTGGATTTAGAGCATTAGTAGTAAGTTAAGTAGCTTAGAAAAAGGAAGCTAAGTTTTGCCTTCAAAATGTTTTCTTCATCATGTTTCTGAAACAAACTATTTTATTAACTGACTTAAATCAAAGTTTTAAAATATCATTGGAAGCTAAGTGTTAAAGACTTTACAAAATTGAATTACTTTAAGTGTTCACATGTGGAATTAGTTGGAAAACTTCAGGACAGATATATTTTTGCTACATCTTGTTAGAAGTCCATTTTCCAATAAAACCTGGTATTCTTATCCTGCATAAAAGGTGATACTGCCTTATATCGTCCTTTCATTTAGATTCCATGAGTTTATCTTACTTTTCAAATTCTAACCTGAATGCATGAATACTATAAAGGAAAAACTTATAAATTTATTAATTTCACTAAATCAGCTTTTACACTGTTCCCAAGTAGATGCATTGCGTTTGTCACCACTTCAAATTATTACTGCTTGTTTGGTAATATTTATTAAGGGTATTAGTTCTCATACCTCTGTTTATCTAGACTCCCATCTTTGCCTATCTAGACAACTAGAATTATATATTTGGGCTTTTGTCAGAATCATGGGATGCATGCTATGTGCTTCTTTTGACTGGAGTTCAGTAATCTCCTGAAGTTCCCAGTTCTGATTTCCCTATCTTTATTCCAACCATTAATCTTGCTCTTATTCCTGATGGTTAAAGTCATCACCTAACTTTATGCACGCCTTACATTATTGGAGCCAAATCTAGGTGATGTGCTGTCTTTAACCCCAATTCCTGACCTTACAGCCCATCTTTCCTTTCCCTGCTCTGTAAAACTATTTTTGCCTAAAGAATCTGCCTTTGAGGCAGATAAAGATCCAAACAACCACAGAAAGCTTTGTAATGAATGCCAACACCTTGAACTACACTCAGGAACTAATTAGCAGTTGATGTAGTAACAAGTCAAGAAGCTGTTAATTCACACTAAAAAAAAATCAAGTTTACTTGAGTAATTCATTGTCAACACACTCATTCAGACAGATGTTTACAACTGGCACACATACGTAGTACATATGTACACACATCTGTCATGGGCCATATATGTATACATGCTGAAGTTTACAGGTGATACTATCTCACTAAAGTACAACAAAGTGCAATTTCTTGAGTAGGACTGTCCCTGGTTTAAGGTACCAGCACATATTTTACTGGGGAAGATGTACAGGCAATGGACCCAGTCATTGCTAGGATCTTGCAGGGATGATGCTTGTATCTAGCTGAGGGACACACTTGCTGAAAGTCACAAATCCAGTCTTTATTCCCAGCAACCAAAGGGAGTCAGTCTTCCCTCACATCTCTTTGAGAAGAGGTCCTCTCCATGAGCAGTGCATGCCAAATGATATGGAGATAATACATAACAGGATTTGCTGCATTAGTATAAGAAATGGATATTGGTCATGTGTTCTCATGACACTCCCAGTAGGTTATGCTGGTTCACCGTGCTGTAGTGTTTCACTTATAGCACTTTCCCTGCGTATAATTTCATCTAGTGCACACGAGTGTTTTTGATAGGTCCCAGGCACTGTAGCTGGTCACCCCAAGGAGTTCTGCTCTGCTGCCAGGCTCCCTGCTGCTTCACAGGCCCTGGAAGTTTCTGTGTACAGTGCTCCAATTTCCATTCAGAAATTAATGCAGTTGCATGGCTTAGGATCAAGACAGATGTTTCCCATGGTTCTTTTTACTTCAGCTGTGTTAGCAGCACTTCCAAAGAGTAGCTGAGTAATGTGGACAGAACACCAGTGAATGTCACAGTCTCCCTGAATAAATATAAACAAATTGCCACCAGCAAATCATGTGATGGCTTGTGCCTCAAGGCACTGAAGGTTTACAAGAACACTGAAAACACATTCCTCCTCCTACTTTTTTCCTTCAAGTAAATGTATTGGTATATTGCTTTCAGACCCAGCCAGCAAAATCTGTCTAGTGCTGCAGGTAATCAGTGAACCGATCTTTAGGATGTCAAAAGCCAATTTTCTAGAACTGTGTTGGGTTTCTCCTGGAGTGCTAGTGACAGAAATCTATGTATGAGTTCTCCTCTGCATGAAGAATCACATGGAAAGCTCTCAAGAAATATTTTGCTACTTAGCAGTCGGTAGTTTGGTGGGTTTTTCTGCTGAGGGCAGATAAATCAAGACTTTTTTAGTGGCAATGAGAACAATTCTGAAAAAAATGCTAGTTTCCTACACCACAAAACCCAGCACAGATGTAGTTATGGAAGTATTCATATAGTTAGGGTTATACAATTATGCTGTAACCACTGTTCCAATGCAGACCTTTCAACTTCCATCCCTTGTAATTCAGATACATAGAGGTGAGAATTTACGACATTGCAAGACTTGATTAATCAGTACTAGTTTACCATTCATTTGGATGTTCTAAGAAAGTAAAAGATCAAACTTTTTTACTTCATTTGAGGAATGGAATAAAATTTCTGCTGTGATGGCAGTAACACTAAGGTGTTCTTTACCTCAGTCATCCTGAAAATTTCAATTATCTTTTGTAACCTTGGCTCCTGAAGCCTTTACTGGACACGTGCACAGTGATAGATAAGAACATCTGTATCAGTGCGAACCCCCTGTTTCTGACAAGTCTGTGTACAGATATTCTGGAAAGGATCTAAGAACAAGGCAAAACCGCCACACTACTTCCCCCTCACTGCTCAGAAATGTCTTAATGCTAGAAAAACTTCTATGGGGACTTATTTGATGCATTTGTCCAGTTGTATTCTGAATTAATGAAATATTTTAACATCCACAATGTCCTGTGCCAAGGAGCTGCACAATTCAAATATACACTATTTGAAAAAGTATCCCCTCTTGATTTGATTTCAATCTATTGTCTGCACAGGAGTAAAGATCTTTACACCCCAAGTGGACGTGGGATTAAAATTGTGTATTTCAAAGATTTAGGAATAGAAGGAAGATACTGAAGCTAGAAGTGCAAAAGAAGTATTTTTCTGTTGTGATACGAATGTTCTTTTCTTTTGATTACTGTGATAGGACAAAGGAAAGCTGGCTTTGCACAGGATGGAACAATAAATAAACATTTTTTCCCCGTCAATGTTTTACTCGGCATATTAAAGCCCAGCTGGAGAATTACATAGCATAAGATTTACATATGACACATATGATGCAATTTCAGGCATGACCACTGTACACTGGAATCACATAAGGAGATCCCATCCCAGCTCTAGCATTTAGGCAAAGTGACTTGTTAGGAGGGTTAGAACATTCTCAAGGCAGTATAGGACACTCAGGTAAGCAAAGACCTGACCCCAGCACCCAACAAAGTCATGTGGAATAATCTGGGAGGACTTAGACACCTACTAGTTGTTCTATGAGGAACACATAGCCCTTTACTCTTTGCAGCAGGTCAGTCTAGCCCACATCTCAGAAAACCTACTTGCAAACTTTAGTACCTTGCATTAAACTGTAATTAAATTTGCAATAAATAAGAATTTAATGTGAAGAGAAAATGTTTTAATATGCAAGGACTGAAGCTAAGTTGCCACAAATAGGAAGTATACAGTGCTTACCACAAATATGAAGTCTACAGTGGATCTTGCAAACTACAACTTAATTATTTTGTTTTGTTCCTATTGAGAACCTGACCTATAGATGTTTTTTGTTTTGTAAAAACAAGTAAGTAGGTCTGTGGCTTTCGTCCTTGCTAAAGAGTTATTCCCGTTCCTCTCCAAAAATTAAAAAATCAAAAGTAATATTTGTAGAAGGGCATTTTTGTCTGCATGGCTACCTGTATACTGGGTCAATACAATATTCCTTTTGTACATGTTAGCATCATTTGTTTCCTTTGTTGATACAATGATTTTGTTATTGTTGCTGTCAGTAGCAAGGGTGATAATGGATTTGTTATTCATGGAATTATCTATCTATGACTGGGAAGCAGACCTGACTGTAGCACTCGTATTTCTATAATATATCTGTAATTATGCATTCAGGAAATTTGACAGCAAAATGTCAAAACAAAAGCAGATTTGCTCTGTTGAAGGTGCTTGAAGACAAACAGCGTTACATCAGAAGCTTGTATCTGGTTCAGACAGGCTATTTACTGCAGCAAAAAAAATAGCCTTTTTAATTACTTTCAGCCTTCCATACCTCATGTTAAAAGGCTACTGTGGTGCCCTGTCACTTACTTATCAGTGCCACAGGGGGCAAAGATGAACAGAAGTCACAAAACGAGTAAGAGAAAATGATCACTTCAGAAGAATGATTTCCTGTAGCTTTGAAAAGTGAGGGTTTCCTTCAGTAGCATTTAGTAGTTATGGCTGAGTACCTCTCTTACTTTACAGGCATTTCTAGCACCCATGTGAGGCATTATTGATTTTCACACAAGACAATGCCTGCTTGCTTGCTGGAGCTACTGTAGTGCTCACAGGAGGTTGTACCAGGCTCCAAAAAGAAGTAGTGACAAATTCCCTCATTCTATATGAAGGGCAATATATTCTTTTCCCTTACTCTCCAGTATCTACAGTCTGACAGCTTCATATGGCAATGTCTATGAATCACTGAACAGGCAGTGGGAGTTAATTCCATGAAAAAAATTAGAAGGTGATATTTCAGAAGATTTCAGATTATGGTTGAAAGTGGAATCTAATTGTCTACCTAAGAGGAAGTTAACACCAAAATAGTTTTGCTCACCAAAAGAATTTAGGCTTACTGCATTTATTTTTTCAAAAATATACAATTTCATTACTGTTATTTCCAATGACTATTACAAAATTGCAATTAACACTAACTTCAGGCTGAATCTTTTTGCTCAAATCTTTTTGCTCAAGTCTTTTACATAAGTGGTAAGAAAAAACTGAAGAGGAAATCAGGGTTTCTTGGTACAGACACAGGTGTGACTTCTGTACCTGTATTGAAGGTTTCCAGCAGACCCATATGTAGAGAGGCATCTGAGCATTCAGTCTGGAAAATCTATGGTGGCTGTCACACAACACTCTCTCTCTTCACCTTCTTAATTCTTATTTTGCTTTTGACAGTTGGTAAGTCATCTTTTTAATGGCTCACCACAGTTTTAATGCACAACTTCAGACCAAATTGTTTGAAACCATGACTTAATTCATGGAATCTATTAAAAAATGTGTTGACAGCCTTCATTCCAGGAAGAAAATGTTAATTACTTGTATCACAGTAGCACTCAAGATTCAGGCCATATTGCCCTAGATTATAGATATGCATAGTTCTTGTATCTGTTTTTTGCTCAAAATGAAATTGACTGATGTGAAATACTGCCACACTTATTTCACACAATACAGAGCTAGTTGCTGTTATTGTATAGGTGAGGAATGGTGATAAAGGCACGTTAAGTGAACTGTTTAAGGTTGTAAAGAGATCTATGGCAGACCAAACAATCATTTACTTTCTCTGGCACAATAAGAAAGAATCACCTTTCCAAAGGACATAATGTCCATATGATACTAAAGAAAGTATATGATGGAGAAACGGGACTTTTAATAACAGCATTTCCTATATGATGGTTTTTATTCTGAAGCTCAGTTTTGAGATATCCTTGGGTTTGGGTCTCAGAAAAAAAGTACTCTACAATTCCACCAGACCCAAAATGCTTCCAGCTGGGTTTTTAAAATCTGGGCCACCCAGATCAGTGGCCGTTTGTGAACATTTGCTCTTACAACTGTGATTTGACCTATATAAGAGAGTAATTCAGAAAATGTCTGGAGTCTTATTTTGTTCAACAGATCTGTAACTGATATGGGCTAATGAAATATCATTCACCATAGTTCCTAGCCAGATTCACAACAACTTCTTGGTCCATCTGTTCACTGAAGACACAGCATTTTACATATCTCTTTGTACCCATATTTGTAAAGTCTGTATTTAACTTACTTCAATATATTTATGATCCTTTCTCAGTCAGAAATACAAAAATGAGTGCATTCAAGAAAAAGAAAATAATATAGGTTGGGTACAACAAAAGCATAAACCCCCCAACTTGAAATAAAACAACCAAAACCAAAACACCAACATGCTGGAATCTTTACTGCATAATCTTTTCCTATTCAAAAATACATATTTATGTGAATTCAATTCAGAGTTGCTCTTCTACCAATAAAGAACTACACATAGCTAAATTGAATAGCACAAATGTGCTAAATGTTGATCATTCAAAATATTCAGTAAGTACTTAGAAATTTTAACTACTTTAAAAGAATGACAACTTTGTCTACTAATGACATCTTCAGCAAAAGAGAAATGAAATTAATAAGTGAGGATTTTATTTCATGCAACGTCTCTGGATGGCCATTACCATGCTTTTGCATACATATTTTTCTTACAGATACTGTTTACATGTTGGAAAAATGATCATATTTTTTTAAAAAGCTGTTCACTCATTCATTAGAATTTCTGGTTATCAAGTTGTGTTTCTTTGTTTATAAGGTAAAGGCAAGGACGCTTTTAACTAATTTTTTTCCCAACAATACCATTTAGTGTATATGTAAATGAAGCCATAACATTTAATAAAATGTGCCAAGTCATATACATTGAAGATTTTCATTGGTTGAAAGGATCTTCATGAAAGAGTTAAGTTTGTCTTCATCACTGTAGCTGTTTTCTTTTATTGTCTTAACTGCCAGGAAATGAAGCCTGATTATAAAAGACTGATGGAAAAAAAAGTTAAAGGAGCCCACATTTCATTTATGAATTTTTAAAGAGAGATATGCACAGGTAACTCTTATAAAGACTGGATAGGTATAAACAAAAGAGTGTGTACATGTATTTATTTGTAATTTAAAAAAATTTGAATCCCAAAAGTTGTAGTGTCCCACTGATATACTTTTCTTTCTTTTTTTAGTAAAAGGCTGTTGGTGAAAAGGGGTTAAATACAGTTTCTAAATGAAAAAGGGTTTTATTGTGTCAAGTGTCAGGAAGTGAGTAGAGGTGCAAAGGAAAGAGAGAGCGAGAGAATAAGATCGTTAGAGCTGATACCATGAAGTGTAACATAAATTCAGAGATGACAGAGCAGGTGAGGTCTTTGAAATGCAGCCATCACAATAATGTCACCTACAGCTGAGAATCCACAGAAGAAAAAGGAGAAGGGAAAAAAACACAGAGGGAAAAAAGAGAAGAAAAAGCATAACCGCAATTCAAATGTAATCTAAATACAGAGCAACAGACTTTACTATGTGGAGCCTACTGAAAGGATTTTTAAAAAAATTTCCTAGTAAGTATTGAGTAAAATAACAATAACATAATGCAGACCTTTAATAGGAAGTATGTCATCTCTCCTTAGCAAGTAAACTGCTTGCAGTGCCTGATTCTGTCTTATAGAATCAAATTAGATACATAAATTGCATGAACATTTGGCCCAACACATATTGTTACTTTGACTGTTCCTTTTATCTTGTCAGATACCACAAACTTTGACAACTTTATTTGTACTCACTCTGATAAATTCTCTAGTAGTGCACATAAGTGTACATATTTGCCCCAATAGAGAATGCAATCTTATGCCAGACATACTTTTCTTTTCATGTGAAGCTTCTTCATGGCTATCCAAGGAAATGATGTCAGGAAATTTTCGTTCTATTATTTTCTCCTAATGCCACAGTATTTCACCTCATAGGCAACATGTTGCTCTTAACTCTCTGAGCTATGCTTATCCCATTGGTTTCACCTGACAGCAAAATCCTGCAGTCAGGATTACCCAAAGATCATAGAGAAGTGAATAGGAGTGTTACTCACATGAGGCTAAAAGACCCTTGTGTGGTTTAATTATATGAGGTGGGCCAAGTTTTCAGGTGGTATAAATCAATGTAGCTCCACTGCAATGGCATAGAATTAGCATGTTTCAGCCAAGGAAGTGGTGCTACATATGCCACCCTTTCATACTATAACAGAGATGTTTGTTACACCAGGAAACAGAGCTGATGCTACAGCAACCTTGTAAATTAAAAAAAAAAAAAAAGACTTAAAGAAAAACTGACGCTGATAGTTAGGACTCCTTCAGTCCAAATGTTGTATCTACTTATGATAAGAGAACAAATAACAAACCATATTTCATCAAAGACAAAAATTTGCAGGGCTCATACAAGATTCATTCCTGTTTACATTACATGTCAGATTCCTAGCAATTTCTTTTGCTGTGACTGTACTAGAAGCTACCTTGCATCTCATGAAATCTTATTTAAGTTTCAGAATTTGGAAGAGGACTATGAACTTTTCAAGAAAAGGATTAGAAAGAATAGCACTAGAAGTCAGAGTGAAAAATGCACACTATCTAGAATAAGAGGGCATGTCAGACTAGTAAAAAAGAGAAGCAAGGCACACTGACAAAAAGAAAAAAGAAGACTTTTCAAATTCAAACATCTATGTTACTAAGCATTCTAAAAGTAAAAGAGTTTTAAAAGTTTGCCAGAATAGGAAGTTACTTGACAAGCTTCAGTGATTTATATGACATTTGCTTAGACGAGAAAGTCAACATGGGAGAATACTCTAATAATTAACATTTAACTTGCCATGTGTAAATGATTATTTCAGTATCATCTTTCCCTACACCACAAGTCTTATACTTACCTATAGCTTACCTATAACGGAAAACAAGGACAAAGGCATGAAAAAAGTTTAAAAACATAGACATTTTCTAAAGTGGATACTTTCTACCTAACTGAATGTTTTTTTAAAAAGATACAATGAACACAAGAGTCTGTTTAATTATGCTGAGACCAAACCAAAGCTGACTACTGCAGGAGATATTGGAATAAGACTTCAAGCAGGTCAGTGCAATAAGTTCTAGTTTGTTTTCATTGATGGCAACTAATGACAAGGTATCCTAATTTGCAGAACGAGCTCCTTTGTCCTGAAATCTAAGCACCCTAATGAACCAGCTAGCCATGTAACATGTTTTCAGAGAGCTTTTTAAAGCAGATGTATGAACTGAGGATATTTTAGACCTTTTCTCTACCCAGTACTCACCCAATATTTGTGATACAGTTCTTTTCGCAGCTATTAACAGATAAACTTGACAGCTTTGAGTGGGAGAGACTGGACTAAATAATCTGTGGAAGTCTCTTCCAACCTCAACTCTCCTGAAATTCTGTGATCTTTTCAAAGGAATAGCTGTCTTCTTTTTAGTATGCTCTGTTTCAAGCAAAGGTTCAGCTCAGCTTTAAATGGTCTAAACTCTACTTTTGCTCTTCCATGCACTGGTGTTTTTTTGGTAGTGAGATGTCTTTGACAACATGGAGTTACTTTGTGAGATTTTTATTTCTATAGTTCTTGCACTACAGCATTTGACTTGGCAGGTGAAAATTTCAGAATAACTGGGGGTGATTCTTGGTTTTGAAATCCATGCCCTGATCCTTTTATTTCTGTTGTTATTAACTCTATTTCTATTGTATTCAATTTTACCTTCATTCTTATTTGTATCCTGCCATTTTTAGTCTCTGTGACTTCTGTAGTAAATAATACTGTTTCCATGCTGTATTCCCTGGTCTTTGGCCAAGAGTATGTTCAATGAAATTGCAGGTAACTTCTCAAATTCTAGTAGAACAAAGCAAAAAAAGTTCCCAGTCTTCCTTACTTGCCCAGATATGCTATGCACAGATTTATCATCAGACTGGACCTTTTCTACTGATCTTTCCTATGGCAGCTTTTTCTAATGTACAGATTTTAGATCTGGTGTATGGCAGGACTGAGCACATTGGCTCTCTAGCGGCAAGGGACTACTTAGTGAATAAAGAGCACATTAGAGAAATACACAGGGGAGGCAAAGGCTCGATCCCAGATTAAAAGGATAACAATACAACTTGGTTTAAGAAGTTTTATTTCATAGACAGTGATGGACTTTATGCAGGATATAAAGCATGTCTCACAGCAAGGAGGGACAACCCTATGTAACAGATGTGCCCTCAGTACCCAGGCCTCTGAGTACAACTACCTTCTTTGGATCCCTGTGAAAAGAAGCTCAGTAGGAGGATAATACATCTCTTGCAGCTTAATGATTTCTCACCAGAATTGAACAATAATGCTTATTTCCTAGTGTCCACTGAGGTAATCTCCTGCCTGCCCCACTCCATGACCTCATTTATAGCAAATCTCAGCTAAATCAGAGGGCATTCTTATGCAGCCTAGGGAGGCTCATGGAGCAGGATGTCATGTGGGCGAGAGCCATTCTCAGCTATCTGCAAGCACATCTTCCTCTTTACAAAGGCACTGGGTGGTGCAGTGCTGGGTACCAGTGACAGGCTTCAGTTTGAATCATGCAGATAAAGCAAGGGATATTCACAGAATTAGTTAAATATTTTCAGTAATGACAGAAATGGATAAAATAGTGAAGGAGAAAGAAATAGAATCCTCCAGAGTGTTTTATAACTTGACTAAAGGTATCATGGATAGCAGGGACTTTACAGGCTGTCAGCATTAACATTAGCAGTTTTTAACCATGACCTGAGCTCTGACAAGCTGTTTCCACACTGTCAGTCTCTCTGCTTGAGCTGGCAAGTCATATATACTAAAACTGTCCAGACTTTATCTGTGCAGTTACTTAAAAAGCCTATCTGGTGCGTTTGCCTGTCCCACCAGTACAAAGAGAGCCTGGAAAAGTCTGAGTGACCTGTTAATCTGAGCAATCTTATTGGATAGTTAAAAACAAAATATCAACATACATCGTCAGGTTGGCTTGAGACTCCTCACTGCTTTTCTATTTCAGCAGATTTTTTTTTTTTAGAAAATACCTCACTGCTCTTTAGTGCAGGCAATGAGTAAACTACTATTTATTAAAGATACAAATAAAAGGAATTTTCCCACTTAAGCACTAAAATGTTAATTTAAAAAAAATTGTTGGGTAGAGTGACTAATTATTTAGAGGTATGTATGTTCTTGAATTTCAGTATCATCTGGCCTTTTTGCTGTGCCTGTGGATTCAGTAGCACTTTCCAAACACTAGCTCTGGCCATGCTACTATATGCTTGGAATTGCACAGGAAGGAGACCTGAGTGAGTTACAGCATGGCAATCTTACCAGATGCCCAATCAGGACAGCAGGCAAGACAACTGGGAACTCAATGCTTTTCAATCTAAATAAAGCAAATAATGCTTAAATACTTCTACAAATCTTGAAATAGTTCTCTTGTGCCAGTTTATACCTGAGTAAATGAATTCCTTCCTTCTTTAAACCTTTTAGATCCTAGAATAAGAAATTTGCAAACTAAATGAATGTGTGACTGTAAACCTGATGCTAAGCATGATGTCTCCGTGAGGCATCAGTTTCCCAGAGAAGTTGTGGATGCCCCAACCTTGGAAGTGTTCAGGACCAGGCTGGATGTGGCTTTGAAGAATGTGGTCTAATGGAAGGTGTCTGTGACCACTGTAAGGGGATAACTTGGTGATATTTAAGGTCCCTTCCAGCCCAAAAAATTCTATCATTGTATGATTACTACACACATAGACTGATTAGTAGAAAGAAAACTTTAGAGTACAGAATTTTATAAGCAGAAATAATATGCAGCAAAGTCACAATGTTCTTTAAATAAATGCTTTAAGCAGAACTTGCTCTCTAGGAGACTTTATAAATAGAAAAACAATTGCTCTCTCATGCAATGGCTTTACATTAAGTCTCCACCACAGAAAAAAAGAAAAAAAAAAAGAACAACAAACCCCCACAATGATAAATACAAAGCAGGAGATTATGGCAGGGAAAAGTTATGTAAATGTATATTGAGGGGAAAGTGTGTATCTGTAAGATTCTATTGTCTCTTATAATGGTTTAGAGACCTTTATCTGGAGGCCTGGAGACCTTTATCTCCCCAAATACCCTCATAAGAAGAAAATGTCAGGTAATTTTCACTGTTAATAAAATTCTGAATATTTGGTCAACTGCACTGCAGTCTTGGTGTGGGAATGTGAGGTCATTGCTGTTATGGTAGCATATATTTCCACAGATTTTGTAGAGACAAAATGTATTTTTCTTTGTATACTTCCCCAATAGAAATCTTGGCCAATCTCACAATGGAAGAGTTGGAAGCTTACTTTTGAGCCTTGATAAAGCAGCAATCTTAAAATTGTTTTCTAAGTTCTAAGGCTCTTTTTCTACAATTTCAAATCAGTCCAAGGAAAACTAAAATAAAAGACAAATAAGTTGTTAATGACACTTCAATTACAAGTGGATCTGATCCTCCACCTATACAGACTTGAATGGTTCTTATTGAATTTGAGTGATTAATTCAATGTAATTTTTTTAATTAAAAAAGGTTTCTCTCATCCTTGTTTCAACAATTTTAGTGAGTTGTGAATTTGAAAGTGATTTACTTTCTCTCATATCTAGTGGATTCATGGCATTATGGGGTTTTTTTTGTTTTATTTTGTCCAAATGGTCAATGAGCACCATCAGATATTAAGCTCACATCTTTTAATGGACCTCATATGCTGAGACACAAGATGCCAACAGTTTTCACATCTGAATTTCCTGTGTAAAACAGGTAAACTCTTGTTATTATAATTTGAAAATATTGTCTGAAATGGAATGCTTTGAAAACTATTTTGAAAGTGCAAATGAAAATTATTGTAGAATTGCCAAATTACAAACCACTAATTATTATCTAATAGAAAAGTGAAACCAGATCTAAAATTTCACCAGACCTATAATCACTAGCCCAAAATATTGAATCTTAATTTGCAGTTCCCAAATCTAAGTAGAAGTTAATAGTCAGGAACTAGATCTGTCTGTGGACTGGAAGGCTACATCAAATCATCCATGAAGCAAAACATCCTGAAATGCAATTCTGCAGACTTCAGGGTTCCCTCTTAATTTGAAAATCTAATGTTGAACTCTGTGTGTAAGTACACTGGAATGCAACAACAGAAACGAACCATTTAAAGCAACAATGCAGAAGTGGGCTGGAGCACATATTCAGACTTGTCTTGAAGCACATTCTTAGGTATGTACCTCTGAAAGGTAAGATAATAATTATTGTAAAAATCTTTCTGTCTTCAGCTACTCAAACGGCAGAGCAAGCAAACTGATAAATAACTACACCCATGTCTCATGTCCATGTTGCCCATGGGGATTTATTAGCAGGGGAAGGTAGGACATGCAAGGTTTGTTTTTGCTTGGGTTTTTTGTGTTTTGTGTACTTTATGTGTAAACCTAGTCAGATCAAGAAGCCATTTTTTCATTAGTTTGACTGTTTTTTAATTACCTTTTTTTTTTCTTCCTAGGATTACATTTGTATGTTTAACTTCTAACAGTGTATCCCCAAGGAAAAGAAAAGCCAGTGACCTTGAAAGGAAACCACTGAAGGGGGAAAGTTTTCGGATCCTCCAGTTCCTTCTTGGGGTCATTCCAGAGTGAGTAAAAAGGTCCCTTTTCCAAGTGGGCTGTTCAGACATCAGACTGCATGAGGTAGCAAAGCTGAAAGATCACAGACAAAACAATGGCTGACGCTGGAACTGGTCCCAGAAAACTCTGCACAGGTGAGGTCATGGCTCTGAAAAGTGTCAACTGGCAAATGCTTTGAAATCTGTACTTGCTGCTTTGCAGCAAATTTCTTCCCAAAACGTCCTTTGCCGGAGGTAAGGAGATGAACAAGAATCTTATAACAGGGCAACCTCATCAAATTGTAAATAAAATTGCAACAACGGGACAGCAAACTTCTGTATACTGAATACTGCTTTTCAAGTGAAGGACAGTAATTAGCTGCAAAATGCATGGTTGCTGAGCTATTCTTTAGCATTTCTGAATTTATTTATAGGGAAGCAGAGTGTGTTCTACATCTCAGTAGTGGCTTATATTAATGAGAGTTCCTCTAATCTTTTCCATGCTGGAAATAAGGTGTTAATAGTTCTAAAATGAAATAGTACCTAAAACACAACTCAGTCATTTTCTGCATAGTTCAAAGTTATTTGCATAAGATATATCACCCTTTGCAAATATTTACTTTGCTATAGCCAAAGACACTGCAAATTATATGTGATGGGTTTGAACTCCCGTCTTTCATACTTGTCTTTGAGACTTTGTCTTTCACTCTTGCTGGATTTCAAAAAGATGAAGAGAAAAAATAATTTCTTTCTCAAATAAGATCCAACATGGACTTCAAAGTGAAAGACCTGAATTCCACCTATAAAATTTGATTACAGCCTGATTAAAAAGTTGGGGGGGAAAAATGGAGCTGTATTCATGGGCTCATTACAAGCACAAAAAGGGGATGCTCATACAGACCATAGAGAATTTAAAAGATTTATTTATGATGTATTACTGTAATTTTTAATTTAGACATGCAAATTTTTTAATTTGCACTGACTGCTTTGCCTTAATGGTTTTGATTAATACTTGGAGGTAGTGTTTGTGAAAGAGATTTATACTGTGATTCATCTGCAAAATAATCAAATCATTACCAGCTAATGACAAAGCTGTGAAAAATGATATAGATATTGTGTAACTCCCAGCTATTGCAATGCACGTGAAGGTGCCCAGTTCTTTCAGTAAATGTGGACTTGTGCCCCAAAGTTTGCTTTAGGTCCCTTTGAATTTGGTAACAAAAAACATGTATCCTAATAAAGATGCCTGATAAAAGTAGCAGTGATTAACATCCCTGAACCCTCCATTCTATGAACACGCTGAGGTTGGAGATACCCCTTCTCTTAACCCAGAAAGGAAACCCCATAGAAATTTCTACCTGTCTATGCATCTTACTTCAGTATTCTCAAACCATAAAGGCTTGTCATAGAGAGGAAGGTCTCAACAAAAAGAGTAGGTAATGTCTGTGGCTTTCATTATTAACAAATAAAAGTCAAAATTATTGCCTGTAGGTTTCTAAGCATTTTGCAATTAGAAGTTGCTTACTTCCTCTCATGGAATTCTCGCTTCATCTTCTTTTCTGGGAAATATGTTACTGTAAGACCACTGAAGAATCCCTTGAGTGCTAATAGATGGAATTTTTTGCAACATGAGTGCATGGTCACAGACTTACGTGCATAAACATGCATACACGAAAAGTCTAACATCTTCAAACGGTCTCTGGATGGAGACAATTGCAAAATAACCCCATCAGATTAGCTACCAAGATATTCTTTTGCTTGAGTTCAAGCTTTTTGTGGATTTATAGCAGAATTTCCTTTTCCCTTTTTCTTTTTTTTTTTTTTTGAGGCTTTTCTGAAAGAGCAGATAAATCAGAACTTTCTGCTGAAAAACAGGAAGAAAACAGGAAGAGAAACTAGTTGCTTACCAGCTTGTGAATTTATACCTCTAAACCAATCTAGATCAAGAGATGTAAACTAGAGTAAAGCTATTAAAAACAGTAAAGCTATATGACTTTAAACCAGCTGCTAATCTGGTCCTTTTGGTTCCAACAATCTAAGGATGCAGCCTCACTTCAGGACTTAAATTCAATTTAACTGCACATTGCTTCCTCTCTCCTTTCCCTTGCCAAAGCATACCTTACTGATATTTCACTTGTATCCAGTGCTGATTCAGTTCAGCTCACTGATCTGACAGAAGACTAACAAAAAATACAGTTAATTTATTGATGTGACTCACTCTTCAGCTGTGGCATTGCTATAATTGAGGCAAGGGAAGGATGGGGAGCTGGGGAGGAGTGTGTGTGTGTGGAGCAGTCTGCCCTTTGGACAACAACCTTATTGTTTAGTCAGGTGAAGCAATAAAATCCCCATGGTGCATTTGGGGATCTCAAGCCAAATGAGAGTCCCATAGAATACATGAACCTTCTTTAAGCTCTCATTTTCTAAGCAGAGCCACTGTCAGATCTTTTCATGATCATAAATCTATTCTTTGATTTTTCTTATTGCATGACTCATACTCTCGATCTGCCTTTCCACAACAGCCTCTAAAATTTCAACAGCCTGCTTAAGGATTAACAGTAATATCTTCTCCTCCCTAACCATCCTATAAAAGTTCTAGGTTGTCGGATAGAGTGATTCAGCCATTATCACTTGAGTATCAAAACCTAGCCAACTCCCTGCCTTGGAGGGACACCAGTCTGGTGTACACACTCAGTTTTTCAACCCCATGACTCTGTACACCTATATTCCCTTTTCTGATCACAAATTTCAAGTCCCTGAGTTTACATACCAGCTTAGATGACTCACAGATGAGCAAACTGAAGCCCGACCTACTACCTGCCAAATAAATTCTTCCTTTATGGGCAGAGTTCAAAACAAAGTCAGTCCTGGACCACAGCTGACTTTCCCCATCTGGAGAAGCAGTCTAGAGGACAAGCCAAAGTCTTAACTGCAAGCAGACAGGAAAGTTGAGCTTAGAGGTGAGCTTGAGTCTAAATTAATGCAATAGAAGGTCTATGAGTACCTAAATCCTGTCTGTTGAACTAGAACTATGCCACATTCAAGATTACTTCTCTCTAAAGCACTCTCAACTGTGAGCAGCAGGTCTGTCCACTTTACCACTGAGCTCAAGACTTCACTGCACCCTCTTCTTTCCCCAATACCCTTTGCAGTCCCTCAGCTGCTTATTCATTCTGCCTCAGGTTTTGCATTACTGTGGTTGCTCCCACTCTGTTCTGGGAAAGAAAAATTCTACAGAAACAGACACTTGCAGGTAAAGTGGGGTAAATGAAAGCAGGAGGCGACCTGAGGTTTAAAAAATACCTACACAAATATATTAAGAAAAAATGTGTTTGTTCTACATAAATACTCAGTGAGACAGTGTGAGTTACCTGTGAGGTGCTGTGTGGTGGCTACCTGGCTGTGTGTTCCTATATCTGCTCAATTACTACTCCTGAGAATGTCTTGGAGTAGAAACTCATTAGTAGCAAAATGCCACCTCTCATTCTACTTTACTTATCTCTGCTACCAAATAATTAATTAGATCTATTTTTAAGTATCCATCACACTGCTGATTAACGCTTTCATTGAAGCCAGTGTCATGTTCTGCAGTAACTGAAAAAGTGTTCATTTTCTGTCCTGAAAAAATGGCCAGCATAAAATTGCTGATCAGTTACTTCATTAAACCCATTGATTTCAATTCCTAGCCATGATTTGGTCCAGAGGAGTGCATGCACTATTATTTTTAGTCCATCCAACCTGCAATAGCAAGAAATATTGTAATGCAAATTCATACAGAACTGGGGCTAGATCTTAAAAATGATTTGACAAATGCTAAGTGTTGCAAATATTCCAATTCCTAACTTTTAGACACTGTTAGAAAGTTATGCAGCCTGGCTTGTCTTGTTTGCATTGAGAAAATTTGGCACCTCTGAATAGAATTCACAGAAGACAACAAGCTAAGCACAGAACTGCTGAAATAAATACTGACAGAAAAGGATTTGGGCTGCACTGCTTAAAAACAGCATGAAATTCTACCTGGTCTGGTTCCTTGACCCCTCTGGAAATAAAGGCCTAAGCAAGGAGCATTTGCAGACTTACCCATGCCATAAAAAATTAGGTGCAATTATAAATTCAGCAGTCCAAAGTTAGATAGCCAGTAAATCCAGGCACTTTCAGAGTTGACAAGCACCTGGGCTGTAAGTTTTAAGAAACTCAGTCTATGTCCCTTTTGAAGTTATTCTCAACTGCAAACAAGCTTCTGGAGTCTGACCTAATTCAAAGCCCAGAGAAAAGAGTAAAGTTCTTAAATCCAACCACTACTTTATTATTTAAGCAAAACTAGGGCTTAAAAAATATGTATAATAATACATACATCTTAATAATTGATAATGTGCATTTGTGGTTTCTTTCACCAAACTTTTTACAGCACTTGGGTATGTAACCATTTCTTGGAAGATTTTTCTAGCGGTAAATATTTCATATATCAGGATATCTAAAAACTAACTCAGTTTTCATTTTTACCACAGTGTTCTCTACCATGTATTCACCATTAAAAATAAAGAGAAGAGTATTCAGTAATATATTACTAGGACATAGCCTCAGGCTAAGACACTTTAAAGAGAGTACATGATTATTGATCCAAGGTGGTCAAATTTAATGAATTTTAGAAGTCTTTTTTCTGGAAAAAATTACTTTTTTCTGCCAAACACATCCACTTTCATTAACCTCTTGCATGATCATTTGATTTGTGGTTACTGATTTCTTATTTACAAGGTTTATGTTTTGGTTCCTCATCACACAGCTGGAGACACACACACATGCATATATATGTAAAATAATGCTATTATCCATGATACAGGTTAATTTGACACATTAAATGGAGTTTCTAGGGGTTTGAAAATTATTTAACTGCATCTAGTGTGCTTTATATATTATAAGGCCCCAACCATTACAAAACACTACCTTCAGAACTTGTAACCAGTAAAGCATTGTGCAAGTCTTGATACTGGAACACTTAAAAAGGGACTACTGAAGTCAGTAAAAGCTGGAAGTTTCCAATGGGCTTCATTAGGCAAGACACTTACAAGACATGGATATAGAATTTATGAGGCAGGGTGATAGTGGCAAGGGACCAGAAATGAATTGTGTCTTCTTTAACACAATCATGTGGGTATGAACAATTCATTCCACATTACTGCAGCTTCAGAAAAGAGCTTCAGTCCATCTAAAACCTCCATTTCTGTTAGTGTGATGTCTTTTTACAATTTGAATAAGCAATTTCAAGCATTTCTGCTAAGTATTACCAAGCAGACCATGATGAGTTTATACCACTGATACGCAAAATCCACTGGTTTCAATCTACGTGCGGATGAGTGAATCTGTGTAGCAGATTTGTTTCTCATAGTTCAACGACCTCTTTTTGAGCCTGCAAGAAGTCAAAATTCAGTTTGAAATTTAGACTTTTCTCAGATCTATTGTAAAACCACTAATTTACAAATGATTCACACTGAAAATGGCCAGTTCTGAGTTGTGAAAGTCTAACTGTCTTCGGGTAAAAATTATGTCGAAAATCAGAGACAGAAAAAGAAATATACCATGAAAAGTTTGCACCATTAGTGGTTTTTCCAGCATGTGTGAAACCCCAATCACTTTAGTTTTGGTTTTCACTACCAAAAGAAAAAAAAAAAAGGAGCTAATGACACGGTACAGTTTCCCTTTAAAGCTAAAGGAAATAGGTTGTAATAAATTAACAAACACGTTTGAAGACTCAGGTTTTTTTTCTTTCCAGAAGTATATGTTCTCTATTATTGTAGCTGGTTTAAATCTGCCTGGAGAAGCGACTGCATATTGTTGATATGTTGATACAAGTGTTCTGGAGAAAAGTTCAGCACAGCAGAGCACTACCAGGACCAGCCAAATTGCAGCATTGCTGTACTAAGATCCTTGCAGGCATAGGAAACCTGCAACACCCCCTGACTGCAGAAATCCTGTACAGTTAAGTACAGCCTCACAGTCAAGGCTTCATTTGGAAGATTTTACATAACCTCTGTGCCACATGTCACCAGGCTCCATAGGCCATCAAAAGCTCCCTTGCATGCTCTAACAAACTTGTAACCAAATGGCAGTTTACAGAGATGTGCAGTCCTGCACGAAGAGGAGAGGCTCTCTCCAACAGCAGATTCCTGAGATTTAATAAATCCCCTCCAGTGATCTTAGCAAGCAAAATTACCTCCAAAATTCAGAGAAAGGCAACAAATTCCTGCCAACTTGACTATGCAAGTGGTGGAGGGAGAGAGGATGAGCTCTTCCTAGGAAGGGTGGAAACTAAGAATTTTCTTCCTGGTCCCTTTGAGAAACCAATAGGAACTCCGAAACACAGTCTGCAATATGAGAAAGATGCACCTAAACCGCAACTCAGTCTTAGGTCAGCCACCCTTAGTTACACCACCTTACTGGATGTCCAAAAACTTGTACCACTTTCCCTGTTCCAGAAATTCACTCTTTTAAAACTTATCACATTCAAGCAATTTCAGTTCTTTACACTTCTATTATATCAGAAAAAATAACTTCAAGTGTAGTGAGAAATCTTCTGGTAATATCCACTCTATATTTATTCACAACAATTTTAGAACCATAGCTCTTGTGCCACAAAGACCTTTTCAGTTAAACAGTTTTTCTTTGTCTTTAACACTTACTCCCGAACACAATTCTGAAGAATCATCCTATCCCCTCCCAACCTTTGTTTGTCTAGGCTTAACAACCCATCTCATTTAATTGCTCTTCATGAGATTAATTCTCCATTCCCATAAACATACCAGTAATCTTTCTCTGCTTATGTTTTAAGGTCATCTTTCTTGAACAAAAGTGACCAAGACTTTGCATAAATTAACTGAGACCTTGTCAATGCTACAAACAATGAAATAACATGAAAATGCCTAGATGATAGCACATCTTACAATTCTAAAGGATCATACAATTACAGTAGACTTTCAGAGTTGCTCTGTTTGGCAACTTATAATCATTACCCAGATAAAATAGTATGTTCATCTTTTTCTTACACTATCTTCAACTGATAAATGCATATTCCCTTCAAGACCAGGGTCTTAAAGTTCCTGGCTTTGAAATCTGTGCTGGTAAATTTCATCTCATCTCATCTGTCGTATCAACAAAATCATCTGGTTCCCCTTCCCTAATGGCCCAATCCATTGTTAAGATGATTCTTCCCCATTTTATGCTATTTTATATTATGTACACTTCACAATTACACATTGACTTTTCACTCCTGTATCTCCTATATCCCTAACCAATAAGTTAAATGGGATCATTCCCAAGACCAACCATGAAAGCACTTGTGATAGTTCATTATTCTTCTGATAGTTCTCCTGCAAAAAATAATTGCGACCATCAACAATCAAGTTTAGCCCATTGTCATTGTCTATGAAATCTAATCTAATCTTTGCGTGGGACTTGTAAATATGCATATTAAAAATTCTTGGTCTAAGGCTTATAGACTGTCAGTATAAAGACTGGATGTTGTCCAAATCTTACAATTCTGAAGTAGAGAACACTAATTTTTGCTTTTGCTAAGATATAATTTTTATTGGTGTACTCTCATTTCCTTTAGATATCTTTTGTTTTTGTAGATTGAAATTGTTCAAAAACAATCATGCAGCTCTGGAAAATTTTCAACTTCAGAAGGCTTTTGAAATGAAATGTATCATTGAGGTTTTTATATAGAGAGAGTAATAAAAAACTTCATGCTGCTCATGCAGAAAGAGATTGGGAAATTTGAAAACTTCAGAACCATTTCTCAAGACATCAAAATAAAATTTAACCTCTAGAACCAGGTCTACCTTAATACAGAGACTTGTGAGAGAAGAACCAATGACAGAATATCTCCTAATCTGCATGGCCTCAGAGGAATCAAAAAATGGCAAGTAGCTAGGAAGGGCAACTTTCCCAGACGTCTGGCTGAATTTGCAAAGAAAGAATGGTTGTGGTGGGTAGGCACAGAGAAGAGGAGCAACAGGGGAATAATAACCTATTATTATCCTCTTTAGTCATCACCTTCAATGAAAACTGATGGAAAATATTTATTCAATACTTGGTCCAGTCCTTGGTAAGCCTCACCTCCTTCCTTGACACTCCACCATCAGCATGTAGAAGAACTAGCTCCACTCAGGTGGTTTATATTATTATGTTTATATAATTATTTATATGACTAACAAGCTTCAGACATTTATTTTCTGTGCTAATTCATAAAGACTTGAGAATAATTTAATTTGATTTCTATAGAGACAGTCTGAAAATGAGCAAACATCTTAGAGAGTAAAGGGTTTACAAACAGTAAACTCGGTTAATCCAAGTAATTCTATAGTCTTCCTCACAGTTTTTCCAACTGACAACATCATCATCTCTTTGAATTGAAATAATTTCTGTTTCTGATAATGATTCAAGTTCTCAAGACCTGAGTCCTACTTCTCGGTCTATTAACTAACCTCCCCATGTATCCCAAAACAGCCTTTCTAAAATCCCAAGCTTTGATTGAAGCCTTTATTACTGTAGTAGTTAAGCATCTCACAACCAGAGGTAAAGCTACCTTTTAAATTTCGTTTTCCTCTCTGTAAGAAGAAAATAGTTTCCCTGTTTTACAGAAAGACAATAAGGTAAAATTAGTGCTTTGCCTACAGAATCCATGGCTGAAGTAAGACCCAAACCCCATTCCTGAAAGCATCATACATGTGATAAATCTCATTCAAATTAATCTGAATATGGGTCAAAATTATGCATTGGGCACAACAGTAGTCACCTAAATATGAAATATAAACCCCAACCTACTAAGTTTCTCTTAATTGTACTCCACCCATTAGTACAAGGCACACTTTTTTCTCCTGATTCTCAGTGCCTCTTTAACACATATAATTTTTACCTGCTTACGTAATCTCAAGCAACTTGAGACTTCAGGGTGCATGCCAAGTTCTTCAAAAAGCACGTATGTTCAGATCAGAATGTGTACAAATGAAAGCATGCTGATACAGTTGCTGATGTATTTTTGTCTCTATTTCTTGCATAATATCAGTGCTCGGGCTCCCCTCACTTATTTGGAAGGTAATGTCCCTTGGGGCCATGGAGATAACAACAGCAAACCCAAACCACCTGGAGACAGTATTTAGTAGATGATTAACCCAATAGTGAATCAGAATGTTTGAAACAGAAACAAGAAAACAGCAGGAAATAACTTGCACTTGGTAACAGGATTGAAATCCCAGCCCCATCCAAGTTAATGCTTAATGCAGAAATTCATTCTTGATATTTATGATCTTTCCTGAATAGTATTAATGTCATTTATGACAAATTTTGAGATGAGAAAATGATATGGGACAATGTATCAGCTAACATAAGAGTCATGCACAAACCTGTTTGCTTCTGTGTACTTGCATTTGTTGGAAATTTACAAAGATTCTTCTTTGTGATAATAGGAAAAAGAAACCTGTAGAAACTTACCTCTTCTTCCTTTAATGCTGACTTGAGGGTTTGGGTTTTTTTTCTTGGAATAGCTATGCATACTGAACAACTGAGGTGGGAGAACAATAAAACTACCCATTGTGGCTTTATTTATTGCAAAAGCACCAAACAAAAAACCAGTGTCAATCAAGTCTTAATGTCTGTTGCTAGGAGAATAAATTAAGAGAATCTTACAGCAGTCAAACTCTGAGGATGTTCCCCTAGTGTGGACAGAGAGAACATGCTCAGTGGAATCCACCTGGCTTCATCAGAGCTGGCAATCTTCCATGCTATCATCAGGGAGTCATTTGGATTCAAGCTTCTGCTACTTGAGCTGAGATGAGGTGGAAGGTCTGAATCTGAGTGGGCTTAGGAATCACGGCTAAATAGTCTCAGTGAGTCCCAGCTTAAGGGCCCTGAAGAGCCTTTGTGGACAACACTCATGGAGCTGCATCTCCACTGAGCGGGGTCCCAGATCAATTTTGGTTTATGTATTTGCAATATTTTCTTATCTGTATTTTATCTTATTCTCACTAGCAAAGTTATGTATTTAAAGGAGACCTGGGGAGACATTTGGGGAAAGAGGGCACGTCTTTGAATTTTTTTTTAAAAGACAAATATACATATATATGTGACATACATAGGAAGAATTATGTAAGGGGATGGAGAGCAAGAGGAATCTACAAGGGAACTTTCAGTATTTCCTGTTGTCATCTTGACAAGCCTAAAGTTAAGAATCCATCAGGCTCCCTCTGAGCACAGCCTTAAACTGAACTACAATTGTGCCTCACTGTAAAGTCACTGTGACTGCTCATGATGATCCACATAACTTAGGCATGCATCTAAATGTGATGTGGGACTATGAAAATTCTATTTAGAAAATACTAGGAGGTCCTGGAGTATGTTAATAACTGCAATCCTTGTGGTTTTTTAATTTTTCTTTTTTTTTTTTAATGAAGTCACTGCGCTACTGCTGTAACATTATAAAGCCTTCTGGATTGGTGGTCTCTGACAAAACTTTGTGAGGAAAAAAATCCTTCAAGGCAGTAGCATACTAGGTCAAATTAAAAATAAACAAACAAAAACTTCCAGTAGCAAAAACCCCCCAAACAAACCAACAACAACAACAACAAACAAATACCATACCAAACAAAACCACTTTTCTCCCCATTTCAAGCAAGATTTTTCTTTCATTTTTTTTCCCACTGAAAGTATTAAATAAATATGCTTGTATTTTACCAGTGTGCTTGCTGCAAAAAGTGCAATCTATTTGTACAGCAGAGAGAATGAAGGACTTACTGCTTAAAGGCACAAAAAGGGTGTGTAATAGGATTCTGGCATCTTCCCAGACAGCTTGCAGACAAATTCAGAGATGAACAGAGAAGTATCCTTTTTGAAGTATATTTGGCCAAGGTCTCATTCACAAACAGATAAAACCAACACATTTCTGCATGATAAGGGTCAACAGAATAGCGTATTAGTTTGAGAAGAGAACCCATCTGCAATTTTCTTATATAAAAATATACGAGGACACAACAGGAAAGCTGTCAGCATGACAGTTGGAGGATTCTGCCAAGGAGCCAGATGCTAGTGTCAGAAGAACATGTTCCACAGCTTGGCATCTGGGTTCTCTCATTGCCCTCCAAGAAGGAAGAAAAGGAGGAGTGATAAGATATGCCTAAATGAATAAAACTACAAGCAATTCCACCACCACCCCCAACATGCTCAAATTGCTACTTCTTTTAGAAAATCCTCAGCTACATGTTCTCCTACATCTTTTAAATTAAAATGGAAGGCGATAAATTTAACCCACTTATGTTTTAGTATGTTGAAAAAGAACTTGCAGTTCAGAATACATAACTCTGACATGATTTTAACTGCTCATGTGTGTAGCTGTGCAATATATTTTATTATTTTTTTTTAGCTTTCCAGAATTTTGCTACAGAGTATATTTGAAGCTCAGTTTTTATCCCATGTCGTTCTTGGGGCATATAATACCACATCTGTGATTTATAGTTAAGAATAATTACAGCTTCATTCCTTCTTTGAATAGTTACTAACTGAGAAAAGCTGAGAAATATCTAGGGCAAAAAGCTACGGGTTGGTCTAAGAGCCAACATGGGAATCACCTCATTATGTGTGTAGTGAAGAGAGACTGTTCTTAAGATAGCTTTGAGAAAGACATAGGAGCTGCACAGCGCCCTTAACGATTCTGATCTTAGAGTAGCAAGGCTAAGGCTGCGTTCACAGTCCCAGGTCCTTTAGTTAAATTTATGGACAATTAAGTATGTTTTTCTATCCATGTACCCCTCCTGAGTCTATCCCCATGATGTCTGAAAGTGACAGCATTGACTTGATTCTCAGGTGCTGCTGGATGTCTCCCTTTTTTCTGCAGACCAGCTGTGATTAGGGAGGATGGAATGGTTCCCTTCATTAAGTTGGTTGAATCCCATATGTAAAGATTTAAAAAACTAAGACCGAACTCCTGATGTTTCTGACATTTCTGTACAGAGACAAGAAGCTAGGAATCATGTACTTTCACCTGTCCTACAAAATAAACCAGCTGCTCTTCTCTGAGCTGGCAGAAGCTCCTAAGATTAGATATTTCAGAACTGCAAGTAACATTTGCCCCCATAGCTTACTCTGGATAGACATGAAGTAGCCACATAGCACTGATATTCATGAAGGCATGATTTCCACCTAGGAGTATTCCTAATTCAGACAAAACAGCAGACGATTGATCTCTCTCTGCACTTATTTAAGTGCAGTTTAAGTCACCTTCAATACCCATCCATCCCAAGAATCTTGAGGCAGAGGAATGAAGCAGAAATACTACAATTTACAAGTTTTATTTCCTCTCCATGCAATAATGTCTAGCTTATTTGTTCAAAAAAGCAATGGCTGATCCCTTTCAGGCATTCTTCCTACTTCTCTTTCAACACAGCACCTGCAAAAATGATGAGGGGAAATGTTTTTTCAAATAACAGAGGAGAATTAAGAAAACAGTATTGTAAACTCTGTCCCAAGTTGTCTGGTTGTTAACAAACTGCCAGAAGAATCTGTTACAATACATTGTAAGGACTGAAGGATAAGGAAAGCAAACCAGCACTGCTACTGTAATACCTACTCTCTGGATTCAAGATAAAATATGCACTTAGGACAAAAACTTATGCTTTTCGATCCCCGAATTAAGAAAATGTTATCCATACAAAGTCGTTAAAATCAAAGCCCATGTCAGAAAACTGAATTTCCATATTTGTTCAGGAATAAACTTGCTCAGCTGAAATCACAGGCTCATTTTAGTCATTGTCTATACTTTAAAATTAATTTCAGATCTGAAAATCTGAATATTCTTGTTGCCTCTTCCATCAGAACTGGTAATAAAGCATCTGCTATTAGAACTGTTCCAACAATGAGATGTGGAACATGAGGTGAAAGAGATCTCAGATCAGTCTTCTGCAACTCTCACTGAGCTCACAGTATAATAGGAAAATTTACTTTCAGTCAAGTGGATACAGTGCAAAGGATCATATGGGAACCAGCTGAGGAAAAGGTCCATTTCTGTAAAAATGCTCTCCTATTTTAATTTAATTTGCTGGTCCAAATTTTGTCTACATTATGTTCTTAGCCTTACTGATGGAATTTAGAGCTGAGTTTAACTAATTCTTAAAGAAATTATGTCTTCTAATTTCCTAAGTCACTCTTAAAAAAAGAAACAAATGGAAAATTCAGATCAGCTACTGCTGACCCTGAAATTAACCTTTTCCTGCTGAAAGCAGAAATAAATCTGATCCAAGAAAGGAGAAAATTCTTTGTCATTCATTGTTTCCATAGTCATGTTTGACAGAAAGGCACATATTAAAAAATGTTACCAAGTCCATTTTTTATTTAAATCTCCTTTTTCTTTTTATGAAGTGAAAAAATATCTGACCTTGTCAAGCCAAGGCTGTTGGATTCTCTTTTAGTTTACTGCTAGGACAGAGAAAATGCTGATCTTGACACCTTTTGGAAAGGCATCAATAAGAAGTCTAGATCCATCAACTTTTATTGCTACATGACCACTAGAACAACCTTGTGAAAGAAAACTTTTTCACACAGAATATGCAGTAGAAAGATGTATGTAAATGACAAAATGGCAAAAGGCTGGCAATGCACTGCTACAAGAAGTAGTGCTGATAAAATTTTGAGGACATTTGCCATTATAGGATTAATTTGACATGGAGAAATCTCTGTGACATTAAATATATTAACAGAGCCTCAAACAAAAGCAGAATAAAGCAGGAATGGTGTGACTTGGAGGAAGTTAATAATCAGGCACACTTTTGTTTTCAACTAAGTATTTGGCCGAAATTTCTTGATTTCTGTTATATCATTCCAAAAACTTTTCCTCAGTATCTCTGGGAAAAATATATTACCAGTGGGCAGAGCAGAACCAAGTGACTGTGCAAATATTGTAGTGGACCTTGTGGACATGAAACACTGAGTTGGGGAACCAGGGGAGCTGGACTATGGACTCAAAGTACACTCAAGGGCACAGGCAAGAATTTTGATTGCTGGGTAAAGTAACAGGCCCTGAGAACAAAAAGATCCTGAGTGCTGCCCATTTAGGGCTACAGTATCCCTAAGCTGGCATACTTTGAACTCTCAGGTCTGGTCCAGGAATGTCAGCTTTCTGCAACAGCCTAAAATGATGTTTTCATTTTCAGATGTGTTGTGCTAAAACAAGTCAGAAGTATTGAAAATCTCATAGGACTTCCTAACCATCCAGTAGTGCCAAAGAGTTCTGCTGATGTACAACAAAGTTTGTAGTAGCAGACCACCTCAGCTTTTCCAATGCCCCACTCAAATTTCAAAATCTTCCCAAGGTCTGTCCATGACATCCATGATTTATTTGTTTCTACCTGCAGGAGCATGGTATATTTTATTTGATAAGTTATGAGGAAATCGATTCAAAAAGGAACGTTTTAAATTCCAGTGAAGTTTCTTTGTTTCAAATTGCCAAGAAATGAGTAAGGAGAAAAAGAGAGAACGAGTGCTGTTCTTGCTTCACACTTTTTATGCCACTTTGATTCATGAGATGAAAATTTCATTGTATGTTGAAACCCTTTAAAGATATATATTACTAACTAAACAAGGATTTTTACAATCAGTAAACATTTTTTTGGTTTCCTCCTTGCCTCCTCCCTCCATACCTGACCCCCCAGCTACCACACACAATTTTAGGAGAATATTTTGTTGGCTATAATTAAACCATGTGTATTAATTAGGATTAGATTTTAAATGCACTGCTTGGGAAGTAAAAAAAATACAGGATCTGAATGAGCCCAAATTGAGATGACACTTGAATTTCCACAGATGTTTCCATAATCCTAATTTCAAAATGATTGTACTTCCTGAACAATAAGAAGCCATTTTCATTTATTTATTCAGATATGAGCTACTTTTTTCTGTGGGTAGAAAAATGTCCAGTCCCATTGTTGACTCGTCACAATAAATGGATACCAAAGAAGATTTTGACTGGCAATAAATTCCACAAAACCAAAATATCCAGATCTGAAGGAGGATGTCTGTAAGGATATGCAGAATCTAGTTCGTGAAGATTATTGCTGTTGCTGTTGGACAGGACACAGGAAGTTGATCCATCACACCCCACTCCTGTGCTCACAGTGGAGATCTGTAGAATCTATCATACAAAGACAATGCAACATGGCTCTGCACCAGGAGAGCCTAAATTATTCATCATGAAACCAAGTAGAGCCTGAGGGCTACTTTGACTTAATGGCAGCTGGCAGTGGCCCCAAGAGACTAAAATAGCAGCCATTAACCCATGTGCTCATTTGGTATTTTTTCCCTTGTCTTTTATCACAATCTCTAAACCAGTGTCAGGGAGGGTTGGCATCTCACTCTCTACAGACATGAACTCCTCTTGCCTGGCAGCTGATGGAGTCTACTGGAGGAATGGTATGGCACAAGAACAGCATGCTCCATGAAAAAATTCAGCACAATTACTTCATTCACAACGTTACTATTGGCCTGGTAACGTTGGACCCAGATTTGCAAACTGGCTGCAGAAAGGAGCTTATCCCTATTATTAATGTATGTCCTTCTGGTCTGGCCAGGCCTTAGAATTTGTGCTGAAGGAATTCATGCAATTTAAAGCCCAATGCAACCTGACTTGGGAATAGTCCTAAATGATGTAACTCATAGTTTGTTCCTGGCCACATCTGTGGTACAGAATGTTCCAAAAACATCAGAAAGGATATGTCTGAGCAAGTTTTTCATTTTCTTTCTAAAAATTTCTAAAAGAATTAATAACTTTTAGCAGTGAGTTGGGCTGGGCTTGTGCAGGCAGTTTTCATACAAGCTTCTCCATACTGCTGTGCCAGTGATCTGTAACATAAAACCAAGTAAGTGAAAATTAATCTCTTTCCACAATGAAAAAAAAATCTATTCCTTTTTTCATGTTGAAATCTTTTTTCCATTTTTTTCTCCCACTTAATCATCAATTATACAGCAGTGCTTGATCAAATGTGAGTAACCAGGTTGAATTCCACCAGCTTTTGAATAAGGAACATGATAAGAGAGTAGCATGACTAACTCTGGCACAACTGCTTATTCTTCCAGGTGGTGTATTTTTGTTTTCACACTACACTATGATCAATTTTTTTTTACTAATGTAGGTCATGCTCCACCTTTGGTTCTTGTCAGAAATTCCCTAGTCTATGTTTATGTATCCTGAGTGTAAAATCAGAATCGAATTATTTAAATTTGTAAAAAAAATCAATGGTACTTTTGTGCAGCATGAGACATTGGAACCGCGTTGTACAAATAACATGCTGCACAAAAGTACCAGCTACTGTCAAGGGGAAAGGAGAGAAGGAAAACCCTACATGGAACAGCCAGCCCTCGAGGCAACTCTTTACTTCAGAAGCAAAAACAAGGAGACCTTATATGAGTCATAGATCAATGCTGTCTCTGGATTTGCATTTGAAGAGCCAAGCATCTTGAGTCAGTACAATCCATACTGCCTCTAAGGCAAACCAGCCCTAAATCTGTACCTGAATTGTCTGTCGAGATTCCTCCTCTCTTCTGACTCAAATCGGATTGTGAGGCAAAGGTAGATGCTGGGAATAATTCAGCATCAAGTATGATTCTCAACTTCAGGTTACTGTAAAGCCAAACTGCAGTCCTACCTGTACAAGGGCTCCAAATCAGAACCCTGTAAAACAGGCATATACTTAGCAATAACAAGTAGCCACAACAAAAAATAATAAGGATTTGGGTTTTTTTACAATCTCACAGCTTCATCTTGTCACTAAGAACATGAACATCTCTTCCCAGTTTGCCTAGGAGCAATTATTCAATCTAAAATAATGAAGACAAGAAACTCTTTAGCAAATGTCATCATCCATTGTTCACTACCATCAGCAAAAATGGCACCTTTGACTCCCATTCAATTGATTAAAGTTTAAGTCCATAAAAGCTGACCTCACATCATGTTTAGTGTTACTTATTTCATTAAATGTCACAGTAACTGGTAATTAGTTCAATAGAATTACTAAATATTATTACTTCATATAAAATGCTCCATAACCTTTCTGCACATCAAAGCGTGTGATTTACACCAAAATCATTGCAAGTCAATGCTTCCACACACCAGTATAAAATCAAGATGCCATACAGTATATTCAGCTAAAATTAAATCCCTTTTGTTGATTCCTCCTCTTCAGTTTTTCTGTGTATGCACTTCAATATTTCTGAGAATTTTAGGCTAACCGTATCTGTGGGCTGACTGTTGCCTAAAATAGACATCTTCAGGTGCAGTTGTAGCAATGCAAGCCATAATAACAATAAAACACCTTTCAGTGCTCTTGTAATTGTAGATATAAGGGCCCTATCCTGCCTTACACAGTCAACCTATACGAGCTGCAGTGGGAGTCACATGAAACCAAGGTCAGAATTTGGCCTACAGATAAGGAAGTAGTGCCAGCAAAGTGTTTCCACTGAAAAGTCAAAACAAGTTTACCAACTAAACAAAGTAGATTTCCTGAAAATGACAACAGGTATAGGTGTAATTTCAAGAAGAACTTGAGGGTTTCATCAGCCCTCTCTTTTTTTCTCTGTCTTTTGAGAAACATCTCGTTTTATCAGAAACTGCATGTGTGTACTTGTACGTGTGAACAAAGAGTCACTACAGAAGTAAAGTGGTAACCAACCTGAGGTTTTTCTCTCTTGCTTCCTGGCTGTAAAAGCCTTTTTTTTCCCCTTTTATTACTGTAATTATAAAATTATGGGAGGGAGTGGTATGTTGACCATCACATGCAGGGTTTTTACAGCAAAATTTTATTAGTGTTTTTTCACGTACATGAGTGCATATAACTGTAAATGCTCAGTGCACACATGCACAAGCAGGTTACAGTGCTGTGGTGTATCTGTATGCCTGTGCATGCACACACATACACAGAGCAATACGCACATATAAATACATTGTGGTACAGCTGTGGTAGCTGCAAACAGCTCCATGTAGTTGTACATCTATTTGCAGTAGGTTGTATTCAACAATATTCCATAAACACCTGGCAAAAGCAAAGCTAAAGTGGTTTCATCAGAAAATGCAGTCCAGTGTTTGGTAAAGGCTGTAAGCACTGTAAAAACACAAACTTTATAAAGCCTTTTTAAATCTTTTGGTAAAAGATGTGAAGCATAGGTACCATTTCTAAACTCTTAATTTAATGAACCGCCTCTAGGGTTCAAAAATACTCAATCCATTCCTTAACTGACAAGTTCATATCCGTTATTGCTTAACAACATAGTAAAATGTATATTTACTGCGGATTAATCTAACAGATTGATACCTCTAAGGAAGGGTTCTGGTTGGTCTGTCATGTCTATGTCTGCCTGACAAACACTTCCAGGAAGCTTATTTGTATTTAAGACACCTTACTGAGAAGTTGTTCTTGGTGCCATCATTTTCTTCTTTTAGAGAAAGTAGATTTTTTTTCTAAAATTAACAAATCAGGAAGTTGCTTGCTATTTCCAGAAACTTCAGCTGAAAATAATAAATCCATTAAAAGAAAAACAGTAGTTTAGTTGGGAAAAAAATGTCTGATTTCATAGAAAACAGAGATTTGGCAAATACTGCCCTTTTGAAGTGAAGGTAAAGTTACAGTCTATCTCCTGACCTAAGTACCTTGCTTATATATTAAACAAGTACCTTGGAGGAACAAGTCTCAGGATATATTGCATAATTCTGACACAGTAGGAGAAACCCAACTTGAATCTTTATCACTGGCTTCCTGGAGCACCAGCAAAACTACTTTTCTTCAGCCAGCTCTGCCCCTGCCCTGCCCTGTCCAACCTCTGCCCCCACAACCCTTCCTTCCTCAGCCACCTCGCCTGCCTAGGAAAGATGAGCAGTCTGCTCCCTAAAGTTGCTGGATAGACAAAGGTACCTTAGTGAGTTTTATACCTAGAACTACATGGCAGAACCACGTTGTCAAATCTGCTCTTTGGCTTTGTCAAGGAAAACCAGGGAGTGCTGAAATCTTGTCTTTTTTCTCCTTTTCTCTGGAGTCAGTGTTGCAGGGTACGTCTTAGAGTTACTCAGGTGGCATCCTCCTCATGTTCAGAGTCCTCTCCACTCGTTGGTAACAGCTCCATGGGGTGGCAGCTAGGTTTACAGAATGCGCTTTTGGCTGCCTGTCTTTGGACAGCTGAAGTCAGATTCCCTAAGTTAATCATGGCTTCCTGGAAAAATGTAGCATTAATTTTAAATGCAAATTATTGAAATGTACAACTAGTAATTCATATTTTCTAATTAATAAATACTGTGTGCATGATGCATTAGTAACACTATTAAATATTTATCTATAGCTGGAGATATTGTGAATTATAATAAATTGTGAAAAGATTCTATTAGCTCTTTTTAAAGATAAATAAAATTGAAATTGTGATCAATATAATGAATACATGACATTAAAATTCCTCTTGCCTCACAAAACCATATCCGTTTATGTGTTTTATGAACAAATCTCATAAAAATGTTAGCAATATTTAAAAACAAAATATGTTAAATAAAAATAAAATCTACTATGGAAAGTAAATTTAAATATTTAATGATATAATTAAGTCTTATTAATGTAATGTTCTTTATTTTTTTAGATTAAAAATTCACAAGAATTGTCATCCTCTTTCATCTTAATCAGATGGTATGTTTGTCATAATTATTTGTTATGTATTTTCATTAACATTTGATGAATATTAACTTTGCAAAATAGAACAATCTCTTTCCTGAACAAATCTGCTGGAGCAATATAAGGCCAAGTACCCTGTGCCTCTGCTGCAGCACCACTGAGGAGGCAGCAGAGCGACAGGAGGATTCTTTCCAGCTTCAAGGACTTTTCCCTCCAGCCCATTGCCAGGTGCTCCTTCATGCATGAAGACAAGTATGCTAAGTTTGGGTTCTCATATCCAATTTGCATTTCTGCTCATCTGGGTCAGACTTTCAGCCGTGGCAAACTGATATAACTTCATAATTATCCCAGTTCAGAGAAGGTGAAACTTCACAAAGTCTCTCCTCAGTCATCTCCTGATGCTGCCTCTTCAGAGCCCAGCTCACCATCAAGCCTCTGAAACAAGCACAGGGAAGATTTGGAGAAAGTGATGTGAGACCTTCAAGAGTGTTTATGGCCTAACTTTTCCCTGCTTTTCAAGCCTGCTGAACATCACTCCTGTGGAAAATGGTTACATCCAGGCAGCATCCAGCCCTGAGCTGTGCACACTGCCTGGGCAGTAGTGAGGATGACCACAGACAGCAAAGGCAGTGGAAAATGAGATCCCCTCTCCTGAGGGCTCTATTTAGCTTCTGAGTCTTTTATCTTGCACCACTTACATCAATGGGACTCCATGTCCAGTAACACATGACCACAGGAAGAGTTTTGATGAAATAGTGGCCTTTTGCTTTATTTCAATATGTTAAGTTCTGAAACATCTACATATCTGCACAAAAGCTTGTTGCTTACCTTAGCAAAGCCACTGCAATATCACCCCACGACTGCTAAAATACTTTTTAGTCAAATAAAGAGAAAGCTAAAATAATATTAGAGACTGGGAATTTAGACATCCAGTCCTACATTCCACCAGTATGGTTTACACTAAACCATGGCATCAGATTATTTTTAAAGACTTGATCTTGTCTCCTTTTCAATTATGAAGGATAAAATAAATAGATAATGAAGTATCAGAATTTTTTTTGTGTGTGTATTAAAATGACTTATTAAAGTGACTGTTTCCTTCAACTGTTTAATTTAATTTCTCTTAAGCAGGTTTTCACTTGTTCTGCTCATACTAATGTACAGGTATCAGATGTGTTAAAATGACACCTCATGGGTCACACCCTGAACTTGAAGAACCACTTTAACCTCTTCATTACCCTGTGGACATAACCTGAACCTCCTCCCATGGGGCTGCTTGCCCTGACCTACAGAGGTATGACTTAGTGTAAAAGGATGCATCAGCAGTCAGGAGGCATCACGGGGTACAGAACGCATGCTTGGGATACTTTTTCATTGCTATGACTGCTGCACAATCAAGGCAGGTGATCACAGTTATCTTTGTAGGGCCAAAGCTAAAGCATGACATTTTTATCTGTTGTCATTGGTTTCTATCTTGTCCATTGAAGCTAATGGAGATTTGGCATTTCACAAGAACGTTTTTAAGACAGAGAAAATGCTCATTTCCCCTGCAGGAAATCTCTCAGTGATAGACACATGCACTATAAAAGTATGCACAATATTTTTATGAACTAACCAAGCACTGAAATTATCTATATCCTAGAGAAAGAGTCAGTTACCTGAGGACTTGTTTTATGGTATGATTGGGGCTGAAAACAAGTTTTATTTGACAGCTTGGAGAAAACAGAGGCAGAAGCAATGGGGATGGGGGTCACAGAGAGAAGAGCTACTAGAAAGCTGGGCCAGGGGTGAACAGCAGTCAGGAAGCAAGTGGGGGACAGGATCAGAGGCAGGGGAGCTAGAGCAAGAGGAAGGATTATTGTGGGAACTTTTCATGTTATCCACACAAACTCACAGTGTAGCTGAGTCACCAGACAAAGGGAAGCCATGAATTCTGGGTAAACTTCAGGAGAAAACAGTAATACCCTTGTGATCTTAATATTCACTTTACGGTAAAAAATCTTCACTGGCCACCCTCCAGTTATGAATTTTGCAAATTGTACAGGCATTTGTGAGCAGAGACAATAAACTTCCTGGTTTTGTTTCCCTTTACATTAATTCGGAGACATTTTTCCACTATCTACTGTTTTGAGCAAGTAGGTAAGGGTCAAGGGACTGGAGTTCAACTCCAAGTTTGAGCTACTGTCTCACTATGTGACCTGGACCAAGAAACTCAGGGAGATGGCAAACTCCCTTCACTTCCCCAGCATCACCTTGTAGTGCCTCTGAGCCTTTTGCTGTTTAATGGGAACAGGAGCATTTGAAGGGATGCTCCCAGATCAAGGAGGGAAATATGCTTAAATTATGAAAAGTTAATTGTGTTTCTGTTTATTATATGTAGGTGCAACAACTCCACAGGCAGGTTGGAGCATTTTTTGCAATTAGCTTCAGAAACAGTCTTTTGACTCAGCAGACCTCTGAAGGTAGAAGTTGGTAATTTCATGTGGACAGAGCATGTACCTAACAGGAGTGGGACTACAGATCCCTGTAGTTGTTGAATTTCAGCAGTAACTACCATTTCCATTTCACCTTCCCTTTGAAAAAACTTGCAGGTTTTATTAACATAGAAAAGCCTTAGGAAATTTTGTGGGCTGTATTTTATGGAGAATTCTGACACAAGATACGGATCTTTTCCAGCACTTAACGCCTTTTCAGAGGCTGTTGAGACAGCTGAACAAAAGAGGCAAACCTCACAATTGCTGAATCCCTTACAATCACTTTAACCCAAAACCAACACAGTAAAACAGATCTACAGGCACCTAAACGTTTGTGATCCTGTGGACATCAGTCAAGGAATCCTTGCATTTTAATCAAACTTTGACTCTCAGGCAAACATGTCAAAACTCCAATGTATTGCTGCTTTAAGTCTTCAGTAGAACTGAGTGGAGAAAAACTTTTTTATGTTCCAACCAGCCACAAAGACAGTGGAAGAATGAGCTGTGGAGCACAATCACACTGAGTATCCATTCCCTGGCCTTCCTGTTCAGAAGACGTAAGGGGAGGTAGAGAAGAGTCTACTTTTTCAGTGATGAAGCCTTTTTTTTATACCTGGTCTGTTGATTCATACTTCCCATTCAGAAACAAACACAGACTGAAACTATAAACCAGCCCTTGTTTAGAGTAAACCTGTTGCTGCCCCTGAAGCTTTACCAAGAAATTTTGTTTATAAGGAAGAGATTATAAGGGTTTTTAAGGGGAGATTAGGAAGAAATGTCTCCATTTCTTTTTCTTCCTAGTGCACCAATTGTGAAAAGAGAAGTTACATTTTCCTTCAGATTTGGTCCTTACAAGAAAATTAAAAAATAAGGCATAATGTAGGCTGGCTATTCCTACGGACTATTAAGCTGTACTGTCCAGTAGCAGAAGAGGAATACTCTATGCTGTCCATTTTCACAGTGAAAGTGGGGGATTCAGAGAAAATGTCTCCTGGAGGTTTTTTTAGTGTTGCAGCTCCAATGTAACTCCAACAAGGGAATAAGATACAGTCTGATCTACAGTGAACGATCAGTGAGTTAATTACAGAAAAAAAACAGACTAAAAGAGATGAACACAAATATATTCCCAGGCTTTTGATGCTGTCTTTAGTGGGTATTATTCTCCCTTTGACACCTTTTAGATCACCCATTAACCATAAAAGGAGCCACGCCCACCCACTAGTTACTAATAAAGTCCATTATATGATTATATTTCAGAGATAAATGTTATTGATTAAAGGTACAGAAGAAACAATAATCACTTTTTAGCTGAATGATTTTGCTACCACTTCATCTGCAATTTTATTATCACTTCACCAAAAGGCTACAAAGATGCTTGCATTAATGAAAAGCTTAAGGTGTACCAAGCAAATTAATATGAAAGAGAATTCCGAGGAGAACAAGGTCTTTATTGAGGTGCAGAATGACAGTCATAAAAGTACTAAATTGCTACAGCCAGCTCAGTTTCCAGTGTCAGTAGCAGCGAAGGAGTTAATACTTGGGTGTTAATCAGACAGAGAATTTCCTTGTGACATGAAGTGCTTGTAGATAAGCAGTAATATGCCTTGTTTTACAGGTTTTCTGTAGCTGGGGCAGGGTCCCTTGCTGCACAGCATATATTGAGAAAGACGGATACACAGAACAGAGGTAATAGCTTTCCATGTCATAGCAATATAAACCAGACAGTTTTTATAAACTGGAAACATGGCTTTAATAGTAGTTCTATACAAGAAATATCTCTCTGAAAACAATGATATAGATGGGAATTTTTCCCCCTTCCTAAGCAGAGGTAAAAAGAAAAGCCAAGCAACCAACATAAATCCATTCTCAAGCCTCACAGGAAACCCCATAGGTGAATTATGAGTCATAATAAGAATTATTTGTTGTACTACAGTATGCAATCAATCAGCAATTCAGACGTAGAAGATTTTTACCCTCTGTCTCTATCAGATAAACCCCATAACCCTTTCAGAGAACTTTAAACCAGATGTAAATTGATATGAAGCATGAGCAACTCCCAATACAGCCATATTCAGAGTGACACTTCCCCTCCTTCAGGGGTTCTCAAACTTCTTCCACTCAGAACATCAAAGCTATCAAAATGGAAAAGAAAAAAAAAAGAAAAGGCTCATCTTCCCATGCTCCCAACTGCACAGTCTGATGGTTCCTGGACAGGTGGAAAATCCTGGCAAAGGCATGAGAAGGATCTGGGGGCTTATGAGCAATGTGATGTCCTAGAAAACATTGAGTGGCAAAGGTTTTCAATGAAGTCCTGCTGAGGAGACAAGATACTGGCAACATGTGTGTGTTTATCTCTCTTGAAGCTACACAGGCTTCAAATGAAATATGAAGTGGAGGAAATATTCAACAGAGTGAACAGTACAGTAGGAATGGAAATGCAGAAAACATAAGGGAAGGTAATTCCCGCTTTGCTCTGTACCCCTTGCTTGTCCCAGAGTCTCACTAACAGTCAATTATTAGAGATGTTTTTATGCAATCCTCCAGAACAACGAAGTTGTGACTGTAACTCCTTATAAAGGAGACCATATTAGAGCCTCTACTACATTTATATTTTCCCTCTGAAAACCCCACCCCAAATTTTGTCATGATCTTCTACAGAACCGAGGAAAACATGGAAAACACTGATAAAGCAAGAGATTCCATTAACAACAGAAAACATTGTTTGGTTCTTTATGGGTTTGGTTGAGTTTATCTAAACAAAAAGTGTGCACTGTCCTAAACAGAGGGAGTAATGAGACTGCTATCCAGGCTCTGATTCTTCCCATTGAGATCTCTACATTTTGGGTAAATGTGTGTGAAATTTGTCAGAGGACTCTGAGCCACAGACACAATATCCTTCACACATCCCCCAGGGAAGCCCAGCCAACCACAGCAGCAATCTCATGAAGAACCTTCCCCAGTTCATCCCCAAGGGCAATTTCATAGCCCACAAATTCCACAACCGTCTGATCACATTTACATTTTTCCAGCTTGGCAAACAGGTTATTATGGTGGAGGCATTTGAGGACAAGTTGAACATGCCAACTGTGTTGTTTCTGGGTTCCCAAAATAAATGTGGGTGTCATCCAGACATGCTGCTACATCCTAGTCTAACATCTTCCTCTCAAAGTTGTAAATAAAATGCTGGAATGTTGCTAGAGCATTAGAATGGCAAGGAATAGGACAGGATTTACCTGTACCAACTGCAGAAAGAGATCTGCTCTCAGCAGCCTGTCAGATGAGTTTATGCTCCCTGAAAAGGCATGCTTGTTCAAGAGCTTTAAATAGTTAATTAATAAGATGCAGAGGCTATTAACTGTGGTTAGAGCAGGGCTCAGTCACCTACAAAAAAATTTTCAAAAGGCCAGAACTTTATTTGACAAAGTCATGGTTATCCACTTAAGGTTTCAAAATGGGAATTCCTTGGCAATCCTTTAAATGAGGTAGTCCCATGTATCCTCAGTTTCTGACTCAGATAGCAAATATCTTCTGGAGCCAAAAAAATCACTGTTTCAGACCAGAGTTTAACAGGTGAAGCATGGTATCTGCACTCTGATAATATTCATACCACAAAGACTTTAGTGTCTCACAAGCAGTTAGTCTCGTCAGCTTGTGGCTCCAATGTGGGGGCACCAGTGATTACATAAAACTTCCAGTTTGTTGCATCCTCTTAGGAGGGAATCCAAGCCTCTGTAAAATATGCCAATCAAAAGAAATCCAAGAGCGATACTCTGAACTGAACCAGAATCTGTGGAAAGAACACTGGATGAACCCAGAATTGCTGAGCATGATGGGGCAATACGCAGATTTTATCAATTCAAACAGAAGTGATTTATTTTGATTTTGAATAGTGAATCATGAAATACAGGTCTCAACATTAACAGGCATGAGCAGAATCGAGAGCTATCAGTTGACTCTAGTATTACACTTCAACTGAAAAAAAGCACAGTATAGACTGTTTAGAAATCCAGAATTCAACCTATATTAAAAAAGTTCCTGGATATCCTTCACTGAATGCAGGGGGAAACAGAATGGCAAAGGATGAGGAAAAGGCTGAAGTACTTAACGCCTTCTTTGCCTCAGTCTTTAACAGCAATACCTGTTTTTCTCTTCATGGAACTTCCACCTTCCTGAGCTGGAAGACAGGGAGAGGAGCAGAAAGAATACCCCAGAATCCCTGGGATAACAGTCAGTGACCTGCTACACCATTTAGACACACACATTTTTGGGGATGGATGGATCTCTCAAGGGTACTGAGGCAGCTGGCCCAAAATGCTCACCAAGCACTTTCCATCATTGATCAGCAGTCCTGGCTCACTGGGGAGGCTCCAGCTGACTAGAGGTTAACAAGTCAACATCCATCTACAACAAGTGCAGGAAGGAGGTTCCAGGGAGCTACACCCCTGTCAGCATGACATCAGTGCTAGAGAGGTTATGCAGCAGATCTTGAATGCCATCACACAGAACACACAGAACAACCAGGGGACCAGGCCCAGGCAGCATGGGTTTGTGAAAGGCAGGTCCTGCTTGACTAACCTGATCTCCCTCGATTACAAGGTGACCCACAGTAAGGGAAAGGCTGTGGATGTTGTTTACCTTGAGTAGCAAAGCCTTTGATACCGTTTCTCCTATCATTCTCCTGGAGAACTGGCTTCTCATGGCTTGGACAGGCAAACACTTGGCTGGGTAAAAAACTTCCTGGATAACCAGACCCAGAGAGGGATGGTGAAGGGAGTTATATCCAGCTGGCAGATGATCACAAGAGGCATTTCTCAGGCTCAGTGTTGGGGACAGGACTGTTAATCCTTTATTAGTGATCTGGATAAGGGGAATGAGTGCACCCTCTGCAAGTTAGGGACATGGTTTGGTGGTGGACTTGGCAGCACTGGGTTAATGGCTAAAGGTCTTTTCCAACCTTAATTCTATGACACTAAATTGAATTTTACCATCAACAAAGTCTAGGTACCTGATCAGAGTAAGGTTTTCAAAAGAAAGAATCATCAACAAATTTTACCTTGTTTGAAAATCAACTTCTTACAGCAGAATTAGTTGCCATGAGTCCATCACACATCTTGTGCAATAGGATCTACAAGGTTTCACTGTTTACCCAGTGGGTGGCACTCCACTAACCTGATTTATAGTATTTGGGCAAGTTAGGGAGTCAGTGTGTCAGTCAAAAAATTACAGTAGTCATTTTTCAGACAATTGGTTGCAATTGCCAATGAAATTACACCAGCTTTCATCACATGTACAGAACAAAACAAACTTTAACTGAAACAACAACAACCAACCAAACAAAAAAGAGCATGATGAAAATAAGCAAATTCACTACCATTTATACACTTTATGCCCTTCACCTGCCTTCCCATTCCTAGATGTCTTAGTCTTAGACAGTGGCCCTTAATCTGAAAAACCTACAAAAAAACCTCAGCTTATTTTGGAACTCTCAGCATTTGAAGACTAGCAAAAATGAGGACACAAACTTGTAATGATAATCTGAGATAAACCAACAGGCAATTCAGTATGGAAAATGAACAGTGAGATGAGGCTGCTGTTCTCACAGACGGACCTGTGGGTCATAGACAACAGAGGCTTCCCCCAAGTTTGCAAATACTGAACCCCAGGTACAAATTTCCCTTCAGCTGTTTTCTTCACCACCCTCTTAATCACTTCTGTAAATACAGGTTCAAATGAAGGCCATTTGAGGTACTGGCAGCCACTTACAAAAAAGAGGCTACCACTAGCTTCCCCTGACTGTGTGCAAGCCCTGTTAAAAAAGAAGCCCAAAGTTGTGGTGCCTGTTGGTCTCTCAGTGCAACATCCTTTTTTTGACTTCCTGCACTTTCATTTCCTCTGCTTCCTAGTCACAGAGATAAGCAATGTCCCTTTTCTTCCTGTCAGCCGTTCAAGTTACTCCTTGGGAAGGTCTCACTTGCTGGGGAGTGCTGCAGGCTCCACTACCCATCAGAAGAGCTGGCTCCACAGTGCCAATTTTGGCCAGGGCCTACCACTGTCCAGGCCCACTTCCTAAACACCTTCATGTCTCTGCTTCCACCAACATTTTGCTCTTTTCTCTCCCACACCTTTGGCAATGTCCTATTAGGGACTGCCCCTGCATGTGAATGCTCATGCCAAACAGTGACCAGAGGGTTATTTAGCTTGTTACAGAACACACGGAATACTAATTATTACAACCACCCCATTGTTTCAGAAATACCTAAATTACTACACCACAGAGGCAAATATACTCTAAATCCTGACCCAAACAGTGGTTCTGACTGCTGGCTCATACGACTCCATGTTTCTAACAAAAAACACCAAGAAAACAACACTGAAGCTCATTCCCTGTGGATTTTATCATGCAGTAGCAGCCATAAAGCATGTCACTGGTGTTACCAACCTTTGCTGAATTTAGTGAGGCAAATTAAAGGTGAAAGGTTTCATTTTTCAACCAAAATCCAAATCTATTCTAAAGCAATGTATTTTCATTAATAAGTTTAAATTCAGATAATCCCTTTTGAAGGCATTCTGTCTGGGTTGTCCTGTGGTGCTATATTACTCTGTAAACATGTTTTTGAAATATTCTGTTCCTTCTCCATTACCACTTCTTCCTTACTCTTGGGACAAAAGGATCTTATCCCTGACATTTTAAAGCATTAAAACAACTCGGGGGATAACGAAAACATTTTTCATGTATCTTTGAAAAGTTTAGTTGTCAAGGAGACGAAGACCTTAGCGACCAGGTATGGACGCCTATTGAGCTCACTAACATGCTTGTGAAAGAAGGTGCAAGGATGCCAGTATACCTGGAGGCAAACATGCTTAGTGTTTCAAGAGCGTCTTGCTTCCTGGCATACCTTTATTACACAACTAAACAGTGACTCAGATTTTCTTCTCTTTGGATGGTATCATCTGGTGAGAAAAACATGGTTAAAGGATCTAACTTGGATGATATATTGCCTCAATAAATCACTGGATTGAGGTATGCTCTGGAAATGCCATTCACAGACTGACACTTTCCAAAGAAGAACAGGTCCAAGAGCACATTTTATATAATTGCAGAATAAATGACAGTCAAAAAGCAACAAATTGGAAAGATACTTTTCTAACTCCAGGCAAAAGGGATACTATCAAATGAGTCTCTCTCTGATATGACTTCTCTTGCCAGGATAGGGGCATGTCACACAATGCCCAGGCTGAGATGGAGAGAGAGATGTTTGGCATTTTCAATTTACACAAAAAGTTAAATTTTGTTTGCAAGTTTTAAGTCTGTCCATAGTCTGTTTGCTAGCATTGGGACTTAGAAAAGTGGACAGCCTTTCACAGGAGACAATGCTTTTATAAGATTAACCACTAAACCAAACTATCTGTAAATATTATAGACGTAAATGACAGAAAAAGCATGAAAGAGCCATGAATTTGCACCTCAAATACACTTAAAATTGAATAAAACATAATAGTGAATATAATTAAAAATGTTCTGCAATAAAATGTATAGCTAAGCATGTGAAAGGCTCATAAGTATAAATCTCAGGAACCCCTAGAGATCACTGTCAGAACCAGAGTCAGTCAACATCTTTGTCAATGATCTAGAGAATGCAGTGTATGGATAATACCAAGGCTTTTTTCAGATAATCAAGTGCCACATTGACCATAAGGAACTCCAAAAGCCCATCGAGTGAGTGTGCACAACACTCAGGGGCAGATGAGCTTCCATGTGGGTCATTGTGAAGTTCTGTATCAAGGAAAGAATGACCTAAACTTTGCTTACCTGGTGCTGAATTCAGAACAGTTTCCATTAGTGAAGTGCTAATGGAGCCATCAATAACAGCTCTTTGCAATTCTGAGTTAAGTTTGCAACACCAGTCATAAAATGCTGAGTGTCATTAGGAAAGACAGTCACAACAAAACCAAGAAAATCATTTTGCCACTGGCGACACCCTGCTCCACCCATGTTTTAAATGTGTTTGCAGTTCTGGTCTGTGCATCTTAAGACAGAACAGAGCAGGAGACAGACTAGAATTAGGAAAAAAGCAAAAAAAAACAACACAGAGAAGAGCAACTAAAGTGATAGAGAGAGTGTACCAGTAAATTTACAAAGAACAAAGAGAGTAAGGAATCTATATATGAGAAATATATCATAAAAACAGGACAAATTATTAAGCACCATACTACCATGTGCTATTTGAAATACTGTCCTTTATATTTTTGGTTTTTTTGGTTTTTTGCTTAGTGTATTTCTTCGGAAGTCCAGATGTGTTTTCCAACTTATTGGCCCATTGTTCAGGAATCTAATTTTAAGTGTGCTTCAAAGATGAAAAAATTGCAGACTACAGCAAGTCACTACTCTGCATGAGTGCTAATAAAATGCCTACCTAGCAACAACTTCTTGTTTGAATGAAATCACCCTTCTATGTGCACCACAGCCTTGCAAACCAGCATGCTTGTCACATCATGCCCAGCAGCAGTGGCCTGGAATAAATATAAGGAAAACTTTGATACAGTAAAGAACACAACCACCAACAGTGGTGAATATGTCATTAAAACAGACATTACCAAGAAGAGGAAAGGTGTATGGTAAGTTTAACTCATGGTAAAATAAAGACAGAGTAGCTACTCCAACCACAAGGATAGAGCATTTCTTAGCTGAAAAACTTTTTAGGGTTACTTGGATCCCCTGAAACATGTTGAACAACCACAGTATGAATTCTCAGTTATCCAATCAGTTCCACTCCACCAATGCTTCCTAGATATTTAGCATTTGTACACCAATACCGACATCTCAGCTTCCCACGAGGCAGCTTCCATTCTGCAGTTTTAAAGATTGTCCACATTCTATTTAAGAGTCCCATTTTCAAAAGCATTGAGTTAGCTCACAATTGTTTTGATTTTCCTTTTATTTCAAGTACTTTTAACTACTGCCTTTCATTCACAGCTACAGGATATCAGCTAAAGCAAGTTTAATTCCGTGAATTGTTTTGGTGGACAACTTCTTGCAAGAAAGAGGTGGTTCAATCTTGATTTTTTGTTGAAGGGAATTGTAGTTGTTTCTTACCCATTTGCTAGTTGGTTTTCACATTGGCAGTGAGAGGGGAAGGGCAAAACAAGGTTGAAAGATGGTAGAGAACTATTTTACATAACAATTGCAGTACATTTTTGTTCAACAACACAGAGGTTGGCCAAGAAGCACTGTGTGGCCAGTCAAAAAAATTCCCAATGGAAATCACAGGTTTATCTTTTTTAACCCTTAAGAACTTATGCTTTTTGCACCTCCACCAGTGTATTCAATAAGTGTATTTTATTTAAAAATGAGCACACTCAGAAGTTTCAACAATTTCCTCCAAGAATTAAAAAATGTGCACACAACCTATTTTTATGACTAATAGACACATTCATGCAATGCCCCCTCTCTTTTACTTCCTGTCCATTGAGCAGTCTAGCAGAGATCACTTAAACTAAAACCTTCATTTTGTGTTGAAATGAGCATGCTTTTGGGGGGGGGAAAGATTACATTTATGGCTTTTATACTAATTCATCATTTTATCATAGCAGAAAACTGAGAAAAGAGCTTCTTAACATTTAAAGTTCTGGGTTAAGCAGAAAGTCTAGAACACACACACAGAGCCACTTCTTTCCTCATTGAGTTGACATGACTTTGCACAGGGGTAGAAGTGAGGAAGGACAGGGCATATATAGGTCTTTTAAAATAAAGAATGGGATTCTACTATAGCTGACAATTCCAATCTTCTTAAGAGGATAAAAAATGACATTTCAATCCCACCTCTGTTTAATTTTCCTCTCCATTTGGGGGACTAAATGTGATATTGTTTTTTGATCCTTACTAATTATTCTCCTTTTTTTCCCAGCCCCAAATCAATTGGAGCATCATAGCAGTTTTCAAATTAATTATTAGATTTTTTTCCCCTGACTCATTTCAGACACTTTTATTAGAAAAGTGATTGATATATTAACACCATTAATTACTTATTTGACCCATTAATTTTGCCTATCTGCACAGACCTAATTGAAACAGCCTACACTGATTCTAGGATCTCATTTTGCTGATCGAAAATTAATTTTCAGATACTCTTGACTGCTGAGTCTGTGTGATGGTGAAAAACACTGTTCCCACCTCACACATCTGTTTAATATTCCCACTCTTCTTTCTCAGTCCCAAAAAGACCTTCAGATTCTGCCCCTGAAAGATTCCTATGAGCTTCGTTCTCTTCCCTCAATAAACAAGACTATCTCAATAGGCCTCCATAAACGACAGTTCCCGTTCATTTGACATAATTTGCCTTTCCACCATCAAGCTAAATTTCTTCAATAGACTCTTAATTATTCTAACCCCATTATCTAATGCTATTATAAATGTTTAAATAATATTTGATATAGTTCTGGTCCCACTGAAGTTAATGGGAATATTGCTGTTGCCTTAATTAAGATCAAGATAAAATTTATATTGTTTAATTTGTCACATATTACTGTTGGGTAAAAACAACCTAGTTAGTATTCAGAGGTACTAAACAGACCCAGCTCCCAGACTAGAACTGGCAGGGCCTCAACACTTCTCAGGAGAAGTCTGGGAGCCTGTGCTGCACAGTGGGCGAGAAGAGAAGGGAGCAGTCGCAGGGTCGTGCACTCTGCTGCGTCTCGGCAGCCCCAGAAGGCTTCCCACGCTCTGGGATGTTCAAAGCCTTTAAATGGAGTGCTCGAGTCAGGATTCATCAAAAGGACAGGAAAAACAGAGAAGTGAGAAAACGGAGAAAAGCCTTCCCCGATGTGAGAACAAACCAGATACATTTTTCCAAATTATTTGATCAAAAATCTGGACAATTTTAAGTGAAGCATTTTTAAAAATCTTTGGCAAAAGACGCTGTGTGCTTTGATCAGATCTGGTTCAAAAAGAACCTTTTAAATCTTTTAAATCAGAAACTAAATATTATTAATATGAAGATTTTTTGGCTGGTGACCATTTAGCTTTCATTAAAACAAAAAATAAATTGCAAGCTTTTTTAAGACTATAAGCAAAAGCCTATGGCTATTCTTATATTGTGAATAAAGCCATTATTTTTTAAAAAATGAACATATAAACCAGAATTTAATGTTTCTTACAGGTCTAGTATTGTATTCTGTTCTCTCATACAATGCCAACTTAAGCAGAAAAAAGCTAAGAATGGATTATTTTGTGATATCTTTGTTATGTTCACGGCCAACATACGATCACACCTACACTATAAAATCTCACAGTGCATTTCTTCCTGTGGAGGTGCCTCCCCAGAGGGTCTGGCTTACCAGACAGACACGTTACACAGAGACACCCGTAATGCTGCCAAGACCTCAGTTCTGTTCCTGTCACTGGGAAAGTCCCCCAGACACTTCCCGACTTCTCTGGAGATGTATCCATCCCAGTACACTGGTGACTTTTAGGACTATACCAATAAAGGCAGCCCAGGCACTGTTTCACCTCCTACTTTGGGGAAGGGGTAAAGCAAAAGGTGTGTATGGCCAGGTTTTGGTAGCAGAGTGCTATAGGGGTGACTTCTATGAGAAGCTGCCAGAAGTTTCTTCCATGTCCAACAGAGCCAATGCCAGCCAGCTCCAGGACAGATGTGCTGCTGGCCAAGGCTGGGCAAACCAGAAATGGTGGGAATACGCTTAAGAAGGAAAAAAATAGCTATTGCACAGATGTAATTGCAGCCAGAGAAAAGCTGCAAAAGTGAGAATTTGTGAGAGGAACAACACTGCTGACACCAAGGTCAGTGAAGGAGAAAGAGAAGGTGCTCCAGGCACTGGAGCTGAGGTTCCCCTACAGACATGGTGAAGACAATACCATGGAGGACCACAGGGATGCAGAGATCCACCTGCAGCCTATGGAGGAGACCCATACCAGAGCAGGTGGATGCCTGAAAAGAAGCTGTGAATCCTTGGGAGGCCCATGCTGGAGCAGGCTCCTGACAGGGACCTGTGTACCCATGGAGAGAGGAGCCCACACTGGAGCAGGTTTCTTGGTAGGACTTGTGACCCACGTCAGAGCAGGCTGTGCCTGAAGAACTGCACCCCATGGAAAAATGGCACACATTGAAGGAGCTCACGGAGAACTGTTGCCTGTGGGATTAACACACGTGGGAGAAGTTTGTGGAAGATGAACTTCCTCCTCCCTGTGGGAGGGACCCCACGCTGGAGCAAAGGAAAGACCTCTTCCTTAGCAGCAGCAGGAACAACATGTGATGAACTGAGCACAACTCCCATTCCCTGTCTCCTTGCACTGCTGAGGGGCAGAAGGTAGAGCTGGGAAGGAGGGAAGGATGGAGGCAAGGTGTTTTTAAGATTAATTTTACTTCTCATTCTCCTGCTCTGATTTTGTTAGTAATAAATTCAATTAATATTGGTAAGTTGAGTCTGCTTTGCCCATGATGGTATTTGGTGAGTGATCTCTTCCAGTCCTCATCTCAACCCATGAACCTTTTGCTATATTTTCTCTTTCCAGTCCAGCTGAGGTGTGATAGAGAGGCTTTGGTGTCTGCCTGGCATACAGCCAGGGCCACCCCACTACAATGTTGCTGCTGCTTCAGAAGGCAGAGGAGCAGCGTGGGTTACTGAAAGGAACCAATGGCCCAAAAAGATGGGCATTTATACCTAACTCCTCTCAGTTTCACCCATCCTCCCCTCACTGTTTGTAACCCATTTGTTACCATGTCATCTCCTACCCGCCTGAAAGAAAGCCAAGCCTCAGCTTCTTCCCAGGAGCCAAGTGGAGAAGGTATTGAAACACTGAATACAAGGTCCTTTATCACTGCAGACTGTCTGTATATGATGAGCACAGCAGCAAACTCTGAAATGCAGGAAAAAAGGTCATAGGTGATTTCTTTTTAAAATATATGTGCAAACAGAAAGGACGAAATTCCTCAGTGGGCTCATTTGCTGGGATTTCAACATGTATCCAGAGCTACCAGGTCTGAGCCCTGATAATGGCTTTCTAGTTATCAGAACTGAGAATCCTAAAAATACAGTGCTTCAAATCCTTAAGCACTCTTGATATTTTTTTTTAAATTAAGACTCTGATTCATCCAGTCCTTTACCTCCTCATGAGTCTTCAAATGTTGCCCTCTCTTTCTAGACTGCTGGAATTGTCTTGCCAGTGAACAGGATCTATTCAGTGAATGCAGAAGTAAGGTTGCTTTGTCACAGATCTGAGATGCGATGTCCTACAGCTGGAGGCACTAAGAGGCTCCTTTCTGTCTCCTTTTCTTTGATACACAATATCCCACAATGCAAAGAAAAGCATCTAGAAGCCTACCCTACACCACTGAGGAATTTGCTTTGGGAATTTGCTCTCCAAGAGCTCCCAGATTATAATGCTATCTTTTACTGCCCCTTGTTCAAGATGAAGGTGAAATGTCTTCAAACTGGTCCCTAGAAAGAAATTTCAGGACCAGTAACAGATTTCTGAATTATTGGTAGGATCTTGTAGTCTGAATTTCCTGTATGATCCCAGAGGTAGAAACTCATTCTACAGTTCAGACCTTCACTTTACATCTGAGTTCCCATTTGCTTTTTTATCTGCTATACTGACTTGCCCCATGACATTCTATTCCACTGTAAGATATACTCAGTACCTAACACTTGTTGCCCAAATTAACCTACCTATTACTTGCTTACATTAGTCCTAACATCAGTGTAGCAAGCAAATCAATGAGGAGTCTGTGTCCCTTTGGCAGACACTGTGGTCTTTGACAGTAACTACTGACAATGCTATGCTTTCATCATCTTCCTAATCTTATGCTCCTATAAATCTCCTCCAGCCTGATATTTATTTGTATTGGAAGAGAATAGCAAATACATACTACAAAGTGCCTACTACAAAGCAATACTTGTATATAAAAGCACTTTCAGGCATTTATAATATTTACTGTAGGTCATCAAATATATTCCCTGCTGTGAAAGATCGTCTTTGTTGTTCTTAGGCTCTTCTACTTTTTTCATCTTCCACAGGGAGAAACATCCTTATCTGTGCATACCCACTCTAACACACACTGCAATCTTCAGCTTTTATCTGTATTGTTATTGGGGAAAAATACATCATTCCATATAAGCAGAGCTAAATCTGTGTAAATTATGTTACAAATCTATTAATCTACCACAGTACAGCTCTTAAACACGTTCTGGGCAGGTTTCAAATATCTGCATTGTTTGTCAGAGCCATAAACAGCTTGATATGGAAATCAAAATAAAATCTTGATATGGAACAGGGCTTTAATTTATTTCTTTTTTAAAAAGCACATAAATGGGTATGTTCTTAATGTCAATTTTCTGTCATGACACTTTAAGAAAAACTCTGAGTATAGCAAGACCTGACTGAAAGATGGCACTTCTTGGGCTCTCCAACTGCAAATGAGCATCCACAAAGATCACATGCCTGGAAGCTACAAAAAATTATCCTTTATCCTTCATCTCTCTTTGCCCTTTGGAAATGCTAACTACTGTATATAAAAACTGTGCATAGCCTGCCTGGTGAAAACCATCACCAAACTCCTCCAAACGGTTTTCCTCTGTGTTAATTTGCTTCTTGGCAGTCACTATTTTTAAATGCTATTGCATTACACTTCCACAGTCGAGCTCATATGTAAGATCAGATTTTGTATTCAAATATTCAGCTCAAGAAAAAAAAGAGATCAAAAAATACGCCTGTTCTATGCATATTGATCTCAACTGCCACTTCCCGACTCTTAAGCTGAGAGCTAAACCAATCTCCCAGTGACGTTAACTCAGGTTGCTCTAAGCTCAGTTGCTTGTCATCAGCCCACATAGACAGCTGGGTGTCTTGAGATGCAGGGATGCGCTGCTGGCCCTGAGCAGAGATGCAGCAATTCTCAGCACCAAGCAGGGCTCAAACTGCTGGGATCCCTCAGACTTGGCTTTGCTGGCTTACTACCATCAGACCACAGCCATGGACTGGGCTGCATGGCAAATATTTTATTTATTGTTTTATTTTTTAAAGGAAACAAGGATGCAAAGCCAAACCCAAGAAAATAGGAAGCTGTGCATCCTAAAGATCCAATTCTGTTTATAGAGAAAAATGAAGTTTTAAAAATCCTCGTGGTTTTGTGGCATGCTTCTAGAACTGTTGAGTTCTTTACAAAATTATTCAGATTGTGAAGTTTGAATATTTTGCAAGTCTGGATGTAAGGTCTTAAGTTTCGGTGTCTATAACGCAGGAACACAGCTTAAAATACCCACTCTTTAAAATGTAGGCGTTTAAGAATAGGTAGGGTGGACAAAGGATTGAAGGTTTCTTGAGAGCTTTGTAGAAATTAATTTTTCATTGGGCACCTATCTGTTAGTAATTTCTCTGAGCTTTCAAAAACTTTTCAAAACTTTGCCTTTTTTATTCAACCTTTAAAAAAATATTGCCAGATTATAAGCAAACCAATAAGCAGAGGGTTTGCATTATTAATAAAAGAAGCCTCCCCTCAGTGGCATTTTCTCTAACCACAACACATGCACTATAAACAATGGAAAGAAGGACATCTACTGCCTTCAAAAAAATAAAGTTTGCTTTCTAACTTATTGAGATTAGTGAAAGACAGGAAGCTACATGCAGAGTTTACTCTTTAGAGTTTACTGTGGGTTATTATTCAATAGGGAAAGAGACTAATCCCAAGTGAGCTTCTTGTGCCATTGAAATCCATCACATCTTCCTTTCCTGAAAGGCTAGAAAAGACAGTGAAAGAGAAGGGAAGGGAGATAAAACTGACATTGGGAAGAAGAGTACAAAGTAGATAGGAGCTTGCACAGCTGTGAAAGCAGATCTGAGAGAAGACAACCTTGACCTACTTCACACATGCAGCTTGCCTGATGACTAAAACAGTTCAACACAGCCAAGTGCACGGTCCTACACCTGGGTCAGGGCAATCCCAGGCACAACTACAGGCTGAGGAGAGAAGTGACTGAGAGCAGCCCTGCAGAGAAGTACTTGGGGGTGACGGTTGATGAAAAACTCAACATGAGCAGGCAGTGTGTGTTTGCAGCCAATGGAATCCTGGGCTGCATTAAAAGAAGTGTGGCCAGCAGATTGAGGGAGGAGATTCTGTCCCTCTACTCTGCTCTCGCAGAGACCCCATCTGGAATGCTGTGTACAGGGCTGGTGCCCCAACAAAAAAAGACATGGAACTGTTGGTACAAGTCCAGAAGAGGGCCATGAAGTTGATAAGGGAACTAGAGCACCAGTCAACACTGGTAGAGTGGACAGACCTGAATTCCTACCTGGATATTTGAAGAAGCACTGTTTCAGCTATTACTCAAATTATTCCGCTACATGTTACTAAAACCAGAAACAGGTAGGTTAAGCCTGTGGTTAATCCTGCAAGGTGCTGAGCAATCTAGTCTTAAATGAGATGTCACTTAAACATTTTAGGGGCCTGTGAACAGGTGTCTCTTTGTCTAAAAGGATTAAACCCTTCCTTAACACCACTGCTAAGCATGTTCACAAAAGGCAAAGTTCACAGCAAGAGTTCTTTAATTAAAGAAGAGAGCATATTAGCAAACAAGGCAAGCTTCTAATTGCAATTTCACAAACATTTAATAATATAAAGAGAGTATTACATACCAAATAATAGTGCTGCCATGATACTATTAATCATTATGTTCATTTTTCCTGAAAAAGAGCAGCATTCAATCTCAGATTAGTTATCTCAGTATCACAGAGATGGTAACTCATTCAAATCATGTCCTTATTTCATGGCTACAGAAGCATATCATTTTGCTAGAAAAGTGAAACATCAAAATCTCACAGTGCTTACTTTTTCTTTTTGAGCATATAATGGACTAAATTCTGACCTTGGTTACACCCATATAACTTCAGAATTGTATGGATGAAACTAACAACAAAGTAGGGCCAACTTTCTGAGCCTTTCTACATATGTTTAATTGAGCTAACCAAGCGGGACAAGGTTTTGTGTACAAAGGACTTTTGTATTTGATTTTGTTGTAAAAAAACTTTTTTCCCCATCTCCGCCTCACTCCTTAAAAAAAATAAAGACGAAACAAGCAGGAACAATGCTAATTACATTTTGTATGCAGTAAGAATGGGCAGGAGGATGGGGAGGCATGGAAAACAGGCCCCTGCAGAAAATGTGTGGAGGATGAAAACAAAGTTCTCCTGAGATGGATAGAAGTTTCAGTTCCACAGGCTTTGAAATGAATGGTTCAGATGTTGTGAACACAATGGATAGTAATGATGATTACTTTTGCCAATGCCTATGGTGATGTTATAAGCTAATTATATTAGTCATTTACGCAAAGGCAAGATGCCTTTGATAACTACTATTTGGAGCAACAATTCAGCATGTTGAGTCACTGTTAAGTCACTCCTAGAGACAGACTCCAATTCAACTTACACCCAAATGAGTCTTCAGCAACTTTGTTGGACACAGCAGTTTTACTCTGCATTTAAACCTTTATACAAAAATCCAGTTCTGGCTATTTTTCTATATGCGCTCCTTTTTCAGTTTGTCTTAATCACCTAATCCACACTTTGTGGAATTGTATTAATGCATATATTGTGTCTGAAGATACCTGATGTCCATAAAAAATATTAGTCTCAATTTAGTTTCATCTATTTTGACATTTACTACTCTGATTCTATGGAGCCATTAATTTCTCATTAAATGATAGGGAATCCAGCTATGTTGCTCAGTGGGGTACATAAGCACCAAAATACTGTTTGTATCATTGAAAAAAATTCTCCTTTAAATCCCTATTGAAAAAGATAACTAAGCATCAGCTTTTCATGAAAACCTAAAAGTGCCCATTTATTAGCAAAACAGGGTCATGCCCACAAATCCCATCAAATTCCCCCAAGGTATGAACAAATTTTCAGAGACAGGAAAAGGAAAATGTTAATGCCTAATGATTTTAAAGGACATGTCTCCAGGATTTTCTAGATGTTTCTGCATCATTAGAAGACAGATGTGGCAACCAGCAATCTATTTTAATATTCCAAGTTACATTCTCTTCTGTTGCTCAAGATTTTCTTGCTGAGAATGAGGCTGTGAGAACATTTGAGCCTCCAGTCTTTGAACCTACTGTTCAAAGACCCTTCTCAGTCTTCATCCAAAATGGTCCAGACTGAGAGGAGCCAATCAGCTGTTTTAATTTGTCTCCTTGAACAGATGCTTACCAAGGTCTCTGCCAGCAAAGCTCTGGTCTGCCATAATATATCATTAAGCAGATCATGTCCTACTATCCCAACACAGCTCTATTATCCATAGTGAAATCTTTCTGTTTGAAAATGGAAGGCAGCAAGTGTAGGAGATGTCCATCAACATTGTGCTAGCAAATAAATCTTCAGCACAGAAGTTAGTTTTCATATGGTGGTAGCGAATGAAAGGACACTTACTCAAGACAGGACTTTTTCTATAGATCTGTAAGTCCACAGGTCTTCAAGGCCATAAGTGTCACAAACATCTTCTAAATCCGACATAATTTATGGCTGCAATGGTAGTAAAGTGAAATTTCTGAGCCCTCCCTACTGTAGGTTAAAAGTCAATGAGACAAATGGCAATCTTTGTGCCCATTTCAAGAGCTGCACATACCACACATTCCTCTGGTTTTGACTGATCAGTCTTCTGAAGGATGAATGCTCTAGAGCTTTCCCAGCCAGGAGCTCAAAATTATCCCATCATTGCATTCTTAGCAAATAAAGCCTGATTTCTGCCCTTCAGGTCATTTGGGATTCTTTACATATTCATGAATCTGATTTCTCAATAACTGTACTATAGTTTTTAGTCACAGAAAAAAAAAAATGCATCTGTGATGAATTTTCTTTGTTTTCAGTTTATCTCCTGACCTTTGACATCTTAATCCATACTAACCCAAAGCTTTCAAACCTTGCATATACGACAACTATTGTTGCTAGAATCCAATCAAGTCTTTATTAATAGCCACTGAATACTTAAATGTGATCTTGTGCAGAAGACCAGAGCTGTCATAATTGTTAATGGAAAGTAGAAAGAGATTTTCAGAAAACTGTGTCAGGACTTCCCCAAACCCAAGTCACTTGAGACTTGTATTGCTGTGCATAAGGAAAGCCTCCAGGAAGAAGAAATAGCAATTCACATAGCAAGGATATAAAATAAAAAATTTAGAAATCATTCTTTGTCTCTGCTCACTTTTATGAGTCAGTAATTTTCACAAGTTACCTTTATTGTGTATTTCTGCTTCATAAATTGTTGAAATTGTTTTCAAGCACAAAATTGAAGGAGGCACCGTTAGGGATACAATTTCTACTAATTCTTATATTAGCTAATTCCAAGCAACATGCAAGGCTCATCAGCAAGAAAATGCTTGTGTTTATACATAATATATGTACAATGATTATATTAATTTTTATAGCACAATTCATTCCAAACTTAGTAATTGTCAAGATCACTGACCACACAATACTCACTGCTCCACAAATCACTGTCCAGTTTCCAGCATTCTGATCAGCCCTGGTGCTGCTGCTGTTACTTTTTTTTCCCCTCAAGGGGTCAGTTAATTGTTTGATTCCTTTGAACTTTGCCTGATGCCAGGTGTTTAGAGGTGGATGAATAGTGACAATAGTATAACACACATTTCAGGAAGAAATTACTTTCTGAAGGTCAGTTCCAGGAGCTTGAGTTTGAAAAGCTATCTGAGTGAATACGGATTACAGGAAAGGACTTGATTCTTGACCTATGGGCTTTTTGTGCTTGCTAATTTTGAAAGACACTTTAAAGCCTCTCCTGGAGGATCTTTCTTATTTGTACTGTCTTTTATCTAAAAAAGCATTTGATGTCACTTTTGCTTGAGAGAAATCATTTTCTGAGTTTAAAAGTGGGAAGAAGGTTCCTCTGTTGGATTGCTTTGTTGCCGGGTCTTCGTGACTTCCTTAACTTTCAAACATTAACTGTTCATATTTATAAGTCTCATCTGCTAGGCAAGAGTGTTAGGAGTTTTTTGGGTAGCCATTATGCTGTGAAATCACACTTTACACTTGCCCAGATAACAGTGGTATCCAGCTGTGCAGCTGCAGTTTGAGATCCATCGACATTCAAAATCCTGTCTTCTCAAATTCCATTAAGACTTCAGTTACTTACAAACTGTTTCCTTTACAAATATAATAAGCCCGTGTAAAATTTACTTATTGCAGTATGTCGGTATTTCTGTTGTTTCTTGTCAAATCAGTAATACGGAAATGGTAGAGAAAACTGAAATAGAGAACAAAACCTAAAACTGTGTAAAATATTTCATCTTCATCCTCCCAGTTTGGTAGCAGTCAAAGGTAACATGCTGAATGACATAAAGGTGGCATAATGGGAAATCACAAATATTATCCTAATAAAAATACCTTATGATCTCATTAGGGCTTACTATTTTTGAGGTAAATAATTCTGAAAGTGTACAAAAATTCATAAAGGCCATGTTGTTATGGGATCTGAATGGAGAACTACAAGTTAAGTTCAACTCTCTCCAAGTGGAGTTCAGGGTAACATTTTTTTGTTGGTAAGAAAATGGACTACACAATTGTATTAGTTTTTCTTCTCTCCTCCCAAATAACTTCTGCGCTCATTTTCCTGTTTCAATCCAGCTTGAAATGACGATGTTTCTATATAACTCATGAGAACAGAGAGTGGAAGGAGAACAGGAACAAGGTTAGTATCTCCACTAAGGGCAGGCACAACTAAGTTTGGCTCCCTCACCCTGTTTGGCCGACCAGGCAGCATTGCATCTTGCCCTGCGGCTTCCCTCCACCTAGGGGATGATGTCACATGGGAAGGGAGGGAGATTAATTCAGTTCAGGGATTAAGAAACAAAAGCATTAGATCTCATTAGCTCTGCTGTTCTTCGAACAACAAACCCTCCTCCCCCCTGCCACCTCTATCCTGGTCAGCTTTTCTTTCAATACATAATAATATTAATCCTTTACAGTTCTCAGCTCTATCTGGCAAGTCCTAAATTCTCTGAAATAGAGGACCAGTTTGTGGGGTTTTTTTTCCACTCTTGCTCACTTAAGTAGTCTCATTAACCCCACTATTCATGTAAGCCACCTGCTGTTTGCTTGAGCAAAGAATGCATAAAAGTAAGCAAGAGCTTTGGGAAAAGTAAAATTTCTACTTATACAGTTCACACGCCCAGTGCTGCATATATTGTTAACAATGGCACTACAAACACTTCCCATAAAAGAACATTTGGGACCAGATCCGTAGCTTTTTAACTCAATAAGAGTCTGATTTCAACAGAATTTTGGATCAAAGCCATAAAAAGCAAACTACTTATAGAACCCGGCCTTTTACAAAATGAGCGATTGCTAGTAGGTGTATCACCAACCTTCAGCATTTTAACACCACACCCTGACATATGCGATTATTCATTATTCTGTGGGAAAAAGACCTTTATATGTAAATCCTGGGAATACAGCAGATTAAAATCAGGTAGAGTACTTAAACACATTTGTAATAATTAATAAAAAATTACAAACAGGTGAGAGAGGATAACTGCCTCTGAAACATTTATTCTACTAGTAATTTTATTACCATTGAATTCTTGCCAGCCAGGAAACACCTAGAGGCTCATGTTTCACACCCAGTATTGCAGAGGTGAAAAGGTAGAACATTCTGCCTTAACAAGTATGCAAAGAGCAACTTCAAGCGGAAACAAGTTTAGCACCCAGCTCTTACTGGCTCAGCCACAGAGAAACTCTCCATAATAACTCGCCCAGTTGCGCAGCTTCTGCGAGCTTCTTCTTTGGCTCTTGGCGGCGGGGAGGCATGTGGTGTGCACACACGCTCCCCAAATCCACTTGCCCTGTGCAGGTTTCCACTAACTAGCTGCTTTTTCTGCCTGACTCCCTGCCATGTATATATATATATTTTTTTTTTTTTTTTTAAAAAAAGCATATCACAAGTTCATATTTAAAGAAAGCTAACAAAGGAGCTACATTATAATCATGCAGGGTACAAACTGCGTCTTTTCTAAACCAGCAATAAAATTTTGTAGTGGAATAATTATTCATCTCTTAAAGAATAAATCCTTCTGTTGTAATATACTATACAACCCAGAGGCATAGTGATCTCTCCAGATGACAGTAATTCTCACTATCCTTATCAAAAATGACAGTTGTTCCTTTGAAGCAGATTGCCATGGTAAGGCACTAGCTGAAAAGCCAGTTTTGTTCTGTCACGATAGGAACCTATCCCAACTCTGCATATACTAGCATCTTCCTTCTGTGAAAGCAAATAGAATAAATCTTTTCCATTTCTCCCCAAGATTTGTATGTCTGTTCATTGTGCGTGAAGTAAACTGGAAGCCTAGATACACAGAGTAGAGCAGACAAAGTTGATCTGAACAAAGGCAGCACAAAAATATTTGCTTGGCTTCAGCCAGATTCCCTCTTCACCTGCAAATACAGGGTCTTAGAAATGCCTTTATTTAGTATCCAGAACGATTCCTATTTAGGACATCCAAATAAGCATTAGGCATTTTTTTATGAATGTTGATCCATGTATTTCTTCAGCACATGTTCTGTAATAGTGATAGGAAAAAATGTGTACCAATAAACTCATAAAATGGCCCTCTAAATACTTCTGTATTGTGCCTGACATCATCTCTGCTGTAAGGAAGAATTGTGTTTGGTTTTCCCTTTTTAAATACAAGGCCACAGCACTGGCTTTAACACAGATAAAAGTATTGGCACCACTATTGACATTACTGCAGCTAGTACCACTCCTGCCCAGAATACTGGCACAGATGCAAGTAGATACACCTTGAAAGGAACTCGTTACAGACTGAAGTCAGTCCGATTTGGCCCAGGAAGAACAAGGTTTAAAATAAGCACCAGCAAAATGGCATTTTGAATGCCAGTCTGTATCATCTAGCTCTGCAAACTGCTCTTGTATTCTTTCCCTGGGCAAAATGAAAACGTGGAAAATGAACATGCTTTGGGGTGTGATATATTCTCATAAGGATCATAGTCAAAGCACAGAAACTTGACACAGCTAACAGGGAGAAGGAATCCTTCTAATAAGCCTATGGTAGCATGGAAAAAAACCCAGATGTTTTGGCCACATAAAACCTCTCTTAAGATAGAAATAGAAGCTTTATATTTACATGCTGTTTGCAATTGTTCAGGCAGAGACTGGTAGCTCTCCCATGCTGCTGAGGTGAGCAGTAACACTACAGTGAGCACAGCCCTTTAGTAATCCAAAGGCTCAAAGCCATTCTTCAGGAAGGTTTGAAGAACACAATTATGAATTAACAAAAGTAATTAAAATAATTAATCTGCTCACAAATAATTCATAGAACAGGGAATGACAAACTAGTAAGATGAGTCTGTAAACGATAAAGATGGGTGGGAGAGAGAGTGAATCCATCTAGCTGCATGTGTATACTCATTACATCACTCAAATTTAATTTGCACCAGGAAGAAAGGAGGAGCCTTATCCCCTATCATCTTGCACATGATGAGGTCATTTTCATCTGTGCAAAGCGAACATGGGGTCTTATTCCATCATAATTCTGCATTCCCATTTAAGCATTTTACATCTACCACACACTGGTGTAACTGACCAGACATATTATCACCTCAGGCATATTGTCAGCCTGCATATGGAGCTAGCTAGGATTAGCTAAAAGATACAGTTGGAATTATTTTTATAAACAGGAAATAAATAGCACAGGATGATGGGGAGAATGCCAGCTTATGATAGTAAAGGTGGCTTAGCATTATATATATACATATATATATGTGGAAAATTTATACTTTGTTATCATTTGTTAGCACTCTGGACACATCATTTTTCATCATGTACTTTGAACGAGAGAAAGATACACTTTATAAGAATCCTCCATGCTTATATTACAGCATCATTCTCTCTTAATAGCCTTCTGGCTATCCACATGCTTCATAGTAGAAATTATCTGCCAAAATCACTTAATGCTGAAGATATCATGGGACTGCAGGAAAAAGTCCACATTGTAGTTTGTCTTCATTTCTTCTTCGATTTCTTTATTTTTCCATCAATCACAATAGTTGACTCCTTAATGGTGCCCTTGAGAATCCCTACCAAGAAAGCAAAAAGTCCACAGACTCTCTCTCAGTCAGATGTTTCAAGCATTCTCTGAGGATCTTGTAAATCTTCTCTAATACAGACTGGATCATCCAGGTCTCAAAATGTTTAGTATAATCTTTCCTCCAGTCAGCCTAAGGGACCACAATCCTCAGGGTTGCAGCCCTTCCCCTAATTTTCTGAGGTTTTGAAAATGTCAAGACTAATCTTAGATTCACATAGGGTTTTTTTTAAGTAAGTTGCTTGACCTTTGTGTTTCACAGATATTCTGACTGATGCAAGACAATTACAAGGAAAGATTGTCACCTTTTTTTTTTCCTTGGGATACTCATTCTCCTCCCTGCTACAAGAAGCAGCTTTTAAGACTTCTGAAAATCTATAGTTATTGCTGATCTGACCTCAAACCATTCAGCAGCTACAAGTTCTCTCCTGGCTATGTGTTGGCCGAGGAATTGTCTTCTCTCACAACCTACAAGAATTACCACAGTAATACATCAGTAATAAGAATAAAACTCAAAGCATGTGAAAAGCTTTTTTTTTTTAACTGCTTTTATAGAATTTTACAAAGGTGAGGAAATATTACTGCCATTTTAAGGGGAGAACTCAAGCATTGGGCAATGTTACGTACTCAAGGTCACCCAGTAGGGGAGGGTCAGACCTGCAAACACAGACTTGGTTTTATAAGGCCACACATAGGATTCTAACCTTATTAACATGACTCAGTGTTGTCCAGCAGATTAACCAATCAATCACATACTTTTTCTATTTTCCACTTTATATATATATATATGGGTTCTGCCATCTAGTCCCTCTAATAGCCTTGGTTAAGCCACTGAGAAGAATCACTTTTTATAGGGTCAAGGGTTTTTCTTCCTTATATGCAATTTAGGTATTCATAATTTGCTTCCTGACTCTTATACTTGCATAAGGATAGACATATTTAATAACTGATATTTTAAATTGTATAACTTGCACTGACAAGTCCTGATTGAAGCAATCTGTAAATTTGTGCCCAAAAAAAAGAATTTAAGATGCAAACCCAAGCATTCCACCTTTCCAGATCTAAATATGTATACACAGAGCTACCCTTCAGAAATACGATCTACAATGATGCCAGATGATACATGATAGTTGCCCATAAGTCTCCAAAATGCCATATTATTTTAAATTGCCATTTAATTATCCTAAAATAGGAAAAAACAATCACAGACCACATTATGAATAACATAATTCAGCTAAATTTGCCAGGAGGTTGGAGGAATTATCTCATTGACCCAAGACCCAAATCTGATCCTCTATTTGCTTATTCTGGCTGAAAACCAGCCAATCTACAAAGAACACAAATAAGATTTTCCAGCATTTCACAATATTAAGGCTTGATCAGGGTCTTTCAACAGTTTTCAGTGTTTTTTCAAGTGTCACACCACTGTGTTGTGGCAGTGGATACTTGTGCACATGGAGAATGTGTGATTCCACAGAGCACGTCACCAGATTTCAGCACAATCAGACTTTGATGGAGATACTGTCACACCACTTATCCCCAGGGAGCATGTCTGTAACATGCAATGGATTCCAGGAAGAAACACATGTGATTTTTCCCTTTTCAGATGCCTTGCTACAATAGACAGAAGGCAGAAAGATAAGGAAGACAACCTGTAATTTTACCCAGCATTCACTCTAAAAACATTACCTGAAGGTGATGGGACAATATAAAGATTCCAAGAGAACAACTTTTCTACTCAAAGGCATAAGAACAGCACTAAGATTTCCTGAAATTTTCATCAACATTTCTCAGTATTGTCCCTCTTCTATTGTCATTAATGAGCTTGAAAGCTAAAATAGCATATCTAACGTGGTCATTCCTACAGTACTTTGAGATAGGCAATGTTTGGATCTTTCCTTACATTTTTTGGTTATAAATGATGGAACGGATGGGCAAGTTGTAGGATTCTTTGCAGCTACTTTGTCTTCATGAACACACCTCAGAACACATTCTTTTCAATGTGTATATATCCTTCATTTCCTATTCTCAACATTTGCAGTGGAGCAACTTGAGAAGTAGCAGGTAACCTAAAATTTAAAATCTGATTTGCTCTTTTTATAAGAAGGTTGTTAGTACAAATACTGAAATAAACACATATGAAAAACACAGACTGTGAAAAGGAAAATATCTTTAGAAGGAGCAGATTTTACAAGTCTTCCTAATTTTATTACATTCCAGCCAAAGTTATTAAGCAATCATTCTGCAGAGGTGTTACACCTATTGTAAGTGTCATGGGGAACTGTGAAGTTTCCTCATACAGTATAGCACCATTACAGAAATGCCTGTGTTCAAAATAACTTCAAACTTTTCTACTCCAAAGTATTCCTTAAGCTTTAAAATGTTTCCTTTCTTACCTGATGCTTTAATATTTGCATTATGTTCCAGATCACAACTGTGACAGCAAAAGCTTTTTTCTTTTTCTCCCATTCTACTGACAAAGGCTAGTACTTCTCTTTAGTGACAACTAATTGCATCTACAGCTGTAATAAACACAGACAGAAATGTGGCAAGTTGGAATGAAAAAAATCCACAGTGCAGCACCTATTCATTCAGTGTTTGCTTCCTTGCCCTCATGTAAGTTGTGACTGCCACAACCCTCTCCCACAAATGGCACCATGTTGATCTGGAGAAAGGCCCTTGTCCAGTGGGAGATATGGCATCCACTTCCATCCCAGTGTCCTACAACACTGCTGGGGTGGAACAGTGAGCCCAGCCTAAGTTGTTGCATGCACGTGAATTGCTTCTAAAGAGGGGAGTGAAGTGTTTCCCAAGATGAGTGAAGAAGAGTGGGAGAGCATTGAGCTGAACAAATTTAAAAATATCTGACCATGAAATTGGTCCTTGGTAACCAGAATACAATCACTCTATCTACTACAGCTCCTGCAGGAGCACAAAAGAACAAAATTATCATTGCAATGGTCTTCAACAGGATTTCCTCTTTTGGGAAAGAATTGTCAATCAGCAAAATGCACACATCTGTCTTTTATACCATGTTCTTCTGCCATCCCAGTACGGCAGACATCTGAGAGGTAAGAGAAGTGCAGAATGTTGAAAAAGGGTGGAGTCCTTCTACGTCTTCACAGCTGTAAAATTCAATGAGCTATGGTCAAGTAAGGCAGCAGGGTGAGGCAGCTTGAGAAATACGAGGTTTTTACTTTTCACCCTTGTCCTGGTGATTGTTAACACTGAGTAGAGCCTTTTCTTTGTGTATAATACAACACTACTTGTAGAATCAATAACATCTCAGACCAAAGAAAAACTACCAATAGTCTTCTTCCCAGAAATAGCACATTCTCAATTCTCGTTCACTCCTTTATCCGCCAGCTGTTTTAACTGATTAGTCAAAGGCACACTCCTTGTTGACATAAAATGTGTGGCAAAAACAAGTGTATAAATGAATAATTATTTCCAACACTTGCAATGAGATTAAGCGCTTATTGGATTAGGAAAGTAACAGGATTTAATGGGGTCATTTATGCTGCAACTCTAGTATAAAAATGTACAGTGCATGCATACATATCAGATTACTATCTCTATAGTCCATCTAGCTATAACCATTTAAATATTTTATCTATAAAGCACTAATACATTTCTGGTCTCTTCCTTTTCAGTACACTACAGGTGTCCTTGGACATCTCTGTATTGATCACGTGACACAGCTGTTACTGCCATTAGTGAACAAGCATTTCTCAGCATGAGCTAATTTCAGCAACTTATAACTTTCCCAGGTCTGGGAGCTCCCTTTTAAGTCTCAGACTCATACACAAAATGCCTCTCTCATTGCCTCTCTTCCCTCTGTATGTTGCTGCAGTTATCACAAGCCTTGCCAGCCTTCACTGCAGTGCTCCTACAGTTTTCTGGGAAAAAGAAAGGAACAGGAAAGGATTATTTGGCAAATCCACATATGAACCACTGTATTGGTCGTGTTTGGAAAGGGTTTGGTGCCAGGAGGGTTGTAGGGGTGACCTCTGTGAGAAAAGGCTGCGGGCTGCCCTATGATGGACACAGCCAGCTCCAGTGAGCTCTGCAGCAGACACACCACAGGACACAGCTGAGCCCATCAGGGAATTTGGGCTGTCTCTGAAAATATATATAGGAAAGGGTAGAAAACATTGGACAACCAGAGAAGGGGAGGAGGAGGGAAAAAAGGTTGAGGTGGAGTACGGCTGGGTGGGCATTTGGCTGCTAGCTAAGATTCACAAGCTCTAGATGGATTTTTTTCAGACACTGTGATGTACAAGTGGGTTTGTGGTGCAGCGTGTGCCGGTTTTCTCAGCTAATTTGAAAAAGAATTATCCTAAGTATCTGTGCCTTACTTGTAAGATCAGTATGGACATTGCTGAAAAAGAAAGGTTTATTTTAGTCTAGACTGCAGAGCAATGAACTCCCTGATGCTACCTTGATCTAGAGCTCATCAGGAGAGTCAAAAGTTACCTGGTGTGGGAAATTGTAGGAAGATCAGAATAAACAGAGATGTTCACAAAAAAAAAGGCTGACTGAATCCTAAAGAATACTCTCAAGTGTAGAAGCAATCAAGCGAGGAAATAGCAGTAGGTATTTCTCTATTTTGAATGACTCTGTCTTTTGACTTGTCTAAACTGAAAGAAGTCTGGTTTACATACCATCTGCACTCTGCCTTCTGTATGCTTAATCTGCTATGTGTCCTTTAAAAACATGGACCTGGCAGCTTAAATTCCTGGAAAATAAGCACTAATATTGGACCCTACTTACAAGTGGAAGAAAACCAGCCTTTTTTCCAGGAATAAAGTTAAATTAAAGCATCAGTAACTAAAGTTTTGTGGTTGTTGATGCTTCCCTTTACAGGAAAACACTGAGAAAATATAACCTTTTTAAACAACATTTTTAGCTACATGAAATATTTAGTTTAATCTGAAGTGGACATTTCATTGTGATTTTGGGTTTATTTTCTTTTAAAAAATACATTTCAAAGAAAATTGAACATGTATGGTATTTTCAAACCAGAAAATGATACCATTTATTTTAAAGTATTGCAATGAAAAATAAAAATATGTCTTCCAATTTATTTTAAGGAGTTTAAGGGGAGTTACTTTCTGTTTGGTTGGTTTGGACAACTAACTTGATAAAATGAAATCAAATTCTCAGATTTGTTTGATACTGCTGAACCTGCCTTTTTCACGCATATGAAAAATACATATAGTGTGACAGATAAAAAATACTGACAAACTTTACCTGGAGCCAGACACAATCCACCTGGAGTGTTAAAGCTCTGGAGCTGCCACAAGGGAGAAGTCTGGGCAAGGTTGAGGGATGGATCAGTGCTTCCTATTGATCCCAGTAAAGTTGCTTAGGTCTTTGAATATCAGACAAAGCTCTAAAACACATAACAAAACTGAATTAACAAAAGGTATGTGCCCTTTAATGTCCTTTTATTTAGGTAAGACTTCTAAAAAAGTAAAATAAGACTGTACCTTACTTCCTTGGAAAGTGAATTTAAAACTTCATTAATATCGCTCTTTCTTTAAGCATTGTGAACCAAGCACAAAGTCTGGCCAAAAGAGGCAGACAGCATAGAATGCCAAACTGATTACTCCAAATTTGGATTCCAGAAGTATAAGTCAATATTAAAGAGCAATGATTTTCACCAAAACCATCTTCCCCTCTTATTGCTAGAGATGACACACCTCTCACATTTGACCGTTTAAAGACAGGACCCTGCTCAGAAGCACATGCTTACCTTTAAGAAAAGGGAATAGCTTATAAAGTCCAGGAAATACCCTCATTCTGAGAACTGAGCATGTCTCTAACTATGTCACTTCAGGCTCTTCGCAAATTCCTGTCCCTTGTATGTTTAATAAGTATCATGTTCACATGGTTAGAGTGACCCAAGAGTTGGTCTACAGGAGGTACCCAGCTCTCATCTCTCAGCCTGACTTTTCCTCAGAGAGAATGGGAGCAGTTTGGGAGGTAGAAAGGCATGGCTGACTCAGACCATTGCAAGGATATGAGGAAAGAAGGATACACACCCCTACCCATACACAACCCCTACAGCCTGCTGTCATATTGGAGGGAGGAAGGGAGGGAGGAAGTCAGGCAGCAACGCCTCTAAGAGCTCAGACTCAGAATGGGTGGAAGGAGGTGGCACAGGTGGAGTTGCTTCCAAGTTTCAGAAGGGAAGAAAGGGAGAGTAGCCTCACCACAGCCTGCTTTATGTGGGACAGGACAGGAAGAAAGCCGTCTGCTTACCCAGCACTCAGAAATCCAGCAGAATTACAAACTTTCAAGGTGGGAATCCTGAAGTGGGATGTTGCCTCTGAAGCTGTCAAGGCTGGAACATGCTGAACCAGGACATGAGCTGCTTCTTTGGGCCTACTTCTCATCTTAGTCCCTGTGGTGTGAGATTTGCTTGCACTGACTGTAGTCAGCGCTGAACCTCACACCTCATCTATGCTTGTAGTAACCACGACTGCATCAAGCCAAACTACTTCTGAAATTTTTCTGCCTTTTCTTACCCAAACATAGGTTTCATTTTGTGAAAGGCCAGTATCTCTTTGCTTTGTGATTTTGCTGGTGAAACTTCTTGTTTGTGACAAAACATCATGTAGGTAAAGTCAATAGGGGTATTTTCCTCACTTTGATGAACTTTTCCAGTAGAAAGTAGTTTCTGGCTATCAGTACTTATAACATAGCTCCATAAAGAACACAATCAGTTTTCCTTTGGAAAGGGGCACAGAACTGATCTCATACGGGTGGAAGGCAAAATTCCTACCAGGACAGAGATCCCAGGACCAAGTGAAGCCACCAAGTCTCCAGTGTCATGGAGCCACACAGGATCTCCCACGTCCATGATGTGAAATGCATTCCCCCCCATCAGACAATCCCACTGATAAAACCTTGACTCAGATTTTGGATGAAACCAGTCCTATGCTCTTTGCTTAGTTTTCCTAAGTCCAAACAGATTCTGCTGCATTTTCTTAAGAATGGACTTTTAACTTTTTTTTCTTTATGAATGGTATCTTGGACTTTTTGTACTTGCTCAGACACTCTGAAGCAGATATAGATGTACACATCTTCTCACCCTGTTCATCCCCAAAAATCTCACCACATCCACATGGTCAGTTTTCCCAGTCTCAGAATCAAATCAAATGGGGAATAGCTTGTTTGATACTCTTTTCCATATCATCATACTGGACAGCACCCAGGTTCCGCCATCATGTTTTTGAGGATAAAATCACTATTATCTAAAAGGAGACACAGTGTTCTCAGTGGTGTGCAAACAATGGTTCAAATACTCAAGGTCTGTAACTCAGTCCAAATACATTCTTTAAATTTTGTTGTCAAATCTTTCCATCTTTTCCTTTTTAAAATAAAAAATAAAAAATATGATATTGCTCAAATCAAAACTGGACAGAAGTTGGAAGATCCATTGCTGTGATTTTTGCAACTCACCTACAATAAGATATGTCATAAACCTCCCCATATATCCAAAGTTCAATAAATAATGTTCTATGCTGTTTTAGTGCAAACATTTAGATAACAATGAGGTAAAACAGCTTAAGGGATTTTTTGTTCCCTTTTAACTTTGTTCACACGTACATTTGCTGTGCAAAGCTAGGTGACACTTTTCATGAAAACTTGAAATATATTCACTATATGTTATTTCACTTACATACTCACCAAACACACAGATATTCACATGCACTCACTCTTATCTACATCAGTGACCAAAGCTGAAAATAAAAACCGATTTTCATGTTATCTGCGCCTTTATCACAGTTGCAAATCTAGGGCTTGAGAACACCTTCCCAGCTTACAGCTGTTTTATATATGAGGATTCCTAAGCTCAGCACAGAATTTCTACTTTTCTACTTTCTTTTTGTTCCAATAAATACAAGAAAACAAACAAACCATGTATCAAAATAATTTGACCTAACACCTTTTCTTTATCTTTACCCTTTTCCTATTTGAAGACCTCTCATCATATTTTCCTACTTCTTTTTCTGCTATCATCTTAACCGAGCAACTCACATCTGCCCTCTCCCAAATGTTCCCTATGTCTTAATTTAGACCACCCATGCAGAGACATAGAAGTGATCATCTTCCTTACCAGAGGAGTTTGTAGACATCACCATCAATGTCTCCCTTTCCCACATCTCCTCTGAGATCACTACAGATGGGCCTAGACTCAGTCTTCCTTTGAACACTTCTCTCCTTGTACAACTCATCTTGGTTTTCAAAAATGTTCTCTTCCCTCTGTGGTTAGATTTAGAGTAATCCATGTATATTTGGTGACCAAAATTCAGTGTAGTCCAAGTGTCCAAGTTTACAACAGCTAATCTCAAGAAAGTTGATTTACATGAGAACAGCCTCTTTGCTGAGAAGACATCACACCATTACCTCATTTCCTCTGCTGGCATCCTGTTGAAGACAAGGTAATGTTTAAGGTTTCAATCTACACTTTCAAATCCACATATATAACTAGTCTGAATTATGCTTAGGATTTGTCCTCTGCAATCATGACACATTGCATCAGCTCCTCTCCAGATGTGAACAAAGTGTTTCCCTCAGTGCAGAAACATGTTAGTGCAGGAGACAGGACTTGGCCAGCAGCTGGTGTGTATAATTGGAAAGGAATTCACTTCTGGTATGCACAGGAGGACCATAGAGTCATCACCTCAAACACAACCGATATCCCACCACATATCCCACAACACATATCCTACGGTGTATCCCTAAAGCAACTTTCACAACAAAACAGCCTGAAACCAAAGCAAACCAGATGGATGGACAAAGAGATATCTTTGCAAGTGTGACAGAATAAAAACATTAGTTTCTTTCTTCACAAAAGTTAAAGCTTAAAAAAATACACCCAGAACTTATCTTTAAATTGCTTAAAACACCATTCCAATGTGTTTGTCCTGCAAATACCTTATCACGCAGTGTCCACACTGCTCACACATGGGCACACACCTGTAGGCTAACCACAGGTCAAACACATAATTGTTACACTGATGTCTGAAGGATTTTTCTGCTTTTCTCCTGAATACTTCTTACACTGTTCCCTATATTCACAAGTATTAGCATGCATACTTGTGATGCTTTAGGTGATAGTTTAGCCTGGTTTCATGGTGTTTAGCAGGCTGGTAGACTAAACACCCCTGAAACTATGTAGAGTTAGAAGACCAAACACCCTGTTTTCGTAGACCCTCAAGGTCTCCTAGTAGGACAGATTTTGCAAACTAGAAGTTAGCCCACCCAGGCCCCTTATTGGGCCCTCCTGGTAGATGTGCTAATGTGTAGAGTCTTTAATTGTATACTCGACTGGAGGGACGGGGCTTTTGCGATGCGTTCTACCTGGACGGCAGAAGCCATCGAACGGGATCCTATTAAAATACGGAGGTAAACAACCCCCAACCCTCTAACCGTGTCTGAGCCTTTATTTCCTAAGACCAGAAAAAGGCATCACACTGAAGGAATCCCCATCCCACAGTGCTCTTTGGGAGGGTTTATTTATACACTGAATACTTTTGGGACTGAGAGCAGATGGGATCTGGACATAGATTTGTAGAGTTTGCACAGTATGCTTAAAACTCCTTATGTAGGTTTTAACTTCTGTCTTAATTCCTGGTTGCATATTCATTTTCCACAAGCTTGAACATAAGAGCAAAAAAATTATGAGTCAGTCAGTAAGAGTATGTTTCTTTGTAACTAGGAGCTCAGATTTCAGGCACTTGACTTTTGTATAACTTGGACAAATTTACATTAAGTGACAAGTGATGTCACATTGCTGAAGGACATAAATGTCAATATGTGATATATAGTTTATAGAGTTTCAGACTCAAAAAAGAACTGTAGTAGGGAAATCTGAATGATTTTTTTTCAATACCTAAGAGAACTTTCAGGCCCCATTTATCCCAGCACGTGCTGCATATGCTCTGCACTTCTCAGTTGTTCTGAAAACAACTGAAAAGTTGTAAGGATAGGGACACAACCTGAGTGGTCTTCTCCTTCAGACATGGAAGGATTTACTCAAAATGTTTGTAAAGCATCTATCTTAAACATTTTTCTGTCTTCAAGAAATGTACAAAGCAACCTATAAGGATGTATAAATGGCTCACTTCTCATCAGCTATAGGATTTGGTAGCATCCTTCACACACTTGGAGGTTGGAAGATGTTTGTGTTATCAGCTAAGCCCAACAAAAACCAAACTGGCATGGGGCCAGAGCTGGAGAAACCACCAGTGAAATGGATGTTTGTTGTTCATGCTGGGCTCTTCTACCTTTATGGTATCATTTCCACTATGAGCTGGTGTCCTTCAGCTCCTTCAAGCCTCTTTCATGGCGATCCCCAGTTCCAGCCTCTCAGAGAGTTACTTTTGTGGCCCACAGGAGATGAAAACTGTGTGTTGATCATGAGTCCCTCCACCTCCACGAGAAGGGATGAAACTGAAGAGACTGTCTACTGTCAATATGGTGCATATGGTTTGCCTTTGAGATAAGACTTTAAATTATGACTGAGGGCTCCCACTCACACAAGTGACTCCAGCTTTAGCCTTGCACAGTCACAGTTGCCCAGGAAGCTATTGCCCTTTGAGATCATCTCAGACAAAATGCACCAACATAAAACTGGTTTCTGCCCTGAACCACATTACAGCTTCTCTAACCAATGATTTTATCAAAGTTAATCTAAGAAACACCCCACTTTTATTTTAAAGTACATCCACTACCTTCCTCAATGTTTCATCCAAAGCAAAGATGTGTGACAGAGTGAGGTTTGAAGGCCATTTTCTGAGTTAAATTAGCACTTTTAATACAACCAAAGTAGTGATGTAAAAGTGGAAACCTTGTATGTGCACAGGGAAGGTAAGACTGTTAAGAGAAAGTCCAAAAAATCCCCTAAATATTACCAGTATGCAAAATGGTATGAAACTATAATAAAACCCACAGCTACTTAAGGGAATAGGACATAGTATGACTGGATGCAGAAAGAAAACTGATACATGTGCATATTGATAAGATGTTTAAGCTCCTGGAAGTCAGTTAAATCAACAGAGTGGCAAAAGCAGCGTAAAACAAAATGTTGCCCCTACAAATGCACAGGTTCTGATAATGGAGCTTCCTATCCAGTCCAATTTCTTGTCATACTCTATACCTCAGGGTTGCTTGAGCAAAGTGAACTGATACAGTGGGAATAGAAATGCTTCATCTCAAAGGCAGCTGTATTTTTAAATATATTTTTTAGCACTTCGTGATGTATTTGCCTGTGTCAGGAGACTTAAATATTTAAACAGGGTGACAAAGTTCATTTCAACCTCAATGACAGTCAAACCCCTTGACATCCCCCTTTTGTAATGTGAGCAGAATTTTCTTCATAGAAATAGCCCACCTCAAAGAGCAGGGAAAAAAAAAAAAAAGAAAAAGAAAAGAAAAAAGAAAAAAACTTCTATTCCAACTTTTAAAGCCCTGGAAGTCATTGCAATGTCTCCTTCACCTTTACCTACTGATTCACCCCACTCATCTCCTACCGGTAGATATTTATTTCCAAACAAGCTGCAAGCCCCCATACGGAGGAAAGCAGCTGCCCGCCTCGCCGCTCTCCCGGGGCAGGTGAGGGGAGGACGGCAGCCGCCAGTGACCTCCCAGGGCCGGGCGCTATCCAGCCTCACCCCAGCCCTGAATCCTCCTTTCCCAAGCACAGCTGCCAGCTCTGCCGGAGGGGTGTGCCTGTCCTCGGGCAGACCCGGCGATGAGCAAGCGCCTCTGAAATGCGCCAGAACGAGAAAGGCGGATTCCGCGTTCCCAGCCGGCGCGGCCCCGGGGCTCTGCGGGCGCCGGGTCACCCTGGCGGAGCCACCTCGTGGCCCGGCCCGGGAACGGCAGCCAGCCGCCCTCCGGCCCGCGCTCCTCCTTCCCTTGTGAGGAATCGTGCTCATCCATGAGCCGTGCCCGCTCCGGCTTCCCCGCCCCGCGCCCACCCGTGCGCCGCTCAGGGCCCGCCGCCGCTCACAGCTTGCAGGTGAGCACAGAGTCACAGACACGCATCATCGAGTCCAGCCCTTAGCTCTGCACAGGATATCCCCAGGAATCACACCATGTGCCTGAGAGCGTTGCCCGAACGCTTCTTTGGTTCTGGTTCACCGTGGCTCTGGCAAGAGCGGTGGTGGTGCGAGTCCACGTTGGATGTTGTAGCTGGAACACGGAGGGGCAGGCAGAGCACAGTGGCAGAAATATCTTCTGGTGGGGTGGAAAAAGGAAATGGCTGTCCTCAGGTGAAGCACTTGGCTTGAATTAGGGAATAGTCACAGCCTGCTTGAGACGAGAGCCGGGAGAGAGCTCTCACAAGTCCTATCCTTGCACGGTCCCATTCTGCCGCTGTGGAGGGAGGGAAGAAAAGATAGCTCTGAAAAGACCATTCTGGGGAAAAGAAAATTTTTATGTGAAATATGTCTTACCCTGAATACTACAAAGGTATGAAAAAATTATCTTTTGCATAGAGAGCTAGTAGTGACTCCACTGACAAATCACAGAATCATGGAATCATCAGGGTAGGAAGGGACCTTTTAGATCATCCACTCCAACTATCAATCCAGCACTAACACTGTAACCCCTAAACCACTAAACCAGGGCTAACCTCTAGACCACACCCAGCACCTGATCCACATGCCTCTTAAACCCCTCCTGGAATGGTGACAGCAGGACCTCCCTGGGGAGAACCTATTCCAGTGCCTGACCACCTTAACTGTGAAAATTTTTTTCTAATATCTAATTTGAGTCTCCCCTGTCTCAGCTGAAGGCCATTTCCTCTGGTCCTCTCACTGCGGTCACAGTAGAACAGACCAACTCCCACCTCACTACATTCTCCTTTCAGGGAGTTGTAGAGAGGGATGAGGTTCCCCCTGAGTCTCCTCCAGGCTAAACAACCCCAGCTCCCTCAGCCCTTCCTCACAAGACAAGTTTTCTAGACCTTTCATGAGCCTTGCTGTCCTTCTCTGGACACACTCCAGCACCTCAATGTCCTTTTAAAAGTGAGGGGCCCAAAACTGAGTGCGGTACAAACACCTCAAGAATGGCTCAGTCAAAAAGGATTTAATCTGCTGAAAGGACTTGACTGAGTTGGGTGGGAGGTTTTTTGAATCTGTGGTTCATTTTTTTTTCTAACCAGTGGGAATGTGGAGGGGCTGCTAGGAATGGGGCAGGAAGAGCAGCACCTGGAGCTCCCTCCGCCCTTGCTCTGTGTCTCTCCTCACAGTGGGGCCAGCACATGAACACCTGAGCAGCCTGCGGGAAGGGAACAGAAACCAACTCACTCCCAAGTACACCAGGGTGCTTGCAGCCCTGTTTTTTACCTAGTGAATCAAAAGGCATAAGGAAATGGGAAGTGGGGAAATCATGCCTCATGCTTTTCCAGAGCGTTGCAGGCCATTACCCTGTCAGACCTGTTTTTCAAGCACAGGGGTGTAGAAATGTCTTCCTACACACTCACAGGGCTAACACAGGAGTCCCCCAGACCCCTTATCTTCAAATAGAAACAAGACTGAAGAAGCTGAAGATTGCCCAAAGTATTTTGACACTTATGTCCACCTTGGTCTTTTATTTGTCCTTAGATTCATCCTTCCATAATCAGCTAAAATGGATGTGGTCTTCCACACAGGGGACCAGATTTTATGTCTGAAAGCCATGCCTGCTTTACAGCCATGCCACTGGCCATGAGACTCAAGGAGGAGCAGAATCTTCCTACCAGAAACTTCAGCTTCCTATTCAGTCAGGGAGAAGGCGAAGAAATTAAGTTTCTCCTTCCTCCTTCATTTCCAACTTGCCCTGTGCAATAGCCATTGTGGCTAAACAAGAACAACAGGATCTTGTTATTCTAACATATTACTCTAGAAACAAAGTGGGTCTGACATGTTCCTACCTCTGTATCAGTCTCTGCCCCTCCATTATGCTTGTGCAAGTTTTTGTGGAATTGCTTAGTAAAGCAGTAGCTGAAGCAGCCCAGCCTGAAGAAATGCTTTGAAAATGAAAATAGGGGGATTGTCCTCAAAAGATTTGTATCCATTGTATTGCCTCATGGAGCTGCTGGAATAAGCAGAAAGGCAGCATTCTTCAGCCAGCCTTTCCAAGATGAAATGTCTGCTGCTTTCCACCATTGCTGAACCATCAGAGTTACAGGGAAAATGTTCGTATAATTTCTGTGTGTGAAACAAAGTCATGGACTTCAAGTCTCTGGGAATCCTGCAAAGCCCCATGGAGCCTTAGCCTGACACCTGCAAAATCAGCTTCCCTGCCTGAGAGAGCAAGTAGTAAGCTGTGGCATACTCTGATATAGTTAAAATGGAACCCTTAAAAGCACTGGAGCTAGAAAGTCCCCTGCCACCCTCAGACAAGGGGTTCTGGGGCAGATTTCTGGCTCTGAGGGGTGGTGACCCCCCGTGCCAGCACAGCAAGCTGGCACAGGGCAGCTCCGTCAGCCTGGCACTGTGCCCAGCTCGTCAGCTCTGCCAGGAGAGTTTCCTCACTGCCCTGGGTCATGTCTTTCTCGCAAAGATTTTACAGGGATGTCATAACTATACATCCTCCCATATGCACGGTTAAGAATTAGAGCTTTCCTAATCCTGCATAATTATTAACATGAGAGCAATTAGAGAGAAAGATCAAATACCTTGTTATTGGAAGACCAATGAAGAACATGAAGAGCTAACAATTGGCATAAGAAATCTTGATTCCAGAATACTGGAATGAAACCCATAACCTATGGAGTGTTTACTTTATATTATATGATTTATATGCTATGGGATGTATCATTCAAATTCCACCTGTCCTGTACTGTGTGGGAACAGTATAATTCATCAGGTAGATCTCCAGGTGGAGAAGTGACATCTTGTGTGGCTGTGTAGCCTAATCCCACATTTTTATGGTCAGACTTTAGAATATTATTTTAAATTCAACTAAAACATTAGTTAGAGATTCTGATTTATAGCTAATTTTTTTTCATCATTGAACTGATAAAGTAAGCTATAATGAGAACTTTCTGGATGATAGATGTCATTCTTCTGAGCAGTGCTATTAGCACTTGTCCAGTTTCAGGAATATTTATTAAAGAAAAAAAAAGACACACATATGGCTTGGTATAATTATGTAGCCCTTCAGAGTAAAAGAACTGTTTAAGAGAACACATATTCCTAAAGCTATGTTTATCTCCTTTTAATTTCTATTACTTTTTCCAAGTCTGTCAGCTCTACATATAATTTTACATTTTGTCAAATTAAGTTGATAACACTAATTTCACAGAAATAAAGGCCAACATTCATAAACTACAATAACAAGCCAACACATGCCGGCATCTGTGAATGGAAAGGGGGATAGGAAAAAGGCCTTGTTTTGGTAGGCAAACAAATCTCAGTTTGCATTTCACAAGGGATTATCATTAGTCTTGAGCAAACTCAGTATCTGTGAACATCTCACATTATTCTTGTGGACCACAGGTTTTGAAGAGCTAGCTTGACTTTACAGGCATTTCTTTGATGTAAGTTAAACCCTTCTTTTCTCCCCCATGTACAAATTGGAACTGTACCATAAATTAGCAGATAGGTAAAAAAACCTCACACAGCTACCTAATCTGCCAGATATTTCTTTGGACCATGAATAGAAGGTTTTACTAGTATTCCTTTACTAGCATTTACTGTTACTAGTATTTCCTTTCTTCTGTCCATTTTATTGAATTTATTCTTCACACGTTGTTGATATTTCTTTTCCCATGCTGCTTTCTTCTCTTTACTTCCCTTTTTTATCATTAGATATTATTCTATGTCATCATCTTCTGAAAAGAACAAGAAGCTAATAATATTTCATGATTAGAAGTGGTCTTTGAATGGGCTTGTAATGAGGTAAAATGAGTTCACCCATCTCTAGTTGTTTTGTATACAATATTCTCCTAATAGTGAGAAATACTTTGACAGAATCCCTTTAATTAAAACATTCAACAAACTGAGAGCCCGTAGTAGCTGGCTTTGTAGGTTTACACAGTGCTGTACTTTAAGCAGTTCTTGGGCTGAATTCAAGGGTACATTTGTGTGATCTATGATTTCTTTAGGCCAAAGCTATTTTATACTGCCTTAGCTTTTTTATTTTAGTGTACTTAAACACCTTCAGAGTTACTTAATTACCCAGAATAATTTTGATTCACAATCACTGATTAATGCATGAGTTACATTCTTGTCCCATTACATGAATCCTTCACCCTTAGTTTATTTTACTATAAAAAGCTTTGACAATGTTAGGGTGTGCTTTACGGGATGCGCTGTTATTTCACTAATGAACTCCTTGTGAATAGTGCAAATATCAAAGAACTTTTTCTCAGTTGTAGGAATCAATTACAGTTTCTTTTCCTTGCAAGCAACTGTGAGGTTAGCAGCTCTTTTCATAACATGGGTTTTTTTAAGAGAAGAAATGCAAAAAACTGCTGACAGAAAGTTACTTTCCCATTGAAAGTTACTACAGCTTGTCTGTGGGCAGAGAAATTTTAATTTAATTAAAAAAGTCCAGAAAAATAAGAGATGTTATAAATAAACAAACCAAACCTACTATTTCATTGTAATATCCATGGCCCTTAGCTATTGGTGATCTAAAATCAAGCCAGAAACACAAAACTGCCAAATTGTATACCAGCCACTGTCAGTAAAAGCAAAAACAAGATTAGCACATTGAGAAAGGAACACTACATTTTTGGTGTCAACCTTTCTCTAGACTTTTCTACACCTGTGACAGTTGTTCCAGAAAGGTGTCATGGACAGAAGGGAAACAGGAGAGTGCCTGGCGTAAGTGGTGCATTTGTTTGAAGTTGTAGGGCAGCAGCTCGGCTGGGTTCAAGTGAGTTCGTTGATGGCACTTCTTGGAATTACTTATTCTTGGTGGTGTACTTTGATTAACTCTTTGAAAAAATGGTGTTCAGATGTTATGAGGCAGGAACTGACAGTCATTCTGCAATAGCGTGGGAGTTTATAGTTTACTCAGCAAAAGCTTGCATGCTGGTGTATTTTAGAAATGTTGGTCACCTCAGTACTTGAGAACTCATTCTTTTTGGAGTCTCTTAGTTCTCCAGAACAGAAATTAATTGCATAGTTTCAGAGTTTGAATTTCACTTACTATTTTCTGTATTCATAGTACCACCATTTGAACAAGGTCTCCACTGTGTAGTTGAGAACAGTTATGAACTCACATGAACCATGTGTCCCTGACCCAGCAAACTCTCCTTGTTTACTGAGCACTGATAAATTCAAAGGACAGGGTCTTTCTCTTGATGAACTGACGCAACTGGTCCAAAGTTTTCTGATGCCAAGGGAGGACCCTCACAGACCTCAAAAGTCTAGGGATCAAGCTGTAGTTTCAGACCTCCAAGAATGAAAAAGGGCAATGAAAAACAGGAACGTCATTAGTACTGCAATCTTAATATAGCATATAAAGTTTTATAGAAGCATGGTGCAAAATCAGTATAAACCATATTTTTACACATGTATGTTCAGGATCAAATTTCAGTTATAGTTGCTGAAGAACTGTAATCACTGGAAAAGACACACGGCACCATTTTAGTCTGCAAGGAATCAAAACGCTGAGTGCAACAGCATGCATCAGAGAAGAGCTTGTCAGTTTTATGAAGAAGAGAAGTGATGCGCTGTTGGTAACAGCTCAGTCACAGCCTGCTCTTACCACAACCATCTATATCCTCATGTCTACCTGTCTCCTACGTTAGTTGGGCTGGACATAAGTTTGGTGGTGTTAAACTCACATTCTGAAAAGCCTGCTCTGGGAAAATAAGGTTCCTAGCATGTCTTTTCCACTGTCTTTTGGGCATGTAGGAAGTGAATAATATTCTTTCCATGACATGCCCCATGCCCACATCCCTGTGTTGTCAGTTGTTAGTCAATGCAGATCACTTGGCACAATGTACTTCACCTGCCTGGAGAACATGGATCCAGTTGACCCATTTATTTCACACTATGCTGGAGATGTCAGACAATGTATCTATATATATATATATCATATGTGTTTCCCATAACAATAGGAACCAGAACAGATCTAGCTGGTTTTGCTGCTATCAGGATAATGGTGCTAGCTTGTGAAAGGCATTATGGGAAAACTCTTTGAATAATTTTTGAGGTGAATCACAACCACTAGGTTTGGAAAATGATTAGGTCATATAGACCAGCATTTCTCAGCATTGCAGTGGCCAGTAATACCATTGCAATATTTAATTACTAACATTTACATAAGGAAGAAGTCAAACAGAAAGGAGATAATAGAAGGAAATAATCACAACTATTTGGTTTTAAATGAAAAGTGTGGTAGTGGTACAACACAAGGAAATCCTTCTTTTTTCAAAAAAACACAAATGTTTGTTAGTGTCTCCATTGATTTAAAGAGGTTGAAAAACTGTAGGCCCAGAAATACTTTCAGGAAATAAAAAAATACCTGAACTTTCTGTATTTCTGAGGAACTACTTAGTTGTTAAAAGTAATTGAGAGTCTTCCTCTTAAAAGTAATGAACTATGTCCATATTTACATGTTCTTTTCACTGAGAAACACAAGGGCAGCATCATGTTTGTGTGATTCCCTAGTTGCTGCAAGAAGTTTCAAGTGCCATCAGCAATCGATTAAATTGAAGTTTCTCCAAGTGTTTCAGCTTCATTTAAAGCAATCATACAGGTTCTTTAAATGCCAACAAATTTTTAGTTTCTTGCACAGGGAATAAATTTGGTGCTACTCCTTTCTGAAAAGTTCTTTTTCTCTTGTGCTTACCATAAACAGTTGCAGTAAAAGTACTTTATATATACAGTCATGTATACAATTAAAAAAAAAAAACTGGAAAAAAGGCAGTGTAACAGCTATCTCTTCATGTCCACTATGTGCAAAAAGTATGAGCCACAAGCAGACATTTTCATCTGTGTCCAGAGGTGGCTTCTGTGATGCTCATCAGTGTTGCTGTACAAGTCATTGGTTAGGCCACTCTTAGGGGTTTTACTGTAAAATTTATCTTCCAAATGTTTGGGAAGGGCAAATAGTGATTAGATCAGTATTTTTCAGAACTGGAAACTCTGAGACAACATCAAAATTAGTCTTGATGACCAATACCTGGCAACTCAGATTAAACTAAGCTTTTCTGAGAACCACATTGCAAAACAACACAAAACCGAAGGCTTTTTTTTGTTCTTATGGGTAAAAGTTATACAGAAAATATTAGTTAAAGTGTGATGAGCTGGCTATCTTGTGATTTGTTCCCAGTAACTACAGGAAAACTTTATCTGACCCTGTGGATGTGTGAGGAGAATTGTGAAGAAACACATATTGCTTGTGCTAATGACTTCATCCTCACTGAAGAAAGGTTAATGAAAGTAGAGTCCAGGCTCTAACCTGCCCTGCCTAGTTAGTTCAGCTGGTCATTTTATAAACAGTAACCCTTGTTTTGGAGTTAAAGGGTTCAGGTGCAGAAAAAATGAGAGAGTGATGCAAGTTGTCATTAAATGATACAGAGGAGTTGGCAGGGAACAAACTTTCTATTTCCTCCTTCCCACTCCCCACTTCACAGTTTGCCTCCCCCTGGTCATGCTGACACAACTAGACGTTGGGCTGTGAAATAAACCAGATCCCTGAAATGATCCAAGTAAAAATAATCCTTCAGAAGTCTACAATTGAAGTATAACTCTAGCAGAGCTCTAGGAGACCAATTTTAATGCTTACTTTATTTAAAACAAATAAGACAGAAATGATTAATTATGTTATCAGAAAAACATTATTGTTAAGCATTATAAAACAGTGCATCATGCTTTTGTCAATTCATAGATTTGTTTATTTTTTACAGCCAGAAGCGTTATGAAGATGATTTCAAGTTCATGGAGAACAAATGAATTGAATTTTGAGTGAAAAGTAAAAATTGACACCCTGAAGTTAAAACTAGATCAGCAGGATATCTAAAAATGCAATACTGAGTATCTTAAAAAGAGAGAGTGAGATCTAACCTTAATAACAAGAAAACATACAAGACCAAGTGTAAGGTTTTGAAAGATAAATTTATCCCACTTACATATTACTGCTGCTTGCTAAAGCTGTCTCTGCCTAGTTAAAAAAGATTGATGAAAAAATGCTAAATAATAGAAATGGAAAAGTGTGCATTTCATACAAGAGAAGCAGCGAATAAGAGAATAAGCAGATTGCCTGATAATAAATGTCTGTCTAAATGGTTGGCAGGGATAGCTTTTAAAACTAGTGCTCAAAGTCCTGCAAAAGAGAAGTGATGGTAGGCAATGGCACAGGTCCTTCAATAATATGGCAGTGGAATTTTGACTCCTAAATTACTTGTAGAACATGTATTGTATTGTATTACTGTTACTTTCACAAAAGACATGTGAAAATTATGCTGTTTATGCTAGAACACTTAAAGAATTGACTGTGAAAGACACGGTGTTGAGAAGTTAGCAGAAAAAAATAATTAAAAGTGCCCTTATTGAAAGTGTAGTCTCAAAAGGGGGTTTTGGCCCTTTACCTGAATACTGCAGCTTTCTGTTTTCAGTCTGCTTAGTTTCCTGGACTAGAGAGCACAGTTACAAAACACTTATTCAAGGAAATTTCATTTTGATTCCTACAGCTTAGGAGGTTTCAGCATAATTTTCTCATCTGCTTCTCCATTTTGCTCACTTACTTGAACAACTTTCTCTCCTCTGCTTGAGTTGAAGCAACCTTTCATCAGCATCGTTCCAACCATCTCTTCCTTTCAGCTTCATCACTACCAGATGGCATGGTGTAGTATTAACCTGTTTACATTTTAGATTCTCTCCTCCCACACAGTAGGTAGCTGGGACTTGTTTGGCTACAAAAAAAAACCAGTGGTGGGAAAACATCCATTATTTTCTAGAGAAATTTTAGGAGAAGAGTGAAAGATTCTCTGTATTTTACAAAGCAGAAAATAAACCCAGATTTACTGAACCCTTCTAGATTGCACAAAGGGATTTACCTTGCCACAGCTTTGAGTAAAGGAGGAGCAGAGAAGGGCTTATCTACATGGCAATATAGTAATAAGGTGCTTCACTATTTCAGATTATGACAGTTCAGCCTTTCCTGGAACAGAAATATAAATTTTGAATGTTAGTGCCATTTCAAAATCATTTATTGCTGAGCTCTAATAATATTTTTTTCTTTAGAATGTCATTTTATTCTTTGCATATTCATTAGGGTCTTGTTCTCAGCCATAACTTCTGAGACCTAATCTAACATGAACAAAACAATATTTAAATCAAAAAAATTTTGAACTCAGATTAGAGCACTCATATCTTCTGCAAACTCTTTGCCTTGGTGCCAGGTAATATATTTCTCCTTCTGACATGAATACGCACAAGGTTTTACAAAGCTATATGTGGTAGATAACTTTGCAGTATTTCTTTCCCACATTCATATTTATCAAAAACCTTTTCAAAATGCGAATATAATCCTAAATGTTGGGAAGAAAACATCAGTTAAAGGGGCAATTTAAAAGGGTCAGTTTTCATTTCAGTTTACTAGTGTTTATTTCTTCTAAATTATAAGTTTTAATACTTGTTATTTTTATCTAGATTCCAGGCCTTTTGTGACCATTGTTGGGAGCAAGACAAGAGAACAGTGAAAGACCGGATGAAAAAGATTTACAACACCTTTTCCCTCGTTAGTTACATCCATGTAATTATAGCAAAGAACTGAGTGGGTACCACTTTGCCATGCACCTGATATATTTTTTCCTTGACAGTGCACTGACAGTTTAGTAACACAGCCCCTACTGTGACTGACAGTTGGTTTTGGACTAAATCATATAAAATTGAGTAGGAGATGGTGGCTATTGGCTAGTTCAGCCAAAGTCTGTTTGGCAGAGTAGATTAACCTCCATGAAGCTCTGCATTATTGCACAGCTCCATTTGATGCTGGTGTCTGCAGCACAGGTTTACCCTTAGCTTGGCTACTGAGAGTAGCCAAAGGCAGCGCTGTAGAAAAGCAGAGAATCACAGAGACAGGCTTTCTTTAGCTGCAACAAAGATTACATGTGTGCCAAATACATCAATATGGCAGATGACCTGACAGAACCAGTAGTTAAAACAATTTAGTCTTCTTAGGAATGTTGTTCCTGGGGTAAAAATTCAAACCTCAGCTCACTCAGAAGAAAATTATTCTAGAGCATCATTTCTGTAGCTAACACCTCAGGAAGGAAAAATGAGTAAATGAATACTGTTACTTCAGCTCTTTTATCTACTTCATTTAGTATTTTCCAAGAGCCAGTTCAATGCCATCTGAATCTCTAAATTACAGAAATGAAAAGCATTTAAGTCTGTTGATTGGGGAAAAAAAGCAAATAGAATATTTCTATTGAAGAAGCCAAATATTAAGGTGATCTGAGAAATTGCATTAATGTAAGCTTTTGCCTAGAATCACAGATGAGTCTAGTCATCTGTGACTGAGAGATGAGAAAATAAACAGGAGAGTAAGAAAAAATTGAATGGAAACATGGTATAGGTCCTGCCATCTGACCTCTGCCAGCAGATCCCAATGTTGATGGACGCTCCTGTGTGAGTTTTCCAAACCAAGTTTGTGCTCACGGGTGCTGGGGCTGCAAGATTAGTGCTCTCAGGTGATCTGCACAGACCCCAGTGAGGGAGGAGTTTGTCATATATAGATATTCTTTACTTTAGACACCTAGACCAGTTGCAATTCAAGGTAATTAAAAGCAGGAGCCCAGGATTCAATTGTTTTCTCCCAAATTAAGCATCAAGTTCTTGTAATAAGTTAAAGTAGCCAAGATACAAGCCCAAGGTTGACAGGTGTAACACAGGCATGCAGGGAGCAGTGCCGTTCTGCTGCATCAGCTGCAGGCCAGGCAGGTGACAGGAGGGTGTCTCCTGCCTTCAGGAAACTGATCCAAGAGCCTAATTTCTCTGTGTAACCCCCAGGAATATGTAGGCACCTGAATCAGTTAATTCAGGGTGCTGAAGTTAGAGAAAATGATTACAGCCCTCAGAAAGTATTTACATGGACAGGTGGCCTTGTCCATTCACCCTTGCAAATACACATCCTCTCCTCAGGGTTAGTGAGATTTGACTCCTGCCACCAAGACTGAGACAGGATTGTTGTGGAATGCTGGAGTCCTTTTCCCTCTGCTGACTCCTGTCCTTCTCCAGGAGGGAATTTTATTGAAGTGAGGCAATGGCAAAACTCTGCCTCACCTCAGGCTATCTTAATCCAGGCTGCTGTATCTCACCTCTTCTGCTTGGCTTCTGTCTGACTGCCTGAGCAATTCACACAGGGTGGAGGTGATATTTGCGCAGAGAGGTGGGGAAAATCCCACCCTTGAAAATAATACTAGGATGCTGAAAAGGGGGCATGTTTTGTACATGGCCTCTGGCAGGTTCAAATGTTTGATTAGAATGAGCAAAATCAGGGTTTGAAGCATGGGGCTTTATCTTCCATGTGAGTGTCCTAATATCCTCTACATTACTGACTTCTGCAGGGTTGCATTAGAACACTTGTTTAATCCTGATACGAAAAGGGAAATTTCTGAATTTTTGGCAGGATAGTAAAACCACCCAGCTACAGTCTCAAGGCATGCACCCTCTCTTCATGGGAGGTGAGCAATCACACGCCACGCTGTTCCCTCAGGTACTGGCCCAGCTCCACAGGCTGATAAAGAGGGATAATAGGTCTACAGCCCCACCTCCTTCCTTTGCCTTTTTGACATCCTGCGCCCCAAATCTGAGTGACAACAAAGGCTACCGTAGTTCTTGGGCTGCCTAGGACACCCACAAGGCAGCCTGTCAGGTCCTGCATGGATGCCAAGGCTCAGCTGGGAGCAGATCCTCCACAACACATCTTTGGAGACTCAAAAGCACTTGCTTCCTTTTCCAGCATCACCCTGGGTTACCTGAATTACTCCAGGGTCCAAAGTTTCCTTCCTACCCTGCCATTCTGCTCCCGCATCACATACCCCCTCCTGGCCAAACCTCACCTGTTAGAGGGGCAGGAAGCGTGGGGAAATTAAGCAGTCATTGAGAAGGCTCACATAAAGCGGAAAGATAATGAGCGCTCCAGCCAGCGCTGGCAATCACGGCACCAACTTCCCCGCGCAGCAGTGCCAAAGCAGCTCGCTCCTGACTGCGGCACACCTGCTTGCTGAGAGCTGTGCTGCCCGTGCCAGGGCTGCCCGCTGCACCGACCGCCTGCGAGCGCCGCGCCCCCAGCGATGCGCACGGCCCGGGGCAGCCAAACCGCCCCGGCCGCTCCACTTCTAAACGCAAAGAGCCGCGTTCAGGCCTGCAGCTCTCAGTGCTGATGTGGGAACACATCCTTTGCATCCTTACCACCTGTATACGTGCCATATACCAAACCAGGAAGTCACACTTTTCTGTCCGTAGAATCCTCTGCGTGATTTTCAGAACATCACTGAGCACATTTGAAGAGAATTCAGTACTGAAAAATGATTTTCAGTGGATCTTTTATTAATCTACATGTGCCAAATCATATCTGCAGGGGAAAAAGAAAATTCTAAAAGAAGCCCAAACAAAAATAATAGAACAATTATTGCTTGAAAATTCTGATTGCCTATAAATTATAAGTCTATTCAGCTCTGTGACAATTTATGTTTTCATTTATGAAACCATTCTTGTTATTAACTTTCAATCTTGTTTACTGAGGGAAGTAGGAATACACCAAGCAGGCAAATCATTTTAAACCACGTCTTGGAAACCTAGGGTTATGGCACACGGGACACATTTATTACCACTGTTTTAGAGCACATGATAAGTTTAAAATGGGGCCCTATTTCAAACAGCAGGGGTTGGTTAGGACAAGGCAACTTACCATGACCGCAGTTTCTAATGCAAAAGTGTCAATTTGCTCGGTATAGTCGTAATGTGTTTATTCTCATTACAGTTTTCAATTTGTCAGTGTTTTACTGGCATGCAACCACAGAGCACAGACAGCTATTGCTGGTTAACCTTGTTATTGCAGACAAGTTACAAGTCCTGACAAGAGTCTGATAACTGTGCCTACTTATTTTAAGCCATGCATGAGGAAAGGGTAGGAGGTTCAAAGTAAGTTATGCTTTCCTGTGTGAGTCCCCATATGATCACTCAAAGTTACTGTAAATATAAAAGCAGAAGTGCCTGATTGCCATTTTGTCATTACAACATTAGACAAGAAGGTAATCAAAAGACAGAATCAAACATGAGGCTGAAGTTACAAAAGTGTAAAGCACTGAAGCCTCAATCTGCTAAAGCAAATGTATGGATTTAGTCACCTGTGCAGGTCTTTGCAGGATGGAGGACTCATTCACTTGCAAATAATCTGTCCTGGAATCTCTATCCCAGAAGAAATAGTGACCAAACAGGTAAAGAGTGAAGATTACTATTTCTTATGGAAAAAATATGTTTTCCTCCTCCTCCTCCTCCTTTTCCTCTTGACACATTTACCACTTATTCATCTGCCTCAGCACCTTTTTGTATCCTGATGTAGACTTTGTAAATTTGCTGGGTCAGAATAATCTCTTTTCCTATTAATTTAACAAAACAAAAACAACTTTTAAAAAAAGCCCATGATCTAGCTCTGATCTTTGACTGAGGCCACATATCACTGCTGGAAAGCAAATATGACCTTACTAGTTGACCAAATGCTCCACAGCAGTTAAAAAATAAATACAGAGTGATGAAGGGAAAAAAAAAGAAGGAAAAAAAACCAGTTTAGTCAATTCCTGGGTGCAATTTCACAGATCATGGTAAATCAGATAACACTCTTACAGTTTCCCAAAAACAGACAAGTAAATAAAATCTTTTTTAATTTTCAGAGACACTGGTCATGCACTGTTCTTTAAAACTGAGGATCATGGATGTGCAGCCTTACAATTAAAGGATTCACTTCCTATTTACATTTTGTCATCTAAATTAGAAAGCCACCAAGGACTGCTGGAAAAAAAAAAAAAAAGGAACAAAAAATATAAGAAAAGGCAAAAAAAAGAAAAAACACCAGGAGAAGTCATCAATCTCTTACAAGCATCTGCCAGTGGCCATTTGCACATCACTTCTGATTGTTGTCCTGCTGTGGAGAGAAGTGGTGCTGCCCTGTGCATACCTTTGGTTTCAGCAGAACTTCCTTATCATTAAGGTCTATTAGAGTTCATTAGTGTCCTGCAACATGAGCAGCCAACATATGGGAGATAGAGCAGAGAGAACCAGGATTCTGCTCCCAAACAGCTTCTGACACTGCTTGGAAACTCTGCTTCTTCAGTCTAGGAACATACTGCCTCTGGAAAGGCAGTCTCTTACACACATAGCATTCTTTCAGTGGAGCCCCTTTTTACCAGAAGATTGGAAAAAAAAGCAAATCTCAGAGAGCTGTGTAGCTGCTGTAAAATCAAAATTAAGAAAACCCTTTTCTGATTCATCTTTTAAAGTTCCTTCAAATTAGATGGAGAGTAGAGATAGTTACTTGCTTCACCCTCACCCTTCTCCACCCTATCATTTAACCACAGAAAAGACTGATTTATAACAACAGTAACTTCTGTACTATCAGACATCTACAAGTTTTTGAGTCTGCAATTTTACCTCACATGAATAGACACTGCAGACTTAACAGGCTTCAAAAAGTTTGAACCATTTAATGAACTACTACTAATGTGACTACACTTCTGAGGACATGCAGTTCTTTCAAATGTGTTTCCAAGTGAAATAGCACTTCTGAGATTTATTATAACACATATATTTTTTCCCTGAAAATTCAGGGCTCAACTACTTGGAAAGCCAAGAGTGGTGTGTACAGACATCTCCTTGTTAGCTCTGGACTGGACCATTTTCAAGATAGATGGCTTTAAGTAGAATTGGGCTTAAATTATTCTAAAGTATTTGAAAACTGATTATTTTCTTCTTTGAAATCTGTTTTGATCCAAGCTTGGTTTAAAGAAAAACCAAAGTAAATTAAATGCAAAACTGTCCATTTCTGCATTTGTTGTTTTGCAGTCCTACGAACGTTCTGCATTAGGATACTCCAACTCAGAGTAGAAATTTCCCACATCATTTCACAAAGCTTCAAGATGGAACACCTATTCTGATAAAATGTTTGTTTAGAGAAACCTCCCAAGCTCCCCAGTGCCAGTTTTGCCACCTTGGTAAATATTTATAAATGAGTCACAAGCCTCTGAACAAAACCTTTGGATTGGAAGCGTGACTGAAGCACTGATATTAGTACCCATATTCATATTTCACATGCTGACCTTGTATCTGCCACTTTTATGGGAAAATCAAATGCTTTTCATTATTGCATTCAATTCTGTCTTATATGTCCAGCCACATCTAAATTTTACTCCTTGAGGCTCGTGATCGTGTGTTTCTTTATGAATCATACAGTTGTCAGCACCATGAGTCTTGGGTGAAGTTAACACACCTGATGAAGCTAAACCGTGAGGGATGTTTTTTTGGGTCTGTGAGAGTGAAATGGCACATTTAAATCGATTTTGTTTATATCCAGTGCACAAAAACAAAAGCTTATTTTTACACTCTGATACACCTTGGTATCAGGAGGTGAAACATCAAGTGTAATAACGAATAAAGAGGCTCACAGACATTCTACCAAAACAAATATACTTTTTTGTACATGAGATGCCATGCCAGGGTTAATCCCATTTTTAGCTCTGTGGCTGACAGTCCATAGGGACTGTGGTGTCTCCACACAGCTATGCTGCATAGGCGGCCCGTGTTGCTCTCATTGGGCAGTAGATTCACATGGCAACACACTGTTTTGGAAGAACATCAGGGTTAAATTAAGGTTGTTTGTTTGAGGTTTCTTGTTTTGTGGTTTTTTTTTTTTTAAATGAAGTGCCAAGGAGAACTTAAAATGATATGAACCGTGTGAGGTCCATCACCAAGGGATTCCTGGCCACCATTTCTGTCCAGTCATTCACAACTTGGAAAAGCCAGGCCAAGTTTTCTGAGCCAGTTTCATCTCAGGATCAAAACAGAATTCAGACCAACGAGGTTCTCTGAAATTAAAGAAAAAAAAAGAAAAAAAGGAATATAATCTCAGTTGCAATCCTCATATTGATCTTCATGAGGCCACGATCATTCCATCTACACCAACCACAACCCCTCTGATGCAACTGGAGACCCAGAGATGTCAGGCTGATTGCTTTGCATGTCTCTGTAAAAGAATGTTGGGGACATGAATTCCAGTGAGCCTCCTACAGAAATGCAGGGAATGTGCTGGAAGGAAAAGACCTTTCTTTCAGTCATGCAAAGTAAAACCACAAGCGGTATTTTCTTGAAGGTCTCTGTACTACCTGGACCTTTCAGGTGTTGGAATGATATACTTCCTGATCTGTAGCAGAACAAAATGAACAAGCTTTAAAACAAACAAAAAAAAAAGGATTTACTAAATTTTTTTCCCCAATGCTTTAGATTTGGAAAGATGTGACAAAGAAACCCTAAAGTTGAGGGGAAACAAGACAAAGGATTTCATGGCTAAATAATTAACATTCTTACTTTTACAGTCACAATGGCTGCTGGGCTGAGGGCAGGCTGCTCATAAAATGGGAGGCATATAGGACACGACGGAGAAGGGTTTGAGTGGACAGTAATACAAGTGTTACAAAGTAAAAAGGAGAGTTATATTTCCATCAGTGTGCGACCTGCTGACATGGTTTTAAACAGCACTACTCTTACTTAAAATGTGTTAAAACACAGTAATTAGCCTGAATTGTAGCATAGCTCATTTTTCTAGTGCTAATTATCAGGATTGCAGGAAGAAAAACTATGAAGACCATAAACTAAGTGCAAGCCAATATGGGAATACCTCCATGTTTGTGGACAGACTGCCCCATTTACTGCAAAGGCATTAACTGGGACATTTCTCATGGTGTTTGAAAGGGTAACAAGATTATCCTCAGCAATATCCCAGTTAAGAAAGTGTGCAGGAACAGGCTGATTATCAGAAACAGCACAAATATTTTATTTTCCTGCCTGAAAATAGTTGAAAGCAATAGGAACAAGTATCTGGTGCCAAAAAAATACAAATATTATCACTCCAGCATGGGATTGATGAGCCAGCTCTCAAATTTGAGTCCAAACATTACTGACAATTCTTTAAAAAAAGTTCAGTAACATGTTTTTTAAAAATTCAAATGTTTCTGCTTTTACTGTTTTCATCCAGATCACAAAGAAGAAGTATCAGAACGTGTAGAGAAAGGTCTGGCAGTCCTGCTGAGCAAGATGAAAACACAAGAAGAGCTAGAAGACTCACAAAAACAAACAACGCCTCCCAACAGTTTTTTTGTGGGTCTTTTTTTTTTCCCCTATTTCTCCAAACAAGAAATTAGGAGAAGTGTTTGTATATAGAGGATAATATCCCTACATTATTTCAAGTATTCTTCTCAATAATGATTATTTATTAGAATGTTATTTATTCATACTTGCCAAGGGTGTCCTCTCAAACTGACTGAAATCAAAGGGACATTAAGGCAAATTCCCCTGCTTCACCCCATTTCCTAGGACAGCTGTTGAGAGCTGTGACAGCCTGTGGTGGCAGAGGACAAGCCAGTCCCTGGTGGTGCCTGCATCCACTGGGTGGCTGCAGAGGCAACAAGGGCCCCAGAAGGTTGCACAAACCTCTCCCCGTGCAGGAACCACAAAGATGCACATCCCAAATGTGTGTGTTGCTGAACCCTGGACTTGCTGAGGTGGACAGACAGCAGCTTGTCACCATTGTCAGCTGAGAGGAGGGACAGAGGGAGATGCCTGAGCAGCTCCCGGGGTGAGATCCGGGAGGAGCTGGGACTGGGGCTCTGGAGGCAGACTCAGGCACAGGTGTCCGCCACCAGAGTGCCGGAGGGAGGGTCACCTCGCCAGCGTGGGTCCAGATGGCACTGCACATGGCTCTCCTCTTGCCGGAGCCGTGTCTACTGAGGCAGCACCTAAGGTCACGGCAAGGCTTGGCAGAGACCTTGCAGAGCTCCCTCTCCCCCCACAGTTGCTTGGATTTGGAAGGCCAGTGGGTTTGCAAAAGACAAGCTGCTCTCCCCCGAGCTGGGGAGAGCTACCTGGTGACCTTCCAGAAGACAGTGCCTACCAGCCTTTGCCCTGGCATGAGCGACTTGCCTGCTCCAGGAAAAATAAAGAAAAAGCAAAGCAAAACACAATGATGCTCCTCCACCTATCCCAAAATTACAGGCAGAGGGTCAGTCATTCCTTACCTAGGAGACCACTGCAGTATTATTTGGCTTGTGATACATACCCAGAGCAGCTGAGAATATTGGATCTAGGCTCAGAGGGAGCAGCTCTCACCAGACAGGCGCTGTTCACCAGGCATGGAGTTAACACTGGTGCTTGTCAAGGTGCCTTGGATTGTAGATATGGTGCCTGATCAACTGTTTTTGATGCTCTCAACAGAACTAGTACATTTGGATCTAGACTGGAACATTGTGTTCTTCCTCCCTGCCTTCTCCAACCCCGTGAGTGGCCACATACTGCAGCGCATGTGCATATTGGTGGGACCTTCACGTGGGATCAAGGGTTATGATGGCTTTGCCAGGGATACAACAGTGACTGTGGGAGTGGGGACAAGTCCAATGACATGTCTCACACAGTGTGTGCCCCAGGGATGAGATTGAGACAGTCCAGGACACTGCAAGGGTACCTCTCTCATGAGGAAGTGGCAGAAGCCAGAGCCAATAGTTAAAGATACCTTGAGATTGACATAAAGTGACAAAAACGTCTGCCCAGAACCACAAATTCTGGGAGTCTTCTGCCTTATATGTAGTTTTTATGGATTTTTTTAAAGTTCAAAGAGTATGAAAATATGACCTAAATATAATGAATACAGTTACAACTATACATCACTCAGGCTGAAGCAAGAGGACTGTGCTGTACTGTACTGTGCACCTCAGTAAAGTATTAATATAATAGGAGGTGTTCTGACTTAGCTTACAAAACATTCTTCATTCTCATCCGTGAGTTTGATTTGTTGTTGAAGCACATGCCACAGGTTGAGCATTTCAGCTCATTTAAGGAGTTATGACCCAGCACCATACCATGGCTACTGTATTCCAAAAGACTGAACATCGCTGTTAATCACAGCTTCCCAGCAGATTCAGAGAGGGAATACCATAAAATTGTTTAGTAAACAGTGCATCTGCTTTGAATAAAGATGAAAGCCCAATTTGAAATATTTGAAAGTAATTTTTAAAGAAAAAAGAAAAGGCATAAATTCTTATTACACGTTTCCACAAAATCCTTTTCTGCTGCTATTATGGTGCACCTTCCTGGGAAAAAATGTGTGGTTTACAGCATCTACATTACAATGTATAACTTTTAGCACTCACTCACTTGATGCAGTAACACATGCCGAGACACTTTTTTTTCTCCTCGATCTTCTTTTGGATATGATTTCTTGAGGCTTGTCTACTCAGGGAAAGTTAAGCAGCATAGCTATTCCAGGATAACTACACTGTGATGGCTCCCTGTGGACACTTCATTGCAATAAAAAAAAAGACTTTATTTGGGAATAATTACCATGCACTGTGAGTAGTAGAATAATTATTCTAAAATAAAAACCAGCCTAATTCCAAGATAAAGTATATACACCCATGCAAGAGGTTTTGTCTGTTTGTTTGGGGTTTTGGTTTTTTTACTCCAGAATATGAATTGTGTACATGAGTAGCTAGACCACTTTGTTTAGAATAGTAGGTAGTCCATTTTTCCTTATAGATAAGGTTATGATATTGAGTTAAATAAAACATCTGTCACCTGGGTTCTTGTTAGTTAGAAATGTAGTTTTTCTCAGTCCAAAATATTTGTGTTGGCAGCCAGTAACAGGCTGATGCGCCTTTCCTTGACAAGGATTTTCCATTCCTTGGTAACAGAAGGACTTGTCCTCCCCAGCATATTCTTTAGATAGGAAATCTGTAGCTGGAAGCCAAAGTGTTACAAATCTTATTTTGTGGGATCATGCTGGAAATTATCTTCTTTTTTGTATATCTCTAGCAAAAAGAACAAGTGTCTCTGGCCCATAAATCCAGAAGAATCATATTGTGACTGGCAAACCCTTATCTAACAGTGTTTTGTCTCTCCTTTCTCCCTAAATGCAACTGGCTATTTATTTTAAGCAATTAGGTAATAGGCAAAGATTTGAGAAGGCCTTGATGCTTTGCCTGTTAAGCAAAGCTGAAATAGCTCTCCACCTGGCCAAGACACCAGCCAACCACAGGCATCTCTCCTGGTCTTGTAGCACTGATCTTTCTCCAAGTTCACTCAGGCATTTCCTACCTCCTGTATTTATGACCTCTCATGCCTTTCTATTTTAACTGGTTCTGCTCTCAGGCTGCGGGTGGAGAGAAATGTGTAAAACCACCTGCCCATGATGATGTGTTTCCATTCAGCTTCAGGAAAAAAGGTTTATTCAGTCATTAAAAACTCTTTTTTGTCTTTAGATGTGCCTAAGCGCTTCTAGCAGAGCATAAGACATGCAAACAAATCCATTCCTCATCCATCTTGCTGGCCCACCTTTCCCTTTTAAAGCCGTGTAATTCTGTAATTTTGTTGGAAGGTGATCTTCAGAGTTCTTAGTCCTTTCATAACTTGGCCTTTCATTTCCCTTCTTACCCTTTAGCATTTTTAAGAAGATCTGGCAGCAAGGGCTGTTTCAGCTACAGAATGTATTCATGATGCTAACAGTGTTTTAATACACAAACCAATGGAGATATTTAAAGCATCCCATCAACCATAAGGAGTTAAATTCAACTGTCTTCAATATGAATCAGCTTTATGTGCAGATGAATTGCCAGGCAAAGAGCAAACTGCAAATGTTGCTCCTGATTCTGTGTACACCAGCATTTTTGGTAATTTTTAAACATTCTATATTATCTTTTAAACAACAGATGGTGTTAATAAAATTATAAACCACACCCCATAAAATACCAAACAGCAATAGCATTTTTCACGGAAATAATACAAGGTATAATATTTCTGCATTTATGAAAAGCTGAGCCTGAAAAACATTCAGGTTGCAAAAGATAAGACCCAAAATACTTCTTTTCATTTCTTGTTAATGCAGCTTCAGCATTTTAATTAGTATCAATTACTGCGAATGGAGTTTTTGATGTGTTTTAACTTGTTCAAAAGTTTCAAAAAAGAAAGTTTTTATTTGTTTGGTATTAGTCTCACTGCAAGTTCAGATGTGCAATGTGTTAAAAAAAAAAAGGATCTGCTTTAAGAAATGGAGTTTGCTTTTAATCACTTAAACTGAAAGAGATGGATGACATGTTAAGTTTTCTGTGAGCTCTGAGTATTAAATTACTTAATAAAAGAAAAGTAAAATTTGGCAATGCAGAGTAAGTAATCAGAAAATAATGAAAGCACTCTTAAATAGGTGACAAGTCAAAGCTCTATCTGAAGGGCCAATTCATATTCCAGGAAATCTCACATTAACTTTGATTGAAGCAAGAGCTTTTGGTACTTCCACAGATGGAAAAAATACAGACTAGTTAACGTAGAGATCTTTATTCAGTGGACATTTTTCAACAGTTTATAAACTAGATGGAAACACACTGGCTTTCTCCTTCAGACTAAACTTGCGGTCTCTATATCACTTCAGGAGAACACTACAGTAGTTTCTTAGCTACAGTATGGAGACATATGGACAAAACAAGTGTCTTCTATACACGCAGGAGAATGCCACCAGGCCTGTCATCACTTGGGTCATTCAGCACTTCCTCTGTCTATTTTGAGCCCAGCCTGCTGCCGAATCACACTATGCTGAAGGGAGAATCTGTTTCTTCTCTCCTCCATCTATCTTTCTGATATTCACAAGGCAGTTCTCTTTCCCACAGAAGCCCAGCAGTCATGGCAGTTCAGTACAGATCTTAAAGAAATGAAAGTGGAGAGTGTTTGTTAGAGAGCTGGGCAAGGAGTCTGGTAGTGAGGATCTGAGCATAGCTAGACTGCAGCACAGCAAAGTGTGAACCCAGTCAGACTCTGCACTTAATTATGGAAAGTAGTGATTATGCAGGATGAAAGTCTCTTCTCAGCCAACTGCTGCCAGGTCTGCCTGTCTTAAGGTGTTCCAGCAAGGTGTGTGGCTGAATCCTTGTAGCTCCACCCTCCTTTTGCAGTCTCCTGTGGCATGTGTGCATCTTCATTTTATGGTCTTCAGGGCTAGACCTCTGAGTGCAGTTTGTATGAGTCAAGAGACTCATGCTGGCGTTACCGAGATCAGCATCTAGCCATTTGTATGTCTGAGCACATATTCTCCTTGAAACAAGTTTGTGGTAGTGTATTCAGGAATGTTTCGCACTCAGGTTCAGATCTGGTTCCAGCTGGAGTTCCCTTGTAATGTTCCAAATCTCATTAAGTTAATGAGAGTTTTTTTCCAGCAATTCCAACGGGATTCCCTGTTTCTGTGCCCACATCCTCAGCTCAGCTGCGCACTCAGGAAGCCAGGGTGAGTGCTGGGAACAAGAGGTCACACTCCATCCTTGGCTGCTCCCTTCACAGCAGGACACTGGGCAGGGAGGTAAGGCAGACAAGTAGCCACTCTTGCCTGCCTCCCTCATGCCTTGCCTTCCCCTGCTCCCCAGTTTTTTCTATTTATTGGTATGGTCAGAGACTTGAATTTAGGAATGGAGGGGAAAGGCATTTGCACAAGCAGAAGAAAAATTAAACATGAATTCTGTGGGGAGTGCACACTGACATTACGGTGATGGGCAATGGTGTGACCCCCACCTACAGGTCATGTTCAATCATTTAACACATGCTTTTTTCCTTTCCAACTATATTATCAAATTGCCCTGAAACACCTGGCTGCCTTGTTGACCATCCCAAAATAAAGGAGACTGCAGACAGAAGAGCTTGCCCTCAGATGAACTGGGATGGCTGGAAACCTTGCACAGCAGGTGACAAAGCTGACATTTTCATGGAAAGAAGACTGTAGCAATCAGGACAGTCAAACCAGTACCTTTAATGAGAACTAGATTCACCCACACAAACAAGTTGAATGGACTCAGAGATACGAATCTTCTCATATCCAAATCATATACTTCCTATTAGCACTACAATTATTATACAGACTCACTAAGAGAAGACAATCTTCCTAAATATTTATTTAGTGTTGATAGAATTGCTTACAAAACCTCTCTCTCATTCTGAGGATCTCTTACAAGACTCCCTTGTTCCCAAGTTCATTATTGCTACTTATATTATTACTGTAAATCTTTCTAATGCCTCAAATGCTTGGCTCAGAAGAACATTTTTATAATGAGGGTGGGGCAATGCAAAACTTTTCCTCTCCTAATTCATTGCTAAATTGTATTTGCAAGTTCAAATGCCAGAGTGATGAAATCACAATATTATTCATTGGATTTTGTTTGATTATTTGGTAGTGTCATAGGGAACGTATCTATAAAACAACATGAAAAGCAAAGCAACAGAGCTGTAGGGGTTTTCCGGAATTTCTCTTCCGCACACATCAATTTTACTGGATGACTGTCCTGAAAGATTTATGCTTTGTGTTTTGAGGGCCAGGTTTTAAATGGCTTCACAGAATAAAAATATTAAAATTTAAATGCAACTTTAAAAATGTGTGTTGGACCTTTGGGCCTTCTGAAGAGGTCAAGTTCAAGACACTTATAAAAAGACCATTCCCAGAGAGACTGCATGGGAAAGCCTATTAACATTACTGCTTTCCCTTTATTTCCCCTTTGATCATAAAATAAGGTTATGGGTGGCAAAAGCTGTAATGGTGGGAAGATCCCAAATAGGATAGTATGATTTAATCTACTGAATATAAAAAACCCCAAATTACCAACAATAATATGGTGGGTTACCAAGCAAGAGTATGACTACAAAATACCTTACTAAGAAAAAACAAAAAAAACACCAACAACAAAAAATGGGGAAAAAAAAACTGTACAACTCCACTGTTAGAATGAAGTTTGCTTTTTTTAAAAAAAGGAATAAGAGAATTTTCGTTTTGCTCTTCCTTTAATTAAGTTTTATTTTGTCCATATGACAAAAAACATAACTACTATTTAAAGTGTTCCTAAATATTGACTAAAAATAAACAAGCTCTGCATCTGGCTTAGAAAACACCGAAGAAAAATTATCTGTTTAGGCTACGAACATGACTCAAAATCTCCATATTCCATGCAGAGGATTTCAAAGCCCTCTTCTTACTTCTGCAGGTCTAATAGTGACAGTGAATGATTTGAGGGAAGACAGGGAGAATCTACAAGTCTACATGAGCAGTTCTGAGCTCATTTTCATCCAAACAAACTGGCTTTGGACTGTTACATATATTTTATATTAAAAGCCGGGGGCTTTTCCTCAATTTTACTGTACAAGGTCAAATATAGAAAACATACTCTATGAACTTTATAAATTCTTCAATTGCTGCTAAGGACATTTTTTACTATGTGAGTATCTAAAAGTCCCCAGTGCAAAACAGACTTAAGCTCATTGATTTTAAATAGTCCCATCTAAATAAAAGCAAAATTTGGCTCTGAGCACCTCTAGCAGAAAACTCTGCTACTGTCATGAATATCTTAAATGTAATCTTTTTTCTTTTCATTAACATTCTAAAGAGAAGAGGAAGTTGGAAGTCCAGATAAATCTGTTATGAGTCAATTAAGGAGCTGGGATTAGCATATGCAATCAAGATGGGTGCAGCAAGATTTCATGGAAGAGTTCATGAGGAAGCAACCAGGATGTATAATTTGCATGGGCAGCCTCCTTGGTTTGTGTTCTGCTCAACCTCTGTATTGTTGACTTGACTCACTGCATACATATTGCCAACCAGGAGCAAACCACTACTTCATTTTCCTGCTTGCACAGATGCAACTTACCTTGGCGTGTGGTTTTAAAAGAGACACTTCATGTGAACTATGACCAACTGTAATGGTCCTTTTCTTCTTTCTGTAGGCGTTCTTTTTAATAAAATCTCGTCCTAAAGCTCAGGATTTTTAGTATCATCAGCAGATACTGTAGAATGTCCGACTCCTTCCTTGATCTGATAAATGATATTGAATACCCCTCTGGGACTAAAGTGACTTCACACATAGGCCACCTCAGCAATGGAAGCCTTTAACAGGGTGTGACTGATTAGCAGTATAAAAGGAATTGATCAACTCAGAGTTACTGTCAGTCAAACACTGATTCTAAAGCCAATGTCCTATCTACAAGAGAATGCAGCACTTTGTTTTTTGGTTTTTTTTTTTTGGTTTGTTTTTTTTTTTTGTAAAGCAAAAAATACATGAGATTTATGGTGCAGAGATTGAAACCTTTTACATTTTTAGCTGATTATTCTAGAGCTTGGCCATCACGGAACATCTGTCTATCTATCTGTCTATCTGTCTATCTATCTATCTCTCCATGGTTTACCTTTTCTACAAATAAACTGAAAACATGAGTATCCTGGGACAAAAAGCAAATATTCTCCAAGCTACAGCTTTCACAGAAAGAAGATTTTAAGCCTTTTAAAATGTGATACTCAAAGGTAATAAAAATAATTAAATATATATGTGTGATCTCAATTGTTTTGAAAAAAGCTGTCCATAACACTGCAGAGCAATACAAATTTAGCACAGCTGCTGAAAGACAGTCACTACTGAACTCATTTTCAACATATGGTGTGATTTTTGCTTAGATCTACAGATTGAGGGAGTTTGATGAAGTTCATAAATCTCAAGCCTCAGTTACCATGGTTCACAGGAAGCCATGCACCTAATGGCAGTTAAGGAAACTATTTGTTTAACAATGACTAGAACAAGACTATAGAACACAAAATAAGAAAAACTGAATTTCAGCCACCTGAAGCAGTGTCAGATCATGTCTTCTTTTGCTGATTTCATATTCAGTTATGATAGGCTTTGCACAACACTGCTTTCCCTCGTATTGACCAAGACTGATGTCGATACTGGTGTAACACAGGATTTTATCCCTTCAGATTCAACAAAGACAACTGTACTACACCGCCAATGTCGTGTCCTAATTTGAAGTTTTTGGAAAACAAATACAATACTGAGGGGTTTGTGGGTTTTTTTAAACATGATGCACAATGAAAGATGGCCAGGCCCTGACAGTGAAGACTGACCACTATAATCATGGCAAACATAAGCCTTTATTCTAGGACAGAAACTTCAAAGTATCAAAAGAAACACATCTACTGGATCTCCTTTTGTCTTCCTGAATCATCACAGTCAATCTAAAAGGAAAAAAAGAAGCGTAAGGAACCCTGCAATTCAGAAATGCTCTACATGTACTACATTTTTAGATGGTGTAAATACATTAGAATATATCAATGTATATGAACAAATTAGGGTAAAAAGGTATGTTCCAGAGGCTTCTCAATGTGTGCACACTATTAAAATCTGTCTGAGATCTGTTTGGCGAAAGCAACAATTACATTTCTTATTAAAGAATATGCAATTACAGCCCTCTTAGCACTTCCTGCTTCCTTCAACAATGAAGACCTGTCTGCACTGCAGATTATAAAGTCCTCCACTGTTTCACTAGGTCACCAGACTAAACAGGCCAATCCACTTTCATGGCAATTTATTCCATATTTTCTCTTTTGGGCCAACTTCTTTTATAATAAAACTGGGCCTAGCTGGAGATTTACAGGACTGCCACCACAGGAGAGTTAGCCCCTGCAAAATAGCATAGAACTTTAACACCAAAAACTTTAGTCAAGTCCCTAGTGTATTTGTTCTCATATCTATTATCTTTAAATTCTTCATCAGACATTGAAAAATATGATCTTCAGGCTTCTCACGCTTCCACAAAAGTTACCATGGCCATAGAGATGGTGCAACTGCTTTGTACACTAAACCATTATTTTAGTTCATGGTATTTGTCTGTCATCAGAAAAACCAGAAAGTCTACAGTTCAGATTTCTCAGGATCATAAATGGTTTGATTAAACTGCAGATGTTAATTAAGACCCAAATCTGTATCTTCATGCATAGCCAGAATAACCAGCTTGTTAGCTAGGGAAAGCCCAAGATATTTAGAATATTCCATATTGTAGGATGTAGATCACAAGTGGAAGGGTTCCAGGGCAGCTTTGTAACCTACTCTTCAGTTGTATCAAGCAGGTTTGGGGAAGGAAACACACATGGGGCAGACTGTCTGAACTGCGCCCATACATTCTATATGTGGCAAAAGCAGTCAGTTATGCCATGGCAGAGGAAATATGTGCAATGGACTGCTGTCAAGTTGTTACAATTTTTTTTGAGGAATATATTGTCCCCTGATTTTGGAAGTTTTCAAGTAGGCAAGATGAAATTATTTTTAAAGAAGAAATAAGCATCTTTAAACATCATTACACTTTCCCTAGAAAAGGCCAAAATTTTAGTGTGTTTTTGTATTTTAATTTAGATAAATTCCATAAAAATATAATTCTAACTTTGCATCCCACAGGACTCAAAACCAATATGAGTGTCTAGCCATGTTAGCCATTAGAGCTGCTAATGGGAAACACTTACAGTGAGAATTTTCATTATAAATAATATGCAATCCAACAGTTTCCTGTGCTGTCCTTTGTGATGCAAAATAAAAATGGACCAGAAACTGTACTGAGAGAACAGTTCCCAGCAGATACCAAGTATTACTGTTAATATGAAATAAACTGTTATGAATAATTAGATACTGATTTATATGGTTTATGGCCTAATCCTATAAAGGATCCTGGTGCTCCGACACTGAATTTTTTGTCCTGGGTATCCAGAATCATGTTTTGAAAGCATGACTTGCCTGCAGTGTAGAAAGAGAGACACCTGGGTGGCCTGGAAAACAGCCAGCACAGCGTGTCTTGACCTCAACATAAGACAACTGGAGTTAACCAGGGGAAAAATGAGGTTTGTCCCCAGTCTACAATCCTGCCTCCTTCTAAAGCCAAGGCTCTACCTGAGGGTTGCCTCTAAAGACAGGGCTCTACCCAAGGCTGTCTGAGAGATGCCTCCATCCACTCAATATCTGCACCCTCGTTCTTTTTATGAAAATAGGTTCCTGTGATCTTTCCTTCAAAACTTATGTTTTATTAAAACATAGCTGGAGGAGAAGTTGGCTTCCCATCTCCCTCTATATAACAACTCTGTGATTAGAGCACTAATGCAATCATGGGATTCATCTCTGCTGCCCTGAAAGGCCCCAATTTACAACTCCTCTCACCCCAGGGAGGACTCTGACCACCAGGCTGATGGTTATTTTAGAAGAGGCAGTCTCGACCCTTCTGCTGAAACAGTGCCCTTGAGCACAAACGAATTCAAGATTCCTTAGATCACAATCTTATGTTTAGGTTATTCCCAGGGCTGGGGCACACACAGAGTTTTCTCGGGATTATTTTTGTCTTCACTATGTTAAATTGTTGTGAAATACATACAACATCCTCCTAAAAAAATTAAAAACAAAAACAAAAATAAGAGTAAAAATAAAAATAGTCCTGGGAATAAGTCCCATTATTACCACAGTGACCCTGATGCATTTTGTCAAGAATGCAGTCATGTCAGGGAGTCTACGCACACTCCAGGAGTAACCAGGAGGCCAAGCTGACCAAGACGCTTGAGGAGAAGAATATTGCAAGTCTAGAGGACCTGGGGGGGGGCATGAACAGTCCTGAATGGCCACTTAGGAGTCCCAAATGGAAAGAGAACTAAGGCAAACCTAGTGCTTTGAAGTTCAGGTAACTTCTTAGCAGAGGTTTTCTGAATCACAGCTGTTTGTTCATATGTTTAAATTCCACCCGATTCCCACATTTCACACCATCCAGATCCTCTTATTGACCAAAATCCAAGTATTGACAGAGACATCTTTGTGCTCACCAAAACATCTTTTTATTTAGGAAAAAAACAACAGCAGTTACTGAAGACAGTTAACATTAAAAGCATTGAGTGGTTACCTTCGCAGCATAATGCCTGTCATAGCTCATCTGACAGACTGATTATTCAAAGTTTGGTGCACCTATGGTTGGGAATCATATGGCAAGGCTTAGGGCTTGACACTAAAACTGCCCTGTCTATTCACAGGAAGAATTATGCTAAATCCCCTTTTCGCTTCACAATATTCCCGAGGTGAAAATATAATTTTGCAGAAGTAAAATGTTTATTTTGACATGTGACTGATGTATTCTACTCTGTGACAGAAACATTAAAAAAAGGCCTCACCAACTAGATGCTGTAAACTCCAGACCAAAGACATGTTTCTCTGAAACTTCCTTATTCTGAGCAAGTTCTGTTTAGGCCCTTACAAAATCTCTACATTTCCAGAAGCCAAGGATACCTTTGTCTCTAAACAGCACAGTGGCAAGGCGTTTATATTATCACCTACAGCAGGAAAATCTTTTTCACTGGACTTTCCAAGAATACAAGAAAAAAAGCTAAATTTCTCCTATTTCTTCCAGGTTTATAAACCCATTTACTAAGGTCTAGTGGCACACCTTGTAACTCCTAGTTAGGTATTCAAAATTGCAACATGACTACAAGTTAAATATAATTTGTGAAATATATGCCATATTTGATAAAAAATGCATGTAGTCAGAATCATATGATGATTTAATTTGCATAGATGTAAAACTGGAATTTATTATACACAACCTATATTCATAAAAGTAGACAGTCACCTGGTTTCTCTTCACTGGTTTAATCTGGCAGTCCCTCACTAGAGGCAACAGAATTTTTAAAAGCAGCCAAGACAAACCAGACACCAAGCGGAAGGAGAAAACAACAGACAATGTGCAGGAAAAGTGGTTCACACAAATATTAATATTACTCCTTCAATCCTTTAAAAAATGATACTTTTAGACTGATGGAAGAAGGAGACAGCAGACAGGCAAAACAGAAGTGAGTCTGACATCACTGATGCACTTGCAAAAAGTTGATTGTCTATTCCAAAAAGCCAGGTTTTACGAGGAAATCTACAGGATGCACTTTACTTTTTTAGGTAATCAAAAGATCCACTGTAACAGAGATGCAGAGCAGAAAGTAGTTACCATCTTGGAGAGAGACTGAATGGATTGAGGTACTGTGTAGCATAAGGGCCTGGAAATGTGGGCGTTCACTGAATGATTGGAGAGAACTTACGCCAGTCTGGAGACAGACAGATGAATATGTTATTATTGACATAATGCTCACTTCAGTAAACAAATTTTCAGAACAGACATTCAAGTAGTAAGGTGACATACACCTGAACTTGAGAGATACTTGAGAGATTGGTGTCTAACCAACAAGGAGTAGAATAACCAAAAGATTGCAGAAATGCACTGAAGATACATTCAGAAAAAGTCATCTGACTGTCTTACAGTGAGCCACTAGCAAGATGAAACATCAGAAAAGGTAGTGGTACAGCTGATAATGACCACTTGTATTTAAAATATACACAGAAGGCTACTTCAGCATGGCTGTATCTGTTGACTACCATTTTCATCTACAACAGATAACATTTATAACTGGTTGGAACACAGTTTCTCAAACCAAGTCTTAACATTTCATCAAACTGCTGAGACATCCATGTGTAGACCATGCCAGTATGCAGGTTTCTTTGCTATGTTTCACAAGTAATAACATATAAATAGTTTTCAAAATGTAGGCTGAAGTTTTTGTATGTTAAGAAGAAAAAAAGACCCAAATGTTATTTTCAGTTTCTGATGTGCACAGCTTAAGCAAACCATGATGAAAGCAAGCAACTGTAAGGAATGCTAGGTGGCATGTAGTGGTTTTCACTGATATAGCATTAACCATACAATAAAGCTGGATATAAACCACACTTGATAATGTACATATTACTTGAGAATGACATAAGTATCTGAGCACTGCTGAGAGTTCTGTCACTCATCTGTAATTTCAGGCAGAAGATGGCCTTCTCTGTCAACCATGGGTCAACATAACTCTCAAGTAGGCACACGTTTCTGCAGCATTTCTTCTTGATAATGAACATTACATTTCAAGCCCCAGGTAATATCAGATACAGAAAAAAAACCCCACATATGTATGTATTTGGTTCCCGGATCTATGTGGATGCTTTTAACCCCATTCTACTCCTTGCTGAACTTCACTTTCCACCCCTGTGTACTCATGTCTAAACATAAAGGTATTTACATGTCTGAAAGGAACTGGAAAGCAACTGTGATATTTCCCAGAGGATTTTAAAGCTCTTCTCACACAAAAGTAACACATCATTATGTCACAGTAGCACTTCAACAAGGGGCACCTCAGGAAGGGTCTCTGACATGGTTATGATTAGCAGATTCATCACTTTCAGTACCTCACTTGTAAAAGAAAGACTGGAACAGAAATATTTTCAGTTAGTATTATCCTTCCCTGGAATCAGCTATGTCTGTATGCCTTATAGAATGTGCCATCAATAAGATGGCCTTTGGATAAATGTACTTTTATGCACTGTTGGAAGTACCTAAAACTGATATGTCTTTGAAATCGTGTGTGTATCTGTTGTTCCTTGGCAGGCTCTAAATCCACAAATTCATGAGTGGCTTATTGTGATTCATATGCCACTTTCATTTTTGGCAGGTAATGCTAATGGTATTGGAGAATGACTATTTGAATGAGATCTGCACCCACTTCCCTCAAATCAGGACTCTAAAAATGCTCAGAAAGGAGCTGTCAGCATAAATAAAAAAAATTTAAAAAGAATGCGAACACTTATTCTGTATAGGGTTTCAACTGCACAATTCCAGGCATCAGGGATGATCAGGATGAACAGGACATTCTATAGTTCCTGTAGAAGGCTGGGCAAGCAAACATCTGGGGATGGACATTGAGGAAGAGGAAATATCTACGTGTCAGTAATAGGAAAGTTATATTGTACACCTGCTTTTTAGGCATGCCATCTGTGCTCAGTCATACCATATAGCTTTGATGACATGCCACAGCTAAAGGGCAGGCAATATATGTCTTGCTGCAGTGACATGAATGACACAACTTGGTAAAACTCACTGCTTAATGATATAAATCAAAATTCTCAGACACAGTATATGGTTGTCCTATATGTTTTTCAGCGTTTAGACCCATATTAGGTATTTTGATACTGAAAGCACTCAAGGAGCATTATGGTGAAAATCAATGCACACTAGGTAAGCAAGAGCACCTTATCTATACTAATGCTAGACTTCTCATCATATTTTGTTGGTCTGCAACTATAGCATAACATTCAGCTGATATTGTTTACAGTAGCCTAATAACAAGCAATTCTATTCCCATTACTGCTCACAGTCTGATGTTAAATATTTGTTTCCAAAGTAAACTGCCCCATGTAGTTGAAAAGTATTACCACACTCTTTTTTTAAGCTAGATAAATCTTATCTTTTAAAAACAAAATGTGACCTTAAAAAACACCATGTGTATTATGACTAATATACAAAGTTGATGAAAAATAAGGTTTATTTCACATTTCCATTTTAAGGAAGGATTTTCCATTGTGCACTTTAGGATCTTTAAGAGGGAGTTTGGTCTAAATTCAGTTCCAGTTCTGGATCTGGTCTTAAATCCATGTGTAGCCTCAGGCAAATGTGTTAATTTTCCTGTTTCAGTTTCCCTGCCTTTAAAGTGGGGATAACGTGACTAACCCAAATAGCTTAGCTGCAATTTGTAGCAATGAGTAACTTGATTATTAGATTTCTGAGACATGAAACATGATTATTATTAGGGCTTACTGACCAGCCAGTCAGAAATGTGATACAAATAAAGGAGATGGGTCTTTGACAATAGAAGGATGTAGGTTAGTCAGTCAGTCAGTCAGTCAGAGTAGCCCTGCAAGGAGGCAACTCTAGGGAGTGGAGAGTTGGACCTATAAAAGTGAGAATGTCCCCTTTGTACTGATTTCCTATTTATTACCCCACGGTATCAAAAGATCATAAAAAGCTAAGTCCTCTCTGAGAAATGAATAGGTCCAAAGCACTACAACAAATCAGCTGCAGGCAAATAAATTTTTATCTGTGTAAGTGAGCTCAATGTTATTTTCTAGTGAAAATGTCAGAATTGATTAAAGACTTAGCATTTCTATTTAAAATGAGAGAGTAGGGGATGATACATTTTAAACGGAGAAAAAGTCAGAGGACTGATAACATGGAGATAAAAGGGTGAATTAATTTCTGGTGTTGTTGCAGTAATTTGGTACTCAACATATTGAGTCCAAATTTGCACCACTGTACCTAATATAAATAGTGCCTTTTAATAACTGTGACAAAAATACTCTCCCCACTGGCAAGGTCAATATTATTAATTGCTATTCCTATTATTAACCTTTGGGCTTGTGTATCCTCCATGGATTAATGATTATTCAATAACTTAGCTACAAGGTTAACTTACTAATAGCAATTAATAGAAGGACATACTGCTGCCTAACCAGGAAAAGCAATGATGTATCAACTTCTTGGCCTTGGTCTTGTTTCATGCAAAGGTGCCTACGGGAATTATACCTGTCAGTTCCCAGAACTGAAAGAGAAAATCTGCCTCAAAGTCGAGACAAATAAAAAACGGAGATTGGGCTGACATCCGGGGTCCCCTCTCTCGTCAGTCTCCTAGGGAATAAGAAACAGACTCAGCTTTCAGGGAAACCTGCGCTCATTTCCAGGGTCATTCTCCAGGAACTCCACTTCCAAATCCTGCATCAGTGAAGAGGGGAAAGGTCTTAAAAAAAAAAAAAAAAAAAAGGAGAGAAAAGTACTTCCCCTAGGAGAAGTTCCATGAATAAAGGCAATTCTCAAACAGCGTTGCGGAGGAGCACGTGGTGCCAGGTGAAACACCAGGCAGGAGCACTAGAGTGATGCGCGGCGGGACTCGGCCCCGCTCCCGGCCCGACGGGGCAGCGGAGCTGCCGGCGGGCAGAGGCCTCCGGGGGATGCCTGCCCGCACCCGGGCATCCCCAACCCGCGGAGGCTGCCAGCGCGGTAGCGGAGCTTCTTCTCCTTCAGCCACCTCAAATTGCGGGTGGCCGTGGGGCGCTGCCTGCCCGAAAGGGGCTGCCTGCCCGAAAGGGGGGGGGACGGGTGGGGGGGGTGGGCCGGTGGGCGCAGGGGCAGCTGTGGAAATAAAGGAGCGGGGGAAGGATGGAGAGAAGGGGGAAGAGGGGGGCGGGGGCGCGGTGCCAGGGGAACGCAATGAGGGGCCGGTGGAGGGTTTCGACCCGAGTTGGGGGGGAAAGGGGGCCGCGGCAGGGATGGACACACGCACACCACCATCCCCCGGCACTTTCACCAAGTCAGCCCCATCGCCCCGCGGCGCCGTGAGCCGCCGGAGGGAAGGAGCCGCCGCGCACTCAAACACAGACACACGCCACCGCTGCTCTCCAGCCGCCGCTCGGTTCTTCCCCCCTCCCACCGCCGCCGCGCAGGCAGGAGGCAGCGGGCTGGGAGCCGAGCGGGCGGCGCAGGGCTCGGAGTCCCCCGGCCCCAGTCGGACCGGCCTCCAGCGGCCGCGCTGCCCCGACGGCACCGCCACCCCCTCCCCGGGGGCAGCGTGCACCTCCCCGCCTGGAGGGGCCGTGCAGGCAGCGGGCGGGGGGAGCGCGGGCACACACACACGCACACACTCGCACACATATACACACGCACACGCAGGCACACCCGCACAGACACACGCAGGCAGAGGCAGGGCTGCCCCACGCCGGTACCTTGCTGCCCTGGTGTTTTCCGTCCGGGCTCCTCCTTGCTGAGGCAGCTCGGGAGCGGAGCCGAGCGGGCGGGTGCGTGTGCGTGTGTGTGTGTGCGTGCGTGCATGCGTGTGCCTGTGTGTGTGTGTGTGTGCGAGAGCCAGCGAGCGAGAGAGGCTCTCCCCCCTCCCCCTCCTCCTCCTCGCTCTCCTTCCTTTAAACGCCCACTCCTGATGGGTGAAAAGACAACTTGAACTTCAGTGCAATTAACTTCGCCGGCGCCTCGGAAGCCGGAGGTGTCGCCGGCCTCGCCCGCCGCGCTCCCATGAGTGAGTCGGTCCCGCTCCTTCGGCGTCGCTCCTCGGGGACGTGGGGGACGGGGGGGGGACGACGGAGCCGTGCCGGGGGCACCCGCCGTGGCGATTTACCGAGGCCGGCTGTGCTAGCCCGGGAGGGCGGGCGGGAGGGAGGCAGGCGCGGGGCGGGTGGCGGCGCTCGGCGCTGCCGCTGCCGGAGCCTCCCGGCCGGCACGGGCTCACACCTGCCGCCGCGCCGCTGCCGGCCGCCGGCCCCGCTCCGCTCCGCTCCCTTGCCCGCTGCCGCCTCACCCGCCACCGGCACGGGGGGAGCGGGGAGAGGCGGAGATGGGGGCAGAGGGAAAAACCCCCAGAAGTTTGGCAAAGTTCTTACCCAGCCCCGTGCGCCTCCCGGGAGCGCCGGGCGCGGGGCGGCGGCGCCCCCGACGGCGCGGGGCGAAGCGGCGGGGCCGGGGGGTCGCGGGCAGGGGGGGCGGGGGTCGCGGGGTGGCGCTTCCGCGGGGCGCGGGGGTTGCGCGGGCGGCCGAGCGGCGGCGGCTGGCCCGGCCGGGGGCGCGCCCGTGGCGGTGGGTGGCACGTCCCCCCCGCCCGCCCGCGGCACGACCCGGCGCTGCCGCTGTCACAGGGAGCAGTGCCAGGAACTCGTCTCTGTGCTCCGGGATTTTAGTTTTGATTTTTCCGCTCCGTTTCCGAACCCGCCACCCGAGGTTTTACTAAACTCTCGCCCCTTTGTCGCCGTCTCCGCCGGCTGCCGGGGGGAGCGCTCCTGACAGGCACCTGCCCGACCCGGAGTTTCCCTCTGCCAGTCTCCAGCTTTTTCTGACTGCGGGAGAAACTTCGCTACAATCCAAGTTTTCTGAAACACTTTGCACCAGCTCCTAAAAGGAGATGAGTTTAAACTGAGGAAAGCTCTCCGCTGGTTTTAGTCCGTGCAAATGAGCACAGCGCTTCTGCAAAAATAATACACAAATTCAGATGCAGAGACTCCAGGGCGTGTGATCTGTAGGTGCCCTTTCATTCTGGTCCGTGCTGCTTGGGTGGGAGTTTGCAGCGGCCCCTTATTTCTACTTTATATTATTTTGGTACGGTGCATTCATATATTTGTCTGCTGTAGTCTGCTGGCAAACATTAGCATTCAAGCTTACATTTTTGACAAATGTGCAGACAGGAATAGCATGAATAGGCATCTTAAATATTAACAACCTAAGCATCTGTTGTGAAACAAATTTAATATATTTACTCTGTTTTTCTCACATTGTTAGGAAAGGTTACAATAAGTGTAAAATTTCAGCTGTAGTTAGCACAGGGAATGCTTTGATATTTCACTATCTCTTCAAGCATTTAACACAATCACCAGATAGAAATGTGTCAAATCAAGCGCACTATTCAAAAACAACTTGAAACTGTAAGCGTAGAGTGTATAGACATGAATATAGGATATTCTCTGCATTTTCTATCTACTAATTACTCTTCAGCACTATTTGTAGAATTTGAGGGTACTCTTTCCAGTCCCATACTCCTACATGCTCTTTAATATGTTTATACATACACGCACTCATTTTCTAATTCTATTTCAGATTGTTATTGGTATTACCTTGCTTTTCAAGTCAAAGCAATGGTATTGCAAGGAAATGTGAAATAACAGAGTAGGTAAAAAAATGAGCAGGCAGAAAATGCAACATGTTCACATATAAGCAAGCATCGGAACAGATAGTGCACATACATAATAAGGCAATAGAAGAGAAATTAAAATCCTTGGCTAGTATGCTATGTATGCCCACTCTTCAGTACAGCTAGTGGGAAAGAAACAACTGACTCCAAGGAATTCCTCTGTCCTTGTAATAAAACTGTTCAGAGTAGAACAAGAGCACAGAAGAGCGAAGCCTCCAAAAAGGCTGTAGAGTTATTTCAGGAATCAGTGCATTCCTTCCCTTTTTCCCACAAGTTCAAATATGTAATAAATAAGTACTTTGTATGCAAAGTAGTTTACTAGAACAAAAAATATTGAAATGAAATGCTTTTTGTGCATGAATTTTGAAAAACTGGCCATTTCCTTTTTATATTCTTTGTTCCTGATACTTTAAATAGCAAAGTAACTCTCGCAGTTTCCCCTCTCCTGCTATTTTAGCGACTCGTGTGAATCCTAACCTGCTGCTGTGCTCCTGAGAAAGCAGTGTGAAGCAGAGTCGATCTATAACTCACTGATGGGACACAGTGCTTTGGCAGCATCAGAAGCAGAGAGAGGCAGCAGGGCACCTCTCTGGTTGCAGCGTAGGCCCAGCAGGTCAGCGGATGAGCACCTGCCCTCTGTGGTTGTGCCCTGCCTGCAGTCCTGCCAGCATCCCACAGGCACCAACCACCACGTCCAGCCCTGCTGGGGACATGGCACATCCACCCCTGCAGCACTAAAACCTCTTGAGAGAGGTTTCTCCTACACTGCAGGTTTGGGATAGAGAGGGGTTTACATGTGTGCAACTTCCATTTAGGAGATAATCAGCTGAAGTCTGGTGTTCTTAAAAAAAAAGACCAACAAAAAACCCCACCAAATCTTTTAAATGTATCAACTAGTTGATTTTTCAAATTATTGTCACCTTTTTAATGTAATCTATTTTTTAAATAGATTTCTAAATATTGTCAGAGGAATTTGAAGTAATTCCTTAGGTTTCCAGCTGTATTTGAAAAAAAAATAGGGAGATTACTTTATTAATAAAATAGTTTGTAATATCTAGAAAAATACATTAAAGTACATTTCTGAATTAAAACTGGAGGAAATATGACTTCTGAAATGTTTTAGTCATATTTCTAGGAACTATGGTATTTTAACAGAGACTCTAGTGAAGCATTTTATTGCCTTCTTGTATATAACTGCCATTGCTCTCTCTAGATATATTTAATATATATCCAGTGAAGCCACAAACTTTCTTTCTACAACAGTTTAAACACATCTGGAACATTTTACTTTCTTATAATTTATGTTAATAGATGTAGAGTGTATATACAATCTTCTCAGACATCATTGCTTTTTCCAAAGGGGAATTTTTTTACTTTCAGTCAGGGAATATATTTATAAGAACAAAATAACTCAAAGTATAGGCAATTCTATATATCATTTTATTTTCTGTTATATTAGGTTGATTATATAAAGCTTTCATTTAGAGCGATGGGATGATGAAATTACAGAGGAGTGATTGGCTTTTGTTTTTTCAAATGGTTCAAGTTGAGGGCTGCAAAAATGAATGTTTTTGGTAAAGTTCTCTGAGTGCATAATATTTTTCATAGAATTCTGACAAATTAATTTAATAGAAAAACCACAAGTCCCTTAGCCAGGTAAAATGGAAGTTCTGTTTTTGCCGTTATAGGCATCAGGCTTCAGTAATCTGCTCCTCTTGTGGAATGAACACTTTCTACTTAAAGCTATCATGCACCTACTGTTTATTTACGCTGCATTAAACTGACAGCACGGCAATCAGAGGAAAAAATATGACTTACTTTCCTGAAGTAAACACCAGTTTATAGGTTAGTGCCTGTATTTATATTCCTGTCGCCACTAAATAATGGCTGTCTCCATTTTAATATCTACCTGTGGTGCTACCCAGGGCAGCTGGCTCTTCCTTGTTTAAAACAAGGGAAAAAGGAAGGGAGGGTGAGGAAGAGAAGAAAGTTTTGTTATCATTCCACTCTAAGAGGAACTTAATAGAAAAGTGATTCAGTATTCCTTTCTGTGGCAAGCCGAAGCCAGTTTTAAAGACATAGTATTCAGTTTTACTTGGTGTAATTGAATTGCATCTCAAACAGGGAAAACAGAATTCCTTAACAGTATTTGTCTATCCAAGACACTGAAATTGTATATTCAGGCAATGGCAGATTAAGGGCAGAAGCATTTTATTAATAACTGAAAGCACATATGTGTGTGTGATGAAAAATGTTCTGCAAATCTGTCACTATGCAATCAAGTGCATTTTTTAAACTTTAGTTGTCACAAAGTTGCTACTGATTCTAAAAAAAAAAAAAAAGAAAGAAAAAAAAGAAAGAAGTAAAACAGTTTGACGGTTAAAGAGTAACTTACAGCTCTTACTGCCTGTTGTACGGAAATTCTGCAACTTTATAAAGTCAGTGTCAAAAAGCCCTGTTGATGTTACTTTTAATCTTGGGCTAATGAGTCCAAGTAGCCAGGGTTTGAACTGAAGATAACTGCAGTCAGAAAACCCACAGTTTGCAAAAAGCTTCTCCAAATTCTCTGTTGAAAGTTTCCATTAATTACCTTTACCTGAGAGTTTAATTTCTTCCTGAAAGTATTATACTTAACACTAAGTTGGCTTGCTGGCCAGTTCCTTTGGCTGTGGTATCATGAACTCTCAACAGCCCTGACCACAACTTGTAATAGTTACTTCCAAGAGGATATACTATGCTCTTCACTTCAAAAATGCTGGTGTTTTCGAACATTTGCCATCCTGTGGCATCTAAGTTTACCGCAGTTATCACCAACGCTTCATCAGTGGGTATCCATTCTATTGCTTTGCAAATGTCAACTTTCTAATGGTTTCTGCACAGCATTGCTCTCAGTAGGTTCAAGGTTTGATAGAGATTAATTTTAAGGAGACTTGCCAGCACTGATCTTGTACATATAATCTGATCTGGTCCTTGTGCCCTCTACCAGTTGCAATCTACTCTTAGTCTGTTTTATCTGGTGCAGTGTACTAGGAATGGCATAGTAATAGTAGAGTACAGTAGTAGAGTGTAGTAACATACCTCAGGCACCTCAGTCTGAATTCTAAATATTTCCTTTTAAACTTGCTGAGCCTGACTTTGCTCCCATGCACACTGGTGTGTCACTGCAGAGCTTAGTTTTCTCTGTTCTTGTAGAGGCTCAGCGTTAGGTGTTCAGACAGGCTGAGGGGCACACTAACACTTAGTATTTGTGCCAGGGTCCACCTTTTAGCTATTTATTTAGAACACCAACACACAGCAATCTCTTTGGAGATTGATTTCCCGGTGAGACACTGTGCATTTGTGTATGCTGGGATTGGGATTGTAAGCCTTGCTTTCACCGGAGTGTAGGCTATCTGCTGTCTCGGAGCTGTTGCAAAGCATTGCTGGTGACAACTCTGCACACGTACGGGTTCACAAGAGTTGGCTCTCACCACCTTGTGCTGCGAACTGCGGGTTAGAGAGGCAGAGGAGGCTGCTGGCCTGTGGATGGGCCTCCATCACCCCAGCTGCACCTGGGTGCAGAACATCAGGATGGGCCACGTCTGCCAGCTGCGTTGGCCTTACATAACTTCCAGCGACTATCTGCTCTATCTCTTTCCCGTGGCGCATTATGACATGATATGACCTGAGGAGATGAGGGAGGTGCTTTAAACCTCAAGTGAATCTCATCTTCCCAGGATCCTGCTCTGACAGGATTTATTTGGCCAGCAGCAATCATTTGTGGGTCGTTACACTTGCTGCTCACTAGACGAAGTGGTGATGCACTCAGATCACATATACTTAAAGGACTGTCTGATAATCTTTCCTGGTGTCTGGACTCCTGGTTCTGGTTTCAGCCCTAGGAAAAAATGTGTGATTTTGGGTTAATAACTCTCCATGCCATGTTTGCCATCCTTAACGTTGTAATTTTGAAAATGCTCAGCACGCAACTTCATATGAAAGAAAAGGAAGCTGCGGCACACTATCCTTTTATGAATGCGGCCTTAATACGCTCCTGGTTTATTTACCCAACTATAAAATTAGTAATGTACGTGTTCCATAGAACACTGAAGGATTAATTCCTTATATTTGTAAATCAGTCCTAGAGTGGAAAGCATTTTCTGCAGAAGTGCTAAGATTTGCTGCTCTGAACTCAAACCCACATGCAAAGGTATGAGAAAGGTATTTCCTTGTCAGTAACTGCACTTACAATATGTGTCTGGTCATAATAGCCAGGTAATTAAAAACATCTTCAATGAAAAGGAGGAAAGTTCTAAATGTCATACACACCCTATATTCCTACTTCTATCATATTAAATAAAAGACAGAAAAGAGAGGAGGGGAAAGAGAGTGGGAGAAGCGTGTATGCACGCTGGCTCTCAGAAGGACCAAAGGCAATAAATGAAGTGGAGAGGAATTCCAGACTGAGTTTTTAAATGTTTATAATCAAAGATGAAATTAATATTTTTGTGGAGAGCAGTATTAGAAAGATTTTAAATCATTAGCACTTTTAATCAGAGGTGGGCTTCCTTAATAAATGTAAGAAGTCTCAAGAATAATTAAAGGCATCCTAAAACTTTAAAATGACAGTTTTAGCTTCTAAGGATTCATTGTAATGTAATGATACTGTATGCTTTTTAGTGTTACTTCTGCACTAGACATTTAATTACAGTCTTTGTGAGACATGTTATCTGTATAGTAACCAGTGCATAAAAAGAATGATATTTGCTTTTACATACAAGCTCTTGCTTGCCAGCTTTCTTTTTAAGATTATAGATTAAGATCTCCAATCCAGAATGTTCATGACTTCAATGAAAACAACTTAATTTTACACAATTTTGGGGAGGAATTGAGCATTTATTGTAATAGTACTGCTTCTCTAGTCACAGTTTTTGTAATAATACTTGAATTGCTGTTTAGCAGTGGGTTTTTTTTTTTTCTGTGCAAGGGCCCAGCATTTCTTTGCTTGTTCAAAGGGTAGATTTTAGAACATCAAATGAAAAATCATGTTTAATTTTTATACTGAGAAATAGGATTAAAAAAAACTTCTAAGAGTAGTTTGGTAGGTTTTTCACAGGTACAGTTTATAGCTGAGAGGAAATTTGGAGCTTGCTTTTGCTGTATCAGATATTGACTATTGTCTGAAACGTACACTGGATAATATAAATTTATGGAGTTTGTAGCTTGGTCCACCCATTGCTGTGGAAAAGTGAGCACATTTGCAAAAAGGTGCACAAAATTAGTTCTTCTTTTGATATGTTCCCAGATTCCCCTAATTGTGAAAAGTGCTGCTTGACACAGTGAACTTCCCCCAGTTCTCAGATTCCGCACTGCCGTCCTTGCAGGATGAGGCACAAGGGAAACCACATCCAACTGCTTTAAAGCAGAGCTTTTCAGTCAATAATATGTATCATACATCTTCTTTCGGGTCTTGTTTTTCATTTCTTATCTAGCAGTCCTGTGCATGAACGGTATGATGTAGGTTTTGAGCCCCTAGTTTCAGTATGCTTTGTAAGAAAATCTCACAGTAAAGTCAATCAGTCAAAATCAATCTCTGTCCCATTGACTGTATTTTATTGACATTCTTTTTCTTTTTTTCTTCACTTGACTCACTGAATACCATAATCATTTTTGCCATTCTTGATGAATTTTGTTATAATCTTTTCAATACAATTTTATAGCATGTTTGTATTTGAAACTTGTGATTCTACTACTTTATTAGGGCTGCAAGCCCTACAAGTAACCGACTTCTGCATTGCTGCTTAAAATGACAATTAGGATACTCATAGGTGTAGTTACTGTTTTCTAAGCATTCCAGAAGAATTTTATAGATACCATGCAAGAGAATTGAACCAGTAGAATTTCTTTATGTGTTTGGCAGGATGACAGATACACCGTAAGAAGCATTATACTGTCTGATAAATTGCATTACCAAGCACTATTTTATATAGGTTCTGTCTCTTTAAAAATGCAGTCTCCTCTATTTGCCCTATTAATTGTTGATATGTTGCCATCCACGAGACAAAAATTAGAGCTGTAATTAAATAATCATGTGATGCTCCTTAGTGCCAGTGAGAGCAAACTCATTTTTCCAGGCCCTGATGGTCACTGATTATTGTATTACTACTGGCTTGCTTTATTTTTTTTAATGGCTCTAGATTGCTGGGTTACCTAACCACTGCCCTTCTTTTCAAAATTAAAGGAATTGAAGAACATTAAGTCACTTAATTGGCCAGTAGTCTATGGGGATACAAAGTAGTCATACCTTCTCTGCTTTTTGGTCACTCAATTGGTTCTACTGGGAGAACTACATCAGTGGTGTGGTTGCGTGCCATTTAATTTACACTGGTGTTTTGGCTGGGATGGATGCATATAGGGAATGCCAGGAGAATTACAAAAGGAGCAGGGTATTAAAATTCAGAAATGATTAAAATTGAAATAAAAGGATGCTGCTGCTTTGCCAGTACTCTGGCAGTCATAATGACACATAGAGATTAGTTTCCACCTTCATCTTTTCCTTCTTTCTCATTTCCTCTTGTTTATTGTTGACACATTTTCCTTATGTCTCTGCTTCTCAGCACTTTTTTTCACTGTTATATATTCCTACTTTTTCTCTTTCCTTAAGCATGGAGAAGCTTACTTAACCTTATTATAACAATAACAGAATAGGTTATTAATATTTAATATGCACATGATTAAAATTTCTCTCTTAAACATAGGTCAGCTCTATTATTAACTGACATGTTATTTTTCATTAAAAAATTTTTATTCTGCCCTTACGGTTTCTCAAACACCCTTTACTTTGGTGGTGATTTAACACATAATGTTTAGAAAACTGTGTTAGGCTAGTGAAAAAAAAGAACTTACCAGTCATGGATAATCAATTATGCATGAATTCAGATATAACAGATGGAAACTGGTGAGTTAAAGTTTCTCTTTAGCTTCGTGATTTTTTTGTTTTGTTTTTGTGACACCTGTCTCTTATGTATAGATAAACATCTAACATAGCATACTGCTTTTCATGCGTCTTTGTGTTTTTTGCTTTTTGAGTTTGGGGTTTTTTGTTTCTTTTTGGTTTTGTTGGTGTGGCATAAACTTGTTTTCCCCTGTTTGTAACTTACTATTTTTAATTTGTTTGTCTGTGAGCATTTCTATACTGCCTGCCTTTTCTAGGGCTGAAGTGTCCTGTGATGAAGCAAGCATTTAATCTTCTAATAAACTACACAATGTAATTTGACCTTAAAATTGTGTCAGCACGATATTTTAAATTATAGGAGTTCATTTTTGCCTTCAGCTGCTCATGGACTATAGTGTTATGACATTAAAGCAACAGGGTAGACTGCGGCTGGGCATATGTATTCATATATGCATATACACACATTCTTGTGATTGTGATACTTATATAGGCGTTCCCTCCAAAGGCATTAATTAAATTTCTTTCAATCATTTGACAATGAAGTAGATTGCCTTACTGCTTTTTATTAAAAAGTTCAGTACGGACTAAGCGCAATACTTCTTTTGGTCACGGAAAGATTTTTACAGAACTAAATCAATTAGAAAGGACAATAATGCTTTATGATATACCCACAGCAATGACCACTTGGTATTAAGTAAATGAAGAGTTAAATACATTTCCTTTTTCTTTTTACACAAAAATATATAAAAGAGTTTTAAGCACAGGCTTAGATGTGAGATGCGTGTCTGTAGCTCATTCATGGCAGCGTATTGAGCGATTCTTGTACTTGAAGGTATCCCGTGTTTGAAAAATATGGGGCTAAGTTTATTTGGACATTATTTCTCTATGACTGCAATAATTTGGAGCATTTCTTCACCTGCCCCACCCACTTTGGAAGTGGCACATTTGCAGATGTGGTGCAGAGAGATTTTCCATCTGTATACCAATAAAGGAAAAATGAGTTGAGAGAATGCACTGCATCTTTCATGAGCAGATTATTCCAAAACTTCTCATGAGCATTTTACCATTTGTGAAGGAAAAATCTAATACAGGAAGGAGTTTGTAGTATAACCTGCCAGAAGCAAATTACAGAGAAAAGATCTTTCCCCACAAATTTTTGTATTTAACACAGGAACTAACTTTTACACACCTGTTAAGGCATTTCCTTCAAGTGCTTTCATGAGTATAAATTACTTTCATAAATATTAACCTAATTTTGCCCTAAAAATACTGTATTCTAGTGGGTTCCCAACTGCTGCTCTCCATCTCAGTTCATTTCCATTGTAGCCACTTAGCAGGAAATCTAGAAATAGTTGCTTTAAGCAAACAAATACATCGAATACTTGAATACATTTTTTGTTAATTTATCCCTTTTTTTCTGAAATCAGAAAAAAGTATTTTTAACATTTATGGGATGCTTGCTGTAGCATTTTGAAGTTTTTTGCTTTTGCTTTATGTTGTTTGCATTAAACTAAGCATACTCTGACACATCTATAAATGACCTTTATCTTAGTGACACTGCATAGGCTAAATCTTCTTTAGTTAGCATCTGGTGATATTAACAGGTATCTTGTTCCTTAAAAGAGCTGTGAATATTAACAGCTAATTGCTCCTGAAAAGAACTGTGAAAAACTCATTCATTTCATCTTTGTTACGGCAGAATCATCTGAGTTTGAGATTGGAAGGAGCCATAGAAGAAAATGCTAATTTGGCCAAAACCACCAACTTTCAATTTGTTTTACACCAAAACCACACATTTTGCATGTATTTTATGTACAATGAATATTGACTCCTGTCAAGTTTGGCCGTAATTAGATGCACAGTTTTACTTAAAAGGTTTTGAACCTTAGAAAAAGTGTAGCAGAACCTGTGCAGAGTTCTGAGTTAATAATGAAACTGGAAACAGGACATTTCATGTGGTTTTGTGTTTCATAATGAAAGTTTGACATAGTTCAATTCATCAATCAGTTCTAACCATTTCCTTTGACTTAAAACTCTTCCATGTTTTCAGTTTGCATCAGTAGATTTTTATTTGTACTATCAGGTCATTGACAGAGATGATTCTCCTGTTGATGAAGAATTCCTATGTAAGAACTCACTGCGGTTTGAGCTCAACAGCACGAACATCTAAGCTCTAGATAATAATACCTGAATAATCCTCTGTAGGGCTAAGTGCAATGGTTCAGATGTTTTCTACTGTAATGCACAGCTTTGCTTGGGCTGTGTGAAATTCATCCTTACCCAGAACTGTTGGATCAAATTTCTGTATTTGTAAAAGCATATTAACTGGGATAGAAGCACAGTGGTTGGAAGTGAGGGAAAATGAGTCACAAAATGGAAAAAAAAAGCAGAACCAGTCAATAAATTTCAAATTACATTGAAAAACTAGAGAGATAACTTGGTGTAGCTTTCCTTTTAACAAGTAAAAATAACAGGAACTATGGCCTTTCTATGTCCAGGGATCATGATTTACATACTGTTAAATTAATAGAGCTTCTATTCAGACACATCCCTAATATTTTATATAACCACTTATCAACTGACTCTTTTAGGTAACAATTATATGCCCATCTCATGCCTAGGAGTTATCTAGTGCTGTGATGACGAGGGCTTTAACAGGAACCACTCTTTTTTCATCTCTCAGTGTCCCACATTAAACATCTTCACATGAAAGACCTAAAAATTATACCTCTGGGAAGAAAGCTGTGAAATTAGTGACCTGCTGAACATACATTTATGACATGGGAAACTTGGCTGATCCTAAGATGCCAACTTTCCTCCTTTCTTCCAGCTGCCTAATTGCATAAAATATTATTATATAAAGCTCTATTTCATTTTTTTTAATTTGTTCTTTTTTGTGGAAGTAGTTGGCTGTAGTTGCCACATGGAAATTACAAGCATGACTCATCAAGGTCCTAGTCTAGTGTTAAGGATGGAAGAGAATATGGTCTTCAAAATGCTTTTTTTAAAGTTGAAGCTTTTTATTTGAAGTGGTTCTGAAGTCCACAGTCATAAAACATACTGGCTTATATTAAATAACATATTGATAGTGTTTGTGGAACTTGATGTCCTACTATAGATAGCAAAAAGTGAACTCAGTTTGTCCACATAGTAGGCAAGAGACTGTGCAACTACAGAGTAAGATTTATGTGATTAACCATTAATATTGATTGCTGTGATCTTTTATGGGAATGTGGGCACCACTCTATTACATTTTAAGCAGCTAAGATTTCTTGCGGCAACCAGGGGTGAAAGACTCACCATTCTCATTAGCGCTCTTGTTCACCCTTCACTACATCATGCCAAACAGATTTGTTGGATTTTGCTCCATAATTTTCTTCCAGCATTTTGCCTCTCCATGACTCACCAAGGGGTGAACTGAAATAATTGTTGGGGCCACATCTGCAGAAGTATGTATTTACTTCAGTTGCACAAGCATCTTTGTCAAAATAGACATACAGCTATGAAATTACTTGTACAAAATGATGCAGTAGTTTGACTAAAAGTAACTTGTTTTATCCGAAATCACATTTTGCATATTCTTATTCAACTGTGTTTTAAAAAAAGATTCTGTGATTGAAGTACATTGCAGATAATATTTGCAGGAGTAAACGAGCCTCGTCACAGAGGCAATCAATAGGGAGATGTCTGTTTGTATATGATTTTACATATCTGCAAGCTAGCTGAGACATCCAGCTAAAAAATGCTGCACCATGGGACACTGTGTAGATATCTGATACTTCCCAAGGGCCTTGGGGTCTGTAGACTAATGAATGCACTACATGTAGCCATATATGTAGGTTTTTCACCTCTGATGAATATGGTAAGGATAATTTACTTCACTTAATAACCAATTAAGTGCAGTTCAATACAGCTGACTATCGTAAGTTAAATATTCATTTTACGTAACTGTTTCAGGACATGGTGTGTGAGAGAACACAAACGAGCAGAAATTGCTCATGCAAAATGTGAGAGGGGACGACAGCTTGTGTGCGATGCCTTTCAGTGCTATGAATTTCATTTCATAGCACTTTTGCTTTTTGACAGGCATCCTATCCAGGCTGGGGCAGGTTGCAGTCAAAAAAATCTAGGTTGGTATATAACTTTTGAGTTCAGCGTGGGGGATGTCGCAGAATGCTGTGATTCACATTGGTGTGCATTGGACTCTTGGGTCGTATGTAAATTGCGATTGCCGCAATCAGGGTGGTTGAAGCATTTGAGCGGTGTCAGGCAACTATTGTTGTTCAGGGCAAAGCGAAGGGGAAGTTAGTCTGAGGAGATGGAAAAACAACTTCAGTCAGAGGTGAAAAACTTGCAGGGCTGCGGGACTGCGTTGGCACAGCAGCGGTGATGTGCTGAGGTTTGCACAGGTAGACGTGGGAAAGGACTGTGGGGTGCATCCTTCCCATCACTCACACTTCTGTCTAAGCCACGTGGCAAGTAGGCACAAGCCCTCCGGGGAGTCACCCACCTTCCGGCCACAGATGTTTACCTTCAGAAAGCCATGGAGTGGTGCTGTCACTGCCTCGCTGTCCAGCAGTTGCCATTACTCACAAATGTGCACCCATCACACCTTGCAGTGGGGGAAATGCATTCAGATCCCCACCGAAGGGAGTTTCCCAGCACTCCTACTGCTGCTGCACAGCTCTGCAGCACCTCCAGCATGGGCTGCTGCTTACGGGTTGCCCAAAGGGCTGCAGCACTGTCAGAAGTACATATGTGTAAAAGGCAATCAGCCTGATCTTCCCAAAGAAATCTGATAAAAGAGAATACACAGCCATGCTGGTTTTGCTCTGCTGCCAGGTCATTTCTGTTTGCATTGCACAAGAGCCAAGCCTCAAGATCTGGGCCCGTATTTCCTAATTTATTTTGAACAAGAAAATATTGGAATAGAGACCTTAGGAGGCACTGAGGCAACATGCCACACTGGAGAATTTGTTTTGCTTTGCAGCTACTGAGACTGCTGCTCAAGAGTTAATTCATCATGGGGTTGAAAATATGCAGCCCAACTTTTTAAATATTTGTCTTATTTCAACATAAGCTAGGGAAAAATGCATTTATATATAATAAAAACAGTGCACAACTTTATTAAGGATTAATAACCTTTATTAAGCATATATTTGCCTGCTGTATGTTGACTAGAAGCTATGAAAAATGTGATGTTACTATTGCCACATTTAAGTGATTGCCTGCATATGTATCCATGACAATATCTATTCATCTTCTTTATATATGTTTTTATTATAAATATCTTTATTCTAGCTGAACATTTTAATATCAAAGTTGACACAGTGAAGTGCAAATTGGAATAGGTCAAATGAAAATCAGATATCTCTATCTTGAATTATTTCCAAGTAGTTTGATATTGATAAGAGATATCTGATTGTTGTCTATCTGTCAAGACGTAGCAGCCTTCAGTAATTTGTTCTTTCTAGTCAAAGCAAGGGTTCCACACTCAGCTTTCCAAGTCTGTAGTAAATACTTTACCAGGCATAAGTGGTCTATGGGAATTAGATTAATCCATGTGGTAGGGAGTTTATAAGGTTTAGTGCATATATGCAATTTCAAGAAGAGAGTTCTTTTCCATAATCATTTATCTCAAGCATAGGAAGCATATGCATGATTATATAATTAACAGAATATTTGTTTGTCAGTGTTTGGTGAGTGTGCGTAATAATATCATTATTAGGCCTTCTGTGCTCCTGTATTATCAGATTGTTATCTCCCTGCTCCTTTAATTCACTGTCTCTGCTTTTTAGATTAATCACTTTGCTTTAATCCAAACATTTTAGTTTGTTTTTTTTTCCATGAACAGAATGATTTGTGAACACCAAAGTAAAAGTTATTTTAGAAGATTTTAATCTTTTGTTGTTTTTATCTGTTTTTGTTGTTATTGTCATATCTGGTAATCATTTTTATAAGGTGATATTTTAGTTCCAAATCTCGTTCCAGATCATATTTGCCCTATTCTAATCAGCTCTGCATCTCTTAAATTATCTTCCATGTCCTTTTCCTCCATCATGCTGCAGGCAGCATACTGCCAGCTGAAACTCTCACATCCTTCATGATTTTCTTCTTTAGTGGTCAGTCTTGCTTACTGCTGAAGTTTAAGTTTACCTTATGAGGCTTTTTTGAAAAGACTGAAAAAATCCTACACTGGTATTTTCCATTGTGCCCACAAAGTCTGAATTCAACCAGTTAACACAGTTTTTCTCCAAGTATTCAAATGTATTGCAATATATATGTATATATTTTTTTTAAGAGGGCCTGATTGATACTCTATCTTGTTGAAAAAGGTTGGTTTCTAAACAAACAACCCACTAGACAGTTACCTCTTGATCATATGTTATGGAAGATGTCATCTACATTTTCCCTTGTTTTTCTTTGTGAAACATGTTTCTTTGGTTTTGGTTTTTATTTTTCCTTTTCAGCAGTCTCGGTAATGATCTTAGTAACCCTTTTCAAGACACACAACATAGGTACAACTTTTCATGTTTCATACATATGCCACCTCCACTTGCTCTGCTTTGAATAATAGGATTATGTAACAGTGTATTCATTTTCCAGCCTTGCATTTCTTTGCTTCTGAGATTATAATCTATTTTATGCACTGCAGGATATGATAAATATTTCATACATTTCACCCTGTTACCATTTTCTTTTTCCTGCGTGCCCTATATGCTGTTTGTGCTTATTTTAGCAAACATCAATGTGATTCTTTACCTAGTCTTGATGTATTCCTCTTCTTTAATAACAAGTAATATATGTGTAGCACAAAATTTTCTCTTTATAGATTTAATCATTTGCCCTTTCTGTGTTCAGAGGCCATACTATTTTGTGTATTACAGAACTGGTATTAGCCTTCTCACTCACCTACTTTTGCTGCTGCCTCATGTTTGTATTGTTTTGTTGTCGGTTGTTTTAAAGTTACTGCCCTAAACATTTTGGTTATATACCTGTCTATGCAGTAATTCATGTTTTCTTTGGTCGGTGATGCAACTTTCCCTTTAGACATAGTCTATTCAAACACCATGCATTTTATCAATAAAGAAGTTTAATTTTTCTCTTATCTCGAAGCTTGTACAAACTTGTTGCTTTCAAGTTTGGCTAGTTGGGTTACTTTTTTAGAAGTGCATGATGGGAAAGAGCCATGTCTGTCTCGCAGTTACTTATTTTCTCAATACTTTACCACCTTTTAGCTTTCACCTTTCAGGGGTGGCTTTCGGTCCCGCGCTGCGGACTCGACACCGGGACAGTTTTGCGGCTTAGGGATGTGGCATCTCGCCGTCCCGAGCTCGGAGCGATGTATCGCTCTCACTCACGGTGTGTTGCAGCTTGCTCTGGTTGGCCGCGGCGGATGGTGCCCTCCGCGGAACGCGGCCGGTTTCACCCAGCCTCGGCCACCTTTTCAGAACCGCGCCTGGTGGTTTCCTTTCACCCCTGTCGGTATGGACGGCAAGGGGAGGCAAGGAGAAACTTCTTTCCGCACGTGGGCCGCTGCTCCCCGGGGCGGCCCCCGCGGCGCGCCCCCACCTGCGGGGCCGGGGCCAGGGCCAGGGCCGCCGCCATGCACCGTGCCCCGTGCACCTGCCCGGCGCGGCCCGCGCAGGCTCCGCGCGGAGGGGCGGAGGCTGCGCTAGCACGGCGCACCCGGCAGCGCCGGCAGGATATTGTTCAGCCTTCACCCCCGCCCCTCTTCCTCCTCCTCCTCCTGCTGCTGGTGCTGCCGCTGTGCCCCCGTGCCCGTCCCCCCCAGCTCGCCCCCTCCGCCGCAGGCCCCATCTGCCGGGCGCTGTGGCGGGGGGCGCGGGGCGGCGCGGAGCGGGGCGGCGCGGAGCGGGCATTGTGCGCGGCGCAGGCAGGGCCGCCTCACCCGCACCCAGCGAGCTGCAAATTCGTGCGCGCCCGGAAGCCGCACGCCTTCTTCCCCCGGCCCCCCCGCTCACCTACCGCCGCCGGCGGCCGCCCCCCGGCCCGGCCCGGCCCGGCCCGGCGCCCCCTCCCCGCTGCCGTCCCCTCTGCCACCACACTCCTGCCGACCCCCTCCCCCTTCCCCGGCCTCCCCTCCCCCACGCCTCTCTCCTTCACCACCACCACCACCTCCTCCTCATCCTCCTCCTCCTCCTCCTCTGCCACTTTCTCTCTCTCTCCCAGGACGCGTCGGATGATCCGGGGCCGCCGGGGAAGGGCTCCGGGCAGCAGCAGGGAGGCTGCGTCCTCCTCCCGTCTCTGGCTGTGGAAAAAAAAAAAAAAAAAAAAAAAAAAGCCGGTGGCCTCGGTGTTATTTTGTATTAAAATGAGGAGGAGGAAGAAGAAGCAGCGGCAGCAGCGGCAGCGAGCGGTAGCGGAGAGGAGGAGAGGAGGCTGTGAGCAGGGGACGGCGGCGGCAGCAGCAGGAGGAGGAGGAGTAGTGATGAGTCAACTAATAATTTAATGGGGACAGAAACAGAGAGAGAGGGAGAGAGAGGAGGGGGGGGAGCAGAGCAGAGCGAGGCAGCTCCGTCCGGGGACACACACACATACACACACACACATATCCATGTAACATCCAGCAACAACCACCAAACCGGCCTAAATAACAACCATACCCAGCCAGCCAGGGGAAGCGAGAATTTAAAAAAAAAAAAAAAAAGACAAAATACAAAGCCTACCATTATTATTCTTTTTCAATTGTTACTGGGGTTTTTTTTTGCTGGCTTGGGTTTTGTTGTTGTTGGCTTTTTGCAACCTTTATATTTTATATTTTTTACCCCTTCTTGCGAGTAACTCTTCTCGGAGTTCCCAGATTTTCTTTTTTTTTCTTTGCAGAAGCAGAACCAGTTTTTTGTTGTTGCTTTTCTTTTTTGTCTTTTTTTTTTTTTTTTTCCTCTCTGATAGAATCGGGTTTTTTTTTAAATTATAATTTCTCCCGGTGTTGGAGTCGGAGGGAGTGAAACCTCGTCACTTTTTTGTAGTGGTGGTGGTGTGCCTTGTTGTGTGTTTCCTTCCTCCCCTCTGTTCTTTTTCTCTCTCCCCTCCTCTCTCGCTCCCTCTCTCCCCCCTCACTCGCACAACAGCCCCCGGTAAATGAGAGGAGACAGGTCCTCTCTGCCTTTTTTTTTCTCTCTCTCTTTTTTTTTTTTTTTTTTTCCTCCCCGGACCGCAAAGGCGAGATTAAAAGTGGCATTTTAGTGCCTTTTCCTGCAATTTTCTCTCCACTTTTTTTTTTTTCTTTTTATCTCCAGTAGCGATCTCTGGGGCTGAGGTTTCCGCAGAAAGTTTGGGGGCTGTTACGGTGTGTATTTTTGCGGAGGGGGAGGGGAGCGGGCTCCTTCTGTGTGTGCTGCTCCTCTGGGTGCCTATTGGAGAATAATAGTGTAAGTGACAACCTAGAAGTAGACTTTCTGCTCTTCACACTGGATAGAAAAGCTGCCTTTTTTTTCTTTGCTTTTTTTTTTTAATAACCCCCTTTCTCACTTGATCGTTTATGCATTGGTTTTATTTTTGAAAGGATAGCTAGACTTAAGTCACCCTCCACCTTAATTTAAACCTGCTACTTATTTTTTAATTATTATTATTATTAATTCCTCGTTTTGAGCGTTACACTTGTCTGATCAATTTGATCTGCTGCTCTGTCTTCCGTTGCTAAACCTCGAAAACTGGCTCTCTCAAAAGATATTTAATCTCTATTTTTTTTGTCCATTGCCATTTTTGCTCATGGCTACTCTGTTTCTCGCTATCTGTTTTTGCCCCTCCCCGCCTAGAGGAAAATAGCAACAAGAAAAAAAGAAAAAAAATAAGAGAATATTAGGGGAAGTAGTCCTCAGGTCTGCTGCCCCCCCCGCCCCCCTTCAGAAAGGGGGGGACCTAAAAACATCAGTCTTGAACTTCTTCCTCTTCAAGAGCTCGGGCTGCAAAGGAAACCTCCTTTGTTTTTGTTATTTATATGCTGTCAAGTTTTGAAGTGGTGAGTTTCGGGTCGGTTTTGCTAATTTCACTCAGAAAACTGCAGTGTTTCTGTTTCTAGATAAGTACTTTGCTTCTTTGTCTCTTTAAAAGGTCACAGGGAAAGCTTGGCCTGGATTGTGAGAGCCATATGGAACGGATAAGTGCGGAGCCTCTCTCAAATGTGATTATGGGTTTTTATGGGGGAGGGAGGGAAGAGGAGGGGAAAGGCATGGGGAGGGGGCTGATTCAGGAGGAGAGAAAGAAATAATATAATACCGGCAGCGTTACATCGCGACAAAAGGAGATACGGCACTGACTCTCATTCAGAAATTGCGCGGTGTGCCTGTACGTGTACGCTGGCTCCGGGAAACTGTGCCTTGAAATTGTGCTCTTCTCTCACTGATCTGTGATGAAAACTTGTAGTTGTGAGAGATGCCTAAATGCGAAACCCGGGGAAACTCCTGGCCTGGAACCGGCGGAGATGATAGGTCTTTCCTGCCACCCTCTCTCTGGGCAGGCCATGCTGGTTGTTGCTCATCACTATTCCAAACTGAGGTTTCAGTGAACTTTAGCCTTGGGCATGGAGTTTAAATGAGTAAATTAGGTGTTTTATGTGCATGTAATTTTGCTTTGTAACATAAAGCTTTTTACAAGATGACTAAGCGGTGAAAGGATGCCGATGGGTGGGTATTCTCAGGCCAAGCGAAAATGACCCATTTGGTGTTTTGGTTGCAGTCAGTGTATTAACTAAGTGGCGATCTATCACTTTTATTCACTGTACATGATGTAGTGTGATTCTGACTCATGATGACTAGATACTTTTTGTAGCAAAGAACCTTTGTGCCTTAGAGTACTTCCGAAGTTGCCAAAAGTGACGAGGAATTTCTTGTTCGAAGCTTTTTTGTGTGTGTGTTTTCTTTTACTCTTTACCCCCCACACCCCTTTTTTCCTTTTTTTTTTTTTTGTTAATCCCCTTTTTCTTGAGATAGAGCAGTCTCAGAATAGCAGCCCTATGGTATGTTAGCATTGTTAGAAACATCGGAAGATGTTAACAGTTTGAGTCTGTAATTCTTTGCTTAGGTTACACTTAGCACAGTTTAAAAAATTCTTTTTGAAAAGTGGCTAAAATAGGCATGTTTACTGTTAACGAGACGCATGACCTAAAACAGATGGGATAAAGATGAACAGTGAACCTTAGCCTGTCACCTAGCAGCATAAGGAAAAATAACGATTGTCTGAACTTCATCTATTTGGTTGCATTCTTGAGGTTGCTTGTAAAGGTTCGAATTAATACATTGCCTCTTTTTTCACCGTGTCAGGAAAAACAGCATGATGTACAAACAAGAAAAAAATAGTCCACAAAATTATCATTGGCATGTATACTAGTGGCATAGAAGTATATATATAAAGATTCCAAGATATTTAGGCTCTAATAACTTCCCTATGAAATGTGCAGAAAATGTATTGAATTACTAGGCAACTGAAAGAAAGTAGCAATTATCCGATTCACACCAGTCTTTCTAAATATGACTTACCCAGTATTAGTATTTGTACTTGCTAATGTAAATACTAGTTCAAAGATTGTCTGTTGACCTGTCCTTAGTGATTATATTATTTTTATATATATAAAACATAATTGTCTGTGTAGTTATACCTTTCCCTGTCAGGGAAAGGTAGGTAAAATACCTAACAATCACAACAGTATTGATTAGTGAAATCATAACCAGAAAGATGCCTTTGCTCTCAGCAAGGTTTTTTAATATAGTTGGCAAAACAGATTCTGATGAGTGGCAAAAATCCTTAAAACTTACTCTGTTATATTGTAAGCTTGGGAGATTTTTAGTGATTTAACTGTAACTGTTATTAATGGACAGAGCTTTCAGAAGTTTATAAAAAGGGAAGTACAAGCATGCTAACATACACCTTTTCTTAATTTGCTCTTGAAATTCTGTTTTTTTGGTTTCAAACAGCTGTGTCAGCATCACCCATGTTTTGGGTTTTTTTTATATTTAAGGGTTTCAAAAATATTGTAGAAACAGTGGAGGATTTTTCCCCAGCTTTATGTTTGGTGAGAAACTATTCAGTCATTTTTCTTAATTGAATAAACTACTCAGTTTAACACTTACAGCTTAACATCTGAAAAATTGAGTATTTTGAACTTTGCAAAAGTTGATAAACTCTTTGTATAATATTGGTTAAGAAACTCAAAAGCAACCTTCTCCCGCCACTGCTTTCTAAAGTTAAATGTCAAATTCTTTTCTAGCTTCTATTTTTAAGGGGGAGAGGAATTGTAAATGGACAATAGCCTACATCTCTAATAAATCTGTTGCTCATTCAACTAAAGTTTTAACAATCTCTCTACTGTTGTTCATCCATTTTATAATCAAATGATCAAGAAATTTTTCAATAGAATCTTTCTCTCTCTCTCTCTCTCTACAATAAAAACATCCGCGATTAATAACAAACCTTTCTGTGAGATTTGTAACAATAGCTGTCTTGGAGCACACACCTTGACAATCATCATCACTTATATGAGTCTTAGACTCTCTCAGTTCTAGTAGAATGTCTCCAAAGATTTTCTTTTATTTTTTTTAGGAGGTGCTCTGGTTGGCTTTTTAAAAATAATTCCACTAGATTATGATACAATCGCTCTGTAAACTGGGGTATAAAGTAATTTTTGAAGAATAAGTTTGTTTCTTTTAAAAAAACATTTCTTTCTACTTAAAATAGTTATCTATTCTTTATTTGCTTATGATACATATATATCTGTCTCTGTACATGTGCAGGCTGTGTACGTATACATATGCGCACACGTGTACAACATATATATTTTTTTTTTGAATCATGGCAGGTGATCTTTAGAGGCGGGACTGAGTATGGATCATTTGAACGAGGCAACTCAGGGGAAAGAACATTCAGAAATGTCTAACAATGTAAGCGATCCGAAGGGTCCACCAGCCAAAATTGCGCGCTTGGAACAGAATGGGAGCCCATTAGGAAGAGGAAGACTTGGAAGTACAGGAACTAAAATGCAAGGAGTGCCTTTAAAACACTCTGGACACCTGATGAAAACTAATATTAGAAAAGGTAACACTTTTGATAATTCTGCATTGGAGAAATATGATTTATAATATTTGGGGGGGAAGCATACTTTTGCAGACTCTACTTCATTTATATTTCAGGATTAAAATCTCCATTCTAAAATACTATATATTCCCAATTCTGATATAAATCACATTTGGGAAATGTAAGGTTCATTCTTGGGTGGAGCATCTTGCTTTTCAGGGTGGAGTCTGATTTTTGTTAAGGTAAAGGCTAGCTGCTCTGATTAAAGCAAATTCTTACATTGAAATAGAAGTAATTTGGTGCATTAATTCTTGGAGTAAGTGTTGGGCTAAGAAACGCAAAAATATGTAAGAGTAAATACTGAACCCCCAAAAAAAATTCTCGCCTTTCCTCCTAATGATGGTCCTAAGATTGGAAGGGCAGCACTATTTCCATAGCAATTGCAAGTTGGTTTAAAGGAGAGAGTGTAAATCTTTAGGTATCACATTGGAAAAGTCATTTATGATGTCAATCTTCACAGTTTATTTTCTTAAGTACAATTCATTATTGAACAATGAACAACTTGGGTGTCATATTTTTCAGTGGCTGGTTTGCTGTAATTAGACATTTACACAAGGAAAAGGCAGATTTAGAATCATTGATGTTTGTATAAGGATGGCTTTTGTTTGCATTGAAAATACTTTTAATGGACAATAATATACAAATTTTACTTACCAAAATTTGTAAGTCTTTTTGACCATGTCCTGCGGGTTTGCTAATTTAAATCGAAATATGCTGCATGTAATTTGGCATATGTATTAAAACAGCCTCTACTTTTCCTAGTATAATCAGTTATGTTTGTAACCCAGATTTTTCTTGTATTTGCTAACCAAAGTGCAAAATGCAACCAAGACTATTAAATGCACAAAGTTAGAAGGCAGAGGAATTTCATTGTGTCTGATGCATAACATTTATCATACAATCATTTATTTTTTCCTCGGTTTGGCGAAAACAAAGAATATATTGATCCTGAAATGAACAGACACAGCAGTCCGTATTGTTAGATCTTTATCTATTAAAAATGGAAAAACAGCACTTCAGCAAATTCTTTGGCCTCTGCTCATGATTACCCTATTTATTGATTGTTTGCCAAGAATGTATGCATCTTAAGAAAGCCAGGGTAAGAGCATTAAAAATATAATTTATTACGGGTTTTCAAGCAGAGTGCATTAACATTGTACAGTGAAGCAGTGAGGCTGTATAAAAAGGACTTTCTGACGCCTGCAAACATATAAGTTCCATAAATTCCTAAATAGGAGATTTCAGCTGTCTCTGGTATTATGTGATATTTGCACAGCAAACTTTAATGCCAGGACAGTTTTAGACAAGGATTCTACAGACTTCACTGCTCCTTATGGCAGACGTGCTGTTTACACAGACTCGTAAACCTTCAGCAAAAGCTCTAACACTGCCTTCAGGTTTAAATCATGCTGTATTTTTAGCAGGGAGCACTGACCAGTGCTCTCCCCTTTAATACTAGAAGGTTATGAAGTTGCTGCACTTGGAAGTCTTGCCAAGTACTAGCAGGAGTGTTCAGCCAGCTGAGATTGTGCTCTCCTGTATAACATTTTTCACATTAACAGAAGGACACTAGTGACAGTTTGCTAAAAGATTTAGTGGCTTGATTTGTAGTCAGATGATACTTGTGTCACACTACTGGGATCCACCTCTGATAATCTATGCTGTGCCTCAAAATTTGGCCAGGAGGCTCTCCTGTGTTGTTTAAAGTACCATATTTTCCAAAATGCTGCAACTCAGGAAACCATTTACCTGGCAAAAAGGGTGCTGATAAGCAGCGAAGTACCTGTGTGTTGTGTCTGATTATAGCTTAATTTGTAGGAGCTGATAAAACAAATCTGCTTTAGCTGGTTTTGGATGTATCTGCACTGTTTGTTACAATGAAGCTTTGCTTACACTTTATCTTCAGGAATTACTGGTGAAACTACTTAAGAATTTTGAGCCCTTATTCTGAGTCAGATGGTAGTAGGTGAAACATCAATTGTGAGAGCCTGGAAGGGAGGAAAAAAAAAACCCATCACCTTTTTGCAGATGTATCGTGTGTGTCTACAGCTTATTTAAAACCGGTGCAGTAAATACCGCTTTGCTTGTACTGCTTTTTCTTTGGTCTTCTCTCCCTTCCTGGCCAGTCTCACTCAGATTACAAAAAGAAAAAAAAAGCAAAGAAAATAAAAAGCTCCTTCCTGCAGTACGTAAATATTGGCAAGCTTTTGCTCTTGTCTTTCAGTCTTTCATGCTGAGCCTATTGGGCAAACTGGAGTGAGTTTGTGAGCTTTTCCTTGCAAGCCTGAAGGGGTTTGTTTGCCAGAGATTGGCTCTCTGGTGAACAGATGTAATTTAAATATACGTGCTTAAGAGGTATCTTTTTTATCATGATTTCCTACTATACGTTAGAGCACAAATTAGCAGACATGGTCTTAGTCTGTTGTCAAGAGTAAAGCTTCCTTTTAGACTACAGCATGTCTGTTGCACCTTAGCAGGTTAGGAGGTTTCTGTAAGTCTAGAGGGCAGTGGTTATAGAGGCATTAACATTGTAGGACTAATTGGAGTTCCTGGGTGCCCTGTTAAAATAACCCTTGTCATCATTTATGCTAAAGATGATACCCCTCTGGCAGGCTGCCATAAGACAATTCGGTACATCTCCTTTTAACCCTTTTGCTTTCTGTCATTAAGAGATGCTAACCTGTGCCGCTGGAGACAGCGGAACAGGATCAGGGCTTAAAACCATGGGTCATTGTGTCATCCATGTCCATCTGGGAGGCTGGGAGGGATTTTCATAAAGTCCAGGAATCTGATTGCTGGGAGAGACTTTGTCCCTAAAACAGCTTGGGTCGATTGTTACTTCTCTCTCTGTCATCAAAAGGGAGAAAAAAATAAAATAAAATAAAATAAATTAAAAAAAAAAAAAGTAAAAGGAAATAAAAAGGTTATTTGCTTAATATTCTGTGCAGTGTATGGAAGGGTTTGCCATATGATGCTACAAAACTGGAAATTAGTAATTAACTTTCAGGCATGCCAAAATAGCGTTGTGGGATGTAAAGTGCAGGAGACAACAACAACAAGAATAACAAAAATAAGCCTGAACTGCAGGTACACTTCTTAAAGCGGCATTGAAATCATGATTTGTTCCTTAAAGATGCAAGTGAAAGTAGTGCTCAAGTGCACTCAGTGAATGAAGCATGAATTAGTGTTAACTTTTGCCTTGTTTCCTTGTGTACTCTTTTCAGAGTGAATATATAACACACAAGGTGATTTGTTGTAGATGTTGAAAGCAATTAAATATTTTTGGCAGGACTAAGAAAGTTTTAATGTTAACAAACAAAATTATGTGGCTGGTACTAAAATGGCTTACAGTGAAGACATCTGCAGTATGTATTTAGGTTCTCATGCTGCCTGCTACTCACAACAAACCAGGCAGGACAGAGAGAATCAACTTCTCTTCAGTCAACCTTGTTATTTCTATAGAAGGTAATTCTTTAAATCTGTATCTGATCAAGGGAGATAAATTTGCATTTCTGCCGTTCAGGGAGATCTGTGTTTTGTAGAACTTTATCTTTTTTGGGGAGGGTGAGGGGAAAGGATTCGGGGAATATGTTGATCAAATATTTGTGATGATTCTTGATGCCTCCTCTGCCTGTTGGTACAGGTTTTATTTACATAACTCTGTGTAGACCCACCTACTCTACTATAACTCAAGTTTAATATGTTAAATTTAATTTTTTTTTATAGGAAGTATGCTTCCAGTTTTCTGTGTAGTGGAACATTATGAAAATGCCATTGAGTATGATTCTAAGGAGGAGCATGCAGAATTTGTGTTGGTGAGGAAGGATATGCTTTTCAACCAACTGATTGAAATGGCATTGCTGTCTCTTGGATATTCTCACAGCTCTGCTGCCCAAGCAAAAGGTAAATAAAATTATGAAATTGTACAATGAATTGTGTTTGTTAGTGGGGTCTTGGGGGAGGGGCAGGATTTCTTTCAGGATTGCAATGCAGGTTTTACTTCTTAAACTTCTTGCAGATTCTCTGTCTGTATTTTTTTTTCCTTAATGTGTTTTTATTTTGTTAGTGCACATTTTTTTCATGGGGAATGTGGAGGTAAATTCCTTTTTTTTCTTTTTTTTTTAAGAAGAAAAAAACTTCAACTGAATCATTAGTATGCTTATTGACCTTAATAATCTGCTCCACTGAGGATCCACAAGGAAGTGTAAAGCATATTTGAGCAGATGGACTGTTGAGAGTCAACTTGCATTTATGACTGAATATCCAGCTCTGTTTCTTTTATTTTGTTCCTGATGGTTTTATAGACTGCAAAGTATTTTTTTTTGTGCTCAGTTCTTGCATTGCAAAATCCTTTCTAATTTATTATATCATGTCCTATTGAATTAATGGGAACTTAGGAAAATATACTTCTGTACATATTAAAAAAATCTCTACTGTAATGCATTTGTATAATTTCATAATATAGATAAGGCCTATCCTTGGTGGTGTGTGGGTGGGGGTTTTTGGAGAGGGGTGTTCTTTTGTTTTGCCAGTTTTAAGAGGTTAGAAACAAAGGTGGTGATCTTGTTAAAATCAGATATTTCTCTTGCCCCTAGGAATTAGGTAAATCACTTTCTTTCAATTTTTCCTGCCCTTCTTGCCCACTCCCCTTCCCCTCCAAAAATTACAATCCTGCAGGGCTTATCCAGGTTGGGAAGTGGAATCCAGTTCCACTCTCCTATGTGACAGATGCCCCTGATGCTACAGTAGCAGACATGCTGCAAGATGTGTATCATGTGGTCACACTGAAAATCCAGTTACACAGGTAAGTCATATACCAGTTCTGGGATGTGAACTGTTACTTGTCTGCTCTTAATTGTTAATATTGCTTGTTTTAATTCCCACCGTGCTTTGTGCTCAAAGTACAAAGGCTTGTCTAAATTCCTTTTTAGTTACTCTAATTCTTCTTTAACTTACAGTATACTACTGCAGAAAACTTTTATAGCTCTGATACATAGATTTTCTTTGGATATCTCATTAAAACTATATTGCATTTTAGTCAATTAAATGATGCATTACAAGAAGGCATTTTACATAAAGTTTACTTAAGAGAAAAATATTTTTGCATATCATGAACAGTACCATCTGTGTGCATTTTGTAAAAGAATGACTTGCTCACACTTATTGTTGCTCTCTAGGTTCTTAAATTTCACAGCAACAAAAAAGAAAAAATAGTTAATATATTAATGCTTTTCATGATCAGTCGTGAGAAAGCATTACACCTTAAATTGTTTTACCAAGCGCATCAGAGCAGGAAGGTAGAAGTAACATGAAAAAATAGTCGCCACATGCAGCTGATGTATAATTCATGCATCAATACAGCAGATGTGTTGTATAAAGTAATTAACTAATCGGAACAATCAGGAGACCGAGAGCAATCTCCAGATGCATCTGCTTGATGCGCAAAATGAAATCTGTCTGTCTTAAAGGAATGTTCTGCAGCAGGATGCAATCTTGTAATAATCCCTTTTCTAATCTGTGTTTCAAATAGTTGCCCTAAACTAGAAGACTTGCCTCCTGAACAATGGTCTCACACAACAGTAAGAAATGCTCTGAAGGACTTACTGAAGGATATGAACCAGAGTTCATTGGCCAAGGAATGTCCCCTTTCGCAGGTACTTAGCATAACATGTAATAAATAATAAAGCACTATAGGCAACGCTGATGTGAGATTTGAGATTTCTACAGACTGTAGCAAGTAGTACCCGTGGAGTGGATCTGCCAAAAATGCAAATGCATTTGACCACTTCATGATCTTTATAAATATGCCTGATTCATTTTGAACATAGTCTTACAACATTTCCCATAGGGAGTCGTGAAAGGTTGTTTACACCACACTAAAATAATCTCACAGCAAACTGGATTTTAACTGGTTTTTGTCTGCAATCTTTGAACTGCTTTGATGCAACTACGTTTTTTCAAGCACGTGTTCAAGATGTTAAAAGGCTCTTTACTTACTGCTGTCAAAAGTACTATTGAATCTGAATGCTTGTTAGATAACCTGCAATAGTTTTAAATGCTAATTCATAAACTGAGACAGTCTTTGGTATGCTATATGAGAAGGGAATAAAGAATAAAGCTCTTTGGGTGATATGTTGTTGTTGCAAAGAACCAAAGGAAAATCAGTCATTTATTAGTTCTAATCAAAATATACCTAAACAAAAATGAAACCTCAACTTATGCATTGCTAAATATTGAACTGATGTGTTCCTCAAGCCTTAGCTGTATTGTTCTATTCTTGCCATTCTTTTTGTTCTTCTCTTGTCAAATTGCTGCAAAGGCACGACTTACTTTTCTATGCAGTATGGTGTCCAATGATGCTGTGGTGGGAACATGGTATATTTTTTTACCTTTTAAATTTTAAATGTGGTGCAGTGGAGACAAATTCAGTATACAAATAAATTATGTTAGTTGTGGCAGGGAGGGAAAAAGAGGAATTAAGGAAGTGAAGGTATTTTATGGGGATTTTATTTCTCTTGCTTAGAATACTAGAGTCTTTGTCTCTGAAAGACTTCAGTTAATCTACAGAAGACAACTCTTGTCCTCTGTCTATTTTCCATGAAGGTAGATTAGCAGACTTGTTTCCCATCACTTTTTTTTTCCCTACGGTTAGATTGTTTTCAGTGATGTGGCTCCAATGTAGGAAGTTTTGAAGTGGAAATAATCAAAATTATCTTCGCTGGTTGCAAACCATTCCAGTAATATGTCTACAAACTTATCTTGTATGTACCTACTGTAAAAGCATGTGAGCCTTTGCGCTGCTGGCTTATGGAGGCTGCAGATAACTTGGGATTTTTCTCCATTTTAATCTAATAGTGCTACTTTTTACTTGATACTGATGGAACGCAAATAATTTCTATTGAGATGGAACATCTTATTTCTATTTGGACATTGTGTTTCCCAAAGGTGTTTCTGTATATGTGTATATATAAAGCAGAAAAAAAGCTTTTAAAAGAAATGCTTTACATGATACTTAGACAGTATCATGGTACGGGAGACAATTCAATAATTACATTCTTCTAAAGAAATTTCTTTTCAAACTATACTGAATTTTTATGTAATAACTTTAATGGACGAAAAAACCATCTTGCTTAATAGCAGCTCTTCAAGTTAATGCTTGCTATGACTAAAACTCCAGACTACAGAGCTCTGATTTGGGCCTGTTTGTTTACTGGTTTATATTTTTTTATTTGTAGAAGAATATGCTTAAAGCCATGAGCTTCTTTCTGTTGTTAAAAGCATGCTCATTACTTTTGCCATCTCTATCTTTGCCAGTGCTGCCATAGTTTGGTTGCAAGAACTTAAATAGCTTCTGCTTTTCATTTTTCTTTAAAAACCAGATCATATTAAGCTTAAAATACTTTTATGTTTTCTTAACTTTTGGAAAAACAAGCTGCTGCAGCAGTTGATCAAGAGCCCATCAGTCGGTCTAAGTCTTCCTGTTTCCCTCTGGGACCTTGAGGGGAGATGAGTTGATCTCAGTGTCCTTTTCACATGAGTAAATTGATCTGAATACCTCCTGTATTTGCCTTACCTCTAATGCTTTGTATATCACTCCTATGGAAAGGGCACCGATTCAAGAATGCCAGTGTTTTATTAAAGGTATTAAAGTTTTTGAATTGTCCTGGCATAGCATGCTCCTGCAGCAGAGGTGACAAGTAAGAGCAAGGCAGAGATCAGGAGACAGCGTTTCCTTAGAGGATCCATCAAAGGACTAGCATAGGAGATTCTTCTGAGAGTGCAGAAGGGTTCTCTCCTGTTATGTTCTTCCACGGATATAGGTAATGCCATATGAAGTGCTTCATCACAAATGCAAACTAATGCAGTGACACTGTACCATAACTTATTAACACTGTTATGGATATAATTTATTAACCACAGAAAAATGACTCAAAGTGGAAACGAGAGTAGTTATTGTTTTCTGTCACTGTCATTAGCAATACTCTTTTTAGTGTAGGTATGGAAGGACTTATTTTAAAGTAATTAAGCTGCTGTGCTCAATGCATGGCATCTCTGAAGCCCCGTTTTCACTTGGAGTTTACTGTATTTTCTGAAGCAATCTTCCATTTTGTATATTAAAAAATTGCTCATATTTCTTCAGAATGCTGGCATTCTATGTACTGAAAAAACTAAAAACAAACAAGCAAACTATTTTATAGTGCAGATATACTTAATAGCTCAAAAATATGTGAACAAAACTTTGGCAACAGTCTGTTTCAGTTACAGAGTCTTGAAAGCTTAACAAGAGTAGTTTTTTCTTTTAAATTTCTTAGCCATTTGTTTTCTTGTCCAACTAAAACCTTGGGGGACTGTTCACACCTTTCTTGGTAAAATACCACTGTGACACTTGCTCTAATTAGGAGAGTTGAATACATGGTCCTTTTTGAAGTTGCTGTAATTTTCACTCTGTGACTGTGTGGCCACCCCTGAAGGTCAGTTTTATTGCTCAGTATATGAGCCCGCATCATGGGGAATCCCTGTCAACATGACTTGGAGTGCTTAGGATGGACCAGAGCAAACGCGCGGCTCTGAATTGCTGTGGAATTGCAAACAGCCGTCCAGGCATTTAGTCTCAAATTTTTGGTATCAAGCAGTCAAGGTAAAAGGACACTTCAAATTCTGCATGGAAAAACCAAGCCTGTTCTGAATTATGCGCTAAAGTGCATATTTTCATGCTTTACATTGGGTTTGCAGATTTTATTGCTAGAGACTGGCAGCATGTGCCAGATGCCGGCTGAAAGACTTTCTGCGTTTGATACGCACAGCTTGCTTCATCTCTCTTTCCTCTCCAGACCTCTTTTGATGGGGAAGGTACCTTGGAATTTAATCTAGGGCTCAATTTTGGGCCGTCTTGTGCATTCCATTAAATTGGTCTATCTAGCGAGTGGCCTAGATCTCATTTCCCTCCTGTTTTGGCTCTTCTGTCTCCAAAGGGTTGTAAAGAAATTGTTCTACCATCAGTTCTTATTTCCAAGCCCTTGCACAGAAGCTCTACTCTACCTCAGTCTTCTGGGAGCTGATCTAAAGTGATCAGGCGGGCAGGCAGCTCTGTTGCATTTACTTATTTAATGTTAGTCCTTCAATGTCTCGCCTTAGTCTTAGCATTTTTGTACTTCACTTTCACAGTTTTGCTCTGTTTTGATTTTTAGTGCTCAAGTTTCTTCTTACTTCCACAGTTAACAACTGAAATATTACAGGCTGTATTTATTCCGATATTAATAAGGGTTTTTTTCTCTTTTGCCCCTACTGAATTACTGCATCTTTCTATGTTTCTCTGTGTATCTTTATATATAATATATATATATATATATATATATATATTATATATATATATATGTATTTAAGTATGATATATAATATAGTTGCATCAACTTTTATGAGGAAGAGGAGAGCAACATGGGGTATTGGCCTGAGAAAAGGACAGGAAATTCTTTTGATAATTCTGGAACAAACTCACTGTGTGCTTTTGAACATTTAGATGTACCCCTTATCTTGAGTTCCTGTAACCTTTGCCATGAAAAGAAGATAACAAGTCACCTACCAAATGAAGAGATTGTAGAGATTAATTAGTATCTGGGCACTGCTTTAAAAATATGGCAGTGATCAAATGACATTGACTTTTCTACTGGTATTATCTGGCTTGATTTTTTTTTTTTCTACAAAAAGATATTCGAAATTAAAACAAACAGGCACTATCAAAGCACTGCAAAAGCACTTCTGGAGCAAGGTATTCTTTTTCTTACCCCATAGTATCCTGAAATATGAAGGTATTTGTTTTGGTTTTTTTCCCCCTCTCTTTTGCTCATCCTTAGAGACTGTTTGTATCTAGTCTGACTCTCAGGACAACCACGAGTCAGCATTATAGATGAGAAATTCCTGATATATAGTAGAATCTCAAATCTCAATGGCTTTTTGTTCAATATTTTGTGGGGGACATGCAATATTTCAAAAAAATATATCCAGAGGATGTGATACTTGGGGACATAGTAATTTACAGACTATTTTAAATTTTTTGGAAGATATTTGTGTGTTCCCCCCTTCCCCCGCCTGTAATGTAATTTACATAATTTTGCTCCTGGTGATGAGGGAATAGTGTTATTTCAGTCAGAGGGATATATGCTTGCCTTCCACGAAACGTATGCATACACAAGAACAAGTGCTGGTACGATACCCAAGTCTGCATAGTTTTGCACTTGTGACAAATATAACTGTTCTGACTGCATTTTTAACAAGCTTTCATGCTGTAGTGAATGATGGTCTGCATCTGACATGGGCACGGTACAGATCATATACTTTCCTTTCTGTTCAGATATCCTGCCCTGAATTTGCATGCTGTTTTGTGCAGACTTTATAGGATCTGGCAGAGACAACAGACAGAAAGCTTTCTTGGAACATCAGTGTTTCTCGGTTCACCTGATCTGAAGGCACTTGGCCATCATAGCAAATAGGCAGGTCAATAGAAATCCTCTCACATTTTCACACTGCTGTTCTGATCAACCCTTCCAACATCCTAACCAAAAAAGTTGTGTTTGCTTAAATTAAAATTTCTGTACCTATAGATAATCAAGGAATGAGCTATTAAGAGTTGCCAAAATACATACTTTTTATGAGCAGTTTTTGATTCATGCTTTACTAAACCTAAAGGTGTTTTTTGCCCCCTTCCCCTTTCAATTTTACCTGCCTAGACCTGAGATCAAGTCCTTGGATTTCTTTGTTGCTTGTCTCTTCTGTCTTCCTCCCCTCCCCCAATAATTAATAACCTGAGTAAGGAATGCAGCTCTTTTTTCTGCTTTAGAAGTTACTGTACTTTAGATTTTAAAGATGTCATTAATTATTTCAGGGAAGTAAATCCTTGAGGGCCTGGGCTCAGCTTTTGGCAGGCAGGGCTTTTCAACCCACCCCCCCCAAGTTGTTCAAGAGCATTCACTGGGATGTCTCTTAAAGCTGACATGGTATCTGGATTTTTAAAACATTTGCAATTAACTACTAAAATTTGTGCCTATAATTTTTAGTCATCCAGATAGAATGGGCAGTGAAGAGCCTATTGCTGATGGGATAAGTAAGATGTATGTAATAGGTGTTTTGGTATAGCTGGTATAGGAAATTCACAGGGTACTCAACTTTTCAATCGATTGATTGTTTGATCATTGATTTATGTTCTTTAGATGCACCTAAACACTTTCAGCATTAAAGCTATGCCAGTCTATCTGCAACTGTTTTATCTGTGCAACACCCTATTAAAGGTGAAAATATATAGCTATATTTTTCTGCCTCTTCATTAGAATTAAGTATAACAAGGATGTAAAGTCACTTTCCAAAACAGTTATGAGGCCTGAAATTATTGTGGGAGGAGGGGGAAAACTTGATTTGTTCTTCAAATAAATGCAGTTTCTGACTTCAGGCCTGTCTGTAAGATGTCAGCATGTCCCTTAGTATCTGTGCTGTAGTGAGGTCTTGTGTTTCTGCTTCTGAAAAGTGGAGGAGTCCAAGAGAGGAATGGTGCTAGTGTTGAATTTTTTTGTTGTTGTTCTTGTTGTTTGATTTTTTTTTTTTTTTATTGTGCTTTGACACTTCTATAGTCAGGAGTTATAAGCACCTCTCCTCCACCAGGCTTTCTTGTGAAAAGTACAAAATTAATGCATTTTTGGGACTGTGTGCCCCAAATCATTTTTTATTGTATCTTGGCAGTTTTGAGAACTGTGTCATGGGAATGATTATCTGCATCATGTGGGCTTCAAGTTTTAGGGAAGTTACAGAATGAAAAAGGAACACAGCATGTTTTCTTCTGATATGTTTTCCTCCTAAACCATGCATGTGTTGTAGAACTGAGCCCTATTTGACTTCTGTTTTCACTCAGTGTTCCTGAGAATGGTATATAGAATAACTTGCATTTTAAATATTTGTTGTGATGTTCTTCTCTTTGTAGGTACATATATACACATAACCATGCTTTTTTGTTTTTCTTCTGGGTACATTTAGAGGCTTAAGAGGCGGTCAAGTAATGCACTACTGCAGAATTTTGTATTCATTCGTATTCGTTCATGTTTCTTGCATGCCTCTTAATACAGTCACAGCCAAGTGCAAACCCTGATTCATTTATTTTTTCCATAACTTTATTAGAGAGTTAACAAACCACTTCTCCAGTGTTCTTTAAAGCAAGATAGCAAATAAATCTTTTTTTTCTTCTTATTGGCAAATTTTTGGCTGTGGAGTACTGCACAAGTATAAACAACATGAGAGATCCTTTAACATAACATGAGAGAGCCTTTAGTCGCTTTGCTCCCTAGCTTTGGAACTCATTGCCAATTGAAGTAAGGAAAGCTTGGCTGTTGGGACTTTTAAATCTAGACTTAAAAGTTATTTGTTCTGTTTAGCATTTTTAAAATGATTCTATTAGGAATTGTATGTGCTTCAGTTTTAATTTTAACTCATAATGATTGTAAAGCACCCTGGGATGCTTGCATGAAGGGCGCTACAGAAACCCAAGATTGTATTGTACTATGTTGTAATGTATTGTATTATTACATGGTACTGGAGTTGGACCACGGACAATTCATATAGAAAGCATTTGAATACTTAGCTAAAGATAAGGAGTGTGTGTGGGGGGGTACTGTCTTTTCTTGCTTCTTTTCCCCCTTTTCTGTCAGTTATTTTATTAAACTAAATTAACATGGCAGTTATTCCCTAAGAAATGCCAGCATAATTTACTGCTGCAAAGGGGCTCAAAATGTAAACCAGATGATAAACTAAAAATAAAAAAGTCCACATTAAGATTTAATTGCACTTCCCTTTCTATATTACGTTCTTATGTAAAATACATTACAAAACAGTACATTCTTTATCACTTCCTTCACTTTTAACTGAATTTCATTAACAATAAAGAAATATATTGTCTCTATTTTCAGTAATGTCACTTGACAGTTAATCCCTTAACTTGATGTACATGTCTTTAAGATTTTTTTTTTTAATAAAGAACACGATAGCACTGACTGGAGCCAAGTATTGCACAATCATGTGATTTGCAAGTTTCCCAGCTCGCAGCTTTGCCAGTGCAGGTCAATTCACACCTGCCACACTTATGCCATTCTGGTCCTCATGTTGCTTTTCCTCAGTGATTGTCAGAGGTAGAGAGAGTTGTGCATGCGGCTCCTTCCTTCCCCCCTCCCTCCCCACTCCAAATGTGTGGTAAACCTTGTGCATTGGAAGTGTCTCCTCAGGAATTAAATGGAGTTTAATTTCTGTCCATTAGAAAGCTGCTATCCACATCGCCAATTAAGCCTTCTATTTAAAGGGCGAGGAGATACGTATGTCTACATCTTAATCACTGCTGTGACTGGTTTGCAGAGACCTTCTCTGACTGGTTCAGTTATTGCTAGCAGTGGTGGGAGGCACAGGGATCAGCGTGGTTATAAAACCTACCCAAAAGCTGAGCAAATTCTGTAGGTGCTGTAGCGTCACTGTCAGCAGATTTGAAGCTGAGGTACATCTGTGTTAGGGGACGCAGGGGTGTAGGCATAAAGATGTGCCAGGAGAAAATACTTGAATTGGTAATAATTTTTACCTGTCAGAAGCAAAAGCAAACAGGACCCACTTGTTGAGAGGCAGTGCTCAGAGACATGCAACTCTCACCTTGTCAGACCGGACTCATTGCATGCCTTCACTCTAATCATAACTTAGAAGAAAAGAGATGAGTTTCTCAGACTGAACAAAACTCTCAAAGCTTGCTCCCCCACCATCACTGCTTTTTTCTTTTTTAATTAGTAATTAAGTTCTTCCTTTTTATATCAAAGAACCATGGTAGGAGAGCCCTAAGGCGAGGGTGTGGACTTTGTCTCTCTTTCTTTGGACATTTCCTTAAGAACAGCACAAATGGTATCAGATTCTGCTGGTGCCTTGCAGCAGTGATCAGAGGACAGGTTTTTCAGGACAGTAGCAACCTCAGATGTACCTCATTCGGAGCCGTGGAATAAACTGCTCAAAAGGGAGAAGTTCTGTTCCCCAGAGGTGGAAACAGATGAAACGTTCTCCTTATATACACCTGTCTCATTTATTTTTATTTTATGTACTAAGGCATTATATTTATTTTATTTTATGTACTAAGATTTCCTACACTGAGAACTGCAGTTCTTCTATAAGCTTGCACTAGAAGAGAGGAAAGTGTGCCTGGCTGTGCCACTGTTCCAAGAGATTTGATAATTTACAGTAAACTGTCAGGGAGAAGGATGGGTTTTGTGATGATGAAAAACTGAGGTACATGCAAAGGACATTGGTGTCAATGGCCTTTCTAGAGCCAGAGAGAAGATTTCAGCTCCATAAGATTACCTAGAATATTTGTATTTGCATCAGTATATTGGGACTCCCAGAATTTTAAGGGTTGTGTTTGTATTTATATATTTACATATATATATCACAATAAAATTCCACCAAAATACATGTGCCAGCTAGCACATCCCCAAGCTCATAAAGGTGTGTTTCTTACACTGCACTTCTTGTAAGGAGGATCTTTGTGTGCTAAATCTAATTCAGCTAATTTTTTTTCTTAATTTATATATTTTAATGCAATGACTACTCAAGAAAAATTTAGTAAGTAGAACCTCAAAGTGTACATACATATTCCTCATGGAAAACTAGCTGGAACATTTCTCTTTTGAGATACCTTCATTGAATCTTGGATATTTTTATGAATTCTTCAGAGCATTTATACTTTTCACAAATTCTTTCTAGTGAAAGATAGTTTTGCCTCTGTTTTGCTATCTTTGTATCAACATAGCTGCTTACAATGTCACCTTTACGATTTTACGTAGCAAAAGTTAAGAACCCATGGCAAATTTCATACTATGAATTACTTTTCTCCTGACAAATTTATTTATGTTTTTCTCAGTACAGAAAGAAGTGGTTTATGTGCTTTTAGCAGCACATCCCTCATAGAATTTGGGTCTATATGATTAAGAATAATCAGATGTACAGATGATTAATAAAGAGGCACATGACCTGAAAAAGTAAAACTGAGACTTAACCATTTAAACAAAGGATAGATACAGGATGTTACATTTGGCACTAGAGAGGTATTTAAGCAAGCAATCGGAGGTGTGAGAAATGCACTCACTAGGAGCAGAAATCAATGAAGTTCAAACTAAAAGCTAGTCATACTTTTAAAAAAGAAAGAAAAAAGGAACATTTAGAGGTTACAGAAAGAGATTACAATGGAAGTGATGGAAGATCCAGCACAAGAAGTCTTCAGATAAATACTTGATGATTTCTGTAGCTTTGCCAGTGGTAACTTGGCTGAACTCGGAAATTGCTAGATGGAGTTCTAGGGTCTCATTTTATGTAGATTACAAAATGGATGCTCAAAATGGCCTCTTTTGACTTTAAAAATCGGCAAAAACTTATGTAGAAAATGGAAAAGAGATCAAAGGAAAGGCTTATCCTTAACACCAAAAGAAATTCAGCAAGACAACTGTTAGTGCTACTGAGTCTGATGACTTCTTGTCTGGACATTGTGCCTTAGGGCTCAACTTCATGCCAGACATCTGATGCTTTGCTTAGCAGAACAGTGGAATCCGAGAAGAGACTTGCTGAAAATCATGTCCTATTTCCCAGCAAGGAAATCTTCCTTAACATGGCAGGAAATATTAGCAAACACTGTAGTGAAAGCAAACATTGTGGCTGGGTGAAGATACAGCAATTATCAACATCTCTATCAGGAGAATGTATATACTGCAGTTTTGTAGAAAATCTTAGTGTACACGAAGCTGACTTTAATGCGTTAATAGATCTAAAATGTCTTGCATTGCACAAAGCGTTTGCATTAGGTTAGTATTTGAAAGCACATTCATTAGGACTAGCAACCTAGATAGGAAACAAGGCAGAAGCACTCCGACCTGGCTGGAACAGAATGGTTGGAAAGAAAAGCAATCGACCAGAGAGGAATGCTGAAAGTGCCTCATAATTTCACCAAATCAGTCTGTGAGATCTCCAAGACTCCCCCCTACCTCTTTATTCCTTTATTCTGTTATTTATACAAGAAACACTGGTTTGCGTCTTGGATTATTCGAATTGTCCTCTTGGTTTCTAGTTTGCCCTAATCCCATTCATTGCATCCCAAGAAGAGGTGACTGCAGGTGCACAGGCTTCAGGTAGTACACTGCCTAGTGTAGGAACAGCAGCCTTCTGAAGAGAGGCTGAGGCTGTCACCACACAGACCAGGTAAGGAGGGATGGAACTTACCCTGGAGTAGCTTAATTCTGGTCCTGTGGACTTGAAGTCCAGCCCGGGCTGGAGCATGGCTTCTGGGATTGTCTTCATCCACCAGAAATTCTGCCTCTATACCCCAAGATAATGTTGTGGTGGGCAGTAGTGGGGAGAGCTCCTGAAAACATGCATCCCCTGTTCAAGCTGAAAGAGCAGTTTAAGGCAATCTAGTCATTTCATAACAGCTCTTTCAAATGAATTCCTGGCCGAAATGGATAGCACTTTTCTTACCCATAGAGCTCTCAAATTTCAGAGCCCTGCTGGCGAAGGCACTTGCATAATCCAAATCTTAGGGTGTAATAACTCACCCCTCAATTTCATTTTCATTTTATGAAGTAAACCAAGAATTAACTTATTAAATACTGGTTATTTTGCATTCTATATTTTATCTAAGTTGTTTTTAGGAAGGGTTTAGCCAGGACTTTTACTACGACGTGTCTGCCATTTACAAAATATGTGCAGTAAAATCAGGATTCTTAAAAAGATTTGTGTTGGACATCTGACAATGAAGACAAAAATGCGTTATGTCTCCTTATCTTTTATAGGTTGAGGTTGTGACTTCATTTTCTTTCTTTTTTTTTTTTTTTTAGTCTAAGGCACTGTGCCATGAAGCCTGTAACGCAGTTATGAAGTTCTTCAAATCTGAATTAACATTTCCCACCTACCTATCTTTCTCTCTTTTAAGCTTTTAACCTTTGTAGATATAAGAGTAGTATCTTGGGAAGCAGCTTTTTATTTGAGCTTTATTTATATCCATCAGTGGGAGATGCTTGGAAAACATTGGGAGAATGCTGCTCTGTCATGCAGCAACTGGGAATTTACATTACAGAATGGTAAAAATAGTGCAAGGATCAGTTCCTTCAGATGCTGAATCCTCATTTCTGATTTTCAAAGTCTTCCCATGTGGGTATATTTCTATACATACATAAATATATGTGTATATGTCTATATATAATTTGGGTTCTTTTAGTTTTATATCTTCCCTCATTATACCAATGTAGCTGTATGTTTATATTAATACATACATTTATAATCTTTAAAGACAACATAAGGCAGAAATGGAGGAGGAGATAATTTAAGTTTCTCAAGGACAGAAGAAAGGAGGAAAGACATGCTAATGTATTGGAAGAAAAGCTTGTGCCATCACTGTAAATCTGCCTTTGATTCAGTTTTAACTTATATGACCAGTATTTGCCATGCAGATCCTTATTCTCCTGACCCTGGCAACAGTATGGAGGTCAGATAGCCATCCAAGTGCAATGCCAAAGGCACAAACAAAAGTTTTTTCTTCTCTGTCCACCTGTGGGTTTTTCCCTGATCCTACATGTTTATAGGGCATATGACAACAAATTCCACTGCATTATTTGCTATAGCTCAAGCTAATGGACCAAGGAATTTAACATAATTCTTTGTACTCAGTTAAACTGTCCATGTCAGGATTTCTTGTCCTAAAACAGCTAGTGGCTGGATCTATTTGGTCTGCTTTTATTCAGAATGGCAGATGATATTTCTCTGCCATGCCAGAGCACTAGGAACAACATTTTGCACTGGTTGGGTTTTTGCAGTACGTGGGCTGGTGTAGGCTCAGGCAGGCTAAAATCTTTTGATTTGGGGATAATCTTGTGTTATCCGGTTGGGGCTTGAATGTTCTCTTCTCATTTGAAAAATGTTAACGTGGAGCCTCCTGAGAAATAAGCACTCATAAGAGTTGGGCTTCTGTTAGAACTGATGCTTGCTATTTCCACGCAAACAAAAGCCACTGATAGTGGCTAGAATAGGGGAAACAAAGTTCCTCTGTCCTTTATGAAAAGATCCCCCCCTCCATCTGCCCCCAAATCTTTAAGTTCTGTTCTGCAACTTTATCACTATTCAAACTAGGTCTAGGGACAAAGGCTCATAGCTTTTCTCTTTTACTTTTTTAAAAAAAAGCAATGTTAAGTTTGCAGCATTGGAACATGCTTTCCTACTGGTGTTTAGGGATGTAAAGCAGAGAATTTATGGAAGACAAAATAGAATAGAGCCTTAAAAGTTTGGCTTTAAAAAATGGAGCCAGTGGTTTGACAGATTGTTCAGTAAATGTTCATTTTATTGAGAATTATAAAAAAGGTGCTTAACGCCTCTGTACCATTAATATAATACATTAAAAGGGTACTGTCAAGATTAGCTCTGAAAATTGACTGTAGGGTTTATGGGCAGCACTGTTCATACTCTGCTTGTAAGATGAGGTATCTTCTACTTATCACTTCACAAAGCCATTATGTTGTTACAAGGCTTTATACAGAAAAACTTGATAAATAGTAAAACGTAAATAAAATCTCATTTGAAAAGTGAGAGAATAGTTGCTGCCTGTCTTATAGCCAGATTTAGCAGATGCGGGTTTGAATGTAAAACAGTTGTGAAAATAGCCAGTGTCAAACCAGTGCAAAATTAAACTTGTGGGGTGTTCTGTTTTCAGTGTCTGTCATTGTTGAAGTACTCCATTTCAAAAGCATGCATTCCTTTCTACAGAAAAAAAAATCAGATTCCTTAGTTGAAATTAATTAGCATTCAGAAACCAGATAGCATGTTTTTGGGTATTCATGAGATCTCTGTTTGAAAAAATGTTTTTAACTTGTAGAAATGTGTTGCAACACACAGATGGGAAGAAAAAGAAAAAAAAATCTCTTTAGCAAGCACTGTGTGTAAAAGGAATATTACATTTTGCACGCTCCTGATTACCCTGTGTAAACAGTTTTTGACATCTGTCTTTATAGTTTTCGAGGAGAGGAAGACTTTGTTAAAAGAACCATTTTTATACAGCAGTCACCATTTCAGTCTTGCTTTACCTGTATTATGAAAGCAGATGGTCTGCATGTCTTTTGAATATTTATAACTATCAAAAACAATCTCTTGCTATTCACCCTTAGGCTTATGAGATGTCAGGACTGTTCTGGTTGAAAAAAAATCATCTTGGGTGTTTACAGAAAGGGGATTACATTAAGCTGAAATGACTATACATTTTCCAGTTTAATATTTGTCCATCAGCTGTTTAATCGTATTTAGATAATTGTGTAAATAAGTTGTTGCAGCCCTTGCCCCTTCCACTGAGCAGGCTTGAAGCTTTAAACGCCAATGAATGAGTTGCAAAAAAGCTCAGATTTTTTTTCCTAGTTAAAAAACCTGGAAGGCCTAAATAAGTTTTGGTTACAGTGCTTCTTTTGAGAAAAATTTTAATTTGCAAAGGAATCCCTGATATCTAATTCAGCCGAGTTGTTCCAGGAAGCTGCTGTGTCTGTTACTCTCTGCTAAGTCTGTTAGCATGTATTTACACTGTGTAAATACTGCAGCCCAAGTACCCCTTCATGAGGCATGAAAACAACCTTATTCTGCCCATATAAAAATAATTTTAAGGTTATTTAGGGGAAGTTTTGGGACTGTGGGGGTTAAAAGCTTTTTTGACTGGAAGCTGAGCAATCACTGATAACAGATTTTGCTGTGGTTGGTTGATTTGGCAGAAAAGCATGAACAGTTTTGGTTTAGATGATTGAATTAACCTGATTAACATTGTTTTTGTTGTTTTGCAAAAAGGACAACAGTATACTTTTAGCGATGATCGAGCAACACTTCACCTGGTTGAAGAGCAGTGTTAGAGGCAATCACTCAGAAATGCCTCCCTTGAAGCACCTGCAGCGGTGGCTGCAGCAACGAGCCGGCATGAAAGGCTCGGGTCCTTCCCGTATCTTGCAGGACGCACCTTGCCTTAGATTCTGGCACAAAACAAAAGGTGTCTGATGCTACCGTTTTATTGGGTTTTGTTTCATGGGCATATGAAATGATTCCTGTTTGAGATTTATGATATTTCCCCAGGGAGTTCCCCAACTTTTTTGAGAAAAAAATGGTGTCTGGTTTTCAAATCTCTGGTATTTAATCTTCCAGAGAAAATGGTATTTGGTTCAATCTATGCTGGGTGAACCTCAGCTGAACTTTAGAACAAATTCTGCCCCTACCTTCACACAGTTGTTGGATGCCTAATTATAATTAACTTATTTGGCTAAAAAAAGAGCACTTGGGCTGCAGCAGATGGTATCATTCCAGAATAGTGGGATTTCTGTGAAGGTGGCACCATTTCAGATGAGATCTCCCGATTTTCAGAACATGACTGCAAATGATGTGGTTGGGGGAAGGGAAGTATGAGAAAGGGGAAAGTGGGAAATTTGAGATCTTGAAGGCTCACAACTTACTTTCATGGATAAACTACTAGGTGATAAGTTAAGATTGCGTATCTGTGACCAGTTTTTGTGTTCTCTCGATTTTCTTTGCAACGTGTGAAAAATCTGATTATGACTGATGCATGTGATGCATTTGAATATTTGTATGATATATTTATATTCATCATCCTTGTACGTGGAAGGCATCTGCCTCTGTGCCTCACAGATAAGGAGGATATGTGCAGTAGTAACAGGGTATGATGTGCTTCAAATACAATAATTTTGATTATTGATAATTCAAGACATGGGGAACTCCTCAAGTGTAATGACCCAGGTTATAGGAAAAGCATCAATATGCCTTCAGTCTAGATAGTGAATCTCTGAAGACCACTAACTCATGGGGTTAATCTTAAGTTTTAGGCCGTAAGCATTCCAGACATTTATGTATATAGATTGGTATTAAAATGTGCAGGAATTCTATAGCAATAGGAAATTTCTATAGCCAAGTGTATCTCTCTGCACTGATGTGACTGCACATTTGATGACAATAAATAAAGCATAGAAACAATGAAATTCCATGTTGTCAAGTTATTTTCTGAGTTAACAAGGTAGTAATATTTTATCTGGCTTGTAAAATTTTGCCTTCAGTGAATTAGTAAATAAATCATTGATTCCTCCTGATGAGGATTCTTAGCATAGGTAATATCACTTGAATGTTTGTATGAAGTGTTCTCGAAGAAAATACAGGATAATTTTCATTTTTAAATGTGTTTATAATGTCTGTCTTTTTTTTTTTTTTTTTTTTCAAATCTACTTTAAAGAGCAAGAGTAACATCCCAGTGTTAGCCATCAAATCTTGAAATTCACATTGTGTCAGAGAAGCTAAAATTCCCAGCAGTGTTTCTTAAACAGACTGGTCCCCTATTTGGTTGTAAAGTAACTGCATTAAATTTATTCCTGAAGAAGCAGGGTATGTTGCAAACTGCCCTGTCATTTGTGTATTGTTTTTGCAAAATGACATGGAAGGGAGCACTAGCAAATCTTCTACAAACATCTTCAATAATAGGTAATTTACTAAAATTAATATCCATGTTTTCATACTTAAAGTTAGTTGAGCAGGAGGAGACATCTGAAAGGGGCAAAGTAAAATGAGAGAAACCCACCTTGAAGTCTAAATGACATCCACAAAATACACATGAGCTGGTGTGAGATGATGGCCTCTGACAGGTGCAGTTCCCCATTCGGCACATACAGATCTGCAGTTTTTGCAGGTAGTCTGTACAGTCATATAATACAGGACCTTTAAAATCACACCTTATGTATCATGTGCCCATGTTTTAGATGGTTTAATTTATAAAAGAGCCGAAAAGATAATTTTGCACATATTAAACATTAATTATACTGCTGTTATACTGGAAGTTGAAATTGGGTTCAACTGAGCTTGGTTCTGGTCATTCAGGCTAGACTTGTGGTAGTCTACTAAAATTTCACTTTCCTTTTGTACCACTGACAAAAAGCTTCTAGCTAGTTTCAGAAATGCCAGATTAGTGGCAAGAAATGGCAAGAATTTTGGTGATTTGGAGAAACATTAAAATACCTGCCTGGTGAGTAGAGGGTATCCACATTTGGCATATATAATGCTGCCTCCCTCTAGCAGTTCTGAGCCTCCATAAGCAGCTTGTTACTGAGTAATACCTTAGAAAATGGTTATAATGAACTTCACTAAGATCAATAATGAAGGTACCTTTAGTCAGAAACTGAACTAGCCTTTTAAAAGAAGACTTACAGTAACATTTATTGCATTTTTACTCCAGACTTTCTTCCAGTGGTTGTAGTTGGTGTAACAAAGGGTTGATGCTCTAAATGATACAGCACAAATGTATCTAAATGTTACATGCTGAATAGTGAAGAAACATGATAATCAAGGCTTTGTCTTCTTGACTGTCATTGTTTTTTTGATACACTGGACAATTCTTGTAGTTAAGCCAAAAGTAACTATTTTCCACACAGAAATTTAAAGGGGGGCAAAGTTCAGTCTGTTGAAATTATATTTGCTAATTTTGTTGTTCATACATCGTATACTGAGAATAATTTTAAAGTTGGAGCATTATCTCATTTTGCAGGGCTTAGACTTAATTGATTTGTAAAAGAATGTACTGGAACTGAAAGCATTGTAAATTCCACTATTTTAAAATTGGTCAAAACTGAGCAGAAGGTAAATTTCTCACTGTAGCTATCTGATATCTCGAGAACCTTTGAGAAAAAAATCATCTCGATCTTCCTTTGGTCTATTTTACAGCTAATATTCAGTTACAGAATTAGACATGACAATAAGCTTTTCATAAGCCTGTTTTTGCAAATCACTTAAAATACCCTGTTTAAGAAAAACAAGGCTGGGTTCATTTTGGGTTATTAGATACATATTTTATTCTACTATAAACCCCGTATTTCATCCCATTCATAGGTCATGGAGATAAAGTTTTGTCGTATGATTTTCTGGGTTCTACTCTAAGTGGCACAGAGGAACTGGACATGGGTAACTTGGATCACTGCTTGCATTTGTAAAGGCAGTGTAGGAATTGTATGCCTGTGTGGGTATGTGAAGGGTCAATCAAATTTAAAAGCAGAAATAGGATGAACAAAATTCACTTTCAAGATTAGCATCTTCTCTCCGGATCCCATCCCATTGCATGATGTTTCTTGGTCGATAACTTTGTTCTTCCCTTAGTACATCTGCTATTTTTGTTCCCATTTACAATATACCTCGGTTTGTTTTCATGCTCAATTAATGAGTTTTTTTAAAATGCTTTGGATGATAGGATTTAAAATGCAATATGGTTCTCAAACTTTAAAAATATAATGGTTCGACAATTGAAATAATTTGTGCTTTGACTTGTACTGCTCTGTATTACAGCTTTTTTTTTTCTTCTCCCCTTTTCACACAGAGTATGATTTCTTCCATTGTGAACAGCACTTACTATGCAAATGTCTCAGCAGCAAAATGTCAGGAATTTGGAAGGTGGTATAAACATTTCAAGAAGGCAAAAGATATGATGGGTAAGCAAAAAAAAAAATTGCCTTGATGGTGGTTACATACCATTATGTGTCACATTGAGGTCTGTCACAGTCATATAAGAAGCCAGTTCCCTTCACGATAAGTTTAGGATGCTTTTGATGAGTAGATGTAGAAAGTACATATATAGTGAAAGAATTCATTTAAATAAATATTTGCTATTGAAACAGCCAAGCTGACTTGGGTTGCCAGAGATGTAAAGCTGTCATTCTGTAAATCTAGAGATTTTCTACCACCCAGAATAATTGTTTAGAAAACCTGTTCCTGGAACTGAGATGAACTGATTTTTTAATGTATGTATTTTTTTCTCACTCTGGCTAATGTATATTTAAAGAAACAGACTTCTACAGTTATCACTATCTTCCATCAAGAATGCTGTAATTTTATAAATTCATATCTTTCTCTAACCTTAGGACCCTAATTTCAATTAATTTTAACAAATAGCTTGTTGTAGTAAGCACAAGTAAATTATTGCAGAAAAAATCTATCAATTCTGTGACGCCTTTTATCTTTCTTAAACCTGTACACATAATTTTGATCACTTTATGTTAGAAAATTTCTATGTAGATTTCAACAAAATGGAGAAATGGGATCTCAGTTTGGATTGAATTTTGAGCTTGACTTAGCTTTCAGTATTTGAAGCAAAATCATTCATCTACCAAAACGGGTTCCTTGCCTTTTATAGCTTAAGGCTGTAATGAAGACAATGCATCACTTTTGTGATAATTGCTTGAATTACTGTTCTGAGTGAATGGCCCACTTGGGTTGATCTCTACTTTCCCTGAGTGAAAAAAGGCAGCTTCTTTTCTTAATCTACTTTGTACCTTCTGTGCAACACGGAACCCTTCTTCTGAGACCACCAAATTTAGTGTTAAGGCTTCACTTGGTTTCAGGTGGTCCATGTGTGAGGCAGCCGAGTGGCCATATGGGAAGAGTGACTTTTCCACAGCAGCCTCTCCCGTGTCCTTTGCAGCAGTGCTCCTGTGTGGGGCAACCCCTGCAAAATTTTACTTACTTGGCCTGCCAAGACAGATTCACCATTCATTTGGGGTCAATGAAGCCAGGGAATAGAAAATGTGTGCTTGTGTATTCTTGTGTAAATTAATGCTGGTAGGGAGAGGCAGCATTGCCCCCAAAGCCACCTGTGTGAGGAGTAGCAGGGCCTCTGCTTGGGTATAGATCCAGGCTATGGACACCAGAACTCTCTGCAGAATAGCTGTCTTGTTTTTTATTTATCAAATTTCTGCCCGTGATAGGATAGAGGAGGAAGATGGGGATGCAGCTGGGAATCCAAGTGCCAATTTCTTCATCCGGCTCCAATCCTTGTGGAGGAAAGGGTGGCCTTGCACTGATGACTGTTAGTGAAGATCATAATTACTGTGACAAGCTCAGACACTGCCTTAAAAAAACAAACAAAAAACCTTACTAGTATAAAAAAAAATTGCTACAACACTTCCGTGAAAATACTGGACTTTTGGTTTTTAAAGCTTATTTTCTTAAGGCTATTTCCAGACCAGAGCTGTTAAAGATCTAGAATTAAAAAAAGTGACATATGCTGATAAAAAGGAGACTCCTTTATATCAGCCTGGAGTTATTTTATATTGTTTAATCATGCACAAGAGGGGAACTGGAAGAACTCTTGTAGTTTAAAAACTGTGCTGTTAATTGAAAAGGAGGGTGTGTCAAAGGCAGATGAGTTAATATAAGAAAAAAATTCAACCATGTTGCAAGTCACTGAAAAAAACCATGCATACATGGTTGCAAGATAAAGCAGCCCATCTGTGTAATTTACATAAATTATACTAGTTCCTAACAGTCCCATACAATTGATGCAGCATCTAGAAATTAGCAGAGCATGGGGAGGTCTGCACCTCACACTGCTTGTCACAGATTTCCAGTGGCTGGGAACGGTAGATGTCATGGCAGGGACCTCATGGGAGGAGCAGAACCAGTCACAAGGGGCTTCTTTCTCTCTGGCTGGGACATGCTTTCCCACAACAGCCCTCCTTACCCTTTGCACAGATGCACGTGCTGTTTCACCTGCATCGTCTGCAGCACAGAGTGGGTTTGTTTCTCTCCTCTTTGCCCCATCTCCAGTTGGTTACTGTTTTGTCTGAAGTCCCCTGCATCTGTCACTGTGGGATGCAGCAACCCGCTCATGGTTTGGTTGCATTGCACCATTTTACATTTGTTTATTTTTATTAGCATGTCTTGTGAGGACAGTCAAGTTTGTGATTTTCAGTCTGATGTTGGCCTTTTCAATGTTTCTTTTCTGCTGTAGTTGAGATGGATAGCCTTTCTGAACTATCCCAGCAAGGTGCCAACCATGTCAACTTCGGTCAGCAGCCAGTCCCAGGGAACACAGCCGAACAGCCTCCATCTCCTGTTCAGCTTTCTCATGGTAGTCAACCATCAGTTCGGACCCCGCTTCCAAACCTGCACCCTGGACTTGTATCTACTCCCATTAGCCCTCAGCTGGTAAATCAGCAGCTGGTAATGGCCCAGTTGCTGAACCAGCAGTATGCAGTGAACAGACTTCTAGCCCAGCAGTCCTTAAACCAACAGTACTTGAACCACCCTCCTCCTGTCAGTAGATCCATGAACAAGCCGTTGGAGCAGCAGGTCTCAACAAACACAGAGGTGTCTTCCGAAATCTACCAGTGGGTCCGTGATGAACTGAAACGAGCAGGAATCTCACAGGCAGTATTTGCACGTGTGGCTTTTAACCGAACTCAGGTCAGTTGTCTTTTTTCTTATTTTTTTTTTAAAGTCTAAGAGTCCCTTCTTTCTAATTAGTAATTGCCATCTTCTGAGTCTGTCTTCTCATTTCTGCATTGTCACTTAGCTCCTCTGAAGGAACCATGCTTCCGTGCAGGATCACTGTCCATGCTGACACAGTACTGAAATCCTCAGGGACTGGTTTGTGGAAATACCCGCTGTTCTTACAGGAAGCATGGTTCCTCTCCAGTTGTGATGGTTTATGAATAGCAGAATTTCCTAGTAAAGGAAATGAACAGCTCTATGTGGAACCATTCACAAAGTCACCCAACAGATTGCTTTTTGTGTTGTAGAGTTGTGCCTGCTCTGACCACCTGCACGCACTGAACAACCTGTCTTCTTTCACAGGTGTACTGGAGATGGTCTTTTATCCATACTTGCATTTATTTTTATTATTTTCCAGTGAAAGTCTTAATAACATCTTTTCAGGCTTCTGAAAAGATTAGAAATTAAAAGCTTTATCTCTAGATCATCTACTCTTTTCATGTATTTTTGTAGTTTGTTGCAAAAGCAGTAGTTGCTGAGCTTGCCGGTGTCCACGTCAGAACATATACTTCAGCTCTTCAATGCAGAAAAAGCCAGCCCTAGCAAAGCTGATAAGTAACACTAAAATGTGTTATTTTTTACACCTGTTTTAGAAGCTAACCCTGTTATAATTTATTCTGCTCTATGAATTTAACTTAATGCCATGTTGCATGGAATTTAATCAAGCAGAAATTAGGGAAGAAATGTCAGTATATTGAATGCAAATAATAAGATCTCAAAATTCTAGAAGTATATTTTAACAGAAAATAAAATATTTCTAATAGGACTTTATAAAATGGGAAATATTTTTAGAAGACATAGGTATATTTGCTTTGGGTTCCATTTTTAAATGAAAACACACACTTAGGAAACAATTTTCCCATTGTAGATTATAGTATAACAAAAAATATCATAATTTGATCTAATCTTGAAACGTTTTTGTTTCTCCCTGTGTAGTTTAGAGAATAAAAATTCTGTTTGAAATTATCTGGTATCAGGTTTGAATCAGTATGTCATTTATAATTGTACTGAATTACTATTGCCTTACAATATTTTACATCCTCCTTTAGTTAAAGAAAGTAGAGTCATTGTGTGAATTCTCTGTAGGGCTCTGTGTGTCTTTCTTCTTTAGAGCAGAGGAGGTTTTTAAGATCTGGGCCTTTCATACCAAATTTCATGGGTGACATGAACTCATGCAGGGATTATTTACATTAAGTTAGGTCTAGGCAGTGTCAGTTGTTATATTTATAATAAGTGACAAAGTGTCTTGTTTAATACAAGGTTTAAAAAATTAATTATTGATATTCTAAAGTGTTAAGGCAACAGTAGTAGCTTCATAAAACCATGGTATGTAGCTGCCACATTACCTCGACAAAAGTCAAGCAAGTAATTCAGAAAATAAGGTTTATTTTATATTTACTTCTTTATCAGGTTTGCCTAAAAGCACATTGTTTTATCCCAACTTTCCCCATCTCTAAAGTGGTCAGTTTTTGTCAGCTAGTTTTGTGTATAGCTTTTGTCATGTCCTTTGTGCGTGAGCAGTATTTGTTACCTGAAATACAAGGATGATTGGTTCTGACTGGACATTGAATTTATATGCCAGAGTAGGAGAAAATGCTCGTTTGATGTGATGAATGCAACTGTAGAACCAGATTTCTAGTGCAAATACTGATTCTTTACTTTAATATTAGTATTATTATTACACTAAATATATATTAAAATATGTATTGCTATGTATTTTTCTTACTACAAACGTTATTAAATATTTGTTTAAAGATCTATTCTTCCCCAGACTTTGTGGTTAACCAGCCTGGTAAAATGTGTTGAGAGTGACCCAAACTGGGAGGAAACCCCAAAATGAACATTGAAAGCAATTCCCCTAAAGAGATATGAGATAGACCTATATATTTTGGCAATTTTCAACCAAATCTGTTTGAAAGAACACAGGGTAGTATCCCTATGTCCTACAAAGTGTTTTTGCTAATCAAGTTAGTATTTGCAGTTAGCTAGGTAAGATTTTGGAGTGTTTGTTATGTTTTGTGGAAAGCATAAGAAGTAAAACGAAAAATACTAGGAGCCTAGAGAGTGTCAGCCTCAGTTTCACCAAGAAATATCTCAGCATACTTTTCATATGTTGCAAAGCCCCACTGAAACACAGAGGAGTTTGTTGTGGGTGCATTTCGCCTTTGCAAACCTGGAAATTGTCAATTTTACCCAGTGACAGCTAATGTCCAAGGGTAAACACAGATACTAGCAATTCTTGCATGAAAACTTCTAAAATTTGTTCTGCTTGCTGTATTTCTGAATTTCTCACAGCTTATTCAAGGATACATCACATTAAGCTAAAATTAGGATAGTACTCTAATAACTGATGCTGTTGATGAGTTATTTTCTAATAGCGATGTCATATCCTAAGTTGGGTTTTTTTGCTAGAAAAGTGAAAATGCTTTTTTAAATTCATGTTCTGTTTTCTGAGATAGAAAGCTAACTCAGGCTTACCACTGACATTTTTGAAACTGTCATAAGCATATTTGAGCCGTGTCCAGGGACCATATCATGCCATCAGTTTCTAAATGCATAAGAACTCGCTGAAATCGGTTAGGAGTTCTGGGCAAGAAAACCCTGGTGTAAAGATACAGTCTCAGATGAGGGGAGAGATTTGCTTTCAGTGTAAAAGTTAAGGAAGGAAGCAATCTATAAATTAAGAGTGATTTAGCTTAATGTTTAGGCAATAAAATGAACTTTGAAATTGGCTGAAGATGCTCTTGTTTTTCAGACTTATGCTCTACAAAATGAATACAGAATTTGGTGGTGGTTTTTGTGTGGGACATTTCTACCAATGTAGTGTGGTAATTCAACACTTGATCCTAATTGTCAAGATTTTTTAATTTGGCTGCAAAAATATTGGCTAGAGATGTTTCTATCTTTCCACAATACAAGGAAAGAATTTGGTAAAAATACTTCTGAAAACTAGAGTGTCTTTTTTTGCTCTTACTAATTATCTATAAAGTGGAAAAAACCCCTTAGCCACAACTTAGAAGTGTGTCCTTAAGAAAGGGTGTGATTTTAATGTGTTCTTGTGTAATTTCCCCCCTCCCCTTAAGTTCCAAATGGTAATTTCAAAACTGGAGTCTCAAGAATGTGCCTTGTAGACTTCAATCAAAGTCCAGATACCTATAGCTTGAATGAAAATTCACATCTATACAAGCACAATAGGACAACTGTTGCAGGGAGCAGAAGCAGTTTAGGTGGGAGGAGTTTCTCTATAGTCCTTCTAGGAAGTCTTCAGAGTACAGTCAGATTTGAAGTTTTGTTTGTTCTTCAGTGATTGTGATTCCAACTCACTGAATGCAAAGAAACAGGTTGAATCCTGTTAGCACGTCCTATCAGTGCACTGTGGAAAACTTTGTTGAGTTAGTACTTGTGCTGTCAGATCTGAGTTTCACCTCAAGCAAGGTGTCCAAAGGTGACTACCAGTCTGCCAGGATAATTTTGGTAAATTGAGATGCTTATGTTTCAGTTGCCAGTTAATCAAATTAATAAATATATTACTTTGTTACAGGTGATGTCGGTGCACTGTGCAGATACCTCTTCTCTCTTGCGAGAGCAAGTTCAGTATTTTCTTGTGCTTTGCAGGCTAGAAAATGGTATTTGTGGTCAGTTTGCTGCCCTGGGTAACCCCAAGCAGCCAGGGGATGACAGTGATGATGCATTGGGGCAGCCCCCGCTAAGTGTGGTGCCACAGTCCCCCATCAGCAGAGAGGCTGTTCCTGCTGCTTCAAATGTTTAGTCAAACTGCGAGTTCCTCTACTCTGTTTTGTTCTTAGAGCTGGAGTGCAGCAACAACATTCGTTGGGCTGAACTGCCCTCAGAGCCCTAAACAAATAAATAAACTCCTCTCCCATTTCTGTTGTGTGTTTTTAAATGATAGCATGAGTCAGGAAGTGAAAGGCTTGGGTTCCCACAGCCAGTCTGACATTTGACTCGAAGGTGTAGCTTAGCCTGGTGTATGGCGGGGTGATGAGTCCGCACTGTGTGAGCAGGGAATTGTGTTAGTCATGGTTGTGGTTGGAACTGGGGGCTGTCTGTCTCTGTGTACACTTTCAGCTGTTAGGTTTGCTGCATGAACTCAGGTGCTGTTATATAGAGGTGACCTCATGGCTCTGTTTTCATGGAAGAAGGAAGAGTGCTTTTTGCTCCTTTTCCATGTCTGACTTTTGTTACTGTTCTTTTCCCTACAAGTGACAATGTTTGATCTGAAAATTTTTGAATATTTGTCAGTGTTTCTCACTTTTCTCTCTCCCGCCTTTCTACTTGAGCCCCATGCTTGTTTAAAATATTATCTGCCACGATGTACTGCCTTTTGTTCATGTATAATGCCTTTTCTCATATGTGAAAACTTCTGTGTATTTAGGACTGTACCAATGCTAATTCTGGGCAATTCCTAATTCGAAGGAGAATGCTTGGATGCAGTAAATGGCTCTGTGTAATTGTAAAACAAAATCTAAGTTTACACAAACCACCTTCTTAGGCACTACTTTTTTTTTCCCTTCCACTTTGGCACACTTTATTTTCCAGTAAAATGAAAAATGAAGATGGATTATTCAAAATTGATAACAGTAATGGACCATCATGTAATGTTTTATTGAATTTGAGTTCTGTAAATTATGTGGTAGAGAGAAATTTGCCTGCTTAAGTATAACAGAAATTGCCACTGTATTCATATAATTCTTCGTAGTGTAATTTAAGAAAAAGTACACTATCCATATCACTATTGAATAAAAGGTAAAAAGGTGCTATTACACTATCATGACAGCTCTCCCCTTGCTACTAAGCGACACAGATAAATGTGTCTGCTTATAACTTACTTGGCTAGGATCCAGGCTTGTGGGTGGAATTTGGGAATAATCTTCCACCTGGACATGGGATAGGAGCACCCTGCAACCAAAAGGGATAGCATTCAGGGATGTTCTGCATGTTTTGAGAAGGTTTGGGTAAATTGCGTGTTTCTTCTGGAAGCTTTGAAGTTCTATCACACTGATAAAATCTATTTGAATCAGTGATTATGTTCAAGGAGGAGACAAACTGGGGGCCAGACAGGCAGTGTTTTTGTTCATATTGGCAGACACTTTAATTTATCTCCATTTTTAAAGAATTTGTGATGAGCTTTTGAAAGCCCTGATAATATTTATTGAACATTTTTGTGCCATTAGTAATGAATTACACTTGTGATGACATGTAAACTTTCTTTTTTTTTTCAATGGAACCTGTGAATATTTTTTAAAAGTACATTTCCAGTGCAAAAAGGACACAAGGGAGCAACAGTGAGGAGGGCTCTGAGCGAACAGTGTTCATAATCTCTTTGCAAAACAAGCTTAGTTTTTATGCAACTTGAGGTACAATATCAGCAGATCACACCAAGACTAGTATCTTGGAAAACTAGTTCAAGCCTGGTAAAATGAACAGTTAATCTGTGCACATCAGCACAGGCCAGAATGCGAGAGCTGATGTTTTCTTTCTAGGATTTTTCCTATTGTACATCTTGTCTAACAACTTTTAGATGAAGTTTTGTACTCAAAATTTGAAGCAGTGACAATGAAGTAATATATGAAGCAGGCAAACTGTGTTCTAAGACTGCCTGCACCCAGTACTACATCTTAGTTTTCATGGTTTTTCCTCACCTTTAGGTTTAGCGCCTAGAAGCAAACTCCTCCTTGCCTTCTCCCTACTCTGTCATCTCCCTTCCTCTCTTTGCCTCGCTGTCCTCTGCTCTGCTCCCAGCTCAGGCAGTCATGACAGTGATGGGGGAAGAGAGGAGAATGAATACTTAGTGGCATTTCTAATCACCAAGAGGTGTCCCACAGCAGTGGTAATACAGGCAAAAGTTAAAAAAACATCCCATCAGCATTTTCCTTTTTTATTCATTTCACTGAAGAGGGAAAAGTTATACAAGTTATATAGCCTTTTCTACCATTTTTAGCTGCCCACTATGTGGGCAAGCTAAATATACAAGCAAATATTTTCTATTATGGGCTGAAGTATTTTTTAAGGGCATTTCCTGTGACTGACAGCGGAGTGGCTCTTTGTAAGGAGTCTTCTCTCCTGACAATGATCACTCCACTTGAGTTTAGTTTTTCTTGCTCTTTTTTTCACATAGAGGTGTCTCCAGAACAGAAACTGTCAGAAATCAGACATGTTTACAACTACCTAGAAGGAGATTGGAATGATGTGGGCATTGGTCTCTTCTGCCAACTAAGAGGCAACAGAGTGAGAGAGAATGATCTCAGGTTATGTCAGGGGACATTTAGATTGGATATTAGGAAAAAATTCTTATTCAAAAATGTTGTCCAGCACTGGAACAGGCAGACAGGGAAGTGGTGGAATCACCATCCCTGGAGGTACTTAAAAGACATATAAATGTGGCACTTGGGGATATGGTTTAGTGGTGGGCTTGGCAGTTCATAGCTAATAGATGGACACAATGATCTTAAAGGTCCCTTTCAACCTAAATTTTTCTATTCTGTTCTCTACATCCTTTGCTCTGCAGACAGCTTTGCCTTGTCTCCAGTAGAACAAAATAATTTCGTACTTCCTCTTGAGATAGATTGTATAACCCTACCATTAACAAACATCAGTAACTGTGGGTTGGAGTACTTAAAAGTAGAAAAAATTATAGACACAAATTTATTTTCCATGTTTGCTAATAAGTAAATTTATTATTAGACTAACCATTAAGAAAAAAATTCAAAACATCACCCAAATGCTACTTTTGTCAGTAACTTGTTTATTTGCCTTCTAAGTAATTTCTGCCTGGACACCAAAAAGCGGGAGGGATCAAGAAAAGTGGTAAGAAAGTATCCCCCAAGATTATTTTTTTAATCTTCCTCCTCTGAAATATTTTTCATGCTTAGTGCTGGAAGCACTGTTTGGTTTTTTCCATCCCATTTCCCTGTTAGGCGTGCAGGCACAAACAGGGCCATGAGGACCACACTGGCTGAGGTGTAATGGTTGATACCTGTGTCCTCATCGCCCAACAGGGAAACGCAGAGCTCACACCCACACTGGGTGGGCCCTGGTCCTGCTTAAGCACAGCTGCTTGAGAGCAGTGGCTTTGCAGCAGCACCTCCCTAAGGGTCTTATGCCTGGCAGGATAAGGCCTTTAAGAGAGGTCACAACTTCCCCAGGTGCTGTGAGCATCAGACTTCTCAAAAAGATACTTCTTGGCCATATCATTCTCTTGTACCCCCTTAGGAATAGATATATTCAGTCAGCATTACCTATCTTAGTTTTGGCTTTTTTATTGGTTACTTCCCTCTCTCTATTTACCCTTCTGTTTTCCTGATTAACTTACAACAGTTCTTTAGGAAAAGAAACATTGGCTTATGTTATTTCTTTAAATTCACATGTGTGTTCCCTTGTTACACTATAAGAAACAGCCTCCCACGCCAGTGCTCTCTCTTTCACAGCACATCAACAGTATTTATTCTAAATAGTAGTTCACATCTGCTTTTCCAGAAGTTACCTTTCTTATCAGCATCTTGTTACTCCAAGACAGTACAGCATTTTGAATGCCTGACATATTTAAAAGGAGAATCTGGCAGGGGGAGGAGATGTCAAGAACCTGTTGACATTAAATATAAATATCCCAGGCAATGGACTGTTTGAGGATTAGGGTTGTCCTGATGAAGAAAGATGAAGGTGCAAAAAGGAGGAGCATGAGGGCATCCAACAGCGAGTTTCCCCACTTGTTGTTAAACTCCAATATGCAACTCTTAGAAAGAAATATTGACTTATAAAAAATATGGCCCTGAGTCAGTGAAGCAGTACTTTAGGAACGTTGCAAGTTTATAGTCTCAGACTAGTTGTGAAATATCACTTCCTTTCAAAGATCTATTTAAGTTGCTAGAAATGTGGAAAGCCTTTTTTTAAGGTAGGATATGCATTTTGCCTGTGAAGCCTGAGAACCCCCCAGTGTATCTCACTTATCCTTAACGTCTCATGATTGTCTGTGGTCTGTGAAAGATTTCATGGCAAGTTAAGCCAGTAAAAGGAGGAAGACCTATTAGGAAGATTCAGTTTATGTTGTATTTAAAACAGGTGCTTAATAAAATTAAGGGTACAATTGAGGCTCTCTTCTCTGCTACCTAAAATGCTGTTAATAAAATCCTATGTGGAGCGAATAATGCATTTGCTCTTCTCATTCCCAGTCCAGTGGTAAGAAGAATGAGGACTGATAAGCAGTGGCTTTGCAGAGCTCAGTTTTACAGACACGCACCTAGGCTAACTCTCGAGCCTATTTTTCTCTTCCTTCCCTACAGGGCTTGCTCTCAGAAATCCTCCGAAAAGAAGAGGATCCCAAGACTGCCTCGCAGTCCTTGCTGGTAAATCTTCGGGCTATGCAGAACTTCTTGCAGCTGCCAGAAGCAGAACGAGATCGAATTTACCAGGACGAAAGGGAAAGGAGCTTGAACGCTGCCTCTGCGATGGGCCCGGCACCTCTCATAAGCACACCGCCCAGCCGGCCTCCACAAGTAAACCGCTCTCTCTGCCTTTGGGATTTGCTTGTTGTGTTCTCTCTCTGTCCCGCTGGGTGAGACCTTTCTGAAAAAGAAGAAACCTTTTGCTGTCGCTTTTTTTATACAGTCATAGAATCATTACTTGCAGTGCATATCACAAATTGAATTTAAGAAATATAATGGATGATAGTAGTGGTTTATTACTACCTATTTTCTAATTTTAAGATAAATTCTATCCATTATGGTACCTACAGAATTTTTTCCTCATTTTATTGAGGTACAAGCTTTACTGGGCATGGACGATGATGGCTTTTAGCTGTGATCTTTTCTTACAATTCTTAGGTTCTTAATGTTATAGCTTCAGATAGGGATTTTAGAGGATTTGGATGACTAAACTGAGAGGGAATGAAAGCAGAAGTGTGAGTACCTTGTAGTGCCTTAAAAATTATTTTTCCAGAAAGCAAACAGGTAAAACTAAAGTGGTGGGGGAAAGAAGATCCCATCCCAAAATGCTGGTCATGCTTTCATCATCTTGAACTACTGGCAACTGTGTAACATAATAAGCTTGCTATAACCATTGCGCTGAATTATTTGGATACGTTCATTAAGGTTTCATGTAGTATTTGTTACAATGAAACTCCTATTGATTTCTCTAAAATTTATTTGATTTAATTCTCCAAAAATTACTAAGTTTGATAGAGTGGGATCGAGAGATTCAATGGTGCAGTCCTTGTGTCGATCAAGGAAACTCCGATGCTTGTTTTAAGGTACATGAGAAATGCACATGAGCTGTAGGAATGCACAGGGTTTCCACAAAGAAGAAACATGGTTGAGTGAAACACTCCAAAACCTGTATATTTTCAGAAATTCTCTGCATTGCTGTGGCTCAAGGTTGTACCTATGCAAGGAAAAACCAAACTTATCTGTAGATATGTGGGAATCATGCTGTATACCCAGTCCAGTTTTGTCAAACAAAGCAAGGCGTTGGGATTGTGGGAATTTTGTGAGTTTTTGACAAAAACAGCAGCTTTTTGTTGACCACTCATAGGCTTGTGACTATGACTATGTTCCATACCCATTTGGAATGCTATAAATTCCTCTTGAGATTATTTTTCTAGTTTTCCCTCAGCTAATGGATACTAAGGACCAAACTATGTAACAAATAACAAAATTGTAGGAGGGAGGACAGAAGATCACCTTGACCTGCTGCAGTGCTTTTCACAAGAGAAGAAATTTTTAGCAGAAAAAGCAGACTGTACTAATGGTGTAGTTTTGTTATCATTAACTGAGTTTAGTCTGTAAAATCCACTATAGATATTCTTCAAGATAAAGGACAAGAATCTATTTACATAGTAATGCTTTAGTGGGAAATAGTTAAATAGAGATAACTGTGTTTAAATAACATTTGAGTTTGTTTTAATATCTGTACCTGCTCCCACAGCCCAGGTAATTCAGAGCCAAGGCTAACCCTCCTTCTTAACTTATCTCTTTCTGCCAAGGTAAAGTCTCACTCTGTCTCAAGTGGTCTTGGGCAATTTCACAGCTAAAGAACAGAGTTAATTACAGGACCTTCCAGAAGGATGTCAAGTCAGAGGTAGTCCTTGTACTGGTTTTAATTCACACTTTAAACTGTATAAATCCCTTGTAGCCAGAAAGAAAGTGAGACTTAGGGGTTTTCTTAACTGACAAAACAGACTGTAAGTCCAAATTTGGTGGGAAAGGGGGGCTAAATCTATCTGTCTCTACTGTGCTCTTGTTCGTAATTACATTTCATTTTTTTTAGTGTGAGTCAGGAGTATAGTTAACCTAATTGCGACAGTTCAAAGTGGAAATAGCATACGTTTTGGTTTTAATCCTTTTCAAAAGAAAAGCAAGTTTACAAGGAAACCATATAGACTAATTCTTGAGGTCTACAGAACAATGCACTTATTTTTCCAGTTGTTGTGCTGTTCTGTCATTCAGCAAAACACACACATTTTCCCTAGTGAATAGACTGAGAATGTAGAAACCTCTGAGTTGCGCTTCTTTGTGACCTTCTTACATGTTTCCAGAATTACCCACCTATAAACATCTGAAGCACTTTTCACCTGCTACTAAGTGTTCAGAATCCCAAGTTTGAAAATTGAAATATCTGTGTTGGTAAGATAACTACAATACTTGAAGTTTGAAATAATAGTGAAATTATCCTAGTTGTAACACTGGCAAGTATAACTTTACAAATAACAGCAGAAATAAATTACAGTCAGGATACTGCGAAGTTTTTAATGTAAACTGCTGCTGTGATACCTCACCCAAAATGTCCACCATTTATTGAATATTTGATACTAAGGAAATAAAACTACTATCATCCTTACTACTAAATTTATTATAAGCAATTATTTAAAGATCACTGTGCAGGAATACAGGATAATATTTTTCCAGCTTGGCTGTGAGCTTCTCGGATAACCATTGAAAGAGAAAACAGACCGTTTATCCTGACAACAGAATTTACGCAGGAGCCAACATATTTAATATTAAATCTTTAGACCAGTGTAACATTTGAAACAATTAAACTATGAAACCATGAAAAATGGGAGCTAATATGCCACACATGAAGGTTTATTTTGCAATTGCAAGTTATCAGTTTCGGAAGGATGTGAAAATAAACATCCTGAAAAGGATCTATTTTGCATTTTTGTGTTGCCAACTGGTGGCCAGACAGTAGAGCAGACTTAACCATTTAGCAGCTGAGCTTGTTCTGTGTAAATTTTGCATTCTGTTGTATGCAAAAACAGGAAGTGTTACCTTGGAGGTCTGATTGGGGAGTAGGAACTCACCAAACATAAACCCTGGTGCCTGAGTTAGAAGGAAGAGTGTTGAATTTATCTCGTTTTTACAGCATTCTTACTAGTTGCTACTTGAGCTAATGTATCTGGACTGTTTCCAATCCTTTTTTGAAATCCTTTAAGAAGCTCTTTGTCCCCCTTACTTCTCCCTTTCTCTCTGACTTAAACAAAATGCAAAATCTTACTTTTTTTTTTTTTTAATTGAAATCATTAGACTGTAATGCATGAGCTTTTGGGATGCGTGTAGAGCCCTCTAAGCTGGTCAAGTTGTAGAAGTCTGCTATTCTCTTCCACACTGGTGGACTGAGCACAAGGAGACGGCGAACACAAGGACTTTTCCCTTGGACATTGTTCGAGTTGCCACCCCTGGGGCAGAAGCCTGTCTGTTAGGCTATTTCCTGGGGCACTGGAGTTTATAAGTATTAGCATCTCCATCAGGTAGGTACTGCATGGAGACGTCATTTAACCTCTGCAATCTAGAAGGAAGGAAAAAGGTCCTTTCATGTTCTATTTCTTTTAATAATTTTCCCCCACTCTTCGACACCTTCATCTTGCAGATCACCCCACTGAGGCCCTTTTGGGGTATTCCTAGGTCAAGTTCAAAGAATGAGTCCATTGCATGTGATGTGGATATGAGGGAATCTGGGGATATTTTAGACGATGCTGAGATGCTAGGGATGGCCTTTTTGTCTCATCAGGGCAGTGGGAAGATGAGTCCCCCCTCCTCTGTACCATTTGTGAGGGAGGATGGAGACAGGTGGCCAAGTTACAGATTTTCTTTTCCAAAATACTCTGCTTAAAGGCATTTAGCCATCCTGCAGTTATAAGCACTTCCTGCTCAGGACGAATAATCTCCATTTCAGCAGAGCCGAGGAAGAAATCTTTCTTGCCACCCATATTCCCCAAAGAAAATTTGTGTTAACCCTTACGGCCCATCATCATCCTGTGTAAAAACAGAGTATGTGTAATGTCAAGAGCAGAATATTATTTTAATGAGGCACTGTTTTAAGAAGTATCCACAAATCTTCTATGAGTCATGGTTCGGGGTACTCATTGACCAAAACCTTCATCTCATAAATACGATCCTGGCCTCCCTCTGACTACAGATAAATTACAGTTCCTTCACATTAAAGCAATTGTGGGTTGGGTCTCAGAGATAGGATGCTGCTCTTGAAAGGCTCGTGTCTAGGAGGACACTGCTTTGATGGTGTTTGAGAACCAGTGAATCTCCATTGCAAGGAGTTCTGGATAATACCATGAAACTTTCTGGTGGAGTCCTGGAGTTTAAATACATGCATGTGCCATATATCACCACCAGCAAAATTTTTATTTTTAAGTTGGTAAAATTTGAGATTTAGGTTGATAATCTTTGTGCCAAGTTGCATTTTAACAAAAGTAGAAATGAACAAAATAATAAATGCAATCCTCTCCTCCCACCCCCACAAAAACCACCATGGAGGAGAGTTAATGGAAACCCTGACACTTAACTATAACTGCACTTCCAGACGCCACTGTAATAATGGAGTAGTAAACCTTGTCCTGATAAAAGCTGCTCTGAAAGCAACAGCATTTATTGTACCTCCTCTGCTATTTGCAGAGCAGAACTGAAAAGTAGTTTGTTTTGCCTGGAATGAACTACTTTATGAATTTTAATGTACAATGTAATATTAAAAGCTAAACCAGGATTAAAGAAGATTTTTGTTCCCAAGCTAAAACAGTACTTATGAGAATGTGTTATATAAGATTTTTTTGTTTCAGTTTCAATGGAGAAGGAATGAGGTTCCATGTTTGTGAAAACCTCTTCATACTGGTTATTCCTTCTATGACAACTTACCCTTTTCTTAGGAAGATTGAATTAATTCAGAACTTCTTGCTACTGTAATCAGTCTTGTTTGTTGAGAAGATATATCTAGGTAGGCCAGGAGGAGATGGATATTTTTTTTTTTTTTCAAGTATTCTTAGAAAACTAGATTGATTGGTAATAGGAAGATGATCAAATGAATTCCTGATTCTCAGTGTGTTACATTTGTAAAATAATGCTCCCCTCTTCAGCTATTTGCAAAATATGGCTACTGTCAAAAAAAAAAACCAAACCAAAAAAAAAGCTGATCTATGGTTTCTTTCCTAAACAGAAAATGTGGCTGTAAGTGTGGGTGGGGTGGGAGGTTGTGTGTGGATGAGATGAGAGATTATGTTTTGTTTTGTTTTTCTCTCCAAAACGAATACTTTTTCCACCTCCTCTCCCAAGTCCTGAAGTTGCACCGTTGAGAGCTTTTTTGTTTTCTGTTGGGTTTTTTTGAGGAGGAGGGTGTTTTTTCAACCCAGCTTCAAACTGCCTCTGTCTTGAACTGAATTCTAAATTCAACACAACAGCCTAGATGCTTGCTTATGTATAAATTATGAAACAGTTTTATGTATGGTTAGTTGGCATTATTGCATGGAATTCATCAGAGCAGACCAATAGTCCATCTAGACCAGTCAGAGTCTACACATGATCTTTGTAGAGAAATTATTGAGAGGCAGGAGAAGAATTTTTATACTTGGCCAATGAAGTGAATTGGAGAGGGAGAGGTTATGGCTGCGTACCACAACTCTTGGTAATCTCCAAACCCATCATTTTATAACTTCAAGACTTTATTCCCCTGAAGATCTTTGGTCTAATACTGCTTTTTGATGCAGATATTAGTGTTTTCTGAATTCAGTTAGTGTTCCCTAATTAAATATCAACAGAAGGCAATAGGAGTTTGTTTGTTTGTTTTAACTTTAGTGACATATTAGATGCTGTTGAATTTATTGTACCTGTATAAAGATAGATGTGATTTGCAAACCAGAACAAGGATTTTCAGTAATTCCCTAGGGTTAAATGCGTATCTGTATTAAATTGGACATTGAAAAGTGTGGACCAAGTTGCATAGTTTAAATTATGTCTACAGAATGGTGTGTGATGATTTTTGATTATCTGGGTATTCACAGCTCAGTTAAGTGATCTATGAAGTACCGCTACAACATGAAGCTGTCTTTTGAAGCTCAGTAGCAATCAAAAAGGCAGTATGCTTACAGAAGAAACACATTTTGATCAAGATCACAAGAGCAAAGTGTTTCCTTCCCAAAAGACTTTTGTGTGGTAGTTGAATATCTTCATCTTTTTGTCTTCCTCTTGGGTCCTTCAAAGATTAGTTACAAGTTAAAATTATTTTTGGGGGAAAGGACTGAAATTTGTTTCCAAAAATTTAAACCCAAGGTTCAAGAAGGCATGTTGACAAAGCCATCACTTTTTCATTTTCTAATTTAGCCTAGTCTGATTTTCACATGCACCTGGATAAATCTGTCTCCATTTGTATGTTTAACATCCCCACGGGTTGTCACTTATCTTCTGGCAAGTCCTTCTCATTTAAAGGTTATAAAAATTGCCACTGATTTTGTATTTTTAAATTTCACTGTATGATGTTCAGGAGGTACACCTGCACTTGTGGCCCTGTACTGATTTGCCCGGTGTGAGGCATACCTTTTTCTGCTCTGCAGTGGGAAGAAGAGAGTTTCATGGTGCTGCTCCTCACTGCCTGTTGCCAGGTGCCTCAAATGTTTCTGAGCAGCCTCTGGTCCAGGCTTGGCCATCCTCTGCTTCAATGTCGCTGGTAAAATGTCACAGTGCAGAAAAGGGCATTGCTGCAAAATACTAATTGTTATCAGATGAAAGAAAAAATCACATGGTTAACTGTATGCCACATTCTGGAATTTTTCTTCATTTCTCTTTTTACTTAGGACCCTTGTTTTCAGACACCAGAAACTACTAATGCCTGCCAGAATGGGGGCAAGGGGAAGTGCTTGTGGACACCTTGTTCTTGCTGGAGTTTTGCTCCTTGTAGTTAATGGGCATGTATTAGCACAGTTCCTGAAAAGCCTGATAGACAAATCAGGCTCAGCAAAAGTGGCATGCACTCCCAGTTTCTGGGCTAGATTATTTTATCTTAAAAGCACTATGGATGATAGCTAACACAAATTGAGCATGGCACTTCTAGGAAAAAATTGGCTGCCGATTTTCCTAAGTACATCTCTCATCCAAAGCCTTCGACTCCCATATCGTGAGACCTGTGACATATGAAAGCTCATAGAGAGTGAGATTAGAAGATGAATTATTGTGTTGTCATGATTTCCTTTTGAACCTCAAGGGACTTCAGAGCACAGGAAGATGCTGACTTGCACTGGATCAAACTGATAGTGAAAGTGTGGGTTTAGACACGTACATAAGAGTAGGCTGAATCACCTTCTGGAAGTGCCAGGCCTGTCCATTAGATATAGAATTAGGCTGAATTACTATCTTAAACTAGATGTGTAACTTCTGAATAACTAAATTAATTCAGCTCTCAGTGACCTATGTATGAATCAGTAGGTTTGAACTGAAATATTAAGGTTTGATTTTGTTTGCGTCATCACCTTGTGGGTTCCTGGCAGAAATCTAGTTTTCCTTTCCTCTGATCCACTCTAGGATTAGCAGCCCATTAGGTCCACTAATCTTGAGCAAACCTTGCAAGACCAACTGCTAAAGACAGACATTATCCTTAACTACTGAGAATATTGTAGGATAAGCTGAGTACCTGCTGATTTTTTGTACCTCTCAACTGATATTGCAGAAACTGCAGTCTTACCTTGGTGGGATGATGCTTGGTGTTGAAACATCACTTCCATCATTTCCAGAGGATGAAGGAAAGGATAGTCTCCTGCACATCATGTCGCTACTGATGTATTTTTTTGTTGTTTTCCTTGATGCTGCAGAGGCAGCATAAAGGTGGTACTGTAATCATTCTATCTTGTTTACATGTTTGGTGTTTATCTAATCTGGACTGCAAGAAGAATAAATATTTGATATATGTAAGTGAAATACAACTAGAATCAGTAGCTTTAAGAAAGTCCTATCTTGGTTTCATGAAGGAATGGTTAAAGTATGCATTATTCTAAACTGTCTCTTAAAAACAGCTTAAGAACTAAACTGATAAGATAAATTTTTAAAAATTCAATCTAAAGCCATAACTTTTCAACATTATCATGCATTTGAGTGTACTGGGTATAAGACATGAATCAAGATGTATATGTCAGATTTCTATTTCATTAGAGATTCTTTTATGTTGCACTTACAATTTTTATTTAATTTCTGTGGGGCAAAGAAATCATGTAAGAATTCACAAGTCTCTGCAAGACTATTCGGCAGGTTTCCACCTAATTTATGAAATTGAAATTTGCAGTGGTCTGTTAATGATAACTCACATTTTAGATGCATTCACCTGTTATGATACACTGAATTTTCCTGTTTCCCAGTTTCTTGAACCATAGATAACTTATAATATTAATTCTCAGAATAGCTGAAAGAGTATCAGAGAAAGATTGGATAAAAAGAATAAAATACAAAGGGGAACTACTTAGGGAGGGAAAAAGAGGAAAATAACTTTTTCATAATGAAAAATGTCTCATATTTTCTAGGTCAAAACTGCTACTATTGCTACAGAGAGGAATGGAAAACCAGAAAACAATTCCATGAACATTAATGCTTCCATTTATGATGAGATTCAGCAGGAAATGAAGAGAGCTAAGGTGTCCCAAGCACTGTTTGCGAAGGTTGCGGCAACCAAAAGTCAGGTAAAACTCCCAGGGCTCAAAGAGCTCCCTGTCCTGTGCAATTATTCCCCCAGATCAGTTTTATGTGAGTTAAAATGGGTGGCTGGGTCAGTGTATCAGCCCAGTAGAACAACTCAAAACTCCTTGCTGAGTCTGGAGGTAACATCTGGTTCCCCTGGACCAGGCAGGGCAGAGAAGCAGCTTCCTGAATGTCTCGCTCCCTTTTCCCCACCAGCCAGACACGTTCCCTGTGTGCCCACGGGTCTTGGTGTGGTTCAGAAGAGGTCAGGTTCATCAGTTCTTAGCTGGTGTGGACATGGCAAAAGCTGTGGTCAAGCTCTGGGTATTGCTGCCAAATTCATCTCGAGGCTTTGGTGCTTTGCAATTACGTGTGCTGCAATGAGGAACACTGGGGTGCTGGTCTTTTGCATAAAAATATTTAGTCAGACCCACCAGTGTGCATGAGAGGTGGACAGCAGTGTCAAAAATAAAGAAACCAAAAAAAAGACCTCAGCAAATTACAGTTGTATAAGTTATAGCTGAGAAAAAAATATATGCTCTTAGTGGAACACGATGTCTTCTTGGTTACCTGCACATGTGCATTCATATATGTTGCATATTCAGTTTTAAGCCTTTGTTTTGTGGTTTCCTATTCTGTTTTCTTCAACTGAAGATTTTCTGTCATGTTTAGTGGCAAGAGGGAAATCAGCAAGCACTTGTTGGGTGTGATTATCATAAATTACATGTCTTCTGAGAAAGATCACCAGAGTATGGAAAAGCATTGATTTAAGTGAGAATGTACTCAAGAAGTAAAGGAAAACCATATAGAAAAATGGGAAAGACTAGAACTGTGGTTATATAAATGCTTGAAAGAAATCCAAAGGCACCAATGGTTGCAATGTTGAATTTTCATATTAGATTAAGTGTTAAATCCACTTAATCACTAATCCTTTACTTTTCTAAAATTACTTCACAGAAAAATTCAGCATATTCCAAGGAAAACTAGTGAAGCTCAGTTAGACTGATGTTTCTTGGACTGTCAGCATTTTAGTGCTGGTTTTCTTTTTAACAAGCGTTTAACTTTTGGCTTCAGTGCTGTTCACGTTTTGGAGTTCACCTCATTGTACAGAAGGGATGTTGTCTCTTAAGTTATATGGTGTAAGGAGCATTTAAAGGGATATTTTGGAAATGTTGTATCAAAGTGATTAAACTCAAGCTGTGGACTGTAAAAATTACAGCTTTATAGGCCACATGCCTGCCTACCCTTCAATCACTGTCAAAGTGATAATTTCAACGATAATATGTTTCTTTTATTGTGGGATTCTAAACACCAAGTGCTGTTTAAACATTAAACTGAATTGTTTATGTTAGTGCTGTACTCAGTGTGTCATACATCAGGCCACTATAATCTCCCATGGAATGTAAAAATTCTGTCATGAATCATGGCTTGTATATCGGAAATTACTGTAATTTTGATTGGAAATTACAGAGCTCTTGAAATGTTTCTAATTATGATAGAATGTTACAGCAGCTTCCAACCTATGTGCTCCTCAGATGTCTTTATTTACATGTCAAAACTTGGGGTTAGAGAACTGTCCGTTTTCTGCACCTTCCCCTTTCCACTGCAGTCTTCTATAAAGCTAAGGTATGAAGCCAGTCTACCAGCCCACATAATTTTGTTCTGATCTGATTTGTGTGATAGCGTATATATTTAAGTGCAAAGCCTTAAAATTTTTAGGTGGGTCAGCTCTTCCAGTGCTGACTTTCAAAGGTAATCAAAATGAAACCTGAAAGCTTCCAGGGGATGCAGTGCAAGTTTATTTGAGCATTGGTATAAAACTTACATTCTTGAACAAACTTTGCTACTAAGTACAGAAAACAGCACCGAACACTTAGTTCTTTTCCATTTTGCTCAGGTGATTATACCCATATTCCCAGGGGTTATTTTCCTCCCCAGTTTCAGCAATGCAACGTTAATTTATGTCTAGCAAGCTTCCAGGTCTGTAGTTAGATAAAGCATAATTTGTGCTAGAAAGCTGCTCCGCAGAGGTAACCTAGGTAGACTGGATGTGTTAGGTCTTCTCAAACTAGCTGACTGCTAGTCACCCAATTAATAATCTTTAAATATGTAGCAATGCCACATATATTAAAGGAGTTACATGTATTGTAAAAAATTCTGCATTGGAGCTCTTCGGTGGTACACGTAAACATTTCTTGGGGCAAAAAAGTCTCCTGTGCACAAAAAAAAGAGGCTTGTTCAAACATATTCTCTAGGAGAACCTCCCTTGACAGACATTTGTTTCTGGTATTTTTTTAATTTGGGGACATTGGTTCCATGCTCAGAACTGGAAATCCTGAGATAAGTTATAGTGAAAGGTCTGAAGGACACATGTTAGAAAATGATGTGTTGATTAACAGTTTTGTTTTTTTTTTAATTGCTAAAATTGAACATTGATGATTATATCTTATTTTGGATATAAAAACTTTATTAACTTCTGAGTGCAGTCTGTAGTTGTGGCGTAAAACCATATGTGACCTAAGCCAGCTCTGCAAGAGGACAAAGGTAGTTGTTTGCTGGAAGGCCTTTTCATTTTTTTTATTTTTTTTTTCTTAATAAACTGATTTGGGGCAAAATAAGATTGGATGTCTAAGCAGCCAGCATCTGCAAGGTGGCTGGGCTTGCCTGAGCCAGGAGACTGCAGATAATGTTCTGCTGACTAGAGCACTCTGTACAGAATTGCTATTAAATGATGCGCTACAGGAGTTTCTATTTGGGTAGCACCAAGGTAAAAAACGAGCATCTTCCCTTGCGCTGTGTTAGTGCCTTTGGCAAGAGTGAAACTGGAAATGCTGGGATAATCACTCCATTACAGTGAAAAGTTTGGAGGAAACATATTAGAAAATAATGTGTTGATTAACAGTTTTGTTTTTAAATCCTCCTGTGTGGTGGAGGACTAACCGCATGTGGACCTGATGCTCAACAAAGCAGCTGGGCGCTGGGGCTTGGTGTGGCAGAAGTCGGAAGTGGGATCAGGCAGAGGTTTCAGGGCTGTTAGAGAGATCGTGTGCTGGCTCAGGTGAGGGATGATTTGCCTGCTTGTAGTTTCACAGTGCACTTTGCTGGCAGCTTGTTGGCTTTCCCAAAGAAAAGCGCCTATCTGGCACGTGGGTTTGTACAGGTTTGGGGACACAACTAGGACATTGCTTCAAACGTAGAATTCCTCTCCCACACAGGATTGCATACATTCTGTATACTTTTTAAGTTTCTATGTTTTTAAGGATTGATATATTATCTACAGAGTAAATTAAAAATCTGTTAAATTCGAAGTATATACTTTAGAAGTTAATATGATCATACTAGGAGCTAAGGAAGATTTATAATTCAAATTCCTGGAATGCATCATGTCTTTGGGGAGTTTCAGAAGTTTAATTGGCAAAACACCTAATGTCAGTATTTAAAATCTTGAGATTTTATGGTAGGTTTTCTGTCTAATAAGCCTGCATGGCTTTTTTCTCAGATTATGTAGGAAAGAGAGCTTTGCAAAAATGCACACAAAAGGGAGACAGAAAGGTTTACATGGTGTTTTGTCTCTTCTCCCAGGTTGTTGATTCTTAATGGTAGAACGACAATGCAAACGGTATTATTTGCTAAAATTTAAACAGCACACCTGAATAACTCTAAATTAAAAGAATCCACACATAAAATTGTGTGGCATACGTTACCTTTACAATTTCATCTTATTGGGTTTTTATTAAATTTATAACCAGAAAGTCTGATTCAAGTAATTATGGAAGCACATTCTTAATTTCGTTATTTAAAAAAAAAAAAAAAGTTGATTTGTGTAATGATCATTAAGGTATCATGGTTCAGTAACTGTGCAGTGGTTACGATGTTCTCATGTGGGAGCCAGGGATGAGTTTTTCTTGATGGTGACAGATGCTGAAATCTAATTTTATTCCGTAAAAACAGACAAACAAGCAAACAAAACCCCCAGACCTAAGAGCCCTGAGAGATAAGGCAGGTAGAGACTTGCAGTGTTTCTGTACATTTGCTGTGTTTTGAGAAGTTAGATTTATGTTATGGCTTATCCTGAAAAGCTGTGGCTTGAATGTGCTAGTATGGAGCAGGGAAGAAAGCAAAACTTTGCTGAAAATCAGCTTAAATTGCTAAAGCTTTCTTAAATTTAGGAAATTACAGTTCGCAAAAACTGAAGTAATGTCAAGTTCTGTACCTCTTGAGAGTCCCATGCATTATAGTTTAAGGCCGCTAGCCTACATTATTTACCTAAAGAAGTTTAATTCGTAGTAAAGTAAACAGGTGAAATTGATACTCTTCTGCAGCGTCATTCCTGCCGGTGACTGTTTATGGCCCCATAGGTGACAAATGCCCTCTCTTTTCACCAAATGAAAATGCCTGTATGTGGAAGGTGAGACACTTGGTTCTCACAGAATCATGCTTTGATTTTAATTTTAAAATAAATCTAATGGAGTACTATCCATATCTCCAGAAACCTCATCTAATGACATAGAGTTCTGACCTGTTACTTTTGAGCTGTTGTGTTGTGTTGCCCAATTTCCTGTCCTTCTGTCCCAGTCTTTCGCTTTCATTAGTAGTAGTTTCATTTACAAAGCATGGAGTAAATTCATGGGTTTCTGACCATGCTAGAGACTCCATCCTGAGCCATCAGGCAAGTATTTTGAGCAGTGCTATTTAATTAGAAGTGTTTGTCTTTTTGCCTTTGTACACACCCGGAGTGTTCCCCTCCAAGAGGCTGTGTGAGGAGATCTGACAGGTAGGCACTAGGCAGAGCATCTAGCATTCATGAGTAGATGGGAAGGAGTTAAATGGGAAGGGAATGCTAAACATTGGCACTAAAAATGCTTTTGGCATGCAAATACCATGCTTTTCCTGACATAAATATTTTCAGAATAGGCCATTAGAGTTCAGGTATATAAAACCCTGCTTTTACTGGAAATTTTAATGTTGTAGTAAACCCAGAGATTTATAGTGAAAAATTGATGTCTGTTATCTCACTTTTATCTTTTTAACCAGCAGTTTTATAAATGCTATATCTTTGATCTGGCTTTTTCCATCTAGAGACTAAGCTATATACTCTAATAGGAAAGTCATTTTTAAACAGCTTCCCACACTGAACAAGCACGGTATTGTGGATCTGGCACGGAGATGTAACATGCCATTACCACAGATATAGAACAATCTATTCAACTATTTTCCAGCAGGAGGAAAAGAAACCTTTTTATCACCAGGCATAACTCTTTGGTAACAATGTGGCTTTAGGAGGGGATCTTGAAATTTATTTCCAATGCTGTTTCCTCAGGGCAGTGCACCTCAGGCTGCCCAGGGGGTGCAACCTGCAGGGCAGGAGGAGGCTCGGTCTTTGCCCATCACCCTGCTCTCTGTCAAGTTCTCTCCTGCCTTTGTCTCCCTCAGAGCAGCTGAGTCACTTCCTGGGTTTAAATCTTGGCTTAAAAACCTTCTTCCCCCCCCCATCGCCCCCCCCCTCCCCCCCCAACCTCAGTGTACAATGGATTCTCTGTGGAGCCGGGAGGGATGCTGCACAGGGAGACGCGAGGTGGAAACACAATGTACTCCGAGGTCTGCCGTTTCGCAGGTCCACCTGGAAATAAACCCCTCACCCTGGTGCGAAGGCGAGACACAGTAGTTAGAAAACATTAGCTGCAAAAACACACAACAACATCTATTTTTTATTATTTTTTAATGTTATTTTCCTCCCCCCTCATTGCCTGGGGGTGATTGCTCTGGCAGTTGAAGAGGTGCCATGAGCAGCAGGAGTCGGGGTGGGATCGGGTGTCAGCAGGAAGGGAAGAGGAAGAGTGCGAACTGAGAAAGCAAGATGGGCTTTTGCGTGCGATCAAGAATTGCCCCATAAAGCGGCATGTCATTCAGTGAAACTGTGAAACTTGGCAGATAGAGCTGATTTGTTTCTTTCACAAAATATCGAGTTACAGAGTCATAGTATGTTCTGTCTTGCCCAGGTCGGACGAAAAAAGATTTTCAGGTTTCTGGTGAGGGAAAAAAATGCATGTTCCATGTCCTTCCTCTGCCCCATGTCCTAGTCTCTTTTACAACATCTTAGCTCAGAAATTTCCTCAGCTTTTTAAAAAAAAATTATTTCTCAGAAAGAGGATAGAAAAATTGAGTTTAGTTGACTCTCTTATCTCTTGATCATGATAGACCCAAAAAAGGGCTGGCATTGATTCTGACCATATCCCACATTATTAGTATGGCTTTGGTGCAGTGTCTTGACTTCAGTGAGCCTTGGGTTCCTGCTAGGAAAGAATAGACAGCAAGTCCATGAATCAACAAAGATGCACTGAAGAGAAACCACCTTAAAATCTTCAAGGTGATGCACATCAGCATGCAATTACCCACGTAAATCTACATAGAGAAGGGGGAAAAGGCATTAAAACCTGACATCATTCAAGCCAAAGAAACAGGTACAGAATGGAAAAGACTTAACTGGTGAGAGGATTATATTGACCTCTTCAAACAGCTTCTTGGAGCCAGGTAGCCCTTTCAACACGTAAGGCAGAGGCTGGATTTGTTGACACACCGATGAAAAAGCGTGCTTCCTGAGCTTGCTTTACACGTGGGGTCAAATTGGCTGAGGCTGGAGGTTCCCAGCCGGGTGGGTGGCAGCAGGAGCTGTTTAAATGCTACCGTTTAAAGGGCTGGTAGCAGCTTCAGGAGCCAGAGCGTATTTGAGCCCTGAGGAGAGCTCCCCTGGAGGGATGCAGTGCACACCTGCCCTGCGCTGGTTGGGAGTTAATGCTTAACGCTCTCGTGGCCGCAGCCTGTGGCGCATCCCTGGGAGGCGCTGGGACCGCTGAGTGCCTGGCAGGATGCGGCCCGCAGGTGTCCAGGAACAGCAGAGTGGGGGGTTTTGGTTGGATGGTTTTTGTCTGGTGGAAAGAGCATAAATGAGTGAGAGAAGCTAGGAGAAGTACAAGTTTAAGTCATTAAATGTACAAATGAAAAAAGGGAGCCAAGAAGAGAAAGCTCTTTACAAAATATAAAATTATGTTAAAGCAGCAAGACGGCATAACATAAGGAATGTTTGGTACATGTTATTGAAACTGAAAAATCAGAGTATGGAATGAATTATAATTTAGCATAATCCATAATTTTACAGTTTTCATTTTGAATTATTTATCTTATATGATTTGATTAAAGATAAAACTGGCTGACAAGATTTCTAACATCTCTGCATGTCTTAATGACAAATAGAAAAAACTCCACATTATAACTTCACCATTTTAAAATTTTTATTTGTATTGTTTCTATATAGCTCTTTTATTTTTAAAGCATATTTCAGCTACACATTGTGTACACGCGATTCCATAACCCATCAGGCTTCAGTGTTGCCTCAGTACCTCTGATTCAGTAAATCAGATCATAGGCAGCATGCTGTCATATAATAAGGTGTCTGATCCTTATTACCAGTTTGTTGATGCACAGACTCCTTCAAATTGACCATTGCAACACATGGTTTCCCCTGAAACTAGCTGTGATAATTAGCGTGGCTCTAATGAGACAGAATGTCACTGATCTTGTGCTGAACTGTCGAGTATCGACGCTACGGATGGGAACTGTCAAAGCTTGCCATCTGTGACAGAGCTTGGCATATTCCATTTGCAAGGTAGAGCATGCTCAATAGACTGTTTTTAAACAAATGGTCCATTTCTTGATTAGGGCTCTGTGTTCTGTTACTGTGGAAGACTTAATATCATAGTTAAACTTTTTACTATTTTTCCCCCTTTTTGTTCTGCTGGGGTAGGCTCGTTAGGAAATTAAAACATCACTGATTCTCAAACCAGTCCTTCAGTCTTCTGTTAGACTTTTGGGGAGAGATGAGGAGGAGCTGACCACATATTTATTCTTCTTCCTTCCCCCAGTTATCTTAATGTATTTTTTCTACGGCTCGAACTCCCACAAGCCTTTTATCTGATTTTTTTAAGCATTGAGGGGTAGGGGTGACACAGTTTTGAAGTACAGAGGAACAAAAATTAAAAAGTCTTAGGTGACGTGCAGCAGGAGCATGTGCACCTGGGATGAAAGATTGAACTAGTCGGGAGAGTCAGGCACCCAGGCTCCTGGGACCGGCCCTGCAAAATATCGTGCAAAAAGTCCAGCACTGCTTATCATTCCAAAATATGCTTTGTTGCTTTTTATTTCCTCCTTCTCTGGCAGACCACACAGGGCTTGTTCTGAAGAACATTTTCACTAATCTGATCAGGCAGCCAAATACGCCGGGAAAACTGCTTTAATGATCCCACTAATTACCTCAAGTCAATATGAACTGTATTATTAGACTGAGGGAAAATATTCCATTAGGTCTCCCCCTTGGGAGTTTCTCCGCTTTGTGATGTCACCGAAGCCTTCGCCCTCTCGCTTGTAATTAATTTTATTTACACACGCAGGCACGCACAAGGTCACACCTGCACAACCGGAGCTGGCCAGGGAGCTAGTGGCACTCAGGCTTAATCAGATCTGTCATAATTACCATTCTGCATGTTTCTGACACACGCTGTGAAATATTTCAATTTAACTGCCGCTACCAGCACAACCAGATGTAGTGTGAGTGTGGCTGCATTGGAAATATTATTCCTCAGGATAAACTCTCTCCTCCTCCTTTTTCCTCCCACCCCCTCTCCCTTTTACAGCTAATGTGGCACAGAAGCTGATGTATCCTGTAAATCTTGAATGCAGTGCTAGATTGATAACAGCAGATTAGACAGTTTAACCACAAACAGCTTGTTCATTTTTCACAAATGAAAACCACATGTGGTGTAACTAAAATTTCAGGCTTTTTTTTTTTTCCCCCTCCTCTTTGGTTGTTGTTTCCTTTTGTGTGTGCGTGTGTGTGTTAAGGTCTGCCTTTAGCTGTAAGGGGGTAAAATAAAAGAGTAAGCATACAGGGGGAAGAGACACTGCTGTCTTTGGAGATTATTTCTCCCTGACCTTTATTAAAAACCTTCCCTGTTTTGGCAAAGAAATCAGATACTGCACAGAGGTTTGTCACTCACTCTGAGACTTTCTAATCTCTGGGGTTTATGCCCATTTATTAAAGAAGTCATCCTGCTGTGCTGGTTTTCAAAATAACATGCCAGCAAACACCTTGCTTTAAGAAGAGCTGCTAACCAAAAAATGTAGTCTTCACTGCTACCTAAATTTAGCAGAAATAAAATTTTCTGCCAAAGTTTTTCACCATGGATTTTGTCTCCTTGCTGACTCTTCCCTGTACCTCTTCCTTGGGAAAACGATTCTTTTTAAAAATGAATCCTCAAAGTGTTTAGAAATTTTGGCAAACAGAAAATTGATTGTTTTTTTATTAAAATATTCCCATATTCCTTTTGAAAACAGGTTATGAAAAATTAAATATTTTCTTATGAAAACACTTTTTAGGAAACTAAAAATTTCTGTAAGTTGTTTTGCTTTTTTTCATAAATCCATTTTTTCAGGTAAATTGTTCAGCTTTCCCTAATTAAACAGCCTTCAGTACTTGGTAAGGTGTTTATTTTAAACCATCTACTCTTTAGTAGATCACAGTTGGCTACTTTTCCTACACAGAGAAAAAATTAATGTGATTTTGATAGAAAGTTTTAATTATAAGACTCTAAAACAATTTTTGCAGCAAGGAAAAAAATGTAAGTGTGCAGAATGGAACTGAGCAGATTCTCTGAAAGCTGTTCCAGGTATTGTCAGGTGGGATGAGTGGTGCAGTGCATTGGATAGAAATTAATCAAATCTAAGTTGTAATAAGGGTTCCAGGGGACGTTTAAAAAAATGTAGCTTTAGTAAGAGATTGTTTTATCTATTGGCAGTGGTTTTTTGATGCAGTGGCAATATTGAAAGTGCAAGAGTCAGGAAGCTAAGACTCAGTGTTTGAAGTCAGTGGCAAGAAGGTGAACAGGACAGGTTTTTAAAGTCACTGAATGTACAGTTTGTAGCAGGAAATTTGGGTATGTAGGTGGCCCCCCAGGCTGCTGCAGATAAGGTTAAAGACCCATGCTCATAGCAGTTGGCCAGCAGCTACTGACTGCATTACTAGTTCCCCAGAGCTGAGTTGGTCGGTGCAGGTGTGCCATTACACACTGCATGGCAGAGCCATCTCCGTTAGTGACTCCACCAGGATCCATGCAGGCCCCAAAAGGTGAAAATCTCGCTCTGGAGGTGCAGCCAAAGCCCTGAAAGTGCTGTGGCTGCAGATATCGCAAAAATAAGTCTGAAGTAAGATGAAGAGGAGGACAGGAAGGGCTCATGTTGGACGAGGTAATGCTGAAATGAACTGTCAAGATTCTTGCAAGGATCTGGAAATACAGCATTCATTTCTCCAGAAAGCTATTCAAAAAATGTCATGCACTTGGGAAGCACTGGATTGCCAAAAGAAGAAAGTATGGCACCCTCTCCCACCACCTTTGAGTCTTTTATTTTTAGTTTTTCTTTCTTAGGTAGAGGTGTTCTGGTTCCTACACTCCAGATGTGTGAATCAGCTCTTCCCCAGGCAGTGCCTGCTGTCTGCCTGACAAGAGGTGCTGTTTCTGGCAGGATGGATTTTCTTAATCTCTCTTCCTGCTTTCTGTACCCTCACCTTCTGTTTTTTTTTTATCTCACCACCTTCTCTTATTCTTCTCAGTATGGCTCTTCTCTTAGTTCTCCTTGGACTTTTCCCAGCCCTTCCTGTCTCTTATATACCCTTACCACCCACTCTTGCTCCATCTGCCTCTTTATCCTGTCCTACTCCTGTCCCTGCTCCTGGAATCCCGCTCGAAGGACATCCCCACACACACGATTTTGTACACATATGCCTTTGTGTGTGGGGTACAGTGTGGGCACTCCATGCCCTTGGCCTTTTCTGGACTGGTCACCAGCACTGTTGGTTTTCTGGGTGAAGCATCGTTCCTTTCTTTGCCTGGTGACATGGATTTAGTAGGAAAAGAGCCATACTCTTCATTTCTCAGGTTCCGTGTGCCTTTTGTGAGCAGATTACTGATTCAGGAGGCTTTTGAAGATTGAGTATATCAGTGTTTTAACTATTTATAAAAGGGGAAAAGTTTGAGTGAGCTGTATGAGAGTTAACTAGGGACATAAAAGAAAACAAAGCTGTGGTGTCAGAGGCGAGGAGGAGGCTGAGAAGTTAGCAAGCAGCCTGTGGTTCCTGGCTGTGGGGGAAGCAGGGTACCAAGTAAACAGCACAGAAAACAAAAGCGAGCTCAACCCGTAACTAAACAGGAAATGACAGGGTAAAATTCCTGCTGAAAAACTGAGAGCTGCTAAATTTGTAACTGCAAAGAATAAAGGCATCTTGTGCAAACACAAATATACAGTAACAGTCTGAGAAGCAATTTGTTAAAGGAGTGACCAATTGCAAATCAGGTGAAGGGCTGCTGGGCAAAGGCAGGAGTAAGAAATAATAGATGTGTGTTTTCTCCCTTGATATCAAAAGGGGTAATTCAAAACACATTACACCTGAAAGGATGTTGCAGGATTTCTAGGTGCAAGGTGAGAAAGGACATGATATTTTGTTCCAGATAAATTTTTATTTTGCTGTTCTTAATAATTTCTTGTTGCATCCATTTTTTTTCTTCAAATTTAACCTCTAAGTTAAACTTCAGATTTTTGGTTATGCATTACCCCAAACTGCTGGCATCTATTGAATAGACTAGAGCAGGCATGCAGCTAGCTAAGTGGGGAAAATTCCAATTTGCAAATATTTATCTAATTTCTAATCTGCCAGATTCTATCTGAAAGCACATTGTTATTCGGGGGGCATCTCATTTTTATTCCAGTGCAGTGTTATGTTCCCTTACTTCAGGATGGAATTTGAGAAGCATATAAATATAATTTTCAGGATCTTTGTAAAGCAAAGATGTTTGGACTGAGAAGTTTAGCAGAATTCCCTGAAGTTTTGGACCCCAGCTAAGCAAGATTTGCACACATATCAGTTACTGTCTGTGGGTTTACTCAGGTGACTGGTTATTTTGCTGAGCCTGGTGTTTAGCATCTTTAGTACCAATAGCATGCAAGACAAAGCTCTACTGATACAGGAACTTTCCACTGTTTATGCAAGACCAGTTATTAAAAAAAAAATTAAAAAAACTGTGACGGGCTTAAATTAGTTTCTTTACATTTTTTGCTTCAAGGCAGCCAGTTTGCTTCACCTCTGATAAATCATTTGCTACTTTTATTTTATATAAGGAGAGAGTCTAAAAGGATTGATCTTTTTCACCTGAGGAACAGGATGGGAGGGATCAGGGTGGGAAGACACGTGCTGCTCCATGCAATCCCTGACTTAAGGGCAGAAGGTACTGCTGAAACTGCTGTCTGGAAATACAGCTGGGGCTGGGACTCAACTGGGCTGGCACTCTTCTTGGCCAGTAAGGAAAACTGTAACACTAAGAACTGCTCTCTAGGAACTTTTCCCCTGTGGCTGTTCTTGACCTCATCCTGATGGCAGACTACCTGGAAATACTCTTGTGTTGGTTCCCACCCAGGAGAGAGAAACCTGACCTCTCCAGCTTCCCTTTTGATCCAGCTTTTCTATTGTTTTAAGTTTCTGCTGCAAGCAATTGTGCTACAAGTAAGGGTATTTTAGCTTTCTGGGGATTTCACTGCCTTTCTTTTTCCATGGGTAAGATATATGCTTCTGGTTGCTCCCTTCTCATTTGCTGGGAGGCATCGAACTCTCACAGGTGTGGATTGTAAAGATTCTTTTTAAACTGCTTTGAGATAATGGACATTATTAATTTTATGACTGTTACTGTGGTTAACAAAATCTGGAGGAAAGTCAGAGAAAAGTTTCTTTTCAATTTCCTTAAGACTTCTCTCACCCTTGGCTTTATCAGGGCATTAAGTGTTCTTCACTGTGAAAACTGAGAGCCACAGAATCCAGCTTAACTGCAAGAGACAAGACATTTTCTCAGAATATTTAAATGTCTAATTCAAATCTATATGAAAGCTTTTAGTTAGGCTGTGAAAATTTGAAGGGATGTCTGAGAATGTATTTGAGCTGTGTATGTTTTGGAATGATGTCACTTTTTGGAATATCTTGTCAGCTGAACTGCATTGACAATGAAGTCCAAATATCTGTGAGCCTGTGATTCCTCAATGTGTGGTAGATCTTCCCCTGATCCAAAATGAATTCTGGAAAGACAAAAACGTGTGACAAGAAGCTATGAAATTAAATTGCTCCATCTGGGAAATTATAATATTTTTTTAAAAAAATATATAGCAATATGATGGGCAAACATATAAGTAATTACAAAAGTGACACTTTGGCCCAATGGCTTTTTTACTGGAGGTCTTTTCCCCCAAAGCAAATGTTAAATCTCTTTAAGCAATGTAATAATAAACATTTGCTGTTCGCTGTAAATTGACAGTAGTAAAAAAGATTTTTTAAATTGCCAGGCTCTTTCTATTAAAGACTCTTCTCTAACTAAACTGCAGATATAGCTGCCATACAAAATTGATTGCATGTTTAAGAATAAATAAATGTGGGCTGTTAAGGGTCGTGGTTGAATTTAAGGTTGTATTTACTTTCAAGGGACACATTGATATTGCAGTGAAATCAGTACTTCTTTCTGCTTAAATAAAAGATAAAGGGCTATATATTATCAGTCACCCTCTGTGAAACCCACTGACCCATTTTATATGACCATACTTTAAAAAGTAATGTACCAGACTAAGACTGGCTTATTTAATAATTAGCAGATGTTTTTTCCTTTCTTTTTAGTTTTTTTTATTATTGTTAAGTCTGTTCTCTCACAGCTACAATGTGAGATGTTCTCTCACAGCTACAATGCCAATTGAATCATGTGTGTGAAAGAGGAAGGATCTGGAGTAGAGGAAGGCAGAGTAAAGTTTCATCCATTATTTTTTGCATCTATTACTTTTTCCTCTTTTTGCATATGAACGTAGTTGCATTTTATATAAGATTTTCAAAGGCATATATACATTGTGGTTTTGATGAGGGCTTGTGCCTGTCTATCATTGTTAGGCAACTGAAGGCAATGCTGTAAAAATACATTTGAACAGGGGAAAGAAAAGATGAAGGAAGCTGGGAGCAGAGAAACCAAGCTTGGGAGAAGCCCTTGATTTAGATTATTGAATTTCCACTGTACTCAACTAAAAGGTAATGATACTTATGTTTTCAGTCAGGTTTAGAGTTACAGGTTAGGTTTTTTCTGTCCATGAGCTGATGGTGTCTGCAGTGCTCATACACAGAGGACACACGGACCAATTTTGATACAGTCTCAGACCAAAATCCAGCTAGTTTTCTGCAAGCACTGGTTTTTGGCCACTCACCAAGGTTCCACGTAGAAACAGAAGTGTGGTACAACAGATGAGGCTGTGGGAGCAGCACAACAGCTCTCCACGTCATTTTGCTTCTGTACTTGTTGGATGCTTGTCATTGAGTTTTACAGGTTGCTTTAGCAGGTTTTCTTTTCCTATTTGTTTGTTTGGACATTTACAAGAATAGAAATATGTACTTAACTTTGAAATGCTGCAGCTAGGGAGAGGAAAAGGCAGAGGGATGAAGAGGCATTAGGAATCCTTTGCCCCTAAAATATCACTGAAAATTTATGTATCACTGGTAGGTATTTGGTCATTTTTTTTTCACCACACAGAAAAAAGGTGGAGGTACCATGCAGACAGATGGTGTAGCTGAATAATAGGTTGGATAAGAAAGTTAAGGAATGGCATAATCTGTCTCAGTATTCTTCAAAGGAAGTTCTACCTGCCAGTGAAGTTTGCCTTTCTTCTGAAAAGCCCTATGAGGTTGTGGGGTTTTCAGTTTGTTTGTTTTGCTAAATCTCATCTATAATGATGGTAGATACAGATTTACTTAAAATCCACATCTGGCTTCCCTTTTCAACGTTCTAGTAATGAAAGCCAGTAAAATAGATGAACCAGCAGTATCTGGAGATAAAGGACAGATTCAGGTTTCAAACTTTCTGTGATTTAGGACAATGCTCAAAGGCAAAGCCTGAAACTTAAGACTGATTAGTGTAAATAAAATCCTAAGGCAACTGTTGTTTTGGGGACATTTATTATTACTTTAGGTCACATATCAAGAAGAGAATTCATATTCTAGTATCTCTACTCATTTTCTGGAACCAGCTGAAAATGAGCTTTTGCTTCCTAAGTTCAAGATGCACAATATTCTTAGAAAAATAGGGAAATCCCAAAATATTGAATATTCACTGCAGTTTTTAAAATTAGTCAAAACTATATGCCTCCCAGAAGGAAGTAGGTGCTTAAAATTTCCTGAAAATATAAGCTAAAATGAACTCTAACAAATGTGTTGGTCAGTATTAAAAATTGGCAGATTATTAGTTCTCCCAGATTTTTATAAAAATACCCAGTGGCCTTTCTTTTAATAGACTTCAGTTTTTCTGTGAAGCATTTAGGTCTATTCAACTTTGCATAGGAGCTAGCCAGGACACTTTATGTATTTTAGAAAAGATAAACCTGCAGTGAGAACAAATTTTCCTGCACCAGGAAATTCCGGAATAACATCTAAGGGTAAAAAGGACTGCTCTTGTCGTCTAGGCTTGTTCCCATGTCTGAGCCCACAGGTATTTCACACAGAAAGAAGCCAGATTTAAGTGATCTCAGCATGAAAATGAATTTTGAATTAAATGCTCTGTTCTTACCCTGCAGTGGGTGTTCCCTGTTTTCCCTGTTCTATTTTTTCAGATAATGCAAATATAACACAAACAACATTTCCCAGAGAAATTAAAGCAGTGTCCATTGTTACTTATTGGTCATATTTATTTGTTCTCAAGTGACATTTGCTTATTTTTGCTTCTCAATGCCGTATGCATGAGTTTACTGATTCAGAACTCCCTGAATTTTTGATCCTGTTGAGCACTGTGAGAAATCTCAGTTGAAGGGCTTAATGCATTTTCCAATCAATGTGTAGGGGAAATTTGGCCTTATCAATTTAAATGCTGGAGATCCTTTCATTGCATTATGGAAGAATCTTCTCTAAGCAGAGATTATTCTTAAGAACTTCATAACATTTAAAGGTTAATATGTTAGGTAAAGAACAATATCTTAAGACAAACATTTTTATTACAGGACGTGAAGGGATAGTTCTGATTAAATTACATGATTATTTGAATGGGAAAGAAGACAAAGTGCATCATTTCTTGCCCTCAACTTTAATGCCTTTAATCAAATAATGACCTTCTGGAAATAGTTAATTTTAAGCATTTGGAAAGATCAATACCACTTTGCCACCAAAAAATGGCCCAGATGATGAAATTTGATGTATTTAAAGTACCATTTCACCCTTTTAACCTAGTAAATAATTTAAAATGCTTTCAGTACTCCTTTGCTACCATTATGTATCTCACTCAAAGTATTATGACTTTTCCAAAAGCAACCTTTCTGAGCTATGTGCAGCTTACAAGTTTAATACTAAAGACTAATGCTGTATGCATATATGGTAGTGATTGGGTTGGCCCTTTTCCTTCCCTTGTATATGTGGAATCTGTTGTGTAAAGAAATAGAAGTGTCTAAGATGAGTGCAGCCGTTTGGAACAATAATGAGATTGTAAAGCAAGTTGGATGGCTTTTGAAGGGGAAAAAGTCAATATTTAAAGTTTAGTCCATGAGTTCTTTTCCTTTGTTTTGTCTATAAGCTTTCCTGTTAAAGGTGAAGGATTTGGATTGCTCTGACAATTAAGAGCGCATTTTACCAAGTGTAATTTCATATCTGTGTTCTATAAACTGGAGTGCCTTCAGCATTGTAAATAAAAAAAAATTACCCTCTATTAGCATGTTTGTGGGCAGATTAAAAACAGTCTTCATTAGCATAAGTAACACTTACAGATTCTTTTAAAAGTAGAAAATTATTTGTTGAATGATAAATTGCTAGCTTTCTAGTTAGTTGCTGAAAATGTGCGCATTCAAAATGCCTACTTTAGTTTAGTCTACAATACTTGATTTTTTTTTAGTTAGAAGTACTGTTTAATGGATTATGTACTTAGTCTTTGTTCACGGTAGATGCTGAAATGCAATTCACACTTTCTGCTAAAATGTTTGTATCAAATACCTCCCTATTGAGATTGATTTCTTTTAACACCATATATTTTTATTATACTATATGCCCCAGAGAATGATACAAAATAATCTTAACTATACTACAGCAAAAAAAAAACCCTGATCATGTCTTAGCATTGATACTCTAAAATATTCTCCCTTCTTAGATTTAAGCTACAGCCTTTCTAAAAAATGCTGAAGTCTTTGGTATTCTGTTAGAAATATTCATCATTTGGCAAATTATTATCACTGTAACAAATTGACCAAACAAGTTCAATTGCTTCACCTTCCGTTCTCAGACTAGATGTGTTTGTTGCTGAGTTGGAAACCTTTGGCCAGAGAACATTTTTCATTATGTTATCCTCTTTGATGTAATTGGGGTAGGTATTTACACCTTAGGTGTAGATTTTTATTTTTTTTAAACACAAAAGATACCAGAATGGAAGAATATTTTATTAGAAACTCTGTGTGAAAGAGCAGAAGATTTTATTTAAGCAGAGCAGAGGTCTAACCTAAAAGAGTAGCATTTGGATATATAGATAAAATGCATAGATGCTTTCTTTAAAATAAGCGTGCTCATGGATATTTCAGAGCCTAAGTTTTGGCAGTTATCCTCTTTGCGCTTTTCCCGCAATAGTTTGGCAGTTCAGCTTTCACAGGTTTTTTTCTCCTAATGTCTTGTGCTTCTTTACTAAATCCCTATCAGAAAACCAGACAGAAGACTCTTATTTATTTTAAATATCTTAGGTTTAGCATCTTTTTTTTTTCACCATTTTCTTGCTTACTGTAGCAAGACCTTTGCAGATGGTACTTGGTTACTTGAAAGTGCATAACAGTATTTTCTTTGTAGCAGATGGATTTAAGACTTTTAGTTCCCAATAAATGTAGGTTTACAATACATAACTTTACAGGATTTGTGTTGTATATAACAGGTTTGAACATATTATCTCAGAATTCATCTGCATGGCATTTTCAGCTTATCCAGGGCCCATGCCAGTATTTTAAGTAATAGGGAGAGCATAGTGATTGATAGCAGCTAAAGGCGTGATTTTGAATAGAAACAAAGGTTTTAGAACAGAAGGTGTCAAATTAAACTTTGTCAGTTTGAAAAGTAGTAACATCCTGAAAGTTCTCCAAACATATTTACATGTGGCTAATGTTTATATTTTGCTTTGTACTCTCTTTATATTCAGTGTAATGTTGCCTGGCAAATTTACTCTGTTTTAAAATCAAGGTTGTTCCCAATGTCATTTCAGAGTTTTTGGGGATTTGCCTTTCTGCATAAATGTATCAACTTCATTATTTTAACGCTGGTTTTTTTAACAATGTACTCTATATGCTGTATAAACCGGTTGTGATCTAATCTGACTTATAAATATTTCCTTATTATTTTGTGGTCATTTCCACTTCCTGTAAGACTATAAAGACAAGAGAAAAAAAGAAACTGGACAGAAATTGCTCTAGACTTAAAAAAACATGAACGGAGAAAAACCAGCCCTATTACATTCACTTGCAAATTCAGCTGCATTATCTGCAGCAGTTCATACTTTTTTAGATCAAGTGGAAACAAGACTTAAAAATTTTACAGAACTTAGAATTAACTATTAGAGAAGTCTGGATGATTACTTTTCCTAAATTTTGTAAAAACATGTCATACTTTCTCATGTAGGTGACTTTTATGAATGCACTTTATTTCATGTACAGAATTCTGAACCTGAAACTAAATTAAATACTTCTATTTTTATTTGTTTGTCTTGAGCCAAAAGAAAGCATATCAGTATAAAGTTTTTACTCTCTTAACAAAGTTTGCCCCTACAACCTCTCTTGCTGTCCATCCACTGTCTCTTCTGAGAACATTGGTGAGATCAGCTTTCAGAAATATGTTCAGAAATAAACAATGAAGGCCAAAAAATTGTTTCTATCCTTGTAATTGTAAAAGAATTCAGTTGGTTTTTCTCCATGTTTTCCATCAAATATTTCATCAGTGTGTCTACTTCTTTAAAAATGTGCCAAGTAGAATAGAGACATTTTGGTAGAACAGTAATCTTTTCTGTGTACCCTGTCAGAAGTATCTGTCTTCATTATCTCAAAATCCCTAAAAGGCTAGCAGAGACATGTTTCAGGTTACAATTCATCAAATAATTTTAGATAAGGAATTAGAAGTATTATTTCAGTGCAAAAATTGAGAGAAAAATATTGGAAATACAATGTTAGCTATCAGTAGTTAATAAAAATAAGGTCTGACCTAGTAAATACAGGAATGGAAAAGACAGTAAGGGTAGAAGGTATTTCTTAGTTAACTAAAACTGTTGTGAAATATGTTTAATCAGCAAAAAATGTTATTGCCTGGGAATTATTTTTTCTACTGGATATTTTCTAATTATAAAGGGTTTCTACTGCCTTTTTAAGACAAAACAAACACTGATTCAAGTGGTCAGCACACAAAACATGTACGGCTTCTCAATGCATGGTGCAACTTCTTTTCCAGCCTCTGTGCATGCCTTAGAGAGGTGTCATGGGGGGAGACAGGTTGTCTCGTCTTTTTTTTTTTTTTTTACTTCCACCGAACTGTTGTGATAGACAACTCTGCTCTTTGTTTCACCATTGTTAGAAAGAGGGCCAACAGTTTCAGTGCGAAGCAGTGCAGATTCCAGACAACCAAAGGACGATTCTTACGCTTTGGCAAGGGATGGTTTGTGGCTTTGGGGTTTTTTTAATTAAGAATTTTGTAATTGCCTTTCAGTTAAAAGATCTAGATTGGTTTGTCTTCATCATCTTCTTTCCTCCATCCCCAACAAGCTACTTCTGCTTTCTGAGTGCACTACTTTTAACTTACTGCAATAAACTAATACTGCTGTTGAGCATAATCCAGCACTCAATATCCCCATGGATGCAAGGTGAGCAGAGAACCACGAACAACATGTTGTTTTTGTTAGGGGCAGGGAGAACTCGCCCTGCTAATACATTCCGATGAGATTCTAGAGACCCTTGCTACTGTTTTGAAAACATGCCACACGATTCCAGCCAGGACAGGGTTTGTGTTGTGTGCTCTGTGAGAAGGCATTTGGCCACATTTCCAAGTAATCTTGCTAAACCCTGGGGCAATACCCAGAATCCCCACTTAGTGCATGGTCAAGGAATGGGGTGTGCTCCATCCCTAGGGCGCAGGGGAGCCCTTCTGCTGCCCCTGCTCCTCCCTCTCTCTGCTCCCTCCCTAGCACACCTCATGAGCACCTGGCAGATTTTGGCCCCATTGAAATCTTTGTTTTTTCAGCTCTGCTGCCACTATCTCTACAACATTTGTCATTTTGATAGTTTCTTGGGGGCATTTTCTTCTGTTTCATTTGTTCAGTTTTCCACTTATATCCAAGCAAATATACTTCAAATTTTTATACACACCTCACTAAATATTTTTGTATACAATATGAATGCATTACCATTATTTGTTTACTTTTACTCTTCCTGTTGTGGCAATATTTTTACACTGCATTTATTAACTTTTAGCTAAAGATATGAGTATCTTCAAGAAAATACATATCTATATCGTATCCATGTGTCTATTGTATCTGTTAGTAAACTAGTCTGGATAAACCATTAATCCACTAACGGTACGTATAAAAAGGATCTAAAAGCTTCTGTACATTTATATTATTTGTTGATTCAATAAAATGTCACATTATCTTTCCTGCAGCATTAAGAAATAAAACTGCATGGACCTATTTTTGAAAACAGATCCTTGAAGCTAAAATAAAGGAAATATGCATGTTTTATACATGTAATATTTTGTTCCTAAATTTTAATATATCAGAAAATTTCTGCTGATGCACACTGTCCTAGCTAGAAGGTTTACATTTCTCTTTTAGAACTACCAGTGCACAGTTAAGAAAAAAATCCTCAATTAAATTTTAAGAAGACGTAAGGAAACATTAAATTTCTGAGATGAACTCGTATGTCTGTTACGGAAGCAAGTTAGCAACTGCTTCAGTTCTTGCAGGGAATTCTGTAGCTGACTTCATATTATGTGCCCCAAAAAACTCTTAGGCACCTTGCTGTCCTTGATGTGGAAATGGTATAAAGGGTGTATCAGAAGCTAGAGCACATCTTCCTTCCCCCAACCCCTAATGCTCCTGTATGTAAAACTGAGAGACTGGGTTTTTTCTGGGTCTATGAGGACAATCTGGAAGCAGTTACATATCACTTGAAATAAGTTCACCTGCAGAGAAATCTCATGTTGTAGCAGAAATTAAGAAGTTATTGATTGACTGCATCTAGTCATAGGATTCCTGTCTTTTGAATGCTGTGATTTACATTAGGCAGCCCTACAGTCAAGCAAACAACAGCACTGTGGTGTGGGACCAAGGGGAAGGTGCTTTCCAAAATGCCTATGGTTGGTAAGGATCTGTGAAATGTCTGGGCAGCCTCTCAGTGTATTGGTGTTTGCTTTAAGCCTAGCCTGTGCAGTGAAAGCCCTTTTGATCAGGTGAGAGCATGAGAGAATGCAGCACCTCTAAACTACACATTTCACCCTCATTTTGCCCCTTGCAGTGTGACAAAAAAACTAATGTTTTGCTGGTGTTCTCTTCAAGGGGTGGCTCTGTGAGCTGTTGCGTTGGAAAGAAGATCCTTCACCAGAGAACAGGACCCTCTGGGAGAATCTCTCCATGATCCGAAGGTTCCTCAGTCTTCCTCAGCCTGAACGCGATGCCATTTATGAACAAGAAAGCAATGCAGTTCATCACCATGGTGACAGGCCTTCCCACATTATCCATGTGCCAGCAGAACAGATTCAGGTTAGTTTACCTTGGCCAATCCCGCAGAGCGCTAAGTAAATAAAGCTTTAAACGGAGCAAAGGAAATTAGTGTTTCTTCCCTCCCGGCCAGGCTAAATGCAGGTCTCCCGGTGCAAGATAAGAGTGCGCTGCCGTCCACCACCGCAGTTCAAAGGAGACCGTGCGACCACCCACCAGTCTTTTTTCGGCTCACTGGTTGTTTGCAAACGTGTGTGGTGGTAGTGCAGAGCCAGATATGTGCGGGGCAGGGTGAGCCCTGTGCTGGCTGTGCCTGGCTGGACAAAAGGCAGGGCCGTGTGGCACCAGTGCCAAAGGTCTTCCTAAAAGAGCAAGAGGACCTTGTTGTGCTGCTGTTTGAAAACTAAGCAAGAACCCTCAGCACTGGCAGCTCATCCTGGGTAGGAGTGAAGGGAAGGGGATTCCTCATCCCACTTTAACCCCAGTTCAGACTGGGATGAGTCAATATTTGTTTGTTTTTCCTTCAGAGCCCCTCTCCCACCACCCTTGGCAAAGGAGAGCATAGAGGCGCTTTCCTACCAGGCCTGCTGACCGCTGGACCTTGGCTGGGTGCTGCTCCGCAGGTGAGCTGGCACAAGGGCACCATGTCAGGGAGAGAGACGAGGGGATGCAAGACCCACACCGTAAGGCTTGGAAACAGCTGCCCTCTGCTTCAGGGCAGCCCCAGCAGGGCCTCCTCCAGGAGCTGCACGCACCCTTTTTGCTGGCTCAGGTGCTGCCAGTCGGGAGCGGGGCTGGCTGTTGTGCCAAGCTGTGTAGCCCAGGTTGTCAGTGGGGACTGCTGTCTCTCTCAGCTGGGGACTCTTTAATCACTTCTCACAAAAGGCCCAAGGTCAGCTCCATCTTAAAGGGCAGATATTACCCCATTCTTTCCCAGCCTTAGCTGAGACCCTGTGTATCACTTGCATTACCTATACAGAAAAATATTTACAAAGCTAGGAAGGATAGAGTTATCTCGCAGCCAGAAACAACACAAGTGTATATTAAAGATAAAGCAAACTGAATAAGACAATCCCTTAGGATATCAAGTACTGAAATAATTGTGAAAGCCTGGAAACTTGCTGTTTGATTTAGCAAAAAGAGAGAGAAAGATCTATATTAAGTAATAAAACAGCACTTGTTTGAAAATGTACATTGTTTTTAATAAAATCGCTTCTTAAGGGGATAAAAAGAGAAGCTTATGCACAGTATAAACATTCAACCACTATGCCACTTACTTAGATTTTCTTGCCTTGTTGATAAAAGTTGTGTGTTTGATCTCATAAGTATTATTCACATAAGCAGTTGCATTGTAATCTCTTAATATGACTTGTAAGAGTAAGGATTGGGAGATTGGGCCTGAGTTTTGTCTCCGCTCTTATACATGGTAATTGTTGTAGATGCATAAATATGTAGCTCAGACACAAGTTTTCAAACTGTATATACAAAGCCTCCAGTCTTGTAAGAATTTAATGTGATGGGAGTAGTCTTGAATCTCTTCAGGACTGGAGCCTTGAAATGGGACTGCTCACAGACCATAAAACATGAAAGGACCTGAATAGGGATGAGGAAGGAGCCCTAATTGCAGCGCATTTGTGTCAGATCTTGGAATATGAAGATCACTTAAAGCAGTGGCTTCTAAACCGGTTGTGGTGGTCTGTGCAAAGTATCCACAACCATAGGAGTCCCTATGAAGGGGACAGAATTATAATCCCTCCAGTATTTATACCATTTGTACAGCATTTTGTGCTTCTTAGGGTCTCAAAGAACTGCTACTAGAAGCCTGGAAACCACTACCAAAACACAAAAAATTGTTTAAGGGAGACTCTCAAAGGGAAATAAAATGCAGTGATAGCAACTGCTTGTTTTGCTGTGGTTGTTTTTTAATAATAACTGGTGGTTTGTACCATATGACAAGAAATTTGCTGATCCAAAATATCTTACTAACCAGTGCTTCCTGTGCTGTGCAGCAAAAGAATTGTCAACACAAACAGTAGCTGATAAATTTAGTTTTGATTTTAAACATGATCTTACAGTGTACTGTACTCTGGTGGTAGATGAGAAAAACATTGCTGTCCCTAGGGCTCAGTGCCTCACCTTTTAAGAATGTTTCTGAATCCATGCTTGCAAAACTTCATTTTAAGCTCTTGTTAATTATTTACATCATGATTTGCTTTATCTTATTCTTCTGATGTGCATATTGGCTCATTTTTATTGCCTGAGTTTTTGGAATGCAGCATGTTCCCTTCTAATAATAATAGTGCAACTTATTTAGAGCTTTGCATCTTAGTGCTTTATAAATATTAACTAAATAATCCCCAGCACAAACACAGAGGCAGGTAAATAGGTCTGTTCCCTGTTTATTTGTTGGGATACAGGCAGTGTAGGCCTGCTCAGAGACCACAGGAAAGAGAGGTCAGAGCCAGAAGGGGAAATACAGATTTCCTACCTCCAGATCCTTTTGTCCTTGCCGAGGCTGGGTTTGACAGCGTCTCGTTAGGCGCTTCCAGCCAGCACATTCTGTCGTCATGTTTGCAAGTTTGACGAGGCTTCAGTGCATGCTGAGGTCACATCAGCAGTGAGATATTTCTGTACTTAAAGAGCTAAAATGCTCTCCTTCCCCCTGACTCCCCAGCCCCTCCGTCTAGCTATTGCTAGAGATCTGCAGTCCTTGTTTTTGGGCAGCAGCTGCTGTTGCTGGCAGAGCTCCGGCACGTTTGCCCTCATCTGGCACTTTTCTCACTTTGCCCTTGCTACAGTTCTGGCTAAGCTGGTCAAGTTAATCCTATGCTGTGTCACCTACTTAGCATTTTGTCTTGTCTGCACTTGACTCATGGAGCATGTTCATTAAAATTTGTCAGCTAAACCACACCAGTGTTGTATCATTGGTGCTTTCGGTCCAACAAACCTATGGTGTTCTTTTTGTTCTTCCTTTTTTTCTTCCTTTTTGTTCTTTAAACTTACTAAGCCTTTGTTTGTAGCTCTGCAAATTCTTCCCCCTGCTCCCTCCCCAGGATTTTCTCAGTTACAAAATATGAGCAAGAATACATGTACAAAAAAATGCTGTTCTTTGTCTTGCAGCAGCAGCAGCAACAACAGCAACAACAGCAGCAGCAACAGCAACAACAACCAGGTCCCAGACTACCCCCAAGGCAACCGACAGTAGCATCACCAGCTGAATCTGAGGATGAAAATCGTCAGAAACCCCGACCGCGAACAAAGATTTCTGTTGAGGCCCTAGGGATCCTACAGAGTTTCATACAAGATGTAGGCCTGTATCCAGATGAAGAAGCAATCCAGACTCTCTCCGCTCAGCTTGACCTTCCCAAGTACACCATTATCAAGTTCTTTCAGAACCAGCGATATTATCTCAAGCACCATGGGAAGCTGAAGGACAATTCTGGTTTGGAGGTGGATGTTGCAGAATACAAGGAAGAAGAGCTGCTCAAGGATTTAGAAGACAGCATCCAAGACAAAAATGCAAACACGCTTTTTTCAGTTAAACTAGAAGAAGAGTTATCAGTAGAAGGGAACACAGAGATTAATGCTGAATTGAAAGACTGATCTAAAAGTATTATTTTCTTTCAACAGTGCCGCTGGTATTTACTAATGAAATGAAAATTCCATCTTGCGTTCTGTCAAAAACCCTTATTATTCATTGTTTGGCCAATGAATCTTCCAAAACTTGCACAAAAGTTGAAAAAAAGGATAATGCAGACTGCACTAAATGTTTTACTCTGTTTTACAAACTGCTTCGCAGCAACAGATGAAGCGTTGAGGATTGTTTGATATTAATTTGTGTTCACTGGATACACTGTGAGTGTACCCAATAAGCATGATACCAGTGATTTTGATTCTGGAGCCTTCAGACAAGCATTACAACTTTTGTGATTTACTGTTTTTTCGTTTCTGTTTTGTTCTTGTTTTTTAATTATTACTGTAGCACTCCACACTTGATCTTTGGAAAATCACATTTATTTAAAAAAATAAAATAAAAAGAGTTTGTTACTCTTGTTCTATTGTATGTTACAAAAGAACTATAGACTGTGGAATGCAGTTTAAAGATAACATATGCCAACAAATGCCTTGTATTATATGGCACTGCCGTAATTCAGATTTGTTTTCTTTTGGAAATAAAGGTCACTGTATTTTTTTTTTCCATTCTCATTGTTACATGGTTTTAGAGAAAATGAAAAAGAAAATGTGAAACACAATTTAGTCCTCATTATTTATTTGTAGATCCTGCAGCATCATGTTGTAATTAATTTTTTTGGAAGTTTCCGTTAAATGTAATATTGCTTCTCTTGTTACCATACTGATTTTTTTTCTATTTATAAATGTATTTTGATGGGCAGTAAAACAAAGTGTCTTAAAAGTTTTAAATAGAGAAAATGTGCTTTACACAGTTGCCTATAAAAAGTGCTCTATGTTATCCAAGCAATTCATACTATAAGCTTCACTCTTATTGTTGTATGCAATTTTTACTATCATGCAAATAAGCTTAGGTAAATAAAACTAATAGATCACCTTAGAAACTTATGCAATTAATGTGAAAATAATTGATGTTTGCAATGTGTCTTCCTTTGGTTTACAATCAATTTTAAAGCTACAGCTGTATAAATTTTCTGTATAAAGGTGTATTTCTTTTTTATGAGTTTATTGCTATGAAAACACCAGTTATTTTGTTACAGCTGGCTGTTTTTATAAGTGTATCACAATTTTCTTTATGCAGAAATGTTCTGACTAGGAGTGGTTATTGACTGTAACTACACAATTAAAATTGTTTGTATGGTATGATATGGCAGGGTTTGTCTGCGTATGTGTATATCTGGGAGGAATAACTTGTTCTTAGTGCACATCGTACCTTCTTGCCACCACTTTTTTCTCCTTTAAAATCACAGGCCGATTTTTTTTAATGACCTTCTTAAAATTTGAATTTAGATAACATACTTCAAAAAGAAACTCAGTTTGGTTATGAAAATCATAACCTGTCTTTTCTTGGTTTAAAAACTTGCCTGCCCAACAGAGATAGCAGGATATTATTGAGTCAGAAGGCTATCAGGCATAAACATATTTACAGTTCCTGGCAGTAATGCACTTATAATGGATACAGCTGGTTTTATTTTACACTAGAATTATGCTAACACTGTTCCTTGCACTAATGTATAAACATTAAAAAAAAACATTAATAGTCATAAAATAAATAGGAAAGATGAGCTTTGCCCATAGCAGTCCCCTTCTAAGCAAGATTATTTTTAATGATCACTAATAAGGTTCTTGATAAAGCCATAACAATTGGTGACCTCTGAATTTATGCAAGGCTCATGTCTAGGCTAAAGAGCATTCTGCCGCTAAAAGTTCTGGAGTACACACTGTTGTTCTCCTAGAAGAGAAATAGCTCACACCTGGTGTGACTCAGGATGGGAATTCAGTTCTTCTGAAATGACTAAAAGTTTGCAAAACTCAACATGAGTTTCAAAGGCACAAATGACTTAGCAAATTTCTTGGTTTAGTTCCATTAAGTTCATTAGGCAATTCAAAACTGCTGCAGGTTGTCCTTTGTCTCAATGCCTTTGTGGGTCCATTGAGCAGCTCTCAGCTGTGGCACCTCTTGGCTGCTCCCAGGACTCTGTTGGGGCTGCACCATAGTCTGGGCTTGGGATCCAGTCCAGTTAAAAGAAAAAGCCATAGTACCACTCTGGGAGGGAAATAAGCCTTAGGAGGGACACGTATATGTAATTTGGCATTGCATTCTAATAAAAAGGCAGTAAAACCATGCTCTCGCTTAAGGGACTTGTAGTAGCTATAAAGCTATTGATAGCCCAAAGCTATGCTGGTCACAAAAGGGCAAAATCAAGCCAAGTCCAGGGAAGTGACTGTGATCATCATTGGATTTCTTCTCTTATTTCAAATGGCATCACTGCTTTGTGCAGCCATGCAGACGGAGCTAGGACTGATCCCTGTTCACAGCCGAGAGGCAGAGTGTGTAGCCCAGGCAATGCAAGCTGATTTGATGGGCAGGACAATACTGCTGGCACCCTTGGGTACACTCTATAACCTGCAATGTGTGCATATACAAGGCAGAAGGGGGGAAGTGAAGGAAAGACTCCTAGAATACACCTCTCTCCACACTAAACGCTAATACACACAGCACTCCGAGTACCAGAAACAGGGCAGCCCTACAAAAGCATAAGAAACGTTTATAAAATAGTCTTTTCTATTTTGCAAACAATTTCCTTTTATCATTTAAAGTTTTATGGGTGTTGAAGTAGAGGCCATGTGTGATTGCAGATGGTTATTATAGCTTTTTCTTTTCCATTATCTTCGTTGTTCTTTCTCCTACTGTACCTGAGGTTATCTTCCAAATAGTTCAGCCTCTGTAGTCACACATTACCTGCGAAGGAGTTCGAATCATTGCATTTTGTGTCCCAGTGGGTGGGCTGCAGGTACAGTCTTTTGCACTTGGTCTGTGTGACCAAAAGCATTTTTTGTTAAATCTTTGGCAGTGTTCTCAAAGGTGATATGGGAATTAAGGATTCCAGCTTTCTGTGAATGCAAGAGATTTGTACTGTTAGGAGTCCAGCTACAACAAGCATATGCCACCTTGACTCATGGACCAGTTAGACTATCTAGAAAATTACCTTATGTCCTTTTCTGTTCCTTAAGTTCCTTTTTCTCACCATCTGGTGGAAACATTTTTAGAAACCCCAAAAAACCAAACTAACACACCTTTCCACTTCGGCAAAGATTAAGAGATCAGACCGGAATTCTGTAATGAAGTACAAAAACTGAGACATAAAAAGACTATTAGTTGGGAAGGTGTTAGTAAAACTCACTGATTAGGACTACTCTGAATGTATGAAATTAGTATTTTGTATATACTTAGGGAAGAATGGGGAACGAATATTACTAGGAATAGAATTTAAGCTGCAAAGAGAGCCAAATGCCTAAAAAAGAGGGAACTGAATACCGGGAGAGGATGGCAGGACTTAGCTTTTGCTATAAAACTGAAGTTAAGTATTTACCATGCTTTATGGTGTATACCAAAAAAAGTGGAGTATTTTTACTCCCTGATGATTCCCATCATTCTATATTTAACTGACAAGATTTTTGTTTATATGCTAGAGTCCCCAGCGTGTGTTTTTCCAGCCTGAAAGAAACTCAAACAGGCCCTAGATTCCAAGAGGTTCATGGCCTGGGGACAGTCTCAAGCCCTAGTTACATCTGCAAGTTGCTTATAATTATAAAGACTCACAACCCTACGATGCAGGGGTTTAGATTTGTGTTTTGTATAACTACTTTAAATTAATAAGATGACCCAGCAAAAACTGTCCATGTATAAAAGTAAATTATTCCACTTACTTTTTTTTTTTTTAGTTGGGAAGGTGCAGCAAATGGAGAAAGGAGAATGTTCCTCCAAACCAGTGATTTTGTTGCAATGATTTACAAAGTCAGTGCTTTGATTGTGTGCTGGGAAAGCACCAAATATTACTAAGTTCATTTGCCAAAGCAAATGCTCCATATGTTAAGAGCAGTATAAATTAGATATTATAGAGGCTCTACTAGAACATCAAGTATTACCAATTCTGCTTAACTCATTGAACTTGTGCTTTGAAGTCAGGTACATTGCAGAGACCAAAGGTATTTTGATTTTTACATAATGATTTATATTGTGCTTTGAATAACAATCCCATAGCAAAGCAGGGATATAAATATACTCGCAGGCCTTTTTTTGCACACAGAGGTAATTTAGGTTGGTCTCCTCACAGTGCCTTGCGTCCACACACTCTTTTACTACAACAAATGAGCTAATAATTCAAACTGCAATAAGTGATCCTCCTTGGAGCTGGAATAGTGCTACTTGGCAGTGAGTTTGTTTGCTTTCAGGTTCATACGGGAGCCTTCCCGCCCGCTCTGCTGCTGGCAGCCCTCCCACTATCTCACGCTGTATTGTTTCATTTTGGCCTGACCCAGGCACTCTTCCTGCTCCAGGTCATCTTGGCCAAATGTCATCTCTCCTGGTTGTATGCCAGCACTCAGGTGTCTATGTGCCACTGTTTCATAGGAGGCAGCAAGAACTGTATTTGTCTGATGTCACCAACCCTTTGTCATCACCATTCACACTGTGAGCCCTGCAGAGTTGCTTGAAAAAGCCACTTGCATTGGAAAAAGAGAGACAACTGGAGCAAAACCACCAGGAGACAGGTTGCTTCTGAGCTGATGGAGTATAGGGCGCAAGGGGACATGCATTCCAGAGGGAGAAAGAAGGAAGGTGCCAGAGAAAGATGAGAGAATCAGAAAGGTCACTAAAGCAACCCTTGCACGGGGGATCAAGCTTTTTTGCAAGGCGTGCGATGGCAATACTCAAAGTACTACAGAGTACTGCCAAGACTCCATGGAAAATGCACAGTTGTCTCCAGTTGTGGGATTCGCCCTGTCAGGCAATATCTAGTTTAACACAAAAGCCTCCTCAGCAGTCCATGGCAAGAGAGGTCCCCTTTCAGTCTGTCCTCTGGTACCATCCTTGTGCATAAGATATGCAGGATTCTTTTTGCCAGCTGCTGACGTTACCATGGCAGATGCAGCTGGGACTCTCTTTCTAGGTTACTTGCTTACCCATACAATGTGCTAAAGTAGTATCCAGGCTGTAAACCTTCTCATTTTCTTCCAGTATCACATCCAAACACAAGCAGTGTGCTTGCAGCCTCAAACCTACTTTTTGGAGCTGTCTCCTGCAATGCTCCTTCTTCTCGAACCAGATGTGCCACAGCAAATGTGTTGCATAGCTCAGATGTTTACCATAGTGCATGAGAACAGAAAAAACATGACTTTTGTGGGTGCAGAGATGTATAAAGCACACACAGCTCAGAAGTTTTAGAGCAAGTAAATTGCCCCAAGAGGCTTCAGAGAGAGATTTCACACTGCTGTAGTAATCTCAAATCAGTTGCATTGATTGGAAATTGCTGGGGCCAGAAAAGTTCATGTACAATCCTACTCTATTTGCTGAGGACCTTCTCCCAGAACTGAATTTGAAACAAAGGGTATTCTATTTTGTTATTTGCATTACAAAATAAATATTCTTCACAGTACAAACCTAGATGCTCTTCCACATCTGCATTGAAGCAGAACCCTCTCCTGATAATGAGCAGCACTGCCTCTGCTATTTGTCCCCCATATGTGCCCCATCTCCAGGGGGTTCCCCAGAACATGGTAGGCCCCAAAACAGCTTAACTCTTCTTCACTCTCCTATCATCAACCTAATCATGGCCTTTCATCAGCAGTCAACATTTTCACCTCGGGAAAGCACTTTAGACAACGACTTACCTTAGAGCAAACCAGGGCAGGGAAAGGTAAACTAGGCTGTCTTTTCACAAGGGAAGGCAAAGTGATTCTTTATCATTAACAGCATGGCAGCTTGCACTTTGAAATAAGTGTTGTTGTTGGCTTGCCCTACTACAAAAAATGCTATATCCCCAACCTAATAAGGATTTAATATCAGCTGAGAGAGTGAAAGAGACAGAAAAGGAAGAAAAGGGAGTGAGAAGAAATATCTAGCTAAAATTTTATTGGGGGCAGTCATGCCTAGACATGGCTGGAGAATTACAAGACTAGTTTAAATTAAGGGAAGTCCAAATTAGTCACAAGGAAAAACTAAGTGAGGACCCCTTTGTGGTTCACATACTGGATGTCCTGTGAAAATGCAGAAAGAATGAACACAGTAACACAGCTGTTCCAGAGGAAAGATGAAGTAGAAAAGGCTTGTAAAAAGGCAGCTCAGCTTGTTTCTTCAATATCTGCACAACCATAAGTGATGCATGGAAGGTGAACACAGAAAGAAAATTCCAAAATTCTTGTAGCACAACTAGAGGGGATGTTTGAAATTATCAACTAGCAGGATTAAAAATCAGTAAAAGGGAGCTTTTATTCTGCACATCCAACTGCTGAATTCACTGCTACACACATCCCTTCATTCCAAAAAGCACAAATGTCTTTTTAAAAGTGCAACAATTTTGTGAAAACAAAGCATTGATCTGACCTTCTTTTAAAAAGGCCAAGGACTGTTTTCCACTCTTGTATTGGACAATTGGCAACCCGGTGATGGCATCTATGTGGACAGTGTCCAGCATCCAGCCAGTTGCTTTGAGTCCTCCATAGTCACAAGTGTGACAAATTGGGGTGGGCTGAAATCTGCTGTCTTCCTGGTCAGGTATGCTAAATGCAGTTTGTGTACTTTATTCATTGTATTCTTCATAACCAGATTTTTAAAAAATGGATTTGAATAATTTCATTGAGGAGTAGGTCACCTCTTATTTTCAAAACATTGCCTCCCACGCATGCCAGCATGAAAATTTATACCCAAATCATTTTGGTCATTGCCATGGTACCAGCAGAGTTGCTGTTCACAACTGTGCTCCAACTGCAGCAAGAGTAAAGTAGGGCTCCTTTGACCTCATTTGCCTACAAAACTGGGCCATTTTTTATCACTTGTTACCACCATTCTCTCAGCCTTCCCTCTGCACATCTCACTTTCATTCAGGTTTAGCTGACCTGTTCCTTTCTCTTCTTCAAAAGCCCTGAGGAAAGGTTCACACAGGATTAAAAAAATTAAAGTATATATTTACATCATCACCTCATAAGGCATCTCTCCCAAGCTTTTTAAGAATGCACTACAGGATGGTCAGAAAAGGAATCACAGGAATGTACTGGTTTGATTCCAGGTCTCCTCCAGTTCTCTCTGGGCTTTCTGGAACACACTCTGGGTGATGGGATGGGCACTGCTAGGGGTACCTCTCCAGGGCACCACGCAGCCCATGAGCCTGACACCACTTGCAAACTGTTGGACAAAAAGAGCGCCATGGGAAAGCAGATCAAAGCAATGTGATTGCATTTCACATTTGATGCAGCTCATTCCTGAAGCCAGAGTGAATTGCCTAATCCAATGTATCATTTCTGTGCAGGCAGACCCTTGGGCTGGCATCACGTCCCGTGGAGCACTGCTCCAGTGTGCAGCATCTGCCACCATCTGCCCTAGGGCTTGGCTTCAGATTCCCCTCCTCCTTTCCACCTCCTTTTGGGAGATGCTTTGCACAAACTTTGAAGGCCAAAACTCAGGCTGTTTCAGGCCCTTCAGGGCATTTATTCCCCTCTCACTTCCTCGATTACTTGATCCTTGACCACACTCCTGACCTTTAAAGATTCAAAGGGGCATATTTCCAGTGATTTGGCTTCAATTTCAGTTGTTATTATTTTTGGAAATAAAAGTCTATCTGCTTACACGTTGTCTCTCCTGTTTAATCAATATGTCAGCTGTTGATCACAACCTCTGCCAGCCAGGCAGTAGATGGGACAATTATTCTCACAAGGACTTTCAAGTCCAGACTTTTAACCCACAGGGTCTAACACAGAGCAGCTGCAAGAGCTCTGAGTAGCAGCTGCCCCTTTTCTACTGCAGCTGCTGAGCTGCTCTCCTGATGGTCTCTGGCTACTTTGCTAGGGCAAGGGGAAAACTACTTTATTTTCTAGACATCATAGTATAAAATCTTAGTTCACCACTGCTGTAACAAAGGAGGTGAAATGCCATGGTCAGCTCCCACCCAGCATGGTCATGATACAGATTTGTCTGGGGTAGTTCTTTATACCTTGTACCCAGCCAGCAAATGAGTGAGAGGCACGAGACACAACAGGGAAACTCTTCCTGGCCTTATAGTCACAGAACACTGAGACTGGGGATAAAAAGATTTAATTTAAGGCCATATTACCCCACACCTCCTTGGTTTTGCTGTAAGCACTGGTCATCAGTATCAGACCATCTGTACTGGCAGAGTGGAGGAATATAAAGCTATAGCTGCAAAGTGTTACTGCTGATAGTAAGAAGTTATGTGCCACATGCAAGTCAAGAAGCTATAACTCCAGTTTTCTGCCCAGACAAGTGGTCTTTTATCCACTCCTTCAGCACTGGCATCTGGCAGGGTAGGCAGGAGGGCATTCCTGACTTCAAGGAAATTCCCTCCTTCTGCTGATTTCTCCTTCCTGGGTTCTTCCAGAGCCTATTCATATAATTCATTAAGGGAAAGCAAGACACAAAGTGAATTCATATCCACATGCCCAGTCCTTTCACAATACCTCAAAGAGGGCTGGCTGTAGGGTCAGGACATTGTTTCAGAGGATTTGTGCTTTTTTCAAATGTTCTGTCCAGCTGTGTAATCAGCTGTTACATCAAGGCACCTTGATGCCCCACAGAGGCAGATGAGAGGGTCCTTCAGCACAGAGCAGTGATGCAGTCTGCTGGATCTGTATAAGAATGCATTAATGGCCCACCACCTAAGAGAACAGCACCAGAGACAAGTGAAGAACAGCACAGGGGAGAAAACATGTGAATGGGAAGGATTGCTTTGAACTGTAAAAAATTGAAGAAACAATAAAAAAGAAGGGAAAAAAAGAAATAAAAGACAAACAGATGACAGGAATACACACTAATATCAGTAAAATGTCTCACCCCTCATCTATACTAATTTTATTCTAGTATTTCCTCTAATGTCTTGCACAGACTTGCCAGTTTTACACTCAAGCAGAAAAAAAAGAAACAAATAAAAGCTATTTCCTGCCCAGTGAAGGGAGTGTTTTAAACTTTGATGGGCTTGGTTTCTTCTAAGTTCTTTTTATTATTATCCTTTCTTTTGGGTCCATACACATGATGTTTATCTCATCCACGTATGGGAAGAGGGGGAGGAATGGGTAGGCTTGACTTGTGCTAACTGTTGACAACAGTTGTTTAATTTTTTGCAACATGCACCCAAGTATCATGAGACTGAGTAAAATATAAATAAATATGGTCTTTGGAAACCCCATACATCTTTATGGCCTACAATACCTTCAAATCATAGAAAAACACATGTTTATTTGTTTGTTTGTTTTAAAAAAGATTTTGGTGGCAATGCTACCTCCCATTGCTGTAAACAAGGTCAGGAGGCCAAAATTAGTCTGTCCTATTTTGCACAAAATAGTCAACAACTTAAGATGTTTTTGCAATAATCAGAAAATTATTGACCGGTGTCAACACCCCCTTTCTGATAAACTGTTGAAATGTTAATATTCTTGGCAAAATTGTTTTTGCTCTAATTACTGTATCCATCTGCTCTATAAGATTGATTATACTGTGAGAATGTTTGTTCTCTTGTCTCCTGCAATGATGGGCCTCTCCTTGGCGCAGAAATAGTCCTGCCTCATCTTTACACAGAGACGAGCTTGCAGCAGAAATCAAACCAACACTCAGCTTCCATGAAGCTGAATAATAATTCCTTGAAGGAGTTAATGCAGTAGACATCAGCTGCCTCTTGGATGGACCAAGCCTTGGAAAACTATTGCCCTGGCCCAGATGAAAATAGCTGGCTTTCACCCAGCATGGGTATTGGTGACCAGGAAGGCCATCAGAAACCTGTAAGCCCACAAATGCTGGCATTTCTGCAGCATTACTGATGCAGCTGAGAAGTTTGGCTCCTTGGCAATGCCAGGCCCCCTCTGCAACAGCTCCCTGGCAATGAGCAGCCGAGCTGTCCGAGGAGCAAAGCATTTCCTGTCTGATCTTCCATCAGCACCTGCAAAGGCTAATGTTACCTGGATTGGGTTGGTTATTTCTGGAGCCAATGTGTAATATTTGTGCTAACTGTGGCACATGCCAATAAAGACCCAGTAAAAGTAATGTCAAGAATTAATCATTATTAAATCTGATTAAAACAAAACAAACCACAACAAAACCCCCATATTTTTTCTTATGAAAAAAAGAGAAAAGGTACAAGGCCAGTAGAAAAATGATTACTTTATTAGAAAAATCTGCTTTCCCATGGCAAGTATGGGAGAAATTAAAAATTGCATTTGATTTTGTACTAGTATTTCAAAATAAATGCACAAAAAAAGTCATGCAAGCTCAAAAAATTTATTTTCTTTGAGCATTCTTACACAGCACCTGAACATTTTCATCGGAAGATTATGCTTTTCTCACTCACACACATTCAGCATAAGCATTTCTTTCAGAAATACAACCTTCAGTTAAAAAATTTAAAAAGCAGCTATTTTCCAGATTGTGAACTGTGTAGTCATGTCTAAAGCATTCAAAAGCCACTGATACTTGGGCTGACATTGCTTCTAGGTTTTTCATTTCAAAAGAGATTTAGGGTCTTTGTAAAAAATCTTCCAAGTTCTTGACTCCGTAGGGTGAACTCAATGCATATGATTATCCTTGCAGAAAAAAGCTTAAGGGCTAGAAACTTCCCAAAAGGAAGAAGGACTTTCTGGATATTGGAGGGATGGCTTTTTCACAGTTTTAAATTCTCTATGTATGAGTACATATAACTTTTCTGGAACAGTAACACATCCTGAAACGAATCAGCATTCATTGGCACCTTTGTGTTAACCCTTCATTCCTGCCAGCAGGGAGTATTAAGTTGTACTCAACTAATGCAGGCTGCTTCCAGTGTCTCAGCCACTGTACCACACAGGAACGCTTTCAGAAGAGTTCAAGAGAGAAAGGGGAGAAAATTAACAAAAAAACTGTTACTAGATTTGGTGGAGATAGTATGGGAGAATGAGGTTAAGTGAAATTCCTCATCAGAAAAAGATGTTGTATGCCCCCTTCTTTAATGTGCTGTTACACCACTTAGCAATTATTATTTTTTTTACATCTGAGAAATATTTCAATGGAGATAGGATGACTGCAGTCAGGCCTTTACATAACCTCTCCTGTCTTCTTACGGGCTTACCTTCTCTTCCTATTTCTCACAGCATTTTCCAGGCTTAAAAGTCAACACAATGTCTCATCATTCCTTCCACTGCCTGAGCAGGAGAAATGCAGGAAGGCATTATAGGGAGAAATATAGTAGAAGTTTCTGCAGATTTCTTGCTTCCAATAAGGTTTCTCAGGCCTGGCATCAAGCACCCAAGATCTACTCTGCCAGCACTCCCTCATATCTTTGTGTCTGGTGACCACCATTCAATGGGCTTCCCACCTGGGAAAGAAAGGTTTTGGCTATTGCAAAAGCCAGGGAGTAAGAAGATTCCTTTCAAAATGAGAAAAGTTGTAGTTAGGTACCTGGCAGATATAAGTCTGGGGTAGCTCATACTGAAACCAGAAGGGATTTCTAATCAAAATTTGAGCTATTTTAAAATTATTTTTTAATAAAAGCTTTTTCAAGGTGTTTTTCATCATACATTTGTTGAAGCCCCAAAGAAGACAGATATGATTCAAGCAAACACCATGGAAAATATATCCCAGAGAGTTTTTAAATGAAAGTCTCTAAATCTCAGAAATGAGAAGGTTTAAAACTTACAATTCTTACCTTGAACAAATAACTCAGAAAAGGATACTGGCAACAGTGACGACCACAGACTCCACAAAGAGCCACTGGGAAATCCAGAAATTTGGAGATAAATTAGGGGTTTTCTAAACATTAACCACTGTGGTTACTCTTTGTGCAGGGACCTGAGCACTTTCTCATCATTCCCTGCACAGAATACATGGAGAATTGCAGCGACTGAATTAAGCTTAATAATTTCCTGTCTGCCTGCAGACTCAGACTGACATCCTGACGCTGTCCTACACTGGAGGACTATTTTAAAAGCTGCCTTTACAGGCACGCTGGATGTAATGGACCCTTATTTTTAAATGAAATCTTTGATTATGGAGAACAAACCCATGGCTAGGGAAGCAAGCTACAAAACCACAGTCTGTGGGGGACCATGCTTATCGCAGCAAAATCGCCTTCTCAGTGTTCAGCATTGCTGCCGTGTCATGTTACAGTAATAACTGCAGATGAAGAGCTTTTAATTCATTGATAAAAGCAGAAGGCTGGAGTAGCTGGCTAGCTGTAATGAAGCTTATTATTCTGTAGCTAATTTGCCGATTATGTTAGAGTTTTATTTCTGAGCACTTGTACCAGAAGACAGCATTATCAACATAACATCTAAGCATAGAAGGTCCTGGGAAGAATGTTAATGAGCTGTCACCTATCTCAGCAAAGGTCCCCATTATTAATAGTGAGTATCCTAAGTATAGATCAGAAACTCTCCCTGAAGAGTGTGCAACCCCTGTGAAATATGATTGCTCATTTGGAACATAACCAGAAAGTAATGGCAAAGTCATGTCTCATTTAAAAGATTGTGGTTTCTTTAATGATGGTAAGTGGATAAGGGCTCAGATGAAGCACCCTGGTGTGGCAGTGGGATTCCCACACACCCCAGCAGCCCCAGCTGGAGACTTATCCTGGGAAAAAAGCTGCTTATAAAGGAGAACTCTTGTTGCTCCCCATTTCTACTTTCTTTTACACTTCTGTTTCCTTTTTCTTACTCTCTGGAGGCCAGGAGCCCTTGAGGACTACTGAAACACAGGAACTCATCCTTTCTCTTACTTCTACCACTGAGATGCTCCAAAAGCGTGAAAGAGACATCTATTTTTGTGTCAGGGAATAAAAGTAATGTCAAGATAGATGCATGGGTAAAGGATATGGAATCTGGGGATGCACCCATCACCAAAATCCAAGCAGACCTTGAGTCAATCACATACAATTATGGCATCTTCCCAGGAATACTGAGAAAGGTTTTTGTTATCTTAAAATTCATTCAAAATCTCACTGGGAAAAGGAATTATTTCATGTTCTCTTGCTTTGCTATGGTTAGTATCCCAGCATTCCCAGACACACAGGTCCAGCTCCTTTTGTGTGCTCAGCAGAACATAACATCATATTGAAACAGCATCTCCTTGGACCACCCCTTTTCAGGAAAAAACATCACCACTGAGCTCCCTTGTGCCTTAGGAGTGAGGAGGAGCAAGAAGTACTTGAGTTGTTTGAAAATTTTGTAAATATGTCTGCTTGTCACTAAGCTGATGAGAAAGTCAGATATTGAGTTAGAGTTTGGCAGATTCAAGCTAGACCAAAGCACAGCAGAAATTGTTGTAGGATATACTTTGGGTCTGTATGTAACAACACTGTAGTTCAGAGAGGTTATTTATCCTAATCCACAGAAGCCCATAATTGCTTTGCAAGCTCACTGCCTCTTTAAGGGAATTACAGGCCTGAGAGTTTCTCGCCTGCATTGTGTCCAGCCAGAAAAATTGATCTTATACCTCTAAGGAAAATTAAAAAAAAATAAAAGAAAAAAAAAGAAAAGAGAAAATGCAAAACCCCTCTCATTTTCTGTAAAACACAATACTCAGCAGCAGGTACAGTCTCTTTCTCTTTCCTATTCATTTAGATATTTGCTGTCAAAAAACTTGCTGTCATTTTCTAGTGGCAGTGTGTTCTGGTTGTTAAAATAAGTTTAAAATTGTGCTTCATGACTGATTTGTAAAAGCATCAATTGCTGGAAATAATGTCAAACTGATATAGCTGACATCAGATAATCATCCTCTGTCCCCACAGCTGAAGCTGTGGCAGACCAAGGGGATTCTGTGGTTGATCCCATGAGCTTGCCAGCCCACTGGCTATCCCAGAGGACCTGTGCAGAGGGGTGATATGGCCATGGGGGCTGGATGACAGCAGCATCCACACCTGGTACTTGCCCTTCCTTTCAGGCAGCTGGCCTTTGCCATGCTAGGGGCCACCTGGAGCCAGGAGCAGGACAAAGAGAGCTACCTCAGTAGTGAGATTCACTTAAATCTGATCCTTGCTTTTTTCCAGAAAGGGACATTTGGGGGTCAATTCCTCTCTAAACTGTGCTGCCTGTGCTCCAGCATATGCTGATTAGCCATGAAACACGAGGCTGCCAAGCAGAGCAGGCACACTGCATGCCAAGCAGCTTTCCAGGGCAATGCCTGAGCTGCATGACCCCAATTCTGTGCTGGGTACAGAGTTCCTGCATCCCAGAGCAGGACAGTGTCCACATACTCACAGAAGGGAGAGACTTACCACTGTGAGTAGTGGGGTCTGACACATGGGATCCACAGCCTTTACAGAAGGGAAAGAAATGGTTTGCAAAACAGCTGGGGAGATGGACAGCCATGGCAAATTCCCCTTCCTGAGCAAATGTCAATGCACCAGCACAACCTCTTGTGCATATAAGATATTTTGTCTATTAGAGACCAATCCACGTAACTACAGGCAATCTAGACTCCTTAGGGAAACAGAAGGTTGCCTACTTAGACTTATTAGGATGGGAAATGGCTGAGCAGCTGGATGAACAGGCAAAAATAAACTACCTGATATTCTTCCAAGTGCTATCCAGACATCATCCATATTTCTCTTCAGTCTTCTTGGCTTTGCAAAGCCAAAGGGATTTAGATGCTTAACATTCAGGACTTAGAAACCCAAATCATCGAAATGTAAACAGGGAGCTTTGAAAATATGTCTTAGGAGACTGTACTACTGATTTTCCATTAGACTTTCAAAAACAGATGTGCTTGGGTCTGGCAAGGGCAAGTGTAATTGCCTAGACGTTTTGAAGATGTTTACATTCACAATGGCCTGGCATATGGAAAGCAATGTAGAATATAGGACTCACCACCAAAACCTGGTAAGATCCAGGTAGATCACAAAGCCCTTCCTGATAAGATTTAATTCAGTAAGCAAAAGATCTCTATTGCTTACATCACACAAATCTAGACAGAACACCAGACATCAAACTGGAGCTAAAGGAAGAGTCACCATTGTGTCATGTGCTATTCAACCATGACAAAATTTTAAGGAATTATAGGACCAGCTCACGTTACTGTGTAGTTAATTTTTACGTGGTTTTTTTCATCAAAACATTTTTTCAGCAAACCACTCTTTGGTACTGATGGCTTTATGTACAACTTTTTGCCTAGAATAGCTACAAATGTTTTGTAACAAATGAGTATGTATGAATAGTTCAAATAGCTCATTGTTGTAACTGTGCGTTACCTTGAACTCGTGTCCCACAAACTCAGTGCAACCAGTGTATTGATTTCCTTTTCAATCTTTTCAATGATTCCTTTCTTTTTCCTTGAAAGAAAGAAATACACTGTAGCTTACTGTGCATCTTTATATTGGTGGGAGGCTGAGAAAAACTCTATTTAATTGTCATTGCATCTCTAAAGTCTCTTATTCTGTGTTCCTTGAGCATGGTGGCCAACATTTTCCAAAAGACTGTGTAATGTTAGGCATTTGAATCCATATCTATACACGTAAATAAAGTTAGCCCTGCTTTTCAGAGGACTCTCAGATCCCATCAGTGGGAGTTTTTATGGACAGAAGACTGAATAAGCATTGCAGGATTTAATTAGTACTATTACCCAAAGGAGTGCTTTAAAGATGGCTATATCAGAGGACGCTGATACAGTTCAGCAGATAACTTCTTTTTTTTTCTTGTGTATAAGCTTTCAGTGATGCTTAAGAGAGGAGAATATTGTTCCTTAAAATTAAGTTCAGTTTTGTACCTCTTGAAGTAGTATTTATTCGATTAGCATGTCATACATTAAGGATGTCAATAGCCAGAAAAAGGGAAGCACAGAAAACTACAGTCAGAGTAAGAAAACTGTCTCTTCAGAGCTATGCTTAGCTGCTGACTTGGTAGAAGAACAATCAAGGACAGTTAAAAACACCTTTAGGAGTAACACATAACACAAACCCACACAGCTTCTCAAAAGGAATAGCAGTCATCACACATATCCTTGAAAAAGGAGGAAGTCCGAAGTCAAAAAGTACCATAAAATTTACGACAATCTTCAGCTGGTGCCTCAGCTGGGGTAAATCAGTGCAGCTCTGCTTATTTGGAGGGAATGACACTGATTTACACTGGCTGTATTGGACTGCTGTGCAAATGTGCTTCTTACATACTTAAAGAAAGAAACTATTTTGAAAAATAAGGGGGGGGGGGGGAGGGAGAGGGGGGGAAGTTTCTAAACCCATAGTAGAAAATGAGCCAGGAAATCTGTACCTGTGTTGGCTATACAATCACAGGTATTTTACTGCTTAACAACCCCATAATAAAAGTAAAGTTTCCATTTAGAAAGTATCACAATGACAATTTAAAATATTTGTATAACAGAATTAAATTGCACTCACGTACCTTGCTGTGATGGTTTGGCATATCTGTGTTTATGGAACCAATGAGTTCAGTTGGCCGTTGTGAACTCAGCTTACACTCTTGATTTTGCTACATGCTTAGTTTTTACTGTATTATATATTTACTTGTAGTGAGGCTACGAAGCCTGAGCCTGGATGTCTCTCTGCGAACAGGTCAGGTATTATGCTGGTCATAAACTGAATAAAATAAGTATACTGAACAGATCAGCCCTAACAAATAGTAGGACAGCTTCAGCCCAGCTTTATATAGAATAAGGTTGGTGCAGTGGGGTTTTTTTTCTCAGGAAAAAAAGACAAAGATAAGACACGTTGAATAGGCATTTTAAAAGAATTCGTGTAAGGGTAAAGAACAGAAAATGAATGACTATGTGTAATTTCATGCTTAAAAAAAATTAAGAAGATGTTACAAAAAGGAATCTTCTAGTGTCCCAAAAGGACATCACTCAAAATCCAAAGGCCTGTCAAGAGAAATGCAAGAAGAACATCTGAATTAATTTTCCAGTGAATTCAGTCATTTTTGTCCTGACCATAATAAAGAGAGCTATACTTGGGAAACATTCTGCAAAGTGTACAGCTTATTTATTTAGACAAGTATTTCTTTGTGAAAGGCTACACTGGGTAAAAAAAGTGCAGCACAAGCCTTTGGAGGGGGCACTTGAGGTGTTTGTGGTGGTTCCATTGGAGTGGGCTCTTGCAAGGGGCAGTGGCAGAGCAGGGCCGTGAGCCTCTCTGCTGGGGTGAGGCAGGGACAGAGGATGGGGAAGGTAGGGGGCTGCCCACAGAGGAGCTGCTCATCCTACAGTCCAGGGCATCTGTCCAGCACCAAAATCTCTGCAGTGATCTTCAAAGACCAGGTATGGCCTGAGGACCCCCAGAGCTGCATCTCTATGAGACCTCTAGCCACACTCAGAGAGAGCTTGAGCTGGTCTAAAGGCAGTCTTTCTCTAGTTCTGCTAAATCTTACACCTTGTACACAGCTGAGTCAGTGGGATCATTTCTCAGTTCCTACAGATTTAGTAATTTAGTCAGATTCATTTCACCCACCTCTCACTTTACAGCCCTGCTTTTCATCAGGTCTGAATTTGCCTGGGTATACAAGCCCCTCCCCATGCACTGAGTTCATATTAGAAAAAAAAAGCAAGAAAAACAGCCAAAAGAACAGTACACAGAGGTTTATGCTGAAGATTTTGATCAATTCTACTTACATTTTCAGCATTTTAAAGGTTTTTGGAGTTGGACTAGACTGAAGTGCCTCATATGTGATAAAACATGGAAGGAAAGGAGAGTCTGGTTAAGAATGAGGCAACCAATTTGAGTAGAAAGTGGTTGAATGGGGTCTAAGATGAAAAAGACCTTCTGACTCTGGCACAAACATCCCTTTGGCATGGTGGGGAAAACTGCAAAAGCGAGCAAGTATTGCAGCCATAAGTAGTGACTGCAGTGGGTGGTCACATGTGTGAGAGACAGATGAATGATTCAGTAGATAAATGGCAAAACAGGTGACACGACTTCTGATTCTGACTTATGGAAATTGATACCTCTGCTGAAGTACAACCTGTTCTCCAAATCCTGACATTAAGACGAATAGCAGCCAAAAGGCAGCCCCAGCATTTGATATTTGCGAGAGCTCAAATATTGATTGCACTACTTATTAATGAGTTTCATCCATAATAAATACATGGTATGTTTGCACAGAGGAGGTGTTTTCTAGGGGAGGCATTACATGCTGTATTAAACAATGAATAATTTCTTAATCTTAAATGTGAGTAAACAGCAGGATAGTAAGTGTCATGGTTATAGGCAATTTCAGAAAGGTGCAAGTGTAGCAAGTGCTCCAGCACACCTGATGAGGCATCTCACTCCAAATGAAGATTTCTTTGATATCAATCACTATGTGAGGTGCTATGTGCTAGAAATCACTGTCCTAAGTTATAACAGATAAAGAGTTGCCTTTTTAGGTACTAAAGTTCATGTTGTTTCATTACTGTATTTATTATGGCAATTTTCTGTGTTACCCTTTTAGAGCTTCTCCTACCTTAACGATAATTACTTCTACAATATCTGTTCTTGGCCAGACCCCCACGTTTTTATTCTCCATGTAGATCTATTTCAAAGAAAGTATTTCCTTTATAGGACAGATGACACATTTGAAATCCAGAGAAAATAATGTATCATAAAACCTACATAGAATGGACTTTTTAAAAATGGATGTTCAACATTGCCTTTCATAATGGCTGTATTCCCCAAGTTGCTGGTCAAGTTGCCATTTACTGTAATGAAACAGAAGATGAGGTCTTATGTTTAGGAACTGAAACTCCAGAGCCCTCAGCATTCACTCTTTCTTTCTCTTTATGTATTTTTCACTACAGTTCCTAGATGTTAAATTTCTGTGATCAACTTTTGATATAAGAGGCAAAATAGGTGAGTTCAGTTAAGCAGAACATCCAGCCAACAGTAAAAATTATCACTGTTTTATACTAACTGTGCAGTTTTTCTTGCACAAATATTCTCTCAGATCATTACTACTGGGCTACTTGAAAAATTTGATGTAAAACTACAGTGGAATGTTTTCTTTCCTTCACAGCTAATACCCACAAGCCTCTGTTTGCATAGGTCTCCAGGAGTTCATTCCAAGATTCTCTGAAGGAAAAGGAAAAGGAAACTCAGTAAACGTGGACATACCTACGCTGTTCTGCCAGCTCGGTTCTCCAGCTCAGACTCTCCACCAGCCCAGCCTGCCTAATTTCTTGGCTGAGACAAGCCTCCCTTGTACCTGGGGAAACCCCACCCCTGGAGAGGACAGAATATTGGGCATAGCAGTCACATGAACCATGGTCATGCAGTGGGACAGTTACAGCTCTTTTAGACCACACAGAGAAGCAACTCCTGCCTGCAGACAGGCACAGGTAAGAGTACAGAGCTCAGCAGAGCTGATCCACTCCGTGCTGCTGCGAGGGGAAGACTTATACATGAACATTTTTGTGTAAGGAAACAAAGCGATAAAACTCTTCCAAGGTTTGATATGACTCACAGAACAAACAGCAGACTGGTAAAGTATTTCCAGAATGCCTCTAATAAAATTTCAGCATTTTACCATCATCATAGGCACCAAATTTCCCATCTAATACTAGCAAGCAAGATTGTTCTCAAGAGGAACAGACAGCAACTCTCACATTTGTGCCTGGAGCACTGTCTAGGTCTCCTACACACAAACACTGGACTGCATCTGCAAAGCGGCATCTTCAGAGTTACATCATTGACTCCAATGCAGATCTATTGAAGCCCCAAACTCTTTTATTAGCTTCTTGACAGTGGTGGCAGACTCTTGGATAGGAGAAGCGTCACTTATTTTTGAGAAACAACATATGGTACTTAGAATCCAGTGGTTGCCAGCTTGTGATGTAATTAGCCATGATCTCTGAACATCTGCACTCATCAGTTAGCCTTTAAGTTGGTGATCTATTGTTATACATTGGAATTGAGATTACTCTTTCTTTGGGCATGCTTCCTTCAAGAATGTTTAATATCTTTAGTTAAAGTTCTTAGCTTCAAAACCCTGTGAGTACTCTGTAGGCAGAAATCCTATTACAGATTATCACCTCGTCACACTTGAAAACTTCTCCTGAGACTAGAAAAAGGGGACTGCTTAAAAGGCACTGTAGGACAGTGAAGGACCACAATACATGATGGTATTGTCAAAACAGAAATGCTCTCCTTAGAATAACAATGTTTACTAAATCATACTTGTAGCCTGATACTGTCAGACTTACTGTCATGCATATGCATGAGGTAAGTCCAGTAGATTTCTAATAGAAAAACTGGAGTTTATAGTTACTAGTCAGAAGAGACAAGAAGATGAAAATATTGCAAAATTTTGCTAGAGCTTTTCATTAGAATTAGAATTTTTATTAGACTTTTTGAAGTCTAATAGTGACAACCTTAGAAGATGAGCAAGGAAGAACCATTTATACAATGATTGTTTTTTCTTTCTGAATTGCAAAAGCAGATCAACCTAGTATTTGTGACCAGTTATAACCTTGGATTACCAGATGGATTGAAAGAGACAGTAAGGCAAGAGAGAGAAACTATTAGTTAAACAAGTAATCTCATTGAAGCCATATGGGCTGTTTAGGCAATTAGGATTATTCATAGAAGAAGGGACTTAAGGAGTCTTTCAGAAAGTCCATTATCTTTGATAGCAAGGTTACACTGGGCAATGTGAACTATCTGGTAGAGAAATGATGATGGAAGAAAATAGAAAAGAAAAAAAAGTGAAAAGAAGGGGAAAACCCTGGCAATAAAAATTACATTTAAAATAGCAAAATCAAACAATAAATGAATTGATACACAGTTTCCCTAGATGTCTAGAAAATACTGGTAATTAGTCCTGGGGTAGCAGAAGGAGAAAGGAAAAAGTTGATGTCATGAATGCTGGGCATTCAGCAATCAATCACTCTTTTTTTCTATCTCTGTATTATTAGTATTCCCCAACACCCATGTACATAACTGTAGGACTTCTAACACAGGTCAAGGCCATTGTTAATATTTGAGATTGTCAAGCTCAAATAAGAGTCAAGTGCAAATAAGAGTCCAGCTTCTCAGTAAATAGAAGAAGGCTACCATGTGGCCTATGTTGAATTTTCTTAATGCAAGTTTATGAGTTCCTGTCACGCTACATTCCCTGACAGAGTTTCTCTGCAGGTCCTGCAAGGTAACTAACATGCATTGAATTTTGCATTAAAGTTTTATTCCCAGGCTAAACACACCACTTAAGCATTCCCCAAAAGTTACACACTGGACAATGTACCTGGGAGATAAACAGACACATTCAAAACAGCCCAAACACAGACTGGTGCCGACTGAGCTGGCTGAACTTTCCGCACAGTCAATCCTGTTGGTTTGCCCAACAGTCATTAAGTCTTTCTAGGGAATTCTAAGCAAGATTATCTTTCATCACCACATTACACCACCCCTAACAGGTTTAAAGTCTCATCCTGATTCATGGTGGAAGCTCATTATTAGGCATGAACCCTGCATACTATCGAGCATCAAGATTAAATCCTTCCATATGTGAGGGATGAAAAATTCTTCCTTTCTGAGAAGATTTTCTGGAGCAAACAAGTTCCTTCAGGTGAAGAAATAGTTGAGCCATGTAATGAGGCCCTGCAAAGTGTCATTCAGCTGAAATCAGGTTAAGATAACCTCAAATGACAAGCAAGAAGAGAATGTTTATTTTCCCTGATTTGCAGTGGCTTTGCTATACTTGGCTGCAGCACAAAGAATTGAGCTCTGATGAGCATTGCAAGAAGAGAAGATGATTGTTTTACCAGCTTGAAAGAGAAGGGAATCTGGGGAATTCATTCTTATTTATATTATTGCAAATATCTTTTGTTCTTTGGCCTGAGTAAAAAAAAGACCAAAGGACATTTAAAGCCTGCACTTTTTTCTGTAGCAGTTTCATCAGCTGACAAAAAGCTGGCCAATTTATTGCTCTGACTGACAGCAGCTGATCAAGTGTTCCCACAGCCACTATCACAGTGTGAAACATTGGGTTCAAAATGGTGATGGGTTCATTTGCTGTAATTCTAAATGGGACAGAGCCCAAAATCAGGATCCCAGCTCCCTTGAACTCGAGCTGTTCAAAATTCAGATCCATATCAAAATCTTACTGCTCAGGCCCATCACTACTTAATTTTCCAAGGCTGTTACTGGCACAGCACTTCATTCTGGCTGTCTTCACTATCCCTCACGTGGCAGCCACAATAAATTATGCAGCTGGGAATGCAATAGCATTCGAAGCAATTGACCTGTGCAAGGATACTGATGTCTCTCTCATGGCTTTGCTGCAGACCCATGCTGGGCAAAGCAGCACTGCCCTCTGCCAAGGGGACCCGGGGTAGATCCCCTACTCTATTGCATGCAAGTAAATCTGGCCTATTCAGCAAATGCTGCCTCCCTCCTGTTAGGTAGCAGTAACACTGGATAACATTGACCAGAAAAGATTTCCCTTAAGCAGGACTGCTTCCATCTTTCTTAAGAACCCTGTTAGTGAGCAATGCGACAGCCCATAGGAGGACTCCTCATGTAGGGATTTAGGTGCCTTTAATGAAACCTTCACTTCAGTCTGCATGTATACTTGCTGGAGAACTGGATGCAGATTCAATAGCTAATGGGATCAGTATTCCTACCTCTAAAGCAAGCAGTGTGGTGAAATGTGACTGTGACTATCTGAACCTAAAGCCCAGAGGATGGCTCATTTGGCTGAGACTCAGGAGATGCATGACATACAGCAGAAGTGTAACAGAAATGGGAGCCAAAGGAGCCAGCAAAGCACACCTCGTGGCTCTTAGTAAAGGGTATGCAGCAGTAAAGGCCTGTCCCCAAGCACTGAGCAGCCCCAAACTGTTTCTTTATCCTGGCTTTTATGAGAGAGGATCCCACTGCAATGGTCCAGATGTCACTCTGTGCTCCATGCACTGCAGACTAAGGTCTTCAGGAGATGAAGCCAGTGCAAGATCTCCCTACCCTGGAGCTATCCTATGTTCCAAAGCTGGCACTGCACAACTTCAGCAATCACACACAGCTCCTGGTAGTGTTTCCAGCTGACAAAGCCCTCCACAGATGGGGTCTTCTCTTCCGTCCTCACCACAGCCCTGCAATTAAGTGCTCTCAAGCCACTGTTCCTACATCCTCAAGTATAAACACCTCCCAAAGGAGCAGAGAGGGACAAACTACAAGTCCCTGGCTTAGCTCCAGATCACAAAATGACCTTCCCTCTTCAAAGTGAGAATGGGGGCAGCTGTGTTTCCTATGGGATTGGGAGCTTTCCCTCCTTCAGAAAAAGGTGCTTCACAGCCTGCCCTTATCTCCATGCAGAGATTCCCGAGGGACAGACACGGAGAGCGTGGCCTATGGAAATGCTTATAGCTAGTTTGCACTTTGCTTTCTGTCTGAAGCATCAAGGATTCACCACAAGTGCCGAGCTACATATGGCACAAGGTATACATTATTCCACTGGCAGCCGTTATATGACACTGTAAGTAAAATAAAGTAACAGGTAGATATATTTTTCTTGTTAATCACAAACCTAATTTTCTATTAAAATGTATGAGATGACAAAATCTCAACAAACTCTTTAAAGCTATTACTAGAGGATAAAGTATTCCACCAAAGTATTAATATTAACATCATTAAAAGAGTTTTATCAAGTGTGCCTTTATCTCCAGATTGCAAACAATAGCAGCCTGAAGGAGAGATATGCCCTTGAGTATTGTGGTATGAAAACCAACAGCAGTTTTAGAGCCACATAAAGTCTTCTTGTGGCTTCAAAATTAGGGGAAAAAATTCTTGGAGCCACAATTATAAGAAGTAATAGAGTAAATGAATCTATTTTTCATCACCTTGGGCTCTGAAAATAAAACATTTGAGAATTATATTGATAAGAGAAAGAGCTGAGATATTCAAATGCATTTAATGTTGTTTTAATTGATTAAACTAGATCAGGAGCATTTGAAAATGTATAAAGGAGCTGTTTCTGCATAAATATTCAAAATATATCTGGTTCAGAAGATAGGTGATGCTTTGTACATATAAGTGATACAAGATATCTATCTTCCATAAATCCAACAATGTCTTAGAGTCCAGAAGATTAGGAGTCCTACATTTTTAGGGTGCATTTTTTCCCCAGTCATTTGTTCATATCACAGAGCTCTTTCTCCCTCCTTGTGGGGAGGGAGTGGGGTGGGAGTGCTTCTGGCAGTCCAGAACCTTAGAAAAGGGATTTTAGAGACAGGAAGACAAGAAAAGATTTTGGTTCTACTGTGACAACCCATGCTAGGTTCATCCAGGAGACAGGTGGTGTCAGTGAATTACAGATCAAAGCCTGGACAAATCCCCCAGTTGCTATTTGGAAAACAGTATCTACTTCCTAGCATCTGATTTCCAAGACAGATGAACACCATTTCACCTGTGAGGATAAGTTTTTGAAAGCACTAAAGCATTGACTCATGGATATCAAGAGCACCCCTTTCGGTATCCCCAGCTCTCAATCCCATAACACAAGTTTAGTAGGGCCTGCAATGTCCACTGCTCCTGTCTAGGTCCTGGCAGTCCTGTGCTAACGGCCCAGAAACAATTCTTCTTCCTTTTGCTAAGATCAGATTTTTTTTAAAAATCCCATCATTGGGTTACTTCAACAGATTTACCAAATGGGTCTTGTGGGCATGAAGGGATGGTCTAGGGGGGAGGACAGAGGTTACCAAAAGCAGTCTACTGGAGGACCCGTACCAATATCAAAATTCCCAATCTTGACAAGGTCCCTTTAAAATGTTTCTTTGTTTCATGATCATAAACTCAAAATAGTCCCCTTTGCCACATCACTATAACACTGCTCTGAGATGAGGAAAATAGAAGAATATTGTACTGTAGATGTCTGTCTCCCAGCTGCATTGAGTGATGAGGCTCTCTCTTCCCTGTATGTTCATAAGAGGTAATTTCTTCTAGAGTCTCTCCATAAAAAACTCCTTACAGGGAGCCCACCATTAATCTTGAACACAGTAAGTATTAGCCAACATGGTAAAAAGAACATTAAAAAAAATCTTGTCCCTAAGCTGTGGAAGCCTAAATAATGACAGTAATAGCATAATCTCACTCTCACACACAAAGTTGTTAACTGACAAAAATAGAGTTCATGCAAAGCAGAGTACACAAGCAGAGCAGGAAAGCACAACTTTCTTCACTAATTCCCAAATAAATAATACCAAATAGATTGCTTTTAAGTACTTCATTTATTTTAAAGAAATACTTCTAAAAGAAGTGTTCCAATGACAGGCCATGGAGAGCACTTTATAAAAGATTAATTATGTCCTGAAAGTTACAAGTGTCACAGACTAAGAGGACTGCTGTATAAAACACCAATATACCATCCTACTCAGCCACCCATTTGAGCTAGGCCTGATTCTGAATTTCCAGCTGAGAACTGGAATTATTTAGCAATTATTTAGCTGAACATAAATATTTAGAGACAGATTCTGCTAACAAATCTTGCCTCTAGGAGCCAGGCCCATAACAATATTCTTGGCACTAGTTTTCCACATATAAATCACCCCCCCTAACTTCACACCTTCCTTATTTCATTTTTAAAATTTTGTAGAATACCCAGTCTAGTTTATTTATGTGATGCTGCATCTAGGAGTCTCTATACGAACACTGTTATTAGATCTAATTCTGGCTACATTGTCACCATTAAAAGCAGCCCTACGGTATTAAAACAAGAGACAAGGGAAATAGGATTCTTAGAAGCAGTGGTTGAAAAAAAATTTAAATGGTTTTCTAGCTAAGGAAAGCACAGATAAACAAAATATCCTCCTTCTCCCACAAATCTCTGCATTGCTTCCCTCTATTATATAGATAGAAACCGTCCAATCAACTGGTTCCCCTTGGGGGACCAGTGAAGTGTATGGTGGACTAAATCTGGTAATCTAGGTGCTTACCAAGCATGTGGCCAGGGAAGGCTTGACTCTGGCTGGAGCAAGCACAAAGCAGCTGGTGCCCACTGGCCACCCCTGTCCTCTGAGATTTGCATTTTCCAAAGGAAAGCCCATTAAACAGCTCAATGTTTGCCATTCCATATGAATCGTGTTGCAAGGAAACCAGCAACCAAAGAGGTCTCTTAAGCCAGGACAAAGATTTACTGCCTGAAGTGACCCAAGAGGATCTCCTTGAGGTGAGGTTGAAGAGTTGGCAATGGTATGCCATGGACCTGTAACCACCCACCTTCCCTCCCTCCCTTCACCACTGAGGCAGGTGTACTGGAGCAAAATTATAGTAGTTCAGGAAAGATGTGACATGAAAATATTCCCCTCTACTAAAGATCATTTTAAATGCATCATTGCTGGCACAACTCTCTTTCTATTAAGCTACACAGGAATTCAGGGCACCCTGCAAGGTATTCCTTGCATCTGTTGCAACCTGACCATTTTTTTCTTCTGTGGAAAAGCACCTTTTTTGACAGCAAGCTCATAGTGCTCCAATAAAATTGGCTACTTGCCTTGCTTTGTTTGCTTTGCACTTTTTAGACACAAATGGAGCATGTCACAAGTTCACTCCTTCCATTTTCTAGAGCAGAGCTTGAAGCCTTACAAGAGGAAACAAGCTTTGAGGATGAGCTGTTTAACTGCAATTGGGGAAGTGCTGAGCAGGCAGAGAGAGCAGTGGCCATAAGCAACAGCCCTTGGATACAGGTGATCAGTCTGTTCCTGATGTGGGAGCAGCATTACCTTCCTTACCACAGAACCAAGTCACGGCTAAAAACATGGTTCTTCAGGCCTCCCCAAGGCTCCACAACGTATTAGGGAGAGAAAGAATCAAAAAGCCCCCAAGCCAACCTCTGCTGTGTGTGTTTGTTCAAACAACTGTTTCACACTGCTGCAGCTTGAACCTTGCAGTTCCAGCACACTTTAATTCATGGAAACATGCCCCAACAAAGAGCTTACCAGTTTTCAACTCTAAATGCAGAGGGAAAAGTAGCAATAGCAGCAGCACCACAGCTGAGTTCTCTATGGATGGTAAATAAATCATGGGAAAAACAATCCCCAATTTCACATTAATTGTTTGGAAATCTCTACAACATCAAACATTTTGTTAAAAATTTAGAAAAAAATCAGCATGGCTCTTTTGTTGTTTCTGTTGTTGTTTTGCTTTAAAATGATTTGTTCTAAATACAGCTTAACATGCAGATGACTGGTTTGAGACTAGTGTATTTCTTCAAGTCAGAAAAAAACCCCACAGCAGTGGTTTGATATGGGGATACCAGCAGAGAGACTATCAGAGATACCTGGGAGTGCACTCAACCCTTGCACAAGGATGGGGACAGCCAGGCCTTGTGTTGGTCCAATGAATTTGGCTCTATTTGACTTAATTTGGGCAAGAGCACTTTCTGAAGCAGAGTGAATAGTCCCTCATTGACTATGAGGCATTGGAGAACAACAGATAAAACTAATCTGAAGTTCCTCACAAAAGAATGAAAGAAGTTAATGACTTGCTAGTTGGGTTTTTTTTTTTTACTTTGCTAGTGTGATGTTCAGAAAGGAAGAGTCAACCCAGTCTTTTAAGCACCACTGTCTCTGCTCATGTTGCACTTTGACATATACAGCCTGATCTTGCCCTTGTCCTTTTTCTCGTTTGTTTATTTGTTTGGCTGATTTATTTGCAATTCAAACCCATATCTAATTACTGCCCAGTAACAACATTTCCTTTTTTACAGAGCAATTGCTTTCCATATTTTGGCTTTCCATTGAATTTCAGTGTTCTGGATCACTTGCCTCTATTGTTCTATCTGAGCTACTGTTTTTCCCCACACTGAATCCCTTTATGCTGTTTTTGCCGATGATTCTAGCCTCTCTATAGCCTATTGTAATTTTTCTATCTTCACTCAGATTTGCAACTTCTTTTGACTTTGTATCATCTGACCATGAATTACATTAGCATAACTATTTCTTTCCTCTTCCAAATTTGATGCCTAACAACCAGCTCCTTTGTGTTGAAAACAAAGAAGTAGTTAAAATATAACTCTCCAACGTTTTGATAAAAGCTGTCACAGGATTTCCCTAATTTATTCCCAGCAACTACCTGGCCTGTATTAATAGATTCACCTAGAAAGGTAAGCTTTTGTAGCCCAGTCTTTCCTCACTGGTTACCAAAATAAAAATCCCAGCAAAATAAGGAAACAAAACAAAACAAAACAAAAACAAACAAACAAACAAACAAAACCCAAAAAAAACCCCACAAAAAACAAACAAAAAAAAAAAAACCAAAACCTGAATTTCTTTATAGTTTTCACTTTGCCCTGATTTGTGCCACGTTCCTCATTTTAACCATTCTGGCTAAATTCTTAATGGTGGAGTGGAAATAAAAAGAAAGAAAATTGATCTAAAGTCTATAGTGCTGAGTCACTCCTTCCCTCCCACTCCTTTCAGCTGTGTCTGTTACAGATAGATGGCTTCAAAATCAGCCTCTGGGGGTTGGTAATTATGGGAGACATGGCAATGGAACTTAGGGACAGGATAGGTAGTAAAGACATTTTTTGGGTGGTGGGGGAGGTTTTCTCTAGTTATTAAGGATTCTAAAATAATCTGAATATTCCTTTTAAGTGAAGAATTCTGGCCAAATTTTTTTGCACTATGCAGCATTTTAGGTATCTAGTAAGATGACAAGGGATTGTGGGTTACTTAAGTCCCAAAAGAAAAATGATGAGAATGAAGTGGCTACATCTCAGAAAGACTTTTTCAGAGGAACTGAGCATAAAAAAATTATTTACTAGTGATCCTTAGCTTAAGTTGCTTTTAGTGCAAGCAGCCATATTGTATTAAGGGAGCTTTTGGTATGACTGTAAGATGTGGGTTTATCACTGTGTTGAAATTGAACTGCATTTTAAATCTTTATGAGATAGTATTAAAGATTCACTGATATCAGAATATCTACCATCTGGGCTATTCTCTAGTAGTTGGGAAATGGCTATTTCTTGGAGCCTCCAGGTCTATTTTAACCTGCCATCGGCTGTAACACCTGTTCCCCAGACCATTTTGTGGGCACTAATGTCTTTTCCTATTCTCATGGTGTTGCACAGGCAGAATGAATGAAATTCAGACATCATGTTCTCCTGGAGCTTTCACATGGTCCTCAAAGTTCCTTCTACCCTAGCAGCAAATCCTCAAGTTAATACAGCCAACACTGCAATACCAACCTTTGTTTCAGAACGCATCCCAAAAAAAGGTCTCTAGGAAACATACTTCTGATTAATAAAATATTTTCCTTCACTACCCGTCAGCCTGCAAACCAGTTGGTGACATGAGCCAACTGTGTCTTGGCTGCCCGTTGCATCCAGTAATGTATGGCCCCAGTGTGGATAGGGGGCCATAATTCACTTGCAGGACTCTGCTGATGTCAGACAGCGCCTGAGCAGTTTATGAACAGCCGCAGAGCCTTGAGAATGAATTACGACCCTGCATTCACTCCTAGGACATCTGTTGTTGTTCAATATAGAGTATACTTCCTGTAAATTAAAAAAAAAAACAACAAACAGCAACAACTGCACTACTTCTTCACCCATTCTTCAGTTTCCGAAGTATCTTTTTTCCCTCTTTGTTTGAAGCCAAGCAAATTCACAAGAAAAACTGAGGTTTTCCATGCTATTTTCTTGCTAGAGTTGCAGGGCCATCATTCAAGACTATGATAGCTTTGTAGCACAGGTGAAAGGATGAGTTCCCCTTCATGCTTGTGTATCCATAACCATTGACTCTACTAAGCCAAATTCCAGCTAAATCAGTTGAATGCCACTGTTATTTGAGAATTCTTAATTGCCATCAAATTTCTTATCTTTTGTCTGATCTGAATGTAAAAGCATCTTGCCATGTCACCTTAGTTCTATTTCCATGGTAGGTTCAATTGCACTGGGGCAAATCTGAAGTAATCTGGTTCATTTTGTTTCTTTTTCAGTACAAGTGACTCAAATCCTTGGAGTTATTCCAGTTTTTCAGATTTTGGCCCAGAGAAGCTAGTTACAGCATGTGACATCAAAGAGGCGTTTGTGAAAAACTTTGTTAAATGGTCTATTTATGAACATTTCTGGCCATGTGTCATGTTTTCTGTAGGTTTCCCCCCTCCTCCTATTTTATTACTAGGGACATTTGCCTGAAAACAGACTATTTGTTACTTAGCAAGTTCATTTGCTCCTGCTGCTTATTCCTCACTTGAAGTCACTCCTGTGATTGTGGCATCATAATTAGTTGCTCTGGAGATGATTATGATGTCACAGAGGACTGTGTGTTATATGGCTGCAAGTGATGAATAAGCAGCAGGAGCAGATGATCTCTCAAGCAATAAAGACCATGTCTTTATGAAAATATCCCTCGAAACAGAAAGGCTGAAATTCTATATTAAAGCAATTGAATAGTTTCTAGTATGTCAACACTTTCCACAAAATAGAAGTGCTTCTTTTAAGGGGGGAATGGTGTTGGTGGGGAGGGGTTATGCCCTTCCTATCAGCTCTGTGCATCACTTTAAAACTAGTTTTGAAATATTTGGCCTTCACTTGTCCCTAGTGAATTACAGAGAGATTGAACAAGTTATACCTATCAATATAAAGATGATACATCCTATATAAAATAGCACATTCATTTCTGGTGCTCAGTGACCCCCTTTATTACCTCTCAGTCATCACAGGAAACAGTAAATTAAGTGGACATTGACACACAGCCTAAACCCCACCACTGTCCTGCTCCAGCCAGAAGGGTCTTTGCCAAAGGGGTGTCCTGCAGGCCAGGGTAGGCAGGGTCCACACACACCCTGCCCTGGACCTGCACCGGAGGTTCCTCACTCAGGACACTTCCTCACACAGAAAACAGTCTCCCAGCTAGGCACTTCTTGGCATGTCAGCCTTCTCCTGAAATCTTTCTGCTAGCACAATGCCCTCAACTTTGGAGCTCTTCTTGAGTCTGCTCTGGGTCAAGGAAATAGTTCATCTCACCCCTTTCCTTTTTCACGCTGTTTTATTCTCACCTCTACGTTCTTCCCAGCTGCCTGCAATGGACAGGAGGCAGGAAGACTGACTGCAGGTCACTTACATAATAACTTACATCATACTTAAAAAAGAGACATTTCTACCAGACATAGTTGAAGGCAACATGCCACCTTGTTTGCTTTCTGTTCACTTGGTTTTGACCCACCTGCATACTAGAGTTGCCCTCTCTAATCCTCTAAACCCCATAGGTATAATTCCCAGATAAGACCTTATCTCCATCACAGCATTTCAGTCTTTCCGAATGTCAAAGCCAATGAATTAAACATTCCTAAAAAAGTAGGCTTTAATTTATTGTTTAAGACATTTTGGTGTTGCTCATTTTATCTGATTGGTTAATCTAACTTAATCCAGTGGGACAAAAAAAATCTGCTTGGCGCCACAAAATACAAGGGAATGCTTTTCCTACTCTGACTACAAAGCCTGGTGTTTAATTGTACAAATATTTGTGGGTTTGGCTAAGGTGAGCACTAATTTGTTATTTTAGCAAAAAGCTCCAAATAATTTAGAACATGCTAAGAAAATATTCACTGCCTTTTTGCAAACAGCGACATGTTAAATGTTTAAGAGAAACTACCATGCTACTGAAAGGACTTTGCAAGCAAACACTTGCAAAAAAAAAAAAAAAAAAAAGAAAAAAAAAATAGAAGCAACATTTTCAGTGGTTATTTTCTGGAATGTTGAAAAATACAGCTTGCAAGAACCTGCCTTGTGGGCAGACAGTCTCACTGTGTCCCTAGTTATTTATTTTAATTAGTGTTTTGGGCTTTTTTAACCTCTGACATGGGTTTTTGTTTCAGAGAGCTTTACCCTTCTAGTCTTCAAGTAAAAAAGTGTCTGCCACTGCAAAAATAAGAAAGGCAGTGATTGAGCATCTGCACAGTCCTGTCGCCAGGCAAATGGGGACCCACTGAATTCAGATAAATACCCCTAGCTCTTGAGGAGGGGAACTTCAATAAATCTCAGCTTCATCCTGATTACAGACCGTGCTGTAAGTGATCATTTACAGCAACACTTGGTGAGATCAATAGCCACATGGCAGGAGAGTTTCTCTGGGAGCGCTTTCCTTGCCGGGCAGGGTGAGCCAGCAGCACTGGCTGCTGCTGCAGGGCACTGTGAGTGCTGGGAGGCGTTGGGGCCGTGACACACCGTGCACGCTTCTCCTCCCACTCCTTGCATCAAGTCGTGGAGTTGCAACCCATCTGCCAGGATGCTTTTTGGCAGCCGTGAGGGGCCTCCAGGGAATTCTTCCTGAAATGTTTAAACCCTGGCATAAACTCCAAGCTCAGAAATCTCAGAAAACCCATGGCTTTGGGTGCACAAGGAGCACTCCTTATTTCCCCCCTCACATGCCATGAGCTAAGTGCATGGATTTGAATGGCAGAGTATCTCTTGAAAAAGGGAGAAAGGAACAAAAAGAAGGAAGAAAAATAGGAACATATTAGGAATGGCTAACTACCAGCCTTCAGAGCATGCTGGCGACAGTCCAAGTCTTCCCTCAGCAGGGATGAGTGACACCATTTGTGACAAGTTGCTGCTTTCCTCTTCCAGCCATTACCCTCATGGAGGTGCAGCATTTCCACAGCTATTGCCTCTCTGGGTGTCAGGCTGCACCTCCTTAGCCAAGGTCTAGCACCACTAGTCCCAATCCTAATGCTCCCCTCCACTACTGCTGCTCACCTTACTTGCTACCTGTTGCTCTCACTGCCAGGTCTGCCACACAACACTGGGAGCCCTGTGCTGCCAGCATGTCCTCCACCAGCCCTTTGTCATGCTGAAGTGATTCTTCACAGCACTGCTTTAACTCCTTTGAACTGGACTTCAGGGCTTCCTTTGCCTCCCTGCTCCCAAGGCTGCCAACGTGTGGCATCAGGCTGTGGTGATGAGACTCCTCTGGGAGTCTCAGGGGGAGTGAAGGTGTCCAAACTTTTCCCAGAGTCCCCCCTTATCTGTGAGCTTTAATAGAAATAACCTATGTGGAGATTAAACCCATCGTCCCTTCCTTTTCAAATCAGCAAGAAGCAGTGAAAGAGCTCTCCCACCCCTGGGGTCTTGTGGCTTTTTCTGAAGTTCTTTGCCAGAAACTGCTGCTGTGCTGTGGCCTTGGGCCCCACCTTTCCACTGTAGCTGTTTGTTTGTTTCCTCGTTTTTGCCAAAAGCAGATAAAACACACATTAATTTGTTTCTTGAGGGAAAAAAGCGTAGAGATTATCAGAAATTCACCGTGGCTCATGTGAGCCATACTCAGAAGGAGATATAAGGTTAAGTCTTTAGCAGGCTGGAAGAAGTTGCTGAAAACCTGAGCATGAAGGAGACATTTCCAAGGTCTCTCTCTGTGGTGCTGGAGGGAAAAGCAGAGTCTGTGCACTGTTTTCTGGGCTTTCTGCTCAGATCAGCAGCAAGGTTTTAGGTGAAGCAGTGTCTGGTTGATTGAATATGATTGAAGCATATGAACTTCACCCAGCTAAAAAGGACATGGAGAGAAAGAGGTGGTAGTTAAAGGAAGGGGAGACAAGTTGGGAATGACAACCTCCATGAGGAGGACAAAACCACAGGTCAAACCATCCCAGGCATTCAAACATCCCCTTGACTAAGTTTCTACCTCTAGACTGGGTTATCTGTCACTCAGAACTAAAAGAACAGGGCCATCAGCTTTATATCTGGAAGAGCTTTGCCTTTGCTTGGCTCTGGGTCAGACCTATGTGCCTTGTGACTTGCTGTCCTCTACAGACCTGAGGATGTGCCTGGAAACCTTTCAAAGCCACTCCTGACCCGGGACCATAGCAGAGACGATAGCTGCCCTTTGTGCAGTAACCTGCAGATGCCCTGGTGGTTTGAAAACTAACTTTTTATTTTTTATTCACTAACCAGTGTTTGCTTCAGAGCAGGCAAGATGCACAACCTTAAACGAATGTCCTCTCTTCATGAAAAGTTGGGTTTTGTTGCTCCAAGTTAAACAGCATAAAACAAGGAGAATGTAGGTCCTGTCGATCTCCCCAACTGATTTTTTTTACCTCCTGGAGGACACAGTAACTGCTGAGACTGCGGAAGTATTATCTTGCTTTCAGAGAGCTCTCTGATGAGGAATTCAGTGCTGTAACTGTGGCACGGCACGAGACACGTGGTTGGGATGTAAAAAAGTGAAAAATAGGGCCCAAAGAGCTAGAATGTCTGTGACGAAGCTCCTCCTTCAGCAAAATGGGAAGTGTTAAAGCTCTGAATATCAATCAGCACTTCCCACAGGCAGTGGGATTCACTGGAAGGATCTGCCAGTGTCTCTGAGACACTGAATCCTTTCCTTAAATTAAAATTGTGGCCAACTAGAGGCAAAGCAAATTACTAAGGTAATCAAAAATGAGTGACATTACTCTTGTAAAAGAAATCTACAAAGAGAAATTCACTGTAGGATGCATGAAAACTCCATCAGTTCTTCGTTTTATGTAAATGAACCCCCCAAACACTTGCAAATCACAGAAAATTGCAAAAATACACCACAGAGTTCAAGTTTACAATTCAATAATAATAGTGTAGAGTATAATAATAATAATGTAATAGCAATAATAATAAACATCCACTGTTTTATTATAACTACAGATTGTGTGTGATTGAAAGTCATTAAAAACGTATGTAAAAATATGGAATAAAAAAAAGTAAAGTAGATTTTTCTCTAGCTGTTTATGGATAGTACACTTAGTTTCTCTAAAGCAAATCAGTGGAGAGAGGGAAGGAACAACAGGAAAACCCAAAATAATAAACAAACCATTTTTAAGACATGTTATAAAACTCCTGAGATTCAATTGTAAGGGCACTTTCTCCTAGAAAGATGACAGCAATTATCTTCCTGCAAAGAAAGAGAGAAAAACAGGGACACTCTCCTGCAGTTCAAAATACTAGCTGTAATTTTCAATCTTCCTTTTTCTCTGTCCTCAAGAAACTCAGATAAAGGAAGGGGTGTGGAGTACCAGATGCCACCAGAGGAAAAGGTACACAAATTATCCAGCCTTGGCCAATACTAGTGGCACAGACCAAAGCCCCATGGTCATTAAAAGGACATTTCACATAATGGTTTTGCCCATGCTTTACCTGTTCACACTCTGGGGCAAATCAGAGCCCGCAAGCACCTGAATACTTTTAAGGGATGATTGTAGAGGCTGTGGGAAGACCTCAGGGTTGTTCAGACAGATCAGTGGATTGCAGTTTACTGGTGGGCTTGGCTCTGGGTTTGGTGCTCAGCAAAAGGAGGCATTGAAGCACATAACCAAGGAATATCATCATATTGCTCCTGTGAGTCCTCCCTCCCTGTAGCTAAATGCCGTTGGAAGGGTTTCTGCTGATGCCCATGTTGCTGGCTGAGCAAGACCATAGGTGGCATGCCAGAATGCAGCCTCTTTCACAGCCAAATGGGTGGTGGCTTCACTCTGACCATCCTTCCTATTGCAGCAGTAAGGGAACTCATTCTTTTCCTCCTCCTGTTCTTCCTTCTCTTGAATTTTTCTTCCCATTTTCAGATAATCCCCAAAGTTAGATTTAGGAGAGACTTGTTCGTGCATCCTGACCATCTTCCTGGAAAGTTTGCTCCTTGTAATGTAGTGCCCAGCAGAGCTTGCATTTTCCTTAAACAACATGTTAGAAACTCAGAGGGGGAAAGAGCTGAGCAATTGTCACTGAAGCAGTAACAACAAGAGAAGGGATGCGTGGAAAAGCAAATGATTCTGGATTTCAGGCACATGAACAACTCTTAAACCTCAATCCCATTATCTCATATTTCTGATTTAAACAAGACACAAGTGAAAACCAGAGGATACCAAGAGATGTGGTTCATCTGGAATTTAAAATGAGAAGCATGTTTTGAAAGCTAAGAAATTTATAAGATATATTTCCCAATTTATAGTCCATCACTTTTTTATATATGCAAAACAATAAACATTTCTCTTGGGCAACAATTCTACAGATTAGTACAGACAGAAAGAACTTTTTCAAATATTCAGCCTTGGTTTTCCATTTCCTGTAATTATCCCAGGATTCTTAGCTATACCCTAATTATACCCTAGGTATATAATTAATACCCTAGGTACCAGCCTAAAATAATCCTTTCTATCCTTGCTGTCTGCACCCATCTAATTCTCCTGGGAAGAAAAGATGTTAATAAAATAGATGAACTATTGTCATTTTTTCCCCATAGCTTTAATAGAAAAGAGAGGACAGCTGAAGGGTAAAGGGAGATTCTTACTATTTCTAGCATCTTTTTACACAACTCTTACCTTTTTCTCTAAGCTTTTTTAAGCTGTAGGCCTTTTTCTCCCAGTTCTCACTGCCCTCAATGTGAGTGTTATTGAACTTAGTCTGGTGTTTATACTTTACTATTATCGTGAAAAACAGCATTTACCCTGTGGACGACATTACACAGAGTAGCAGAAATGCTACTCAGTAGCTAGAGAGATCCCGTGTGAACCATTCACTTCTGTCCTCTGGACCTCAAGGGAGTGTGAGTGGATAGCTTCTTTCTGAATGTGCTATGGTCCAATATGTGAAGCAAGTTTCTTACAGAAGAAAGACTTTTGTACCTCTCTAGTCAGTCAAGTGTTATCTGCAGCTGTAGGTAGGTAGAAGTGTGGAGTACAGGCTGGAATGGTGTCCTACTAAAGCAGACAGATGAAAACCTTCCTTGTTCTTTTTTTCGTTTGGTCAATCAGCTCTGCAAGATATGACATTGACACATTGATCAGTTTCCAGAACAGTGTGTGAAACAATAGTTTACTTTTGACCAGTCTCAATTATATCTTATCTACACAGTCACACAGTCTATCAAACATATAACTTAAAATAATGGCAATGGTAATTTGGAACTGGCAAATACAATGTTACGAAAGGTTAAATTTAAATTTCCCTGGGGTCAAAGGTATTTGAGGATAATCTAGGCAGTGGTTTGAAATATAACATAGTTAGCTACCAGATGAAAATTATTTTTCTTTCAGCAATTACCATGGTAGTCCCAGAAGGGGTTTGTTATGTTAAAACAGCACTGAGACTCCAGAACTGTTCACAGGCAGGTTTTTAGGCTGCTTTGGAGGGCCTGCTGTTTGCTTTTGTTGGCAAGCATGACCTGTATATTTATTTTATTCCTTCTTTACTTCACATGGTGAATTTTGTTCTCTGCGTGTATGAGAGGATTACAAGCAATAGATGTTAAAGTTTCTGTTTACCTACAAGGCATGTACAAACAGAGGGCCTGATCCAAACCCCGTTATCATCAGTGGAAAGTTGAATCATCATCTCTGAAAGTCTAGCCGCCTTTTTCAAGGTACCAAATACAAATATATGTTCTTCAAGCACCATGTTTGAAAATTTGAAAGATAATTTTTATAGGGGAAAAAAAGAAGAAACTATCTTTTCTGTGATTTCCCCCTGGTTGGTGGGCACTTTTTTTTAAGAGCAAATTTCTGTTTGACTGAACTTGAGTTTTAAACTTGTATGTCATCAAAGATTATACCACAGCTGTGGCTGGAGACCAGTTGTCCCTGGAAGGATTTATGAAGCTGTTCTTTCAGTGACTCCTAGCAATGTGAAAGACAATTCTCTGAACCACTCACCCTTATAGTGTGCATACTGCTCATAATGTGTATTTTTTGGGAACATAAAGAGTGAAAGATGTTGTCAGCATCTCATTTGCCAAGAAAAGAAGTAAGAGAAAACCATACAAGAAGGGGGTCAGCCCAGCAGCAAGGGTGGAAAAGAAGCACACTATATCATACATGCTATACAGCATGGAAATAAGTCTCCACATGGTGCATAGGAGACCTCATCACATTCCTCTCCTGGGAGTCAGCAGGAGGTAAAGAGTGAAACAGCCTTTGTGTAACACATGAGCACATCCTGTAAAGAGCATATATAGATGGTGAATCTCTCTAAAAACTGATACTTAGCATGCTAAGCAAACAAACAAGCAGCTGAATACATGTAAATTAGATGAATGGCTTGGGTATAGGAGACAGGAACCTCATAAGTCAAATGATTCCCAGCTTCCAGAAGGATTTGCATATAGCATAAGGAGGGACCTTCTGCAGATGCAGGTTTGCTAGCAGGGTGTGTGCCTGGGGAGCTGTGCCTTTGTGGAGCTGGCTGATTGGAAGAACAAATTAATAGACTGGAAAAAAAAATCCACTTTCAAAACTTCAAAATGTAAGTGCCTGGATGCAATGTGTTCATTTTCTTGCCCTGTGTTAGTAGGTTGCACTTTTCTGGTTGAAGCACCTTGCTTTCCTACTGAGTTACTTTAAGTCAGCAATCAAACAATATTTCCTACTAGTGGGAGCTATGAGAAAGAGACAATTCCTGCAGTTGGGCACTGAAATGGGATGCAGTCCCTCAGTCATTGTTTGTCTCTGATGCTCATTTATTAAAGAAGAAAAAAATTCCGAGTTGTTTGTAAGGTCTTCAGAGTAAGAATTGCCCCTAAGGTTTGTCAGCACAAGGCTTAGCGTGCTAGATGACATGCCTGCTATGTGACTCTACTCTGCAGACAGAAATAATAACCTTCAGGAGGAGGGCTCTCTCACTGTACTTTTCTTTTCACAGAGTACTGAGTCGTACTCTGTTGATGCTGAGTCAAAAACATGCACTTTTCTTCCATATTCATTACTGTGCTATTTGGAAGGCTCAAGGACGTGAAGCGAACTTTAAGCTGAGAAGATGTTAACAGAATGTAGACATGAAAATCAGTGTTTCTGCCTCCATCTGTTTCTTGGGTCTCAAAAAAAACAAGCGCCTCTGTAGCACAGTCAGTACAGTGACAACTTCTGGGCCCAGTGGGCAGACATTTTTCACATCCTTTTTTTCAGAAAGACTGCCAATACTAAAACCTTGTCACAGCCATTTGTAGTACACTTTTAATTTAACACATCAAGATAAAATTGTTTCAGCCCACTGCCCAGCACTTGCCACCATGACTACTGATCTGAAGCAATGCTCTCAAGCACACAGAAAACAGGGGAGATAGCCTGCAAAATCAAACAAACAAACAGAAAAACCAACCAAAAAACCCCAAACCAAAACCAGAGCAGATTAAATTAGATTTCTCACGCAATTTAGTGAGCTAGACACTATGACCCCAGTCATTTTGTCTTTCACATGCTCATTTGAAAACTTCAATAGATAATACAGCTCCAGCATGGACAGAAAAAGAGGGTGGGAAGATAGAGAAGGTGGATATACAGATGTTAGGGCACCATGGTGTCATGTCAATCACCTGGCAACCTCAAATCTCCATCCTTGAATAGATCGGTGTCTGTAACAAAGAAATGTCCATATCTGAAAATGTACCGCTGTCTGGCTTTTTTGCAGGATGTTCTCTGGAGGCTTGGAAGCAATCCTGCTGAACTAAGTGACTTCCTCCTTACTCCTCTGTCTGAGCTGGTTTGCACTGCTGAGAAGTCCTTCAGATACTTGAGTACACAGCCTCATCATCATGCTGAGGTGATGTCCATTTGGGCTGTCTTCTGCCACTGTGCCACCACCACCACACAGAAGGCCTGACAAAAGTGAGAAATTGAATTTGGTTTAGAGAAAACTCCAGGGTATTTTGCCAGACCTGCCACCATCACAATTTAGGTCAGCTTGAAACTTGCTCAAAATTGTCATAGAAAACCATCTGGGTCTGAAGCTGTAGCTTCAAGTTAGCAGTGATTTCACTATTGCTCACCTCTATTCTATTGGGGTATCATCACAGGATGGACAGAGGAGCCAGAGTGGACATGCAATTTATTACCAGACGAGACAGATGAAGAACAGTTTATAACTCACCAAGTGGCTTCTGCACAATCCTTTGATCTGTGTTACCCACTCTACTGTTAACACCTGTGCAATGCTCAATAAAACACTCCCACAAGCCCTTTTTGGTATCTCCAATGTGCAGTCTGTTATATTTCCCGTCGATGATGCAGTGCATAACTCATTTAGAAGGGCATGTGAAGTGTTCATGAATGACAAATTAAGATTTAGTTCAAACATCCCTGATGGGGTCTTGGTGCATTTACCAGGTTTATAGATCTGTTTCCTGGGAATGTAACTTATAAAGTTGCATTTGTGGGTTGTTTATTCAATGAACAAAGTGATCCATTATGTTTTTGTCACTGTTTTAGACATGAATGGAAGGTAGGGAAATGAGTGCTGTAAACACCTTTCTGATTTTCACAAGAATGAAAGTTGAAGTACAGAAAACGGAATAGTCTGTTCAGGATTGCAAACTGAAGCAAAGGAACACATAATCAAGTGCATTTTATTGTGTCCTACTTCTTCCATCTTGGGAATTTGGAGAAACAAAATTTTTCTGAAAATCTTTGGTTGATAAAATGTGGTATGGGAAAATGGAACACAAAATTTTGAATGGAGAAAAATTAGTTTTAGTTCTTGTTATTCCGGGGATTGTGAATGCTGATGGAAAGAAAAGATTATTCCTCCACTCCCTTCTCTGAGAAATTCTCTGGAATTTCTGCTGCTGTCCAGTGTGGAAAGTGGTTTAGTGTTTCCAGACCACAGGGAGAAAAGAACCATCAGACTCATAAAAGCACCCCATTCTTGATAAACTTTAGAAGACCAAGTAGGTTTCGATAATGTTCCTCTGCCTTCTGTTACCATCAAAATCTTCTGATTTTTCTCTATCACTTGCTAGATTTCTGCTAGTACTAACCATCAGAGTTCCTAAACAGTGCAGTGGAAAATCAGATTTAGTTTGTCACTGAATGTTTGGGGATTTTTTAACCAGAATGTCAGGTGCCTCTTTTAGAGGCCACCAACCACAACCCTTATGATTTCACTCACAGGCTAGCTATCTAATAATTCTTTAATCTACAACAAAGAAAAGATTTATTGAAAGTTCTCAGCCCCAGAGAGGTCAATGAACACAAGCAGGATGAAAAATTAATTAGCGGCTTTAATTCTGTGTGGACAAGCAAGACACTTTCCGGAAGTCCAGAAGAAGCTGAGGACAGATCTATGGTCTTTAACCATTGCTGTGTACCACATTTCTAAAGAAAAATTCCTTATTTGGATCAATTTTCCAGGGGTGGCCTCAAGGACTTGAAAATCCTTTACAAAGTCATTTCCTTTAGAAAAATAGAGAAAGGCAAAGCTTTCCAGGCTCCTTCTTGCCCCACTGAAGGGTCAGCACTTACTCTTGAGTGCTGTGGGAATAAATATGCCTATGTATGTACACAGCACAGGCTGCAAGAGCACTGGGATTGCTCTGAAGGCTGTGTATGTCACATACACTCTGCACTTCAGGCTTGCCAAGATTCAATCATTTTCCCTACTTCCCTTTCCAGTACAGACACAAAATATTCATTGATGTGGGTAAAGATGTGTCAGGAGGCAATGTGTTCATTCCCTCTGCCATAGGGAGTTGTTCTGCAAAGTTGTTAGTCTCTGGTAGCTTTAGCTGATTCCTTTCCCTGTGTGTTGCAGGAGCATCCAGAAAAGCTTACAAGATACTTAGGGTAAAACCCTTTCCATTTGCAGCATAATCATGCCTGGCTCAGGCAAATTCACTGGATTTAATGTGGTAAAAAAGAACCTTCCTTTTCTGAGCTCTTACTCTCTCAAAACAGATTGATCAATAGAGCAACACAGTAAGAGCGAAGACCTGTTTTCAAAGAGGAAAATATCTTGTGAATAAGCCACTGGCCTGAAACTCAAGAAAATGTCTTTGCTTATCACATGTTTGCTGACAGAGAATCCTTGCAAAATGCTGGATTTCCAAGAACAGATTGCTGAACTCCTACTTTCATCTCAGGAAAACTGCAGCCAATAAATCATAAAACCAGAATTACAGAGACTTTGTTTTGGGGTAAAATCAAAACTAGAATTAAACATTCCACTTTCAGAAGATAAACCTCTAATCCTGGACTATTGAGCCAGTGAGCCATGGCCAATAAATAAATTTCACCACTAAAAATAAAGGGCAAATTATTTGGCCCTATTGAGCTGTCAGATTTTTTCCCTTTTATGCACTGTTCCTGTACAGCCCCAGATCCAGAGGAGGCTGTGGTCAGACTATTCTCATATTCTGTTTATTCTCCTCCAAGCCTCTGACAATTTAAGGCATTGTCAGGATGAATGTTCAAGAGCAAAACTTTACTTTTCACTATTGATGAAATTCAAGGGTCAGGTAGCACCAGCCTCATTCCAAACAATATCGGAATGAAGCATTTTGAAATACTGTGTGCTTCAAACCCTTTCTGCTTCTTGTTAAAAGGAAGGTGAAGGACAATAACACTAAGAAAACTAAGGACACAGAAGCCTGTATTTACACAATTTACTATTTACGTCACTTGGAATTTTAGTTTGGTCTGCAGTCAGGAAGGACTTTTTTCCCTATGTGAGATTGTTACTGAATTGGGAGGAATTTTGCTTTCCTGGTAGTAAGATATAGCTTTTTCCAGAAGTATGTCTTTTAAGATATGCACTCACAGCTGGCTAGTGTACTGTCCTCTCCTGATCTCCCTCTATGACACATTACAATTTTGTGGATGTTGCCTTTAAATAACTGTAGAGAATATAGGGAAAGACTTTGCAGGTTGTGAAACACAAAATGGGTGTTCTGTGACCACTCGCCAGACAAAATGTCTCCCAGAGGTTCCTGTGACTATGGGGAAATTACGTCCAACATTCCTATGCAGCCTTTAAAAAGAAATTTTGAAATTTAAATATTACTTTGTTTTCCATAATTGCAGCAAACAGCTGTGATCAACATTCATGTAGACCAAAGAAAAAGATCTTTCAGTCTTAACATTTTTCCTAACAAGTTAACTATCTGTGATAAATTTCAGATATGTGCAACTCCAGTCCTGTGTATTAGAATTCATTCCATGCTGTGGATTTTAAACTTATGCTGTCAAATTTAGTCATATTTTATCTTACAAGAGATTTGCTGCTTGTTTGCTTCATTCTTAAGTCAGGCTCATTCATTCTTCGAGATAGCCTTTTCCATCAAAAAAGGAAAGGAGTGTGAACTTTTTGTAGTAAGGGTCTCTTAGGTATCACTTTGAAGACAGATGCAGCAAAAAATTTAAAATTACGTGCGTAAATCTTAATAAACCAAAATGGCAGGGTTCCAAGTCTGCAAGAACTCAAGTTTTGAAGCGTTCGTATTTTGAGCTTTCTGTGCCCCAATCCCTCACAAACATGAAGCCCAGAGTGATGATCCACTGCAAAATACTCATTTCTGGGGACATGAAAGATAGGTGCCTCTGATTAGAGTTGTATGACACCCAAAAACCTTTCCTGCAGTGGAGTGATTGCTTAATATCCTACTAAATTATACTCCTGCCTCTGAGTGCGACTATTAGAAGTGATCCTTAAAGATATTTGGAGACTATGGTTTACGTGTAAGGCAAACAGATTGCATTTGTAACATTTAACACACAATAACGATAATAAAACACACTGACGTGGGTTTTCTCTGTAAACAGTCTCTTCTGAAGATAGAGCCAGTGAAATGTTTTGAGAACTTTGACATTTATAGCTGTATTTATAATCTCTTTTGGATCATTTCCTCATGGAATCACATGTTTGTGTATTTTAAATTCTCTGGAGAAATAAAAATGTTTAAACAAAATAATGATGTGATAGGCACTTTATGAGGGCTTGTTCAACACGCGCACATGTACAAGCAAGGCTGGGTTTGTTCTGAAGTCAGTGAGTGGGAGTTTTGGAAGTGGATATCAAGGAGAGAGCCTCTTCACTGGAATGATTAAAAAGAGAGGAAAAAAGCAAGTATACCCAGGCCTGCCACAGAAGATGGGACTCGCTGTCTGAGAAGTAACATGGCAGTTGTTACGCTTGCCGTACCAATATGAAAAAGAGGTAAAGAGAAAGGAGATACACTTATGTTCATATGCATACATATGCCTCGACATGTGTAAATGAATTCACACTGGCACACATCACATAGGCACTTGTATTAGTGCGTAATTCACAGTAGATAATTTATTTGCCAGTCTTTCTACTAATGGCACATACGTGAGCAGACTGCTTTTTTCTAAATGTGACTCTCGTATTGCAGAATAAGAGGAGGCTTTTACTGTAGAGAGAGAGCACAGGTATTTACTGTGAATATTTGACACTGGATGTTCAAATTCTGGTTGTGTCCCTTCACTGTTACGGATCACACAAATCACGTGTTTTTTTTCCTGTTTCTGCATCTATGCCATCATAGTAAAAAAGTAAAAAGTAGAAATATTTGTTTCATAGGGGAAAAAAAAGTGAGAACTATTTCCAGAGGGAAAGTACAGATGAATAGGATTAGATTTGTATAAGTTGAATATATTTTTCCTGGGCACCCCGACCTTACTTAAGGCATCATTCAGCTGCATGGTTAGATTGTCACCCGTGTTCCTCAGCCCACAAGAAAGAAATTAGTCATTACAGCAGGAGACAGAGAAACTGCCTGCCCAAATTCAGGAAGAAAAAGCCCTGGGAGGCCTGTGCCAGTATTGCCTTCAGCATAACTCTGTCTTCACAACCCAGACCCGTATCGCCTGTAGAGTCTGGTGGAGGGGGATTGAATGCCACATTCCAAGAGCAATCGCATACCTCAGTTATTGCAAAGTGCTAAAAAATTGTATAAGCACAGAGAAGCAAGTTCATTTTTAAACTCAAGCAAACGCTCACCCAGAATGTTTTACAATGCTCAGTTTAGCTTTCTCTTCTATTTTTTTCATATTCAAACAGTATCACAAGCGTGTCAGGAGTGTTTCTAAAAAGAAAAGAAGATACAAAGAGCTTGTGAGCCCTGGAAATTTTTTTCTATGTCAGCTTCAAAATTCTCACCAAAGCTGTGTAAGAAGCTTTCTAGAACAGCACCAGATGCTCAAGTGTCTTCACTAGTTGGAAAATGATAGCAATTCAGGAGCTACACATAGCTCCCATTGAAGTCAGTGATACCAGATCCCCACTGATATAAGGAGTCACTGGATGAAGCCCCATCTTTGCTAAGTAAGTTTCCCTGTCTACCAACTAAAGAAAAAAAAAAAGAGATATGGTTGAAAATAAAGGCTGTTCCAGAAGGAATACTGAGTTTTTCAAGTCTAATAGATGCTCTTGTAATACAGTCCCTTTCTTCTGGGGATTTCACAATACTTGGAAAGACAGAACTGTTTGCAACTCTTCCCTGAAAAATAAAAACTCAATTGTACTTTCTCTCAAATTTTGATTTTACTCCTGTTCCTAGTAGCAAATACATATTTTGTTCTGTGGTATATAGTGAAACCTAGGAAAACCCCATATAGCAGAGGGAAAGCACACAGATTCTAGGACAAAACATGTAATTATTTAGCATATTACAGCCTGAATATGTCTTAAAAGACAAGAATTGCTTTAGCCCCGGCTTGTGGATGAAGAAGAATTGTCACTAAGAAGTAGTTCAAGGGACGGAATGACTTAAGTAGAAATCTCTGGGGAAGGGAAGGGAAAGCAGAGGGTAGAATTCTAGCATATAAAGCTCATGTAAATAAAGCACTGACCTTTACTTCTGACACTCTGTTTCAAGTCCAGCTTTCTCTCTTAAGTAGAAGTAGACAAAGGTTGGTGGAGAGGTTTATTCCCCTGTGACCTGTGTTAGGCCCATCAGATATCCCAAGGGAAATGATTTGAAAGGTCACAGCATAGCTGCTGGCTATCTTTTAGCTGTAGAAGGGCCTCCAAATTTCACTATAGAGTCCTCCTGATGACTGAAAACTGTCATTTGTTGTTGTTTTGACCTCTTAACAAGTACTCATCTGGGTTCCAGAGCGTTTAAAGACTAGGGAATTCCATAGTGACCCAGAATGAGCAAGAAGACGGCTTTGGGCCATTGCTTGTCAGCTATACCATGCTAAGTACTTTTTGCAGTCTGTAAAATGAAACCACGTTCCTCCTCTAAACTACTCTACTGCCCCACTACATGTATTCAGTTAGTGAAGTTCCCAGTTACTCCTTAGAAAATAGACCCAGAATTTTATAACAGATTAGAAAATCCCACTGTAGTTTTCAGAAAATTGTAGGAACTGTAATTGTGTAAACAGTGTCTAGGTAAGGAAAATAATTCCTGTGACTCATGGAGACTGTGAGATATTTAATATTTTTAGATGGCACACCACAGGCTTTAAAGAAGCCTACATACACCACTATCCACTAAAAGGTATTTTCTATATTCTTTTCTCCTTTTCACCATGTGTGAGATCTCTTTTTTCCCTTGTGTTTTTTCTCTCTTACCATTCTTTCTCCCATTGCAGTCATGTTCCTACATCCTTCTTTTCCTTCTCCTTATCTGTTCATCCCCACCAAGGATGTGCCACAATAAATTGCATATTTTTGGCAGAGAACATGGAGTAGGCTAAAAGAAGATATGTTCCTTTCCTTCTCTTCTGGCCAGATCTACATGTGCTGAGTGACTCGGAGATCAAAACCCCAAAACACTTTCTATAAGCCACTAAGCAGTATGCAGTTTTTATTAGAGATGCAAAATGTCTCAGTATTGCAAACTCGATTCTCCAACCCCATCTTTGACCAGAAGAAAATATCCCAACCTTTTTTAACTAGAATATATCTACTTAAGTGTATCATAAATGACTGAACTAAGTGAATCAATAAGCAAGGGGGGTTTTCATTTATGGATAGAAAGAACTAATCGGTAGTAATATGATTGTTCTCTGTAGAAAATGGGTAAGGTATAGAGTGCTGCTGTGGAGATGTAGGCAGCATTAGTCACTGTCAATATTCTCAGAGAGTTCTACCCATTGTGATGAAGCTTTATAAATCTTTGTCATGTCTTCAGTGCAATAGACACACAAATCTACTTACAGTTCAGGTAACATTTTAACATAAATAGCCAAGTACCAAATAGGATATCTGACAATTTCCTTTCAGGGATGGGGGTTAGATTATTAGGTGATATTGTGCGGTATTATCTTCTGGTTTTTTTCTTCAGTGTATATAAGGAAGAAAAACAGATTTAAGAGATACTCACGGATGGCATTAAAAGTAGATTGAACTGTAAAACAATGTACATCATTTAAATACAAAGACCACATCTCCCATTTATTAGAGGTGCTACTCACCTGAATCCTTTCTTAATGTTATTCAAATAACATGCTTTTTCCTTAAAGAAATTTATTGTATCCAAGCTGATCATACTCTTATCAGTCCATTCTGAGTTGGACCCTCTTTAGTTGCCAACTGAAACAAACCTATTGACATTACATAAATTCACACTAGCTGATGCTTTGGTCCCTTCTCATCCAGGGCTTGAATGCAGTTGTCTCTCTTATTTCTACACCAATCATGTCAATACCTAGGAACCGCTGCCCAAGAGGTATAGGAAAATAACTGGTCTGGTTTGAGCTATTTTTGAGTCAAATTACAGAATGGTTAGATTTGGTTCCAATTAGTAACAAACACAAGTACTGTAAAAATCCATCTACAGTGTCAGTTCAGGGTTGAGACCATCCCCTGTTTTACATTGGCATGTTGATTGGCTGGTATCATCTCCTTCTTTCTCCTCTCTAAAGCTCTTGTCTTTTCAGGCAATGCTCCTCACACCTTACACACCATGAAATGTCATCAATGGGGCACTTGTCATTATGAAAAGAAGATGAGCTAGTAAGTCAATAGATTCTTTTCAGAGTATAGTAAGTGTCTGGCCCCATCTGTCAATGGCACACAGTGTATATTTCTGAATTCCTGTTCATTGTAGAATATTTTAGCAGATGTTCCCAGAGGCAGAAGGATTTGACCCACTGTCTCAACAGGCCTGGGATAAAGACATACAATGATGAAGAAACATTAAAAAAGTAAATATTTTTGATTGCTTTCTGGGAGGAGGAAAACAAGTTAAAACAAAATAACAAACAAGCAAAAAAATACCCCACTCCTCAAATATTTTCATCATTATGATCCTTTAATATTTGAGGCCAATTTATCAGGAAGCAACTATTTGATTCAGTGGTTAAATACTATTAAATAAGATGCAGTGATAAATAGCCAGAGTAACTGTGCAGTGAATACATCAAACTGTGTGCATGCAGAAGAGACACGGAGAGAAAAAAAAGTGTGCTTGTACAATTATACTTATGCTCAAAAGTAATTATTGAGTGGCCTGCACTCTGGTCTGGAGGACAAAAATAATCATGTATTTTCCCATAAAAATAACAAGGTAATTACTATGTAAACACTATGTCTCTACATGGCAATTATTGCAGGCCAGGTTTTGCTCTCCTTATTCATACTGACTGCTACTACCAGGTGAATTGGCCCCCACCTCCCTGTACTACAGCAACTATTTGGAAACTGTGTACTGAGTATGAGTAAAGGTGACAGCCTTGTGTAATTAAATGGTCAGTGAGCAATTACTATGTGAGTAAGCATAATGGAGCACTGCGAAAGGACCTCTAAGCAGAGGACCAAACATATTTAAATACTGTACTATTGGAGTCAACTTGTCCTGCTTCCGTTGTCAGTAAAAAGATTTCCTTGCACCATTTTTTTGTTCCATTTCTATGCCCCTTTTAAACAATTCTTGGGTTAAAGAGCAGAACCACGAAAAAACTGCAGAAGCCAACGGTGCATAAGAAGGGGTGCATTCATCTCTTCACAACTCTGTTGGGCAGGTTCATGTATGCTGGTAGAGTCATCTCTGAGCCAAAGCCAGCCCTGTGCCAGGAGCAGGAGGAGAACTAGCCAACAGAGGTGGGTGGTGTGCAAAATTTTGCGCTCTAGTCTGATTTCTGTGAGCTATTCCAACTGCTATGCGTCTTGATTACCCAGCCACAAGATCAGAATATATTTCTTTTCTTTCTTGTCTGGGACACTATGAGAGTGGAATCCATTGCTTAAATGTCAAGCACTGAGGACTTGCAGGGACAAGGATGCCACTGATAGAAAGATTTTTCCTTCTCCTCAGTGAGCCTCGTATGTATTCATTTGAGCTTTTCAACACTTGTGTAAATACTATGCCTCTGTTTTTATTTGATTACATTTGAGGATCTCAAAGCACTGTAAGAACTTTAATGATCTTGGTGATACTGTTCCTGCCCTTGTTAAAATCAATAGCAACACACCCTTTGATATTAGTAGCAACACAGTCATGCCACAGGCTTTATAATATGTTGAGGAGGAAGGTATATATCTCATGGTTTTTTTCCAGTCAAAAAAAACCCATGTTTTTCTTTAGGAGCAACAGGAATGGAGAAGCGTCTTGAAGATTATGTTGCTACCAAGGCAAGCAAAATTGTACCTCTTGATGACAGTGGTGTGCCTGAATCACCACTGTCTGCTCCTGGGGTATGCAACAGTGGTCAGTTGTCACAGAAGATAAAACGAAGAACTAATAGGCAAAAAATTTCTTAGTATAGAACTGAGACATTATAGTGTGTACTTGACAAACTGTCCAAAAAGATGTTAATGCTTTCTGAAGCATTCTGTCACAAGACCATCATCAGGCTTATTATAAATGTGACCCACCAGCACCTAACTGGTATTCCAATATCTTTGAGCTGTGACCTAGAAAGAAAGAGCAGAGCAGAAGAAAGTAGTAAAAAAATAAAATCTTGTCATGGTCCTAGAGTGGCAGGGCAAATGCCTGTTCCTATACTGTACATGCATAAACAGCTCTTTCTCAGCTGCGCTTTAATGTTGCTATACCTTTGATTGCAATTACATTGAATCACATTGCAACAAATCTTTGTAATGCCAATCCCATCTTTCCACCTCATTGACAGCTCTGGAGATGCATCTGAAATTCATAGTAGCCTCATAGCCTATGGCAAGAGAAATCCATGCTGCTAAAATTTTATTTTAGAATTCAAGCTGGTTTCTCTCAGCCTAGGATGCTCTGGTTTTAATCTTTTGCTGCCTAGCACAGTGTATCAAAATAACCAGCCAATATTGTTAAACTGTCAGGGGTCCTCACTGCCGCTGAATTTTACCAGTATAAATAAATATTGCAACTTAAGGAAAAAAGCATCCCTCTGGACAGAATTCTTAACATTAATAGAATTAAGAGGAGAGTGAAATTGTATATAAACTTCAACTTGACAACAGCCTTCTCCTTTCTTTTTTCCTTTTTTTTTTTTTTTTTACAGAAAGAAAAGGCTTGAGTGGAATATTCAGGCTGATTTACTGCTCAGGCTGATAGGGACTCCAGGCTGGATCCCAAAATTTGAACACCGTTCAAAGGGAGAGATATTTAAAAATCCCAGAAAAAGAGATATTTCCAAATTAATGGCATTGCCCAAATGCCTTGGCTCCTTGCACCCCACCAGGAAGGTTTATTATTTTCTGGTAAAATGTTGCTTGAATGGGGAGTGGTAGTCAGTGATGCGTCAGTGCTGCTCTTTGAAGACATTAAAAAGCTGAATGCACAACAAAGAACAGATGTTCCAGCATGCTTTATTTATGCACCCATCAGCAATCTTCCAATGACCACAAAACACAAGCTTTTTTTTTTTTCCTTTTTACTCCTCACAATATTATTTTCTGATCAACTCACACTCTATTTTTCCTCCAGCTGAAGTCTTACGTGAATTGGGGGGGGGTGTGTGTGCATGCAGGCGTTTGTGTGTGGGTGTGTGCCTCTGTGTGTGTGCATGTGCCTGTGCATGAGCATGTGTGTGTGTGTGTGCTTGAAAGTCTGCTTCCATCAAAAGCAGCCTTCTATTGAACTGTCGAACAGGTGTGGATTCTGCAATTAGATCACATTTCAGAGAGAGAGAGACACTGAGGGTAATAATGGCGGTGAATTCTTCATAGTCAGATGCAGCACCATAGCGACCAGTAACAATGAAGAATAATAGGTATTAGTATTAGGGTGATTATTTTTAGTTTATAGAATCATTTGATTGAATACTGCCATAAGGCACCGTTAACGTGTGCACGGCGCTTGCCAGCTGTAGAGCAAACTTGTTTTACTGGCACTTATCTGAAATTCTCATCTCTCCCCCACCCTCTCTGCTCACAATTGGAATGAAAGTAGCGATTAGGAAGTGAGATGTAATGCAGATTAAATGTTATGATGGACTAAGATCCTGATAGGTTATTAAAACTCACTTGCATTTGGTGTTTTAAAGGCATAGTGTTTGCATATTTTTCTACCAGTCTGCATCTTTTGGAGATGAAACAAAGGGAGCATTTTAAAAATCCACTTATAACCAGGAGGCTTTTTAATAGTGAGTTTCCAAATTTATGACCTTCCTGTGTGTGTTTTACACCTGTGTGTTGTAAATATATATTAAGTATGGAGCAACTGTGTTACCAGTAACCATGGATCTGATTTAAACAGAGCTAAGGCCTCTGCACTGCAGTGGGCCAGATCCTCAGCTGATGTAACCTGGCATCTCTCCACCGAACTCAGAGGTGCTACATAAAGTTGTACCAACAGAGGATCTGCAGCGAGGGGAGAATGACAGCCTTAATTTGGAATTTCCCTGCATCTGTTGGTATAAATCAGAGGCCTAACATTATTGTCACATAATATTCTGGTGTAGCAGAGGTGCTGTGAATTTTTAAACATGGAGAGAACTGTTGATCTATTGTTCCTCTCCCACCCTCCTCCCTCTCTACTTTCGGCTGGCATTGTAAGGAAACAGGAATATTGCAGCATTGGACAACATGGAAAATCCTGATCTTTATTCTTAATAGATCTTGATATAGATGATTTGTTTTCTCCTTAATCACAGAACTTGGTTGTTTAGAGACCCTCAGAAGAACCATAGTTCTTCCTTTGATGTCACCTGACATCATAAATACGCCAATATTCCTTCTGCAGTAATAATTGCTATTAACAATACTAGTAGAAGTAGGAGTATTTGATAATATCAAAAAAGCATGCTCATGGCTTCATCAGGGAGGTGAATGTTGTAATCTATTTCTCATAGAATAAGTAAATAAAGACTAAGTCTCACTCAAAGACTTAGCATGCACTATGCAAATACCACATTCCAATTTCAATTCTCTTTTGTTGTTAATTAGAATTATTTTTTCAAAAACCAAGAAAAAAATTTTTAAAATGCCTCCAATGTTAGATCATGGTTGTTTCATTTGCACTTGAGCCAAGGAAACAAGAAAGGCGTTATTACTTTTTTCCTTGACGTTATGACAGTGTCTCTGCAGATGTTGCAATACCAACTTTTCTGTATGATTCTGAATTGCAATCATACTGTGCATTTATTCATCTGATTGAACACTGCCACAAGGCACAGCTAACGTATGTTAGCAGTGCACAGTATGCATAGCCTAGTGCTCTTACTTCACAAAAATGCTAGCAAATACAGCAGTGGGTACAAACTAAAAACCACGCGCTGAATTTTGGCAGAGGTTGGCGTAAAAACACCTCCAAAAGTTACATCCTGTGATGTAAATCTCAGTATGCCTTACACAAGTCACAAAAACAGCAACGGGGATCTGTGGCGTATGTATGCACACATAGTGTGCACTGACACTGTAATAAAACCACTATTGAAAAATAGTATTTCACATGTGTCTTAATTGCTTTCTGTGTACAAACCATTCAGGGTTTTTCTGTTAATATTTTCTCAGGTTTTTGTTTCGGTGTTTGGGTTGATGGTTTGAAAAGCACAGTGCTAACTCTACTACATTTTTTTTCTTTACACTCCTCAAAAATATGCTATAGTAATTTAATCTGCTTTAAAATTTCAATGCTGATGAGGAGTTGCATGCCATTTTTTAGCCCACTGAACAAAAGGCTTACTGAGTCACACACAGCCTATTCAAATAGGAAATGCAGATGCCTGCTAATTTATCTTCTCACATAAATTCAGTTTACCAATCCATACAAGAAATGCCCCCATGCCTTTGTAGTACTGCAACCAGAACGGATGTTGTCACTCAGGGGGGACATGTGACCATTAGTGCCACCACCTTGGGGAGCTCTTTAGCATACTGTCCTCCACTGCTGTAATTAAAACTAACAAGAGCAGTCTACAAAAGAAAACAAGAAAATGCAAAGAGAGAAACCTGCATATTACAGCTTGCAGCAAGCTGGAGAAAGAAAGTTGGGGAAACATTCCCATGCATTCCCGATATGCAGAAGAAAGCCAGATTTCTTCAGGGGTTACCAGTGAGGAGAAAAATAAATACACAGACAAGACAGACTATTCACTACATAGGAAGATTATTCCCAAACCATTAGTTTAAGAACACATTGGTTAGAGAAACATACCCATATCTTAAAGGAAAAGGTGAAGAGTGCTTTTGCACTGGAAGGAATAAATAGAATCAGAATTCCAATATTTCTTCCCTTCTGTCAAAAGGAGATGCTAAAGAAGAAATTAGATATTAGAGCTAGGGTGGGGCACTTTCCCCTGGGAACAGTTTAGCCACCGAATATACAGTTTGAGGTTGACCACAGCTACCCACACATTTATTTTAAATTCAATGAATAGTTTCAGTTATAGAAATACTCAAAAATAGAAGATGAAGTAAAAGCCTTTAAGATACGCTGTTTTAAAAAGCAATATTATGCAGTTCTGCTTGGAACATTTTGGTTTGAAATTTAGCAAATGAGAGTTCTAATGGATCAAAAATGCACAAAATAAAGAGAAATTTTATCTTGGATTAAAATGAAGCATTTTGTATATTCCAATTCATACTTTAAAAAAGCAGAACACTTCTGCATCTGGTCAACTGGAAATAGATTTTTACTTCTGGTTTTGCAACTCAGCCTCTGAATCAAAACTTGATTCTTTGCTTATGATTTGACTTAAAGGCACATGCTTGATGTAGCACATAGGCTTTCAGAAACGCGCACCTCCCAGATCTCTTTGACTAAGTGGTTATGGCTTGACATTTGAAAGCAAAGGATGGATGCAAGAGCTGATGGGCATGGGAAGACAAGTGGTTGCTTGTGCTTGCCCAGCTTAAGAAAAGATCCAATTCCACTGCTATGGTGAGGAAGACCTGCAAGGACAGAAAGCAGCAAAGGAGCAACAAGCTTCTGAGAGCTACAGTTCTGCAAAGCTAAATCTTCCATTTCCACCCTATTCTGTAAAAACGCCTTTGGGATTTGGCAGGGGCACAGTGCTTATGGGACTAGCATGGAGTACCTTTGAGAAATGGTGTATTATATAGAACAGGTGATATTTCTCCTCTAGTGACAGGAAACCTAACCCCCATATCTTCTTGTAGACCTAGTTGTCACAGTGGTTTTTCACCACAGCCTGATATATAAAAGCAGATGGATAAGTCTGCAAAGAGTTCACATGGAGGAAATGGAAGCACTTGAAGGATGAATGACTTATGACAGGCACTTAAGATCTTGGCTGATTTAAAGAAACTTGTCATAAGCCAGATCCCTGAGAACCACTGGGCTGTCATCACTGTCATCATGGTCAAGAGAGTGCTGGGCTTTCAGCACTCTCCAGATCCAATGTGTGTATGTTTGGGCAGCGACATATATTTATATAGCACAGGGTAGAAGGAAGGCAGCTGAACACCAGCATCCCTTCAGTACCAATGCCTTGTATCAGTCTCCAAAGTTCAATAACAGCATCAAAATGCAAGTGGTGGTGATGGAGAAAGGACATGGGGAGGAAGAGAGGGAAGGAGGTGGCTAATGAAAGATTAGCAGATCTCATGAGATGGTGTGTTTTCAGCATCACACCATCCTCAACACCAGTTTAGGGTATCCAGACATGGATATGGAACCAGACCTCATAGCAGAGGGTCCCTAAAGAATACGGGGGAAAAGGAGAGATGTATGGGGAGTGTACTATGGCACAGGTCAGGATGTCAGTGGCCACAATGGAGCTAAAGTTTCACTAGAATTTCCCCTCTTCAGCTTTCTCTCCCGCATTAAAAAAAAAAAAAAAAAAAAAAAAAAATTAAATAAATAAGCAGAAAGGGTCTCATAATTCTAGAAATAAATGTATTTGTTAACCGTTCCACTTTTTTTTTAATGGAAATGTATGAAAAAGAGAGTCTGCCATGATGTTTTTTCTTGATGGAAAATAGCATTGTTTGATAAGCCTCATTGCTTTGCTGGTGCTTAGAAAATTAATTCCTTCTAACTCACAGATGAGTTGACCTTTGGCTGAACCAGTCTGCTGTCATTTTGGGACTCCATTTTTCATTTATTTCAGGACAAATTCTACCATCTTTACTTCTGGTACAGAGTGCTTTCCCTCTCATGATGTCCCATCAAAAATATGCTACTTAGTGTCAGTAACTGGACTTCCTAGTTTTTATTTTGAGTAAACACTGCTTTAATTGCTAAGCACTTACTTTCTCATTCTAAAACAGACCTGAGTACCAGTGTCTACAGATATGCTTGTACTTTCTCTACTATCTCTCAAAATAACTTGATGCAAAAATGTGCTTTTTGCCCCAAAGGACTTGTAATTTGAATTGAATATTGAATACTAGAGGCAAATCAGAAGAAATAGGCTGAGAAAGGACTGGGTCACAGCAGTGTATCTACTTTTTTACTACATACAACATTATTTTGCTCCTACTCAGGTAAAACATGTGTGTGCAGGAGGCACCAAAGAGAACAGAAACATGGAAGAGTAATGGAAGTAAGAAAACATGGTGAAAACAATGTCAAAAGGTAATGATGATGACATCCACCACTGTGAGAAGAATATGCTGTGAAGTCAGATAAAAGAGCTTGCCTGTTTGAAGTCAGAGGTGTTGAGTAAATATACTTAATACTAGTGTGAGATGGAGCAGCAGTAAAACACTTGATAAACAGACAATACAAGCCACCTGGCACTTTAAAATCCTGTTATAATTACATTTATTTCACACTAATAATAAAATATGTAGAAATTATCTATATTATTTAGGCTTCTGATGTATCATTTGCAAAATCATGTAATACCCAAAAAGCCCTGCCATCACTGTGTCATTTGAGAAGTAGCTTTCAGCATCGCCACGCATTGTTTTCACAGCTCGCATTATTAATGTGATCATCCTCTAACAGCTGTCTCATGAATCAACACAACCTGACTCCCTGGCAATAAAAGTGGTAATCCTGACCTGTCACCATTTCACCATCACTACCACGAATTTGGGTATCATGTGCACGGCTGCTGTGCTGTGCAGGGCAGTCTGGTGCAGTGAGCATGTACACTGTGTTTGTGATGACAGAAAAGTTGGAATCAATTAATCCATTCCAAGGAGGGGATTGCCATGAATGTGTGTGTACTCACATTTAATGTTCCCCCATCACACTAATTCCTGTACATGACCACAGAAGTCAAATACTTACAAATATAGTAAAAAAAGGAGTCCTGTGGGCTCTGTGCAATAGATCCAGTCTGGCACAGAAGTACATGTTCTTTTTACTAACAAGAACTAAATTTAAATCTTACTAAGGCTCTGGTTACTATTTCCAAAACACCATTCCTGGACTCTACAAAAATCTGGATTTTACAAATCTTTTTTTCAGGGAAATGATGAGATACTCAGTGGGGGAAAAAAAAGAAAATGGAGAAACACAAGAATTTCTTAGAGTCAGTGGAGAGGCCCTGAGGCAATAACACTTTTTTTAAAATTTGGATGAAGAAAATATGTAAACTTTTTTTTGCCCACTGAGAGACAGTATGAGTTCTGGGAAAGCAAAAAAAATCCAGTCCAAGAATACTCACAAATTCTGAAGGTGCTTGGGATGAAGATTTTGCTATCTATCCCTAGGATGGAGCATCCTTTATGTCAACTGATGTTGGTTTATTCCATTTCCATACTCAGTCCTCTGTCATTTACAGGATGAAATAGTAGGTCATCCATATCAAGTTCCAAATTTTATTTATTCAGGAGCAGTTAGGTTTTATGATTTAAGGCTCTTAATGGGTGCTGGAAATTCTTGCAGAAGAAAAATGATTGATGAGCTGTAAGGAAATGTATTGCTTTATAGGCAATTTAGATTTTTTGTGGAAAAGGATCCAAATAATTAATATAATCCCCTACATTTAAAAATGGGGTTTGAAGTCAAGATATATGATACCCAGAGGTGTACATACCTGCAAATACTGACAGCTTTGTCCACAAAAAAACCCCAAGCCAAATTGTTTTTACTGCATGAGCAGTACCCCAAAAGTACCCAGTTCCAAAGAAGCATCTTTTTTTGAAAAACAAGCAGTGGTGTTTGTTCATCTCTGTCATAAAAAGAAAGGAAACAAGAGCAGAACAATGAAAGAAAAATGAGAAGACAGTGGGCTTTCTCTGTCTAATACTGCATACTCTCTCTTCCTTTCCTCCTCCCGCCAGCCAGCTAAAGCAACTGGCAGGTGCAGTATTGCTCTGCAGATGGACCAGGAGTGGCACACATACAGTTATATATGCCTGGCACACTCATATTTCCTGCTTTATGTCACATGCCAGCTAGCCAAGTAGTAGCCAGATTTGAGAGGACATCCCCAACAGTTGTTGTGCATGGAGAGGAACCAGTCTACTGGCAGTACACTATTAGCCCTTCTCCAAAAATAGACTGGGCAATAATTCTCATTTTCCCCCATTTTTTCCACCGTCACCCTTTCTTTGCCTTTCCTTCCTTGTCATAACTAGAGTGGATATCTTTTTGGATGGGACAAGTCGGTACAGGTGATTCTACAGCACTGAATTCCTCAAAATTTTATGCAGATTACTTACCGTTCTTCCTTGTCTCCCAATCCTAAATCAGCTCTTTTAAGGTTGGGAGTGGGGGAGAACAAAGCTGGTAGAAGGGAAGACCTAAATTTCCTCATAAACTAACTCACAGATCACATTTATAGAAGGTTTTTGTCATCTAAAGATGTAACTAATTATTTGGTAGGTTTTACAAAATCATAGATTGAGATTGAAGGATCAAAGTTTCTGTGAATCAGACAGATTTACAAAATCTTTGTTTCTAGGAACCTAAGTATTTTGTTAAATCTGGTCTGGTATCACTACAGAAGTGCCTATTTTGCTTAAAATCTCATCCAACACTCTTCTTAATTTCTGTCATTTCAAGAGTGGAAAAATTGCTGCTGTGTGCATCTGTGAAAATATTGTGGGCTAGGTTCTGCTAACAAAGACACTGGAAAACCAATGTCACCACCTCCCTCCAAAGTTCCCCATCCACTGGAAGCCCTGAGTGGTGGAGAATCAGCGGACCAACTCTCACAGCCACTCCACTCCCCACAAAGAGTGTAACTAAGAAGAAAGTACATGAAACCAGCAGGGATGTTCACAGGCATCTTAAAGCAAACTCAAGTTCCCTTTATGTGACATGCACTCTTTGAAAAAACGAGTTATCTAGACAGAGAATATTTTAAGAAAATATTCCACCAAAGCAGGCTTCAGCCAGTCTCAAGGCAGGAGAGATTCTGATCAAAATACTTATCATTACAATTTTAAAAAAATTTGCAAAAAGTTTGAGCATAGCAATAAAAGAAGAAAACAACTACAAAACTGGGTTCCCTTAAATCCTGACATTTATCACACTGTGGGATTTACTTTTACTGCAGTATTTAAAGGATTTCCTACTCTTAGACTTGGGAATACTGCAAATAGCACAGTAAATTTAACTACTGTGAGCAGTAAATGTCAAGATTTTAATGGTGCCTACTGTATGCCAGTTGGTTAGAGTCACCCATATGTGTTAACCTGTAAGATCTGATTCTGCCCTCAGTTGTGACTGTATAAACCAGGAGTAAGGGCACTTAATTCAAGTGAGTTACCACCACACGAAAACTATGTGAAATCAGAATCCAGGTCTGTATGCAGAATCTTGTTTGGATGAAAAACATTGGTCTAAATTAGTTCTTTCCAGAAAAAAAAGAAATCCTTGTTGAAATCAAAGGAACAGGGTTGGGACTGGGATCCAACCCTCAGTTCCCACTGCAGGGGAGCTAGTTCTGAGGGCAGAGATTGGCCATCACTTGTTTTGCATTTACGTTTCTTGTAGATATGAAATCCATGAGGGCAGAGCTGATGTTCCTTCTGTCAGAATAGGACCCCATGTCTACACATCATCAATTAGAGTATTAAACAAAAATAAATTAACTTCTCCTGTATCCAGAGACCTTTTTTTCCCTTCCTTTCCTTGACTCTCACAATACCTCAAACAGCATTCTTGTGCTTTAGAGAAGCTCCTTTACTACACCCATCTATTCCCTTCCATAAAGCATCATAAAGCCACAAAGGATACTGCAATAATGTGGAGACAGGTGCCACAGGCTGAGGCTCCAGTTGTGAAAAAAGCGTGCTTAACTCTGCCTAACAGGCCAAAACCTTATTGAATGACAGCTCTGTGAAGGCAAAGAATCTTCTTTTATATCAAAAGAGCTTTTATCAAAAAACACCCTCTGAGGTCAACACCAAAGACAAGCCCTTTGCAGTTGACACTTGCAGAGTTGCCATGCAAAGCCACCAGCCCCTTCCTGCAGCCCTCCCAGGAAGTCCCACAGATTCTTATACCCTGCTGCCTCTCAAGCCAGCAGCCAGAAGCACACACTCCCTGCAAGGCTTCCTTGAGACAATTCACCACAACAAATCTCCAGCCAAAATAGGTACCAATATGGAAAATAATTTTAAAATATCTTAAACTTTTAAAATTTTCTCAGAGATATATTTCTTTCTGACGTTAAAAAAATAGATCTTAGATGGAATCTTGAGATTTGATTCTGAGTAAAGGATTCCAAAGCTTTGGTACAGCTAACCACATTCCCTTAGACATACCCCAGTTTTATTACCCAGTAGAGGTTATTTCAGATCCTTCTATTTTCAGTCTGCCACACACTAAGTACTCATCATTTTATGACACATAGTTACATGGACTAAGATAATGGTAATTATATCTCATACTTCAAAGCAATTACCCGGTGAGGTGAGGAAGGGCTCCTTCTTCCACATTCCACAATAGAGTATTTGCAGCATGGAGTTATTCACCTTTCTGAGATGCATTAGCTATTGGTCAGAGTCAGAAGCAAGATACCAGATTTAATGGATTAAAGGTCTGATCCATTATCACACATCTTATAATTATCCAGAAGCATAAGTCTTTACAGTAATTAATCAGTGAGAGATTAGTGAATATTCCCAGTGGGAAGATACTAAGTCTGAGAAATAAGTGTAGTTTGGTGATGTCCTTAATTAGATATTGACTCATTATCCAGAACGCTTGTGTTTTTGGACATGATGGTCACATGCTAATAAAAAAATCCTTTTTTCTTGTAGTCCTTAAAGAATATAAGGTAATTATTCCAGAAATTTACATATGAACTCTATATACTCTGTGCTAGGGGATTCTGTATTCAGCTTCTATGTAGGTATGGATGTATTTTTGTAGCTGCTCTGGATGCAGCCAAAAAATTGAGGAAGTGGTTTGAGCAAGGCAGCAGCTCTGCCACTCTGACCCCCAGAGGAACTTCTAATCAGAGGGAAAGGGGTTGCCAGCCCTGTTATGGGGCCTGGACCAATCTGCCAATGCACAGAGGACTGGGGACCCTCGGTGCCCATCAAAGGAAATCTGAAGGACCAGGGAAGAGATGATGAACATACGGGAACAAGGAAAAATATCTCCCTGAATTTTGACTCCTGGCTGTTAAGATCTTGAAAATCCACATGAGGATGCTCTGGGGTTTGTCCCCCTAATTGCCTTCATATCCAGCAGCTGACCTCTGTAAAACACCCTGATCCTCATGTTCTGAGCACAACAGTCCTGTAAACAGCAGAAATGGGAGCCCAGTGAGACCTCATTAGTCTCTGTGCAGAGGTGGATTTTCCTCCTTATTACTTTTCTGTCTCCTAATCCCATGCAAGGACTATTGCACTGGCTTAACTCAGCTTTGATTTTCCTGCTCTCAAGGACTGAGCAGAGAATCATCTGTCTATGCACAAATTCACAAGATCCTGTTTTTCACCCCAGCAGGTAGTGCCTATGAGATGTCATTACTATTAGGTGTCATTATTTCTAGGCTTGAAGTAGGTGTCCTTTTCACAAAAAGAGGTGTTCAATCTATTCTACTAATATCCTACTTCATATTAATTTTATTTGGGATTTTTACACAAGGCAACTCCTAAGCAAACAGGTTTTCATAAGATTTCACAGCCCCTAAGGAGACAGAGAGCTAGAAGCGTGTCTCGAGCCTCCTCCACGCCTTGTCTCACTTGCAAAGAAACGGGCCAACACTGTGATGAGGTCTGTTAAAGGCTCCCTCAGCTCTTTAGTCGCCTCCTCTCATTCCTGACATTGTGTCCCCTTCTGTGTGTGGCACCATCTCACATTTCCTATACTCCAAATAACTTCTCACTCCTCCCTCAACCCCTTCCTTTGAGGAACCTTCCTTCCTTTTTCTCCTCAACAGTCAGCTCATCTCTCTTCCCCCCAACTGAGCTGTGAGCTTACTGGAACAGGGAATATGCTGCATTCTCAAAGAACTCTATAAACATGTTTAATAACAATCTTTTTCAACCCTTGATCTTTCCTGGATGAATCCCACTTAATCCTCACTGAGATTTTTATGAATGGATTTTCCTTACCCTTTGAGCAACATCTTTTTGCTAATATTTTTATGTCAGCAACTAAGTGGGAGATAGACTGTAGCTGCTAAAAATAAAGAATAAAAGACAAAAAAACACTAATTACTCAGATCAAAACAAAATCTGGAGAAGTGAGTCATAACTCAAAAGAAAGGGAAGAATATATTGCTTTTCAGTGAGAAATGAAAAAAAAAACTACAGAGAAGTAAATTCTTCTCCTCCTCTCACATTTCGGAGATTATTGTCATCTTTAAGTTAACCAAACTAGATCATACTGCAGCTCTTACTTCTAGGCTGCAAGTAACAAATGAAAGATGTCACTAAAACACATACAAGTAGCAAGGCAAGAAAGCCAAACAGCTTGAGCTTTACAAATGAAAGAGATGAAATTTCCACAGTACTAAATAAAAGGAAGAATTCAAAGCAAAGAACACACACTACTTCTGAGTATGCAAAGCCAGTAAGATAGTACAACTGGTAGAAGGCTGTCTGCTTGTACACTGTGCCAGTTACTGAGCTAGCATGCACCAAAATAATTTGTAAATAGATATCTATTGCTTTGAGCTCTTTTTTAAGAAAAAATTCAGTAGCATGCAAACTATAAATATTTCTGGATCCATCCTTGATACAACTACACTGCAGTATTTGGAAATAAGTCTTTTATGCATTATTTAGTGTTTCAACTGTGGAAAAATACTTTCATAAGAGAGTAACTTAAAAGTCTGAGATAATGCTCATGGGTCAAGTTCACAGATGATGTGAAGAATGATGTAAGATATATATGAGACTTGCCACATCATAGTCCTTCTCTAGCTTTTCTTAATACAAATCAACTCTTTCTAAATTACTGATCCTTGATTTAATAGCCTTTCATGTGTATGTGTGTGTGGGCAATTTTTTTGCTACTATCAAGAGTATTATCCCATAGGTCTTATGTCCAAAGCTGGTAAAAGACAGTATTGGATGACTTAGAAGTTGAAAAATTATCAACACCTGTCCATTAAAGCATCAAAAGCAATCCATAATTTAAAAAAAACAAACTTCTATTTATTATTTATTTAAAGGTTTATGAAATATGACAGTCTCAGAGAGGTGGGCTGAAATCAGCCCCTCAAGAAAATTAGTCCACATCTCCCAGATTGGTGGAGAGGAAGATAACCACAGGGTAAATAAACTCACTTAGCACACAACAGCTATACCCATCAGACCATAACATGGACTACATTTTGTCTGTGGGCTATTTATACATGCCACTACTAGAGACAGAAGTCTTTCACTTGCTGAATCTTAGTCTGCTATGCACTGAGTGCTTTAACTGCTATCATTACAAATGTTTACTCCTTCTCTAATGTATTATCAAATTGCACCAATTTTCATAATAAAACCTTTGCCCCCATATAAAGAGTTTATTCGTGCAAATAACAAAGAGTAGGAAGAATTAAACGGGGTTTTTTAAGAGATTATATACAATGTGAAAGAACAAAGGTATAATCAATTTTTTAAAAAATGCCTCTGCAACCCAGCTTGCACTTGTTGAAACCAGAGTTTGCTGATTTCACTCTGCAATCACAAAATCTGTCTTTAAAACTAACTTGGGGAATGCTTCCACAGTAGTAGCTTAAATATCAGGTACAGAGATTCTCCCATAATTGAAAAAATACGTCAGTCCAGATGCCCTTCCTGTCCCTTTAGCTCTGTTAAGGATGACAGTTCTGTAGCACAGAATCTCTAATGCTGCTTGAAGGCACAGTGTTCATACCTGGTAACAGGATGGTCAAAGTCAAAGTTTGGACAAGCTGGTCCAAAAGGAACTGTTCTGGTGAAAAGGCCAGCCTCAGAGCAAAGCACTGTTAATGATATTTTGAAAGAGCCAAAAGGCTGAAAGTGAACACTGGCCAATCAGTTAAATGGAAAGTGGCTGTATAGGATACATTCTCCAATGCATTAGTGGAGCAACTGAACAGTTGTTTTATTAAATGATATTATGAACTCTCTGATCATAATCACAGCTGCTGCTTGTATCCCAGTAGACTAATATGCTCAGTTTTCCCTACTAAGGCACGTTTGGGACAATTGTAGGGGGAGACACATGGGCGGGGAAAAATTGCAGTGAGAAAATATGCCAGGATTCCACATTTCAAACAATATGCTACCAAATATGATGAAATGAGAAATCTTTATTAATTTGGAAGTATGTTCCCTATTACAAACAACTTATACAAGATGGAGTAGCTTCCTGTCTATATTATGCAACAGATTTGCTCAGTAAAGGCTTTAAAAAAGAAGTGTGTGGGATACATACCTATAAGAATATGTCCAGAGCTGGGTGCCTAGACCACTTATTTGTACATTCACATGAACACCAGGTACTACAGGTACTTCCAAGAAAGCACAGATTTTGGACAAAGAAAGAACTAGCCTGGTAAAAAAAAAGGAGCCTGCAGCTGCCATTTGCCCCTGCCAAGTCATATTCACATCTCATCAACTGATAAAGAAATAGTCACATTCCATCACAGTTCTCCCACATAAATCTCGTTGTATTAGGTCCTTTATGTTCCACTAGCCATTCCTGTTTGCCCATATTTGCACATTCATGTGTCTAGCTGCAGTAGACATGGATTCTGGATCATTATTAGTTTTGAAAGGGTTTTTAATTTTAGAAAATGCAGTAGCAAAAATATTGTCAGACTCATATTCCAATTTAAGTATTAGAATGATGTCTCATTGTCTTTCAGTATAAAAAAATTAGAAGAGATTATGTTTTTTTTAAAATGATGCTACTTTTATATGATATTGCAAAGAGAATAAGGCATTTTCCTTTAAACTGATTTCCAAAGCTATATCTGAGATCTATATCTGCTGTTTATGGATCACAACTAACTTTATAGTCATGTATAAACTGTACTTCTGAGTGCTGTAAGAGGTATCCCCTGTCTCACAATAAAAATATTATGGAACATTATATTTCCATATAGTAATGGCACTCTTATTTTACTAGTAGGAAAGGTATTGTACTAATTTAATTGACAAACATAAAAGTCTCACAAGCAAGATCAATATTTTATTTTCTCAACAGTTTTTGTCAATGAAGATTTAATTTCCCATGCAGAGAAGGTGTTTGTATAGCTCACGGATATAAGTGGGGTGTGGTCCTTTCTGTGGAGCTCAGAGGCTTTGACTTCCCTTCCCGCCCCAGTCCCACAAGAGCCTCAACACCAAAACACAAGTCTAGATGTCAGTAAGTAGAGGATTTATTTGCAACCCTGTAATAAACTTATCCCTTGATCCAAAATCATATAAATTCTGTATGTTTTAGTTTATGCCTGAACTAAAGATTTCTGACAGCTTAGCTATGTTGGTTGAAATGTGAAGATAAGGAAACATAAGCAAAATGGAAAAAAATAACTTAGCTTATTTCACAGGTTGACATCAGAAGACAGAGGCTCCTGTAGAAGGTAAATATTACCCTAATCTCTGTTGCAAATCTAGAATGGTTGTTTTGATCTTTTTTTACATTGAATGCAAGAATGCAGAAACACATACAAGTTAGCCTAAATACAATAATGTTTAAAGACAATAAAATTAGAATGCTGCAAATCTGCAATTATAATCCAGAACCTTGGCACAATGGACAGATATGTGACCTTTCCCTGAACCTAAAACCTAGTGCTGCTTGAGAGAAATTTTCAGCTGATCTGGGTCAGCTGCTGACATTGTGTGGAAGCCATTGGCAGTTTGGTGGCCAGAGCCAGGTTTCACAATGAACTTCACATTTGCTCAAAACCAAAACTCCCTGCAAATTCAAAGGTTGTAAATTAGAGACAGAACTTCACAAGTCTCTAATTAGACTATAATCTGTCCACAGAACAGATTTATTTACTGTTCTGTTAATCCTTACAGTCTTCTCATCTAAAGAAAAAAAATAGCCTTTCCACCTGTACTTACAGCCTGCTCCAGAAGTGACACCACACAGCACCAGACACAGGTTTTCCAGACTAGTGCTGTCATAAGCAAGGAGAAATACCAAAACTCATCAAAGTGTTTTAAAAATAAAGTCAAAGATGTAAACACAACCTCATTATACAGCGTGAATGAAGAAAATAGTATTCTGAAGCAAGTGAGGTCTGATGGAGTTATAGATGGGAAAACTACAGTGACTTTGGCCAGTGGATTTTTTCAGTGGATTGGCTCCTGAGGAGAAGACACTCCTACCTGTCAAAAGATGCTAATAATAAAAAATTATTATAATTATATACATAATTGCTTCACACTTATCATTAATATCCAATGCTAATAAAGATGAAGCCTGAATATAATATTAAAATAATGTTGCCATTTGCACCTCAGCAGCATATTTGTTTATCATTCCTTTAATTTTAGAACATACTTTGTGACTCGGAAGGCGGAGATGTGAAAGGAGAGAAGGAGCAGTAGCTGAAGAACATCTCCTTTCTCTGCTTTGTGGCACTGTCCTGGTTTGGGCTGGGATGGCGTTGGTTCTCTTCATAATAGCTAGTAAGGGGCTGTGATATAGATTGTACTCCAAACAGAGTTGATAACAGAGATGGTTTTGTTACTGGTAAGCAGTGAGACCAAGGCCTTCTCTGTTCCTCCCCTCACCACCAGCGAGGGGCTGGGGCTGTACAGGAATTTGAAGGGGACAGAGCCAGGAGAGCTGGCTCCAAATGGCCAAAATTATATTCCATGCCATATGATGCCATGCTCAGTGGATAAAATCTGGGGAAAGAAGGCAACAGGGTGGGAATCCATGGAGTGATGTGTTTGTCTTCCCTGACACCCGGGGCCCCATTTCAGCACAGCCCAGGGTCTGCCATGCCAGGGACCCCACTGAGCCTGACTCCCTCCAGGGGCTGGTGGCCCTGCTGGCCCTGGGCACAGCCCCTTGGCCTGCCAGCCCTGGCAGCACCCTGGCACCTCTCTGTGACTCTCAGTTTGCCATGTCACTTGTGAGCAGTGGGGGAACAGACTTGTCCCTTCCAGACCTGATTTTCCTCCCCTACCATGCACAAGTTTTAGGGCATGTCCAGGGCAAATTCTCCTGAATTAAGCATTTGATTCATGCAGCTACTAAGACATTCACTGGCTCACAACACAACAACTACACATAAGTATAGTTAACTAACACCCCTAACTAAAATCTCTGGCTTGCCATTTTTATTCTTCATTTTTATCCTGACACATCACCCTCACATTTGTTCAGGCCAGACAGAGGCATCTGTAAACTACCTTTGAGCTAATATGCACACAGATTCTCAACCTAGCTCTTAAAAACTCTTTATACCTATCCTCAAAGTTGTATTTTTGTATTCCTGGACTTGATAAATAGCATGTGTGGTGAGGTGGGAAAGGTGTTCATAATTTCCAGCTGAAGTATTGCCTGGTGAAGTGTCAGCTTGGGTTACATAACTCATATATAAACAGACTTTTTGTGGCTGGTAGGAGAATAATTGGTTCACCTCTTCTATTCCCTATCTCACACAGCTGCATTGGCCTCTTATTTCATTATTCAGTAAAGCTTGCAATGACCACTACATTCTTTACAAAATAGCCTATAGAACATTAAGAAAAATCTCATAGATTAAGAAGATAAGATTGGCATTTAAACCCTAAAACTCCTCAGGAAGACAGGAAGTGTTTATTATTGGACAACTACATTATTCTGAGGCTGGTCAAATCTGTGCCTTCAAGGACACTACCATGGGAGAAAGGTTAGTGTGGAGCTGAGCCTTGGACCTGAGAATCAGAGAGACATTTAGCAGCTGCAAAACTCCAGAGATCCCTCAGGCAGAGGCTGCAAGTGCAGTGGAATGACTTTGTGCATTAGGCATGAGATTGTCTCCTCCAGTACTGGGTAGATGAGTTCATGTGGAGAACCAGCACAGCACGGCCAGTCAGCTCAGAATCCATGCCTTCCCTAACTACACTCCAACCTTCCCAATCTAGTAAAAAAAAACCCCAGGTGTCTTAGGTACTACTGTAAAAATAAACCAGTCCAACTTCCCAGGGAATGAAGTCAAGAGGAGTGCCCTGACAGTAAGGATTTCTTTCTGGTCTCCCTCCCATTCTCTCCTGAATGGAGAGTAAAAATTACTGCTCAATGATAAATAAGTATGCTGTTACTTTCTTTCTGCTTCTCATGTGGACTTTTATAGTTGTATGACTTCTGGCATTGTTCACAGAGTGTAAAATGAAGGCAATATCTAAATCTCCTCTCCTCCTACTGGAGATTTGAAAGCTAGTTAGGGAATATGCAGAACATGTTCTGGAGATGAGCAACATCAAACACATGACTGATATTTGTCTAGAAGCAACAGCAATATCAGTGGCAGTACTGACGGCATGAAAAGGAACACACGTCTGCAAAATGCACACATCTGCATCTACATAGATACATTCCTATGGTACTACGAGTTCCCTCTCTTCAAGTGGGGAGCCTCTCCAGATGAACAAAGGAGGGTTTTTTTGTCATTGAATCATCCCTCTGTTGCATCTCATTGTACAAGCCTTCTACTAGAACACACTGACAAATCACTAGGAGACAACTTCTTCAAGGTCTTTGTAAATACTACTACTTACATTATCTGAATTTAAATCATAGTAAATTTTCTTACACCCATATTAAAAGAGTGGATAGAAAAATATCTTCTTCTGTTAACCTTCAGCTTAAAGCTTAATTCTCTCAAACATTTGAGAGAGCGAAATGAAATTGTACAAATGTCTATGGAATAGGAAATGTAAACAGGAGATGTCTCTGAGGCCAAGCAAATATGTGGAAAACCTCTAAGTTTCCTGCATAATTTTCTTGTACTGAATAGCATGTATAGTTTGTAATAGGAAATTATTTTCTCATTCAGGTGTCCAATCAAAACTTACGTGAAGTCCCCCTACCCCAATTCCCCAACTGCATCATAGAGAGCAATATAATAAGGCCCCATTGACAAAAATATTCCTTGATTGCAAGGATCGTCGATATCCTGAAAATGAGTTTTCACAACACTAGAGGTGCACTTCAGCTCACTTTGCCAGGTGTTTGCATTGCAGTGATAATTTCCAGCACTGTGCTGGCTGCTGAATATGGCCCAAAATTGGAATCACCCCCATAGGAGTATTCAGATTGCATAGGAAAACCTGGGCAAAGAATAGAACAGACTATCATCACAAAGAACAGAGCAGCACACCCTGAATGCAAGCTGCATCAGAGCAAGCATGCAGGAGTCATTTTTACAGCTTTATAGCAGCAGAACTTTCCATACTGATACACAGGAAAGCTCAGGGAGAATCTCAGAATCAAGTCTCCTCTCTAGTTCAAATGCGTATTTTAGGGGGCCCCGGGGTAAACACACACAGTGCCTCTTTCCTTTCCACTGGGGTGTTTCCACAAATGCTTTCCTCAATCTCAATCTATCTCTGTGCAGGAGTTCAATAGTGACTCTCCATCATTCTAAGCAGCTGATGAGTCCTGGTCTAGTTTGCCAGTGAAGGAAGATTTCCTCCATTCCTCACAGAAAGCACAGCCTTTCTTTGCTTTTCCTGTGTATGCAAAAGGAGAGATAGAGAAACAGGTCAGAGAGAGAGATTTAGCTCATCATGGTACAAAGGACAGCAGTATCTGACCCCTCACAAAACTCAGAGGTTCACACAGGCATATGTGGCACTCCAGATGCTGTGCATGAAGCCTTGCAAAGGTGACTGCTTCACAGTTGCACTGAGTGCAGACTGCCCACCCAAAAGCATCACATATGTGAAAATAGCTGCCACACACAGAAGCCACTGCCAGTTCCTTTACTCTGCTCTTCTTTGGCAATCACTGCTTCAGCTGTCCACAGTTTTAAAAGGGTGATGAGAGAGAAGGCATTGTCCAAAAGTTAGAGTGAAGAAAGGAAAATCCTGCTTCTTACTGTGTTATTCTTTGAGGACACCGACAAAATTGCTCCTATTTTCAATTACTTTCGTGAGATGACTGTGCCAGACTACCAGAGAAAAAAGTACCACCTAAACACTTGCTCTTGATATCAATTTATTGACAGAAAGTTGAATTTCTGCTTTCTGCTGCCAAATATCCCTTACATAATCAAAATAATTTCTTCTTGATATGATTGTAACTCTTTTAAGCAGTATTCCCTTCTCCAAAGTCAAGATGACTAAAAGCAAACTGATTTCAGACTTCCTTCCTTCCTTCCAGGTACCTGGTTTGAATGATAGGAAGCTTGATTTTCAGTAGCTACTTTAAAAAGTTTCCAAAAAGTAGAAACTCTCAAGTTGAGCAAACAACAGTTGATGCTAAAAGTACTAGTCACATTTGAAAATGTCAGCCCTTGCATTACAGGCAATGACCATCAGCTACAAATTATGTCTGAGGTTCTCGTGTTTTTTTAAAAAGAAAGAACTTATCATGCTAAAAAAAGGTTTTAATTAATCATTATCTGTTTTAAGGGAGTTAGGTATTTTCACTGATTTAATATGATTACTCCAATTTTAGCAAAGATTTATTCCCTAGTAAAGGCAAGGAGTCTTGGGCTTATTTGTGTAGGCAGCACAAATCCAGACTGCTTCCCATTCCCTAAGGCACAGCTGTACCGCTGGTATAACTCCCCTGCACCAGCTGCAGAGGCACTAATCCTCAAACTGTCAGTGGAACACAGACACCCCAGTGCTGTCCATCCCAAGAGCCCTGCAAGGAGAAGTTTGATCTGACTGGGTCTGCAGGTCACTCGCTCTGTGAGCCATATCCTGTTGCATAATGAAGAAGCGCCGTATGTTTATGAACCAGATCTTCCTAAAAAAAAAAGTGAGCATTGCACTTAATCACTGGTATTTATGATTCATAAAGAAATTGAAGAAATGTGAATGAGAAATATGTGATAAAAACAAAAGATGTCTGTGCCCACTGACATTGTCGGTAGAATCCTGCTGTCATTGCACTCCATTGGGACTGCAGGCCTGGCTTAATGCAGCCTGATTGCAGCTGTGTCTGCTTTGGTTTCCTGAAAGAACTTGCAAGTCTAGCATGGTAACTTGTCATCTGCAAGCCAGGAGTTTTATTCACAGTTTGCTAGAAGCCACATTAAATAGCAACATCAGTCTGGAGATCAGCTTCTGCAGCAATGTTCTTATCCTTAAGCCTGTGCAGATGGGTGATTCCCTGTGTGCTTGCTTTAATGGCTGTGCTGCTGAAGACACTAATATCCTAAGACATATCTCTCCAGGGGGCTCTTGATATGAGAGTAAAATGAAATTTGTGTCCAGTTTGCCAGGGCCTCTCCAGTGCCCTAACAGCAGGATGCTGTATTAGAAAGACACTCTTCACAGGTGCACCTTTCACAAAAAGACTGTCAGAAAAACCTGAAACATTGGCGTTATTTAACCAAGCTCATAAATAGAAAATTCTCCAAACAACTAGAAATATTTATGCTTCCTATTTTCTTGGAGTTCAGGAATCTGTGGCTTTGTTACTAGTGCCGCCTGTGAGGTTATTGAGAAATTAATTCTACTGTCAATGTGTATAGACAGAGCTTTGCTATAAAAATGCACCCAAATACTATGTATTTTGTCTTTGTTTCCTCCCTCCAAGCACTGTGCTAACAATATGACTCTTTACTATCAGAGCAACTTGTGATTATGTAGTGATAAGCAATCCACACTCAATATGCCATCCTATTAGGCAGTGTTAAGTTATTACAGGTTGTATTGCTAAGCCTAAATAAGACCTGACAGAAAAGCTCATTAAATCTGAAAAATACTCAAATAAAAAAAGAACCCTTTTCCTTTCTTCCCCCCCTAACCAGATGGAGGTACTTAGCTCAAAGGTCC